>CM063105.1:58927222-59537534 GCA_031876335.1 Hipposideros larvatus
AAGGACATGTATTGCCCTGACTGGAGAAAGCCGCCGTGAGGTGGTGCAGTGAAGGTGGAGGCATGCGTAGTGGAAAGCCCTTGGCCTGGGCATTGCGGGTGGCTGTGGTGGCCGCAAATGGCTGGGAGCTGCTAGCTTGTGGGCAGGAGCAGGGCGAGAGCTGAAGGAGCACCAGCCAGCGGGCCTCGACATGCGGTTGGGGTTGTGAGGCTGTAGGGCAGGGCGGTGAGTTCGCCGATAGCCTGGGGACCAGCCGCGGGTTGAGCGGCCGCAGAGCGGCAACAGGCAGGAGGTATTGAAACGGAGCCCATCGTGGGATGGCGGCAAAAGTAGGGGAAGGCAAAAGCCTGTAGGACGTGGTATTCCAAGAGGTCCTCATGCAAGTACTAACCAGAACCGATCATGCTTACATTCCGGGATCAGACGACATCATCTAATTCAGGTTGGTATTCCCATAGGCACAGGGACTTGGCATTGTTTGCCCAAGTGGACCCGGTCTGGCTGGCCTGTTAAGTGTGTGTCACCATGCTAGGTGCTCTCACTTAGCGTGTGTGCCAGAGAGCACTCTCCGCCAACCTCATCAGCCCATGCTGCACTTTATGCCGTTTGCCCAACCACTCATCCGGAAGCTGCTGGCGTGAGCAGTAGCCAGTCCAGGCTTGCAGTGAGCCTTCTTCATTCGCCATGTCAGGGGCACCGCCGGCCACTGATGCTCCCCTGGCGGTCACACAGTACTGGTAGTGCTGGCCTGCTGGAACTTTCCAGGCCCTGGATGGCTGGCCTCCGCCCACACATCTGGCTACTCTGCAGTCTATTTTTCAGGGCAACTGAGGCTGGGGTACTCTCAGAACCCTGGGATTCCAGGCATGGGCACATCGGCCCTGTCCCCGGGACCTGCACCAATAGGTGACTTGTCACTGGTTCTGACCCGAACTGCTGGCGAGTGTGACCGGCCATAGTCACGGTATGCCAAAAGCTCCACAAGGGTTGATCAGGCCCACACTGATGCCACCCTTCTTTACTCTGCTGTCCACTTGTCCCACGCTATGAACAGCACCCCACACACTCCCATGATATTATCCTATACATCACCTCTCCAAACCCATTGTGCTGAGCGTGATAATGACAGATGGCTAGAGAGAAAGCAAGACCGAGGCAGAGAGAGACAGACTGAATGAGAGAAGGAGAAAGGGGGGTAATTTAAGTGATAGACAGAGAAGGAGTCCGATATGAAGGGAGATGCACGACAGGGAGACAGTGCGAGAGACATGCAGATAAAGACACACACACACACACATCCACAAACACACACCCTCAGACACGCACACACACCACAATGAAAGAGAGAACCAGAAGCATGAAGAGACAGAGAGTGAGACAGACACAGCATCACATACAGAAACAGTGATCTAGGAATAGAAAACAAGTCACTGAGAGACACAGAGAGACAGAGAAAGAGAGAAAGAGGGAGCCAGCAGCATCATAAACTTTGCATTACTCAGTCTGGAAATGACGCCCCATCATTTTATTTTCTCTATTCCTTAGAAAAGAGTCACAAACAATGGCAATTCTCAAAAGGCGGGGCTCACGCAGAGATGTGTGACATGGAGGCAGGCACACTGGGAGCCATCGAGGGGCCGCCCCACACACAGGCCGAGATAGGTGCCTGGCCCCAAGTCTAAACATAATGAAGTCCCTCGAATGTTCTGTGCCGGAGCGGACTGTGTTGGAAATGGATTTCATTACAGCCCTCTTGAGATAGAGGCAGGAAACCAATGTGCATCCCTACTTGCCAGATCAGACGCAGACCGTAGGCTCTGTTCTGACCTCTGTTCAGCACAAACGTCATCGGTCAGGTCTGCCCCCGACATCATGTGACCACAGCCCAGGGTTTCTTGGCACTACAGGTGTTTATAATGTGATGACATTTTGAGGTGTAGATGCTAGAACGACCTGTACTATGCACACGGGAAAACTGCGGAGGCCCTGACAACACATGCTGGTCAGAGTCACATCACTGGTGAGGAGCGGAAGCCAGCTCTGAACCAAGCTCTGGGTCCTCAAAGCCATGGCCCCGGCTGCACGCAGGTTTTCATGAAACTCTGGCATGGTCAGTGTTAGTGTAACTTGGGGTGGACTTGTTTTGTGAGGTAGGGTTAGCAATCCCTAACCCAGAGGGACTATGGGGAGTTTTTGTATGAGGAAAAAGTTCACAGAGGAGACCCCAGGCTGTGATCTCACTTCCTGGTCATAAAGCTTAAAAGAACTTGGAACCCTGGTAACCAGGCAACCACATCATAATGAAGCCCTTTCCCAGCTCACTGTGATGGAGATGCTGGAAATAGTACCATGTTTCCATGCTGTGGCCTAGCGGCCTCAGGCACTGTCCTCACGAAAGCACAAATATTGAAACCTTACCCATGTTTTAGACTCTGGTTTAGGTCTCACACAAGATGCTTCTGTCCGTTGTTTTAGAGGTCAAAAATATAACGCAGGAAGGCCAAGGGCAGACCAGACCAGGTTAGACAACCACGCTGATCAAACACTGGCTGTCCTCCGACCTTGCTCTGCTTGTGTGTGTGTGTGTGTGTGTGTGTGTGTGTGTGTGTGTGTGTTTATGTGAGTGTTGGTGGGGAGGGGCAGGAGGGTAGAGGGCATTGCTCGGTCTTCTTTTTCCACGTCCCTCAGGTGTAAGGATAGACTGTTTATTAGAGAAATTTGTTCTTTCTGGAGGTAGGCCTCTACTGCTATGAAATTGCTTCTTAGGACTGCTTTCACTGTGTGCCATACATTTGGGAACATTGTGTGTTCAGTTACTTAGGCCTCAAGGTATTTTTTTGATTTCTTCCTTGATGACATTGCTGACCCATTGAGAAGCATGTTGCTTAGATCCCATGCCTTTGTATGTTTACCCATTATTTTCTTGCAATTGATTTCTAGTTCGAGATACCAGAGAAGATGCTTGGTGCCATTTCAGTCTTCTTATATCTATGGAGACATGTTTGATGGTCTAACATGTGACCTATCCTGGAAAATGTTCCATGTGCCCTTGAAAGGAATGTATATTGTTCGGATAAAGGGGTGAGATGCTCTACAAATATCAATTTAAGTCCTTTAATTCCATTGTTTCTTGGTTGATTTTCTGGCTGGATGATGTATTGCTTGATGTCCTTTGCATGACATCACCCCTACTATGACTCTCAATGTCTTCACTTATGACTCACCATGTTTGCTTTCAGTGTTAGTAGCTCCTACGTGTGCCATGTATATGATAGAAGAGTCCCATCCTCTTGTGGGTTTGATGCTTTTATCAATAGGACATGTACTTTTTGTCACTTGTTATAGCTTTGATTTTAAAGTTTATGTTATCTAAGTATTGTTTCCCCAGCTTTTTCTTTCCCCATTTCCATTGGGAAAAAGTATCTATTTCCATCCCTTCACTTTCAGTCTCTCTGTGTCTTTTGATATGGAGTGACTCTTGTGGGAAGCATATGTATCATTTTTTGTTGTTTTTTTTTTATTCCATTCTGCGACACCAGGTTTTTTTCTAGCTGACACAACTTTCAATTATCATTTTGATGATGAAATGCTCAACGAGAGGACTTGTTGCATGGTCCTGTTAACATGAGAGGCCACCAGGTGCTAAGGCAGCCTTGGAAGTACGATGGGACACTGTCAGGGCATGGTAGTCCGCAGGCCATTCTGCTGGTTGGGAGGAATACGGCCCGATTCCCATTTGCGCGGGTCACATGCAATGTATGACCCTGCCTGACAGACAGTGGGACCTGAAGTTTGAAAGTCAGCATAGCCCAGGGTCTCCAGTCTCTAGGAAATGGGAAAGGTATTTATGCTGGTCTGGTAAGCAAGGCCACAGGACCCTAGCCTCAACTGTTAGGAAAAAAGACCCCGCCTGAATGCAAATTATGGTTCCCAGAAACTTTGTTGGAGAAGAGGTAATCGGGCTACCACCTAGCTTGAGTGGGGCAATGAGGCCCTAGCCCTTCCTGTCTGAGAAAGGAGAAACGCCTTGAGTGGGTTGACAGGAACCCAGGACATCCTGACAGAGGGTGGAGACCTCAGGCACCCAACAGCAGCGTGCAAATCACAACTTTCCCTGCCAAAGGCGGGAGACAGATGCCCCACAGCTCGTCCAAGTGGGCAACATGGACACCAGGCCCTACTGGCAAAAGGATTTTGAGTAGCCACCCTCTCCCTCGCTGGCAGACTGTGAGTGGCACTTGAGACTCCTGGCCCTTCTTGCAGAGGGAGTGAACCCAGGACCCTGCTTGTTGTGCACAATGCCTCAAAACGGTGGCTTTCTTGGAAGAGGAAGTATCCCGCTGATGAAAGCTATGGTTACAAGGGCCTCCTGATAGAAAAGGATACCCAGGCCTTCAGCTCGCCCAGCAGCCCGCCAGGGACACAAGACCCTCCTGCATGAGGAATGGTCCACCATGCCTACCAGACATACAAGGGCAAGAAGGTTTCAGTTCATTTAGGGTGACCAAGTGGACACATTCCCCACCTAATGCAGAAGTGAAGGGAGACCAAAACCAGCCCCTATGTGTGGATCCATGAGGCTCTGTACCCCCGCGATAGCACAACACCTACAACCCCTTCTGGTACAAATCAACCTGGCTTTTGTTCTCCCCACAGGAGCGGGGGACTCAAACTTCCCCTGACACGTCAAATCCTACGAACAACTGAGCTAAGAGCCAATAAAAGAAGGCCACTGAAGGGGCAACAGAGAGAGACACACAGGGAGCGAGAGAGACCCACAGACACAATGACAGAAGGAGACGCAGGGAGACGGAATGGGAGTGGGATCATAGCATCCAAGAACCAGAGCTTGACAGCCATGGGATGGCCACTCACCCTGGGAAACACACTGAGACAGTCACACCGAGGCTGTGCTGAGGTGGAAGCTTACACAGTGGAGTGTGGCCGTGTCGGGGACTGGGGTCCTGTGAGGAGGCGGTGCCCTGTCGGTGGCAATCACAGTGGTGACTAAGTGCATGCCGCCAGGGTCCCAACAGTGCGATGGTGCTCGGAGCCTCACCCAGATTTGCGCCTTGCGGCGACAAGTTTTAATAGCAGGTACTCTCTGTGCGTGGGTCACGTGCCTCTGAGCTTTTCCCATACAGGTCCTCTTTCCTGCAGTCAGAGGACTCACACGACTCACAGGGGTGTTGGTGTTTTTCTCCATAGTTGTGTCTGCTGTTTTGTTCCGGCTCTTTTCCCGTGTGTGACGGGAGTCCAGGGTAGGATGGAGGACTACCGTACATTGGGGTTGACTGCAAACGAGGGGCACACCAGCGAAGATAGGGGCCTTCGTTATGGTGGGTCATGTGAGACATCCCTTGGTCTGGGGTCGAGCGACAGACAGAGTGGGACTCAATGCACACTTGCAGGGAGACAGACGGTTTTCCCTGGGTCCTTGGTCTGCGGGGCCAAGGACATGTATTGCCCTGACTGGAGAAAGCCGCCGTGAGGTGGTGCAGTGAAGGTGGAGGCATGCGTAGTGGAAAGCCCTTGGCCTGGGCATTGCGGGTGGCTGTGGTTGCCGCAAATGGCTGGGAGCTGCTAGCTCGTGGGCAGGAGCAGGGCGAGAGCTGAAGGAGCACCAGCCAGCGGGCCTCGACATGCGGTTGGGGTTGTGAGGCTGTAGGGCAGGGCGGTGAGTTCGCCGATAGCCTGGGGACCAGCCGCGGGTTGAGCGGCCGCAGAGCGGCAACAGGCAGGAGGTATTGAAACGGAGCCCATCGTGGGATGGCGGCAAAAGTAGGGGAAGGCAAAAGCCTGTAGGACGTGGTATTCCAAGAGGTCCTCATGCAAGTACTAACCAGAACCGATAATGCTTACATTCCAGGATCAGACGAAATCATCTAATTCAGGGTGGTATTCCCATAGGCACAGGGACTTGGCATTGTTTGCCCAAGTGGACCCGGTCTGGCTGGCCTGTTAAGTGTGCGTCACCATGCTAGGTGCTCTCACTTAGCGTGTGTGCCAGAGAGCACTCTCCGCCAACCTCATCAGCCCATGTTGCACTTTATGCCGTTTGACCAAACACTCATCCGGAAGCCGCTGGCGTGATCAGTGGCCAGTCCAGGCTTCCAGTGAGCCTTCTTCATTCGCCATGTCAGGGGCACCGCCGGCCACTGATGCTCCCCTGGCGGTCACACAGTACTGGTAGTGCTGGCCTGCTGGAACTTTCCAGGCCCTGGATGGCTGGCCTCTCCGCCCAAACATCTGGCTACTCTGCAGTCTATTTTTCAGGGCAACTGAGGCTGGGGTACTCTCAGAACCCTGGGATTCCAGGCATGGGCACATCGGCCCTGTCCCCGGGACCTGCACCAATAGGTGACTTGTCACTGGTTCTGACCCGATCTGTTGGCGAGTGTGACCGGCCATAGTCACGGTATGCCAAAAGATCCACAAGGGTTGATCAGGCCCACACTGATGCCACCCTTCTTTACTCTGCCGTCCACTTGTCCCACGCTATGAACAGCACCCCACACACTCCCATGATATTATCCTATACATCACCTCTCCAAACCCATTGTGCTGAGCGTGATAATGACAGATGGCTAGAGAGAAAGCAAGACCGAGGCAGAGAGAGACAGACTGAATGAGAGAAGGAGAAAGGGGGGTAATTTAAGTGATAGACAGAGAAGGAGTCCGATATGAAGGGAGATGCACGACAGGGAGACAGTGCGAGACACATGCAGATAAAGACACACACACACACATCCACAAACACACACCCTCAGACACGCACACACACCACAATGAAAGAGAGAACCAGAAGCATGAAGAGACAGAGAGTGAGACAGACACAGCATCACATACAGAAACAGTGATCTAGGAATAGAAAACAAGTCACTGAGAGACACAGAGAGACAGAGAAAGAGAGAAAGAGGGAGCCAGCAGCATCATAAACTTTGCATTACTCAGTCTGGAAATGACGCCCCATCATTTTATTTTCTCTATTCCTTAGAAAAGTGTCACAAACAATGGCAATTCTCAAAAGGCGGGGCTCACGCAGAGATGTGTGACATGGAGGCAGGCACACTGGGAGCCATCGAGGGGCCGCCCCACACACAGGCCGAGATAGGTGCCTGGCCCCAAGTCTAAACATAATGAAGTCCCTCGAATGTTCTGTGCCAGAGCGGACTGTGTTGGAAATGGATTTCATTACAGCCCTCTTGAGATAGAGGCAGGAAACCAATGTGCATCCCTACTTGCCAGATCAGACGCAGACCGTAGGCTCTGTTCTGACCTCTGTTCAGCACAAACGTCATCGGTCAGGTCTGCACCCGACATCATGTGACCACAGCCCAGGGTTTCTTGGCACTACAGGTGTTTATAATGTGATGACATTTTGAGGTGTAGATGCTAGAACGACCTGTACTATGCACACGGGAAAACTGCGGAGGCCCTGACAACACATGCTGGTCAGAGTCACATCACTGGTGAGGAGCGGAAGCCAGCTCTGAACCAAGCTCTGGGTCCTCAAAGCCATGGCCCCGGCTGCACGCAGGTTTTCATGAAACTCTGGCATGGTCAGTGTTAGTGTAACTTGGGGTGGACTTGTTTTGTGAGGTAGGGTTAGCAATCCCTAACCCAGAGGGACTATGGGGAGTTTTTGTATGAGGAAAAAGTTCACAGAGGAGACCCCAGGCTGTGATCTCACTTCCTGGACATAAAGCTTAAAAGAACTTGGAACGCAGGTAAGCAGGCAACCACATCATAATGAAGCCCTTTCCCAGCTCACTGTGATGGAGATGCTGGAAATAGTACCATGTTTCCATGCTGTGGCCTAGCGGCCTCAGGCACTGTCCTCACGAAAGCACAAATATTGAAACCTTACCCATGTTTTAGACTGTGGTTTAGGTCTCACACAAGATGCTTCTGTCCGTTGTTTTAGAGGTCAAAAATATAACGCAGGAAGGCCAAGGGCAGACCAGACCAGGTTAGACAACCACGCTGATCAAACACTGGCTGTCCTCCGACCTTGCTCTGCTTGTGTGTGTGTGTGTGTGTGTGTGTGTGTGTGTGTGTGTGTGTGTTTATGTGAGTGTTGGTGCGGAGGGGCAGGAGGGTAGAGGGCATTGCTCGGTCTTCTTTTTCCATGTCCCTCAGGTGTAAGGATAGACTGTTTATTAGAGAAATTTGTTCTTTCTGGAGGTAGGCCTCTACTGCTATGAAATTGCTTCTTAGGACTGCTTTCACTGTGTGCCATACATTTGGGAACATTGTGTGTTCAGTTGCTTAGGCCTCAAGGTATTTTTTTGATTTCTTCCTTGATGACATTGCTGACCCATTGAGTAGCATGTTGCTTAGATCCCATGCCTTTGTGTGTTTACCCATTATTTTCTTGCAATTGATTTCTAGTTCGAGATACCAGAGAAGATGCTTGGTGCCATTTCAGTCTTCTTATATCTATGGAGACATGTTTGATGGTCTAACATGTGACCTATCCTGGAAAATGTTCCATGTGCCCTTGAAAGGAATGTATATTGTTCGGATAAAGGGGTGAGATGCTCTACAAATATCAATTTAAGTCCTTTAATTCCATTGTTTCTTGGTTGATTTTCTGGCTGGATGATGTATTGCTTGATGTCCTTTGGATGACATCATCCCCTACTATGACTCTCAATGTCTTCACTTATGACTCGCCATGTTTGCTTTCAGTGTTAGTAGCTCCTACGTGTGCCATGTATATGATAGAAGAGTCCCATCCTCTTGTGGGTTTGATGCTTTTATCAATAGGACATGTACTTTTTGTCACTTGTTATAGCTTCGGTTTTAAAGTTTATGTTATCTAAGTATTGTTTCCCCAGCTTTTTCTTTCCCCATTTCCATTGGGAAAAAGTATCTATTTCCATCCCTTCACTTTCAGTCTCTCTGTGTCTTTTGATATGGAGTGACTCTTGTGGGAAGCATATGTATCATTTTTTGGTTTTTTTTTTAATCCATTCTGCGACGCCAGGTTTTTTTCTAGCTGACACAACTTTCAATTATCATTTTGATGATGAAATGCTCAACGAGAGGACTTGTTGCATGGTCCTGTTAACATGAGAGGCCACCAGGTGCTAAAGCAGCCTTGGAAGTACGATGGGACACTGTCAGGGCATGGAAGTCCGCAGGCCATTCTGCTGGTTGGAAGGAATACGGCCCGATTCCCATTTGAGCGGGTCACATGCAATGTATGACCCTGCCTGACAGACAGTGGGACCTGAAGTTTGAAAGTCAGCATAGCCCAGGGTCTCCAGTCTCTAGGCAATGGGAAAGGTATTTATGCTGGTCTGGTAAGCAAGGCCACAGGACCCTAGCCTCAACTGTTAGGAAAAAAAGACCCCGCCTGAATGCAAATTATCGTTCCCGGAAACTTTGTTGGAGAAGAGGTAATCGGGCTGCCACCTAGCTTGAGTGGGGCAATGAGGCCCTAGCCCTTCCTGTCTGAGAAAGGAGAAACGGCTTGAGTGGGTTGACAGGAACCCAGGACACCCTGACAGAGGGTGGAGACCTCAGGCACCCACCAGCAGCGTGCAAATCACAACTTTCCCTGCCAAAGGCGGGAGACAGATGCCCCACAGCTCGTCCAAGTGGGCAACATGGACACCAGGCCCTACTGGCAAAAGGATTTTGAGTAGCCACCCTCTCCCTCGCTGGCAGACTGTGAGTGGCCCTTGAGACTCCTGGCCCTTCTTGCAGAGGGAGTGAACCCAGGACCCTGCTTGTTGTGCACAACGCCTCAAAACGGTGGCTTTCTTGGAAGAGGAAGTATCCCGCTGATGAAAGCTATGGTCACAAGGGCCTCCTGATAGAAAAGGATACCCAGGCCTTCAGCTTGCCCAGCAGCCCGCCAGGGACACAAGACCCTCCTGCATGAGGAATGGTCCACCATGCCTACCAGACATACAAGGGCAAGAAGGTTTCAGTTCATTTAGGGTGACCAAGTGGACACATTCCCCACCTAATGCCGAAGTGAAGGGAGACCAAAACCAGCCCCTATGAGTGGATCCATGAGGCTCTGTACCCCCGCGATAGCACAACACCTACAACCCCTTCTGGTACAAATTAACCTGGCCTTTGTTCTCCCCACAGGAGCAGGGGACTCAAACTTCCCCTGACACGTCAAATCCTATGAACAACTGAGCTAAGAGCCAATAAAAGAAGGCCACTGAAGGGGCAACAGAGAGAGACACACAGGGAGCGAGAGAGACCCACAGACACAATGAAAGAAGGAGACGCAGGGAGAAGGAATGGGAGTGGGATCATAGCATCCAAGAACCAGAGCTTGACAGCCATGGGATGGCCACTCACCCTGGGAAACACACTGAGACAGTCACACTGAGGCTGTGCTGAGGTGGAAGCTTACACAGTGGAGTGTGGCCGTGTCGGGGACTGGTGTCCTGGGAGGAGGCGGTGCCCTGTCGGTGGCAATCACAGTGGTGACTAAGTGCATGCCGCCAGGGTCCCAACAGTGCGATGGTGCTCGGAGCCTCACCCAGATTTGCGCCTTGCGGCGACAAGTTTTAATAGCAGGTACTCTCTGTGCGTGGGTCACGTGCCTCTGAGCTTTTCCCATACAGGTCCTCTTTCCTGCAGTCAGAAGACTCACACGACTCACAGGGGTGTTGGTGTTTTTCTCCATAGTTGTGTCTGCTGTTTTGTTCCGGCTCTTTTCCCGTATGTGATGGGAGTCCTGGGTAGGATGGAGGACTACCGTACATTGGGGTTGACTGCAAACGAGGGGCACACCAGCGAAGATAGGGGCCTTCGTTATGGTGGGTCATGTGAGAAATCCCTTGGTCTGGGGTCGAGCGACAGACAGAGTGGGTGACTCAATGCACACTTGCAGGGAGACAGACGGTTTTCCCTGGGTCCTTGGTCTGCGGGGCCAAGGACATGTATTGCCCTGACTGGAGAAAGCCGCCGTGAGGTGGTGCAGTGAAGGTGGAGGCATGCGTAGTGGAAAGCCCTTGGCCTGGGCATTGCGGGTGGCTGTGGTTGCCGCAAATGGCTGGGAGCTGCTAGCTTGTGGGCAGGAGCAGGGCGAGAGCTGAAGGAGCACCAGCCAGCGGGCCTCGACATGCGGTTGGGGTTGTGAGGCTGTAGGGCAGGGCGGTGAGTTCGCCGATAGCCTGGGGACCAGCCGCGGGTTGAGCAGCCGCAGAGCGGCAACAGGCAGGAGGTATTGAAACGGAGCCCATCGTGGGATGGCGGCAAAAGTAGGGGAAGGCAAAAGCCTGTAGGACGTGGTATTCCAAGAGGTCCTCATGCAAGTACTAACCAGAACCGATCATGCTTACATTCCGGGATCAGACGACATCATCTAATTCAGGGTGGTATTCCCATAGGCACAGGGACTTGGCATTGTTTGCCCAAGTGGACCCGGTCTGGCTGGCCTGTTAAGTGTGCGTCACCATGCTAGGTGCTCTCACTTAGCGTGTGTGCCAGAGAGCACTCTCCGCCAACCTCATCAGCCCATGCTGCACTTTATGCCGTTTGCCCAACCACTCATCCGGAAGCTGCTGGCGTGAGCAGTGGCCAGTCCAGGCTTGCAGTGAGCCTTCTTCATTCGCCATGTCAGGGGCACCGCCGGCCACTGATGCTCCCCTGGTGGTCACACAGTACTGGTAGTGCTGGCCTGCTGGAACTTTCCAGGCCCTGGATGGCTGGCCTCCGCCCACACATCTGGCTACTCTGCAGTCTATTTTTCAGGGCAACTGAGGCTGGGGTACTCTCAGAACCCTGGGATTCCAGGCATGGGCACATCAGCCCTGTCCCCGGGACCTGCACCAATAGGTGACTTGTCACTGGTTCTGACCCGAACTGCTGGCGAGTGTGACCGGCCATAGTCACGGTATGCCAAAAGCTCCACAAGGGTTGATCAGGCCCACACTGATGCCACCCTTCTTTACTCTGCCGTCCACTTGTCCCACGCTATGAACAGCACCCCACACACTCCCATGATATTATCCTATACATCACCTCTCCAAACCCATTGTGCTGAGTGTGATAATGACAGGTGGCTAGAGAGAAAGCAAGACCGAGGCAGAGAGAGACAGACTGAATGAGAGAAGGAGAAAGGGGGGTAATTTAAGTGATAGACAGAGAAGGAGTCCGATATGAAGGGAGATGCACGACAGGGAGACAGTGTGAGAGACATGCAGATAAAGACACACACACACACATCCACAAACACACACCCTCAGACACGCACACACACCACAATGAAAGAGAGAACCAGAAGCATGAAGAGACAGAGAGTGAGACAGACACAGCATCACATACAGAAACAGTGATCTAGGAATAGAAAACAAGTCACTGAGAGACACAGAGATACAGAGAAAGAGAGAAAGAGGGAGCCAGCAGCATCATAAACTTTGCATTACTCAGTCTGGAAATGACGCCCCATCATTTTATTTTCTCTATTCCTTAGAAAAGAGTCACAAACAATGGCAATTCTCAAAAGGCGGGGCTCACGCAGAGATGTGTGACATGGAGGCAGGCACACTGGGAGCCATCGAGGGGCCGCCCCACACACAGGCCGAGATAGGTGCCTGGCCCCAAGTCTAAACATAATGAAGTCCCTCGAATGTTCTGTGCCAGAGCGGACTGTGTTGGAAATGGATTTCATTACAGCCCTCTTGAGATAGAAGCAGGAAACCAATGTGCATCCCTACTTGCCAGATCAGACGCAGACCGTAGGCTCTGTTCTGACCTCTGTTCAGCACAAACGTCATCGGTCAGGTCTGCACCCGACATCATGTGACCACAGCCCAGGGTTTCTTGGCACTACAGGTGTTTATAATGTGATGACATTTTGAGGTGTAGATGCTAGAACGACCTGTACTATGCACACGGGAAAACTGCGGAGGCCCTGACAACACACGCTGGTCAGAGTCACATCACTGGTATGGAGCGGAAGCCAGCTCTGAACCAAGCTCTGGGTCCTCAAAGCCATGGCCCCGGCTGCACGCAGGTTTTCATGAAACTCTGGCATGGTCAGTGTTAGTGTAACTTGGGGTGGACTTGTTTTGTGAGGTAGGGTTAGCAATCCCTAACCCAGAGGGACTATGGGGAGTTTTTGTGTGAGGAAAAAGTTCACAGAGGAGACCCCAGGCTGTGATCTCACTTCCTGGTCATAAAGCTTAAAAGAACTTGGAACCCTGGTAACCAGGCAACCACATCATAATGAAGCCCTTTCCCAGCTCACTGTGATGGAGATGCTGGAAATAGTACCATGTTTCCATGCTGTGGCCTAGCGTCCTCAGGCACTGTCCTCACGGAAGCACAAATATTGAATCCTTACCCATGTTTTAGACTCTGGTTTAGGTCTCACACAAGATGCTTCTGTCCATTGTTTTAGAGGTCAAAAATATAACGCAGGAAGGCCAAGGGCAGACCAGACCAGGTTAGACAACCACGCTGATCAAACACTGGCTGTCCTCCGACCTTGCTCTGCTTGTGTGTGTGTGTGTGTGTGTGTGTGTGTGTGTGTGTGTGTGTGTGTGTGTGTGTTTATGTGAGTGTTGGTGCGGAGGGGCAGGAGGGTAGAGGGCATTGCTCGGTCTTCTTTTTCCATGTCCCTCAGGTGTAAGGATAGACTGTTTATTAGAGAAATTTGTTCTTTCTGGAGGTAGGCCTCTACTGCTATGAAATTGCTTCTTAGGACTGCTTTCACTGTGTGCCATACATTTGGGAACATTGTGTGTTCAGTTGCTTAGGCCTCAAGGTATTTTTTTGATTTCTTCCTTGATGACATTGCTGACCCATTGAGTAGCATGTTGCTTAGATCCCATGCCTTTGTGTGTTTACCCATTATTTTCTTGCAATTGATTTCTAGTTCGAGATACCAGAGAAGATGCTTGGTGCCATTTCAGTCTTCTTATATCTATGGAGACATGTTTGATGGTCTAACATGTGACCTATCCTGGAAAATGTTCCATGTGCCCTTGAAAGGAATGTATATTGTTCGGATAAAGGGGTGAGATGCTCTACAAATATCAATTTAAGTCCTTTAATTCCATTGTTTCTTGGTTGATTTTCTGGCTGGATGATGTATTGCTTGATGTCCTTTGCATGACATCATCCCCTACTATGACTCTCAATGTCTTCACTTATGACTCACCATGATTGCTTTCAGTGTTAGTAGCTCCTACGTGTGCCATGTATATGATAGAAGAGTCCCATCCTCTTGTGGGTTTGATGCTTTTATCAATAGGACATGTACTTTTTGTCACTTGTTATAGCTTTGGTTTTAAAGTTTATGTTATCTAAGTATTGTTTCCCCAGCTTTTTCTTTCCCCATTTCCATTGGGAAAAAGTATCTATTTCCATCCCTTCACTTTGTCTCTCTGTGTCTTTTGATATGGAGTGACTCTTGTGGGAAGCATATGTATCATGTTTTGTTTTTTTTTTTTAATCCATTCTGCGACGCCAGGTTTTTTTCTAGCTGACACAACTTTCAATTATCATTTTGATGATGAAATGCTCAACGAGAGGACTTGTTGCATGGTCCTGTTAACATGAGAGGCCACCAGGTGCTAAGGCAGCCTTGGAAGTACGATGGGACACTGTCAGGGCATGGAAGTCCGAAGGCCATTCTGCTGGTTGGAAGGAATACGGCCCAATTCCCATTTGAGCGGGTCACATGCAATGTATGACCCTGCCTGACAGACAGTGGGACCTGAAGTTTGAAAGTCAGCATAGTCCAGGGTCTCCAGTCTCTAGGCAATGGGAAAGGTATTTATGCTGGTCTGGTAAGCAAGGCCACAGGACCCTAGCCTCAACTGTTAGGAAAAAAAGACCCCGCCTGAATGCAAATTATGGTTCCCAGAAACTTTGTTGGAGAAGAGGTAATCGGGCTGCCACCTAGCTTGAGTGGGGCAATGAGGCCCTAGCCCTTCCTGTCTGAGAAAGGAGAAACGGCTTGAGTGGGTTGACAGGAACCCAGGACATCCTGATAGAGGGTGGAGACCTCAGGCACCCACCAGCAGCGTGCAAATCACAACTTTCCCTGCCAAAGGCGGGAGACAGATGCCCCACAGCTCGTCCAAGTGGGCAACATGGACACCAGGCCCTACTGGCAAAAGGATTTTGAGTAGCCACCCTCTCCCTCGCTGGCAGACTGTGAGTGGCACTTGAGACTCCTGGGCCTTCTTGCAGAGGGAGTGAACCCAGGACCCTGCTTGTTGTGCACAACGCCTCAAAACGGTGGCTTTCTTGGAAGAGGAAGTATCCCGCTGATGAAAGCTATGGTCACAAGGGCCTCCTGATAGAAAAGGATACCCAGGCCTTCAGCTCGCCCAGCAGCCTGCCAGGGACACAAGACCCTCCTGCATGAGGAATGGTCCACCATGCCTACCAGACATACAAGGGCAAGAAGATTTCAGTTCATTTAGGGTGACCAAGTGGACACATTCCCCACCTAATGCAGAAGTGAAGGGAGACCAAAACCAGCCCCTATGCGTGCATCCATGAGGCTCTGTAACCCCGCGATAGCACAACACCTACAACCCCTTCTGGTACAAATTAACCTGGCCTTTGTTCTCCCCACAGGAGCGGGGGACTCAAACTTCCCCTGACACATCAAATCCTATGAACAACTGAGCTAAGAGCCAATAAAAGAAGGCCACTGAAGGGGCAACAGAGAGAGACACACAGGGAGCGAGAGAGACCCACAGACACAATGACAGAAGGAGACGCAGGGAGAAGGAATGGGAGTGGGATCATAGCATCCAAGAACCAGAGCTTGACAGCCATGGGATGGCCACTCACCCTGGGAAACACACTGAGACAGTCACACCGAGGCTGTGCTGAGGTGGAAGCTTACACAGTGGAGTGTGGCCGTGTCGGGGACTGGGGTCCTGTGAGGAGGCGGTGCCCTGTCGGCGGCAATCACAGTGGTGACTAAGTGCATGCCGCCAGGGTCCCAACAGTGCGATGGTGCTCGGAGCCTCACCCAGATTTGCGCCTTGCGGCGACAAGTTTTAATAGCAGGTACTCTCTGTGCGTGGGTCACGTGCCTCTGAGCTTTTCCCATACAGGTCCTCTTTCCTGCAGTCAGAGGACTCACACGACTCACAGGGTTGTTGGTGTTTTTCTCCATAGTTGTGTCTGCTGTTTTGTTCCGGCTCTTTTCCCGTGTGTGATGGGAGTCCTGGGTAGGATGGAGGACTACCGTACATTGGGGTTGACTGCAAACGAGGGGCACACCAGCGAAGATAGGGGCCTTCGTTATGGTGGGTCATGTGAGACATCCCTTGGTCTGGGGTCGAGCGACAGACAGAGTGGGTGACTCAATGCACACTTGCAGGGAGACAGACGGTTTTCCCTGGGTCCTTGGTCTGCGGGGCCAAGGACATGTATTGCCCTGACTGGAGAAAGCCGCCGTGAGGTGGTGCAGTGAAGGTGGAGGCATGCGTAGTGGAAAGCCCTTGGCCTGGGCATTGCGGGTGGCTGTGGTTGCCGCAAATGGCTGGGAGCTGCTAGCTTGTGGGCAGGAGCAGGGCGAGAGCTGAAGGAGCACCAGCCAGCGGGCCTCGACATGCGGTTGGGGTTGTGAGGCTGTAGGGCAGGGCGGTGAGTTCGCCGATAGCCTGGGGACCAGCCGCGGGTTGAGCGGCCGCAGAGCGGCAACAGGCAGGAGGTATTGAAACGGAGCCCATCGTGGGATGGCGGCAAAAGTAGGGGAAGGCAAAAGCCTGTAGGACGTGGTATTCCAAGAGGTCCTCATGCAAGTACTAACCAGAACCGATCATGCTTACATTCCGGGATCAGACGACATCATCTAATTCAGGGTGGTATTCCCATAGGCACAGGGACTTGGCATTGTTTGCCGAAGTGGACCCGGTCTGGCTGGCCTGTTAAGTGTGCGTCACCATGCTAGGTGCTCTCACTTAGCGTGTGTGCCAGAGAGCACTCTCCGCCAACCTCATCAGCCATGCTGCACTTTATGCCGTTTGCCCAACCACTCATCCGGAAGCTGCTGGCGTGAGCAGTGGCCAGTCCAGGCTTGCAGTGAGCCTTCTTCATTCGCCATGTCAGGGGCACCGCCGGCCACTGATGCTCCCCTGGCGGTCACACAGTACTGGTAGTGCTGGCCTGCTGGAACTTTCAAGGCCCTGGATGGCTGGCCTCCGCCCACACATCTGGCTACCCTGCAGTCTATTTTTCAGGGCAACTGAGGCTGGGGTACTCTCAGAACCCTGGGATTCCAGGCATGGGCACATCGGCCCTGTCCCCGGGACCTGCACCAATAGGTGACTTGTCACTGGTTCTGACCCGAACTGCTGGCGAGTGTGACCGGCCATAGTCACGGTATGCCAAAAGCTCCACAAGGGTTGATCAGGCCCACACTGATGCCACCCTTCTTTACTCTGCCGTCCACTTGTCCCACGCTATGAACAGCACCCCACACACTCCCATGATATTATCCTATACATCACCTCTCCAAACCCATTGTGCTGAGCGTGGTAATGACAGGTGGCTAGAGAGAAAGCAAGACCGAGGCAGAGAGAGACAGACTGAATGAGAGATGGAGAAAGGGGGGTAATTTAAGTGATAGACAGAGATGGAGTCCGACATGAAGGGAGATGCACGACAGGGAGACAGTGCGAGAGACATGCAGATAAAGACACACACACACATCCACAAACACACACCCTCAGACACGCACACACACCACAATGAAAGAGAGAAGCAGAAGCATGAAGAGACAGAGAGTGAGACAGACACAGCATCACATACAGAAACAGTGATCTAGGAATAGAAAACAAGTCACTGAGAGACACAGAGAGACAGAGAAAGAGAGAAAGAGGGAGCCAGCAGCATCATAAACTTTGCATTACTCAGTCTGGAAATGACGCCCCATCATTTTATTTTCTCTATTCCTTAGAAAAGAGTCACAAACAATGGCGATTCTCAAAAGGCGGGGCTCACGCAGAGATGTGTGACATGGAGGCAGGCACACTGGGAGCCATCGAGGGGCCGCCCCACACACAGGCCGAGATATGTGCCTGGCCCCAAGTCTTAACATAATGAAGTCCCTCGAATGTTCTGTGCCAGAGCGGACTGTGTTGGAAATGGATTTCATTACAGCCCTCTTGAGATAGAGGCAGGAAACCAATGTGCATCCCTACTTGCCAGATCAGACGCAGACCGTAGGCTCTGTTCTGACCTCTGTTCAGCACAAACGTCATCGGTCAGGTCTGCACCCGACATCATGTGACCACAGCCCAGGGTTTCTTGGCACTACAGGTGTTTATAATGTGATGACATTTTGAGGTGTAGATGCTAGAACGACCTGTACTATGCACACGGGAAAACTGCGGAGGCCCTGACAACACATGCTGGTCAGAGTCACATCACTGGTGAGGAGCGGAAGCCAGCTCTGAACCAAGCTCTGGGTCCTCAAAGCCATGGCCCCGGCTGCACGCAGGTTTTCATGAAACTCTGGCATGGTCAGTGTTAGTGTAACTTGGGGTGGACTTGTTTTGTGAGGTAGGGTTAGCAATCCCTAACCCAGAGGGACTATGGGGAGTTTTTGTATGAGGAAAAAGTTCACAGAGGAGACCCCAGGCTGTGATCTCACTTCCTGGTCATAAAGCTTAAAAGAACTTGGAACCCTGGTAACCAGGCAACCACATCATAATGAAGCCCTTTCCCAGCTCACTGTGATGGAGATGCTGGAAATAGTACCATGTTTCCATGCTGTGGCCTAGCGGCCTCAGGCACTGTCCTCACGAAAGCACAAATATTGAAACCTTACCCATGTTTTAGACTCTGGTTTAGGTCTCACACAAGATGCTTCTGTCCGTTGTTTCAGAGGTCAAAAATATAACGCAGGAAGGCCAAGGGCAGACCAGACCAGGTTAGACAACCACGCTGATCAAACACTGGCTGTCCTCCGACCTTTCTCTGCTTGTGTGTGTGTGTGTGTGTGTGTGTGTGTGTGTGTGTGTGTGTGTGTTTATGTGAGTGTTGGTGGGGAGGGGCAGGAGGGTAGAAGGCATTGCTCGGTCTTCTTTTTCCACGTCCCTCAGGTGTAAGGATAGACTGTTTATTAGAGAAATTTGTTCTTTCTGGATGTAGGCCTGTATTGCTATGAAATTGCTTCTTAGGACTCCTTTCACTGTGTGCCATACATTTGGGAACATTGTGTTTTCAGTTACTTAGGCCTCAAGGTATTTTTTTTATTTCTTCCTTGATGACATTGCTGACCCATTGAGTAGCATGTTGCTTAGATCCCATGCCTTTGTGTGTTTACCCATTATTTTCTTGCAATTGATTTCTAGTTCGAGATACCAGAGAAGATGCTTGGTGCCATTTCAGTCTTCATATATCTATGGAGACATGTTTGATGGTCTAACATGTGACCTATCCTGGAAAATGTTCCATGTGCCCTTGAAAGGAATGTATATTGTTCAGATAAAGGGGTGAGATGCTCTACAAATATCAATTTAAGTCCTTTAATTCCATTGTTTCTTGGTTGATTTTCTGGCTGGATGATGTATTGCTTGATGTCCTTTGCATGACATCATCCCCTACTATGACTCTCAATGTCTTCACTTATGACTCACCATGTTTGCTTTCAGTGTTAGTAGCTCCTACGTGTGCCATGTATATGATAGAAGAGTCCCCTCCTCTTGTGGGTTTGATGCTTTTATCAATAGGACATGTACTTTTTGTCACTTGTTATAGCTTCTGTTTTAAAGTTTATGTTATCTAAGTATTGTTTCCCCAGCTTTTTCTTTCCCCATTTCCATTGGGAAAAAGTATCTATTTCCATCCCTTCACTTTCAGTCTCTCTGTGTCTTTTGATATGGAGTGACTCTTGTGGGAAGCATATGTATCATTTTTTTTAATCCATTCTGCGACGCCAGGTTTTTTTCTAGCTGACACAACTTTCAATTATCATTTTGATGATGAAATGCTCAACGAGAGGACTTGTTGCATGGTCCTGTTAACATGAGAGGCCACCAGGTGCTAAGGCAGCCTTGGAAGTACGATGGGACACTGTCAGGGCATGGAAGTCCGCAGGCCATTCTGCTGGTTGGAAGGAATACGGCCCGATTCCCATTTGAGCGGGTCACATGCAATGTATGACCCTGCCTGACAGACAGTGGGACCTGAAGTTTGAAAGTCAGCATAGCCCAGGGTCTCCAGTCTCTAGGCAATGGGAAAGGTATTTATGCTGGTCTGGTAAGCAAGGCCACAGGACCCTAGCCTCAACTGTTAGGAAAAAAAGACCCCGCATGAATGCAAATTATGGTTCCCAGAAACTTTGTTGAAGAAGAGGTAATCGGGCTGCCACCTAGCTTGAGTGGGGCAATGAGGCCCTAGCCCTTCCTGTCTGAGAAAGTAGAAATGGCTTGAGTGGGTTGACAGGAACTCAGGACATCCTGACAGAGGGTGGAGACCTCAGGCACCCACCAGCAGCGTGCAAATCACATGTTTCCCTGCCAAAGGCGGGAGACAGATGCCCCACAGCTCGTCCAAGTGGGCAACATGGACACCAGGCCCTACTGGCAAAAGGATTTTGAGTAGCCACCCTCTCCCTCGCTGGCAGACTGTGAGTGGCACTTGAGACTCCTGGCCCTACTTGCAGAGGGAGTGAACCCAGGACCCTGCTTGTTGTGCACAACGCCTCAAAACGGTGGCTTTCTTGGAAGAGGAAGTATCCCGCTGATGAAAGCTATGGTCGCAAGGGCCTCCTGATAGAAAAGGATTCCCAGGCCTTCAGCTCGCCCAGCAGCCCACCAGGGACACAGGACCCTCCTGCATGAGGAATGGTCCACCATGCCTACCAGACATACAAGAGCAAGAAGATTTCAGTTCATTTAGGGTGACCAAGTGGACACATTCCCCACCTAATGCAGAAGTGAAGGGAGACCAAAACCAGTCCCTATGAGTGGATCCATGAGGCTCTGTTCCCCCGCAATAGCACAACACCTACAACCCCTTCTGGTACAAATTAACCTGGCCTTTGTTCTCCCCACAGGAGCGGGGGACTCAAACTTCCCCTGACACATCAAATCCTGTGAACAACTGAGCTAAGAGCCAATAAAAGAAGGCCACTGAAGGGGCAACAGAGAGAGACACACAGGGAGCGAGAGAGACCCACAGACACAATGACAGAAGGAGACGCAGGGAGAAGGAATGGGAGTGGGATCATAGCATCCAAGAACCAGAGCTTGACAGCCATGGGATGGCCACTCACCCTGGGAAACACACTGAGACAGTCACACCGAGGCTGTGCTGAGGTGGAAGCTTACACAGTGGAGTGTGGCCGTGTCGGGGACTGGGGTCCTGTGAGGAGGCGGTGCCCTGTCGGTGGCAATCACAGTGGTGACTAAGTGCATGCCGCCAGGGTCCCAACAGTGCGATGGTGCTCGGAGCCTCACCCAGATTTGCGCCTTGCGGCGACAAGTTTTAATAGCAGGTACTCTCTGTGCGTGGGTCACGTGCCTCTGAGCTTTTCCCATACAGGTCCTCTTTCCTGCAGTCAGAGGACTCACACGACTCACAGGGTTGTTGGTGTTTTTCTCCATAGTTGTGTCTGCTGTTTTGTTCCGGCTCTTTTCCCGTGTGTGATGGGAGTCCTGGGTGGGATGGAGGACTACCGTACATTGGGGTTGACTGCAAACGAGGGGCACACCAGCGAAGATAGGGGCCTTCGTTATGGTGGGTCATGTGAGACATCCCTTGGTCTGGGGTCGAGCGACAGACAGAGTGGGTGACTCAATGCACACTTGCAGGGAGACAGACGGTTTTCCCTGGGTCCTTGGTCTGCGGGGCCAAGGACATGTATTGCCCTGACTGGAGAAAGCCGCCGTGAGGTGGTGCAGTGAAGGTGGAGGCATGCGTAGTGGAAAGCCCTTGGCCTGGGCATTGCGGGTGGCTGTGGTTGCCGCAAATGGCTGGGAGCTGCTAGCTTGTGGGCAGGAGCAGGGCGAGAGCTGAAGGAGCACCAGCCAGCGGGCCTCGACATGCGGTTGGGGTTGTGAGGCTGTAGGGCAGGGCGGTGAGTTCGCCGATAGCCTGGGGACCAGCCGCGGGTTGAGCGGCCGCAGAGCGGCAACAGGCAGGAGGTATTGAAACGGAGCCCATCGTGGGATGGCGGCAAAAGTAGGGGAAGGCAAAAGCCTGTAGGACGTGGTATTCCAAGAGGTCCTCATGCAAGTACTAACCAGAACCGATCATGCTTACATTCCGGGATCAGACGACATCATCTAATTCAGGGTGGTATTCCCATAGGCACAGGGACTTGGCATTGTTTGCCCAAGTGGACCCGGTCTGGCTGGCCTGTTAAGTGTGCGTCACCATGCTAGGTGCTCTCACTTAGCGTGTGTGCCATAGAGCACTCTCCGCCAACCTCATCAGCCCATGCTGCACTTTATGCCGTTTGCCCAACCACTCATCCGGAAGCTGCTGGCGTGAGCAGTGGCCAGTCCAGGCTTGCAGTGAGCCTTCTTCATTCGCCATGTCAGGGGCACCGCCGGCCACTGATGCTCCCCTGGCGGTCACACAGTACTGGTAGTGCTGGCCTGCTGGAACTTTGCAGGCCCTGGATGGCTGGCCTCCGCCCACACATCTGGCTACTCTGCAGTCTATTTTTCAGGGCAACTGAGGCTGGGGTACTCTCAGAACCCTGGGATTCCAGGCATGGGCACATCGGCCCTGTCCCCGGGACCTGCACCAATAGGTGACTTGTCACTGGTTCTGACCCGAACTGCTGGCGAGTGTGACCGGCCATAGTCACGGTATGCCAAAAGCTCCACAAGGGTTGATCAGGCCCACACTGATGCCACCCTTCTTTACTCTGCCGTCCACTTGTCCCACGCTATGAACAGCACCCCACACACTCCCATGATATTATCCTATACATCACCTCTCCAAACCCATTGTGCTGAGCGTGATAATGACAGATGGCTAGAGAGAAAGCAAGACCGAGGCAGAGAGAGACAGACTGAATGAGAGAAGGAGAAAGGGGGGTAATTTAAGTGATAGACAGAGAAGGAGTCCGATATGAAGGGAGATGCACGACAGGGAGACAGTGCGAGAGACATGCAGATAAAGACACACACACATCCACAAACACACACCCTCAGACACGCACACACACCACAATGAAAGAGAGAACCAGAAGCATGAAGAGACAGAGAGTGAGACAGACACAGCATCACATACAGAAACAGTGATCTAGGAATAGAAAACAAGTCACTGAGAGACACAGAGAGACAGAGAAAGAGAGAAAGAGGGAGCCAGCAGCATCATAAACTTTGCATTACTCAGTCTGGAAATGACGCCCCATCATTTTATTTTCTCTATTCCTTAGAAAAGAGTCACAAACAATGGCAATTCTCAAAAGGCGGGGCTCACGCAGAGATGTGTGACATGGAGGCAGGCACACTGGGAGCCATCGAGGGGCCGCCCCACACACAGGCCGAGATAGGTGCCTGGCCCCAAGTCTAAACATAATGAATTCCCTCGAATGTTCTGTGCCAGAGCGGACTGTGTTGGAAATGGATTTCATTACAGCCCTCTTGGGATAGAGGCAGGAAACCAATGTGCATCCCTACTTGCCAGATCAGACGCAGACCGTAGGCTCTGTTCTGACCTCTGTTCAGCACAAACGTCATCGGTCAGGTCTGCACCTGACATCATGTGACCACAGCCCAGGGTTTCTTGGCACTACAGGTGTTTATAATGTGATGACATTTTGAGGTGTAGATGCTAGAACGACCTGTACTATGCACACGGGAAAACTGCGGAGGCCCTGACAACACATGCTGGTCAGAGTCACATCACTGGTGAGGAGCGGAAGCCAGCTCTGAGCCAAGCTCTGGGTCCTCAAAGCCATGGCCCCGGCTGCACGCAGGTTTTCATGAAACTCTGGCATGGTCAGTGTTAGTGTAACTTGGGGTGGACTTGTTTTGTGAGGTAGGGTTAGCAATCCCTAACCCAGAGGGACTATGGGGAGTTTTTGTATGAGGAAAAAGTTCACAGAGGAGACCCCAGGCTGTGATCTCACTTCCTGGTCATAAAGCTTAAAAGAACTTGGAACCCTGGTAACCAGGCAACCACATCATAATGAAGCCCTTTCCCAGCTCACTGTGATGGAGATGCTGGAAATAGTACCATGTTTCCATGCTGTGGCCTAGCGGCCTCAGGCACTGTCCTCAAGAAAGCACAAATATTGAAACCTTACCCATGCTTTAGACTCTGGTTTAGGTCTCACACAAGATGCTTCTGTCCGTTGTTTTAGAGGTCAAAAATATAACGCAGGAAGGCCAAGGGCAGACCAGACCAGGTTAGACAACCACGCTGATCAAACACTGGCTGTCCTCCGACCTTGCTCTGCTTGTGTGTGTGTGTGTGTGTGTGTGTGTGTGTGTGTGTGTGTGTGTGTGTGTGTGTGTGTGTTATGTGAGTGTTGGTGCGGAGGGGCAGGAGGGTAGAGGGCATTGCTCGGTCTTCTTTTTCCATGTCCCTCAGGTGTAAGGATAGACTGTTTATTAGAGAAATTTGTTCTTTCTGGAGGTAGGCCTCTACTGCTATGAAATTGCTTCTTAGGACTGCTTTCACTGTGTGCCATACATTTGGGAACTTTGTGTGTTCAGTTACTTAGGCCTCAAGGTATTTTTTTGATTTCTTCCTTGATGACATTGCTGACCCATTGAGTAGCATGTTGCTTAGATCCCATGCCTTTGTGTGTTTACCCATTATTTTCTTGCAATTGATTTCTAGTTCGAGATACCAGAGAAGATGCTTGGTGCCATTTCAGTCTTCTTATATCTATGGAGACATGTTTGATGGTCGAACATGTGTCCTATCCTGGGAAATGTTCCATGTGCCCTTGAAAGGAATGTATATTGTTCGGATAAAGGGGTGAGATGCTCTACAAATATCAATTTAAGTCCTTTAATTCCATTGTTTCTTGGTTGATTTTCTGGCTGGATGATGTATTGCTTGATGTCCTTTGCATGACATCATCCCCTACTATGACTCTCAATGTCTTCACTTATGACTCACCATGTTTGCTTTCAGTGTTAGTAGCTCCTACGTGTGCCATGTATATGATAGAAGAGTCCCATCCTCTTGTGGGTTTGATGCTTTTATCAATAGGACATGTACTTTGTGTCACTTGTTATAGCTTCTGTTTTAAAGTTTATGTTATCTAAGTATTGTTTCCCCAGCTTTTTCTTTCCTCATTTCCATTGGGAAAAAGTATCTATTTCCATCCCTTCGCTTTCAGTCTCTCTGTGTCTTTTGATATGGAGTGACTCTTGTGGGAAGCATAGGTATCATTTTTTGTTTTTTTTTTTAATCCATTCTGCGACGCCAGGTTTTTTTCTAGCTGACACAACTTTCAATTATCATTTTGATGATGAAATGCTCAACGAGAGGACTTGTTGCATGGTCCTGTTAACATGAGAGGCCACCAGGTGCTAAGGCAGCCTTGGAAGTACGATGGGACACTGTCAGGGCATGGAAGTCCGCAGGCCGTTCTGCTGGTTGGAAGGAATACGGCCCGATTCCCATTTGAGCGGGTCACATGCAATGTATGACCCTGCCTGACAGACAGTGGGACCTGAAGTTTGAAAGTCAGCATAGCCCAGGGTCTCCAGTCTCTAGGCAATGGGAAAGGTATTTATGCTGGTCTGGTAAGCAAGGCCACAGGACCCTAGCCTCAACTGTTAGGAAAAAAAGACCCCGCCTGAATGCAAATTATGGTTCCCAGAAACTTTGTTGGAGAAGTGGTAATCGGGCTGCCACCTAGCTTGAGTGGGGCAATGAGGCCCTAGCCCTTCCTGTCTGAGAAAGGAGAAATGGCTTCAGTGGGTTGACAGGAGCCCAGGACATCCTGACAGAGGGTGGAGACCTCAGGCACCCACCAGCAGCGTGCAAATCACAACTTTCCCTGCCAAAGGCGGGAGACAGATGCCCCACAGCTCGTCCAAGTGGGCAACATGGACACCAGGCCCTACTGGCAAAAGGATTTTTAGTGGCCACCCTCTCCCTCGCTGGCAGACTGTGAGTGGCACTTGAGACTCCTGGCCCTTCTTGCAGAGGGAGTGAACCCAGGACCCTGCTTGTTGTGCACAACGCCTCAAAACGGTGGCTTTCTTGGAAGAGGAAGTATCCCGCTGATGAAAGCTATGGTCACAAGGGCCTCCTGATAGAAAATGATACCCAGGCCTTCAGCTCGCCCAGCAGCCCGCCAGGGACACAAGACCCTCCTGCATGAGGAATGGTCCACCATGCCTACCAGACATACAAGGGCAAGAAGATTTCAGTTCATTTAGGGTGACCAAGTGGACACATTCCCCACCTAATGCAGAAGTGAAGGGAGACCAAAACCAGCCCCTATGAGTGGATCCATGAGGCTCTGTACCCCCGCGATAGCACAACACCTACAACCCCTTCTGGTACAAATTAACCTGGCCTTTGTTCTCCCCACAGGAGCGGGGGACTCAAACTTCCCCTGACACATCAAATCCTATGAACAACTGAGCTAAGAGCCAATAAAAGAAGGCCACTGAAGGGGCAACAGAGAGAGACACACAGGGAGCGAGAGAGACCCACAGACACAATGACAGAAGGAGACGCAGGGAGAAGGAATGGGAGTGGGATCATAGCATCCAAGAACCAGAGCTTGACAGCCATGGGATGGCCACTCACCCTGGGAAACACACTGAGACAGTCACACCGAGGCTGTGCTGAGGTGGAAGCTTACACAGTGGAGTGTGGCCGTGTCGGGGACTGGGGTCCTGTGAGGAGGCGGTGCCCTGTCGGTGGCAATCACAGTGGCGACTAAGTGCATGCCGCCAGGGTCCCAACAGTGCGATGGTGCTCGGAGCCTCACCCAGATTTGCGCCTTGCGGCGACAAGTTTTAATAGCAGGTACTCTCTGTGCGTGGGTCACGTGCCTCTGAGCTTTTCCCATACAGGTCCTCTTTCCTGCAGTCAGAGGACTCACACGACTCACAGGGTTGTTGGTGTTTTTCTCCATAGTTGTGTCTGCTGTTTTGTTCCGGCTCTTTTCCCGTGTGTGACGGGAGTCCTGGGTAGGATGGAGGACTACCGTACATTGGGGTTGACTGCAAACGAGGGGCACACCAGCGAAGATAGGGGCCTTCGTTACGGTGGGTCATGTGAGACATCCCTTGGTCTGGGGTCGAGCGACAGACAGAGTGGGTGACTCAATGCACACTTGCAGGGAGACAGACGGTTTTCCCTGGGTCCTTGGTCTGCGGGGCCAAGGACATGTATTGCCCTGACTGGAGAAAGCCGCCGTGAGGTGGTGCAGTGAAGGTGGAGGCATGCGTAGTGGAAAGCCCTTGGCCTGGGCATTGCGGGTGGCTGTGGTTGCCGCAAATGGCTGGGAGCTGCTAGCTTGTGGGCAGGAGCAGGGCGAGAGCTGAAGGAGCACCAGCCAGCGGGCCTCGACATGCGGTTGGGGTTGTGAGGCTGTAGGGCAGGGCGGTGAGTTCGCCGATAGCCTGGGGACCAGCCGCGGGTTGAGCGGCCGCAGAGCGGCAACAGGCAGGAGGTATTGAAACGGAGCCCATCGTGGGATGGCGGCAAAAGTAGGGGAAGGCAAAAGCCTGTAGGACGTGGTATTCCAAGAGGTCCTCATGCAAGTACTAACCAGAACCGATCATGCTTACATTCCGGGATCAGACGGCATCATCTAATTCAGGGTGGTATTCCCATAGGCACAGGGACTTGGCATTGTTTGCCCAAGTGGACCCGGTCTGGCTGGCCTGTTAAGTGTGCGTCACCATGCTAGGTGCTCTCACTTAGCGTGTGTGCCAGAGAGCACTCTCCGCCAACCTCATCAGCCCATGCTGCACTTTATGCCGTTTGCCCAACCACTCATCCGGAAGCTGCTGGCGTGAGCAGTGGCCAGTCCAGGCTTGCAGTGAGCCTTCTTCATTCGCCATGTCAGGGGCACCGCCGGCCACTGATGCTCCCCTGGCGGTCACACAGTACTGGTAGTGCTGGCCTGCTGGAACTTTCCAGGCCCTGGATGGCTGGCCTCCGCCCACACATCTGGCTACTCTGCAGTCTATTTTTCAGGGCAACTGAGGCTGGGGTACTCTCAGAACCCTGGGATTCCAGGCATGGGCACATCGGCCCTGTCCCCGGGACCTGCACCAATAGGTGACTTGTCACTGGTTCTGACCCGAACTGCTGGCGAGTGTGACCGGCCATAGTCACGGTATGCCAAAAGCTCCACAAGGGTTGATCAGGCCCACACTGATGCCACCCTTCTTTACTCTGCCGTCCACTTGTCCCACGCTATGAACAGCACCCCACACACTCCCATGATATTATCCTATACATCACCTCTCCAAACCCGTTGTGCTGAGCGTGATAATGACAGATGGCTAGAGAGAAAGCAAGACCGAGGCAGAGAGAGACAGACTGAATGAGAGAAGGAGAAAGGGGGGTAATTTAAGTGATAGACAGAGAAGGAGTCCGATATGAAGGGAGATGCACGACAGGGAGACAGTGCGAGAGACATGCAGATAAAGACACACACACACATCCACAAACACACACCCTCAGACACGCACACACACCACAATGAAAGAGAGAACCAGAAGCATGAAGAGACAGAGAGTGAGACAGACACAGCATCACATACAGAAACAGTGATCTAGGAATAGAAAACAAGTCACTGAGAGACACAGAGAGACAGAGAAAGAGAGAAAGAGGGAGCCAGCAGCATCATAAACTTTGCATTACTCAGTCTGGAAATGACGCCCCATCATTTTATTTTCTCTATTCCTTAGAAAAGAGTCACAAACAATGGCAATTCTCAAAAGGCGGGGCTCACGCAGAGATGTGTGACATGGAGGCAGGCACACTGGGAGCCATCGAGGGGCCGCCCCACACACAGGCCGAGATAGGTGCCTGGCCCCAATTCTAAACATAATGAAGTCCCTCGAATGTTCTGTGCCAGAGCGGACTGTGTTGGAAATGGATTTCATTACAGCCCTCTTGAGCTAGAGGCAGGAAACCAATGTGCATCCCTACTTGCCAGATCAGACGCAGACCGTAGGCTCTGTTCTGACCTCTGTTCAGCACAAACGTCATCGGTCAGGTCTGCACCCGACATCATGTGACCACAGCCCAGCGTTTCTTGGCACTACAGGTGTTTATAATGTGATGACATTTTGAGGTGTAGATGCTAGAACGACCTGCACTATGCACACGGGAAAACTGCGGAGGCCCTGACAACACATGCTGGTCAGAGTCACATCACTGGTGAGGAGCGGAAGCCAGCTCTGAACCAAGCTCTGGGTCCTCAAAGCCATGGCCCCGGCTGCACGCAGGTTTTCATGAAACTCTGGCATGGTCAGTGTTAGTGTAACTTGGGGTGGACTTGTTTTGTGAGGTAGGGTTAGCAATCCCTAACCCAGAGGGACTATGGGGAGTTTTTGTATGAGGAAAAAGTTCACAGAGTAGACCCCAGGCTGTGATCTCACTTCCTGGTCATAAAGCTTAAAAGAACTTGGAACCCTGGTAACCAGGCAACCACATCATAATGAAGCCCTTTCCCAGCTCACTGTGATGGAGATGCTGGAAATAGTACCATGTTTCCATGCTGTGGCCTAGCGGCCTCAGGCACTGTCCTCACGAAAGCACAAATATTGAAACCTTACCCATGTTTTAGACTCTGGTTTAGGTCTCACACAAGATGCTTCTGTCCGTTGTTTTAGAGGTCAAAAATATAACGCAGGAAGGCCAAGGGCAGACCAGGCCAGGGCAGACAACCACGCTGATCAAACACTGGCTGTCCTCCGACCTTTCCCTTTGTTCGTGTGTGTGTGTGTGTGTGTGTGTGTGTGTGTGTGTGTGTGTGTGTGTTTTCATGTGAGTGTTGGTGGGGAGGGGCAGGAGGGTGGAGGGCTTTGCTCGGTCTTCTTTTTCCAGGTCCCTCAGGTGTAAGTATAGACTGTTTATTTGTGAATTTTCTTCTTTCAGTGGGTACGACTCTATTGCTATGAAATTGCTTCTTAGGACTGCTTTCACTGTGTGCCATACATTTGGGAACATTGTGTTTTCACGTACTTTTGGCTCAAGGTATTTTTTTATTTCTTCCTTAATGACATTGCTGACCCATTGAGTAGCATGTTGCTTAGATCCCATGCCTTTGTGTGTTTTCCCATTATCTTCCTGCAACTGATTTCTAGGTCCATACCAGAGAAGATGCTTGGTACAATTTGAGTCTTCTTATATCTATGGAGACTTGTTTGATGGTCTAACATGTGACCTGTCCTGGAAATGTTCCATGTGCCCTTGAAAAGAATGTATATTGTTTCCATAATGAGTGAGATGCTCTACAATATCAATTAAAGATCTTTAAGTCCATTGTTTCTTGGTTGATTTTCTGTCTGGATAATAAATTGCTTGATGTCATTTGCATGTCATCATGCCCTACTATGGCTCTCAATGTCATCATTTATGACTCACCATGTTTGATTCAGTGTTAGTTGCTCCTACCTGTGCCATGTATAGGATTAGAAGAGTTCCATCCTCTTGCGGGATTGATACTTTTATCAATATGACATGTCATTTTTGTCACTTGTTATAGTTTTTGTTTTAAAGTCTATGTTATCTCAGTATTGTTTCCCCAGATTTTTCTTTCCCCATTTCCATTGGCAAAAGTATATTTTTCCATCCCTTCACTTTCAATCTCTCTGTGTCTTTCTATATGGAGTGAGTCTTGTGGGAAGCATATGGATCATTTTTTGGTTTTTTTTCTTTTTATCCATTCTGCGGCGCCAGGTTTTTTTCTAGCTAACACAACTTTCAATGATCATTTGGATGATAAAATGCTCAAAGAGAGGACTTGTTGCATGGTCCTGTTAACATGAGAGGCCACCGGGAGCTACGGCAGCCTTGGAAGTAGGATGGGACCCTGTCAGGGCATGAAGGTCTGCATGCCCTTCTGATGGTTGGAAGGAACACGGCCCCCATTCCCATTTGAGCAGGTCGTATGCAATGTATGACCATGCTTGACAGACAGTGGGAACTTAGGTTTGAAAGTCAGCACAGCCCAGGGGCTCCAGATTCTCTAGGTAATGGGAAAGGAATTTATGCTGGTCTGGTAAGCAAGGCCACAGGACCCTAGCCTCAAATGATAGGAAAAGAAGACCTCGTCTGAATGCAAATTATGGTTCCCAGACACTTTGTTGGAGAGAAGGAAATTGGGCCACCACCCAGCTTCAGTGGGGCAATGAGGCCCTAGGACTTTCTGTCTGAGTAAGGAGAAACTTATTGAGTGGGTTGACAGGAACCCAGGACATCCTGGGAGATGGTGGAGACCTCGGCGACCCACCAGCAGCGTGCAAATCACAGGTTTTCCTGCCAAAGGGAGGAGATCCTTGCCCCACAGCTCGTCCAAGTGGGGCAACATGGACACCAGGCCCTATTGGCAAAAATATGGTAACCTGCCACCCTCTCCCTCGCTGCCAGCCCGTGAGTCAAACTGGAGACTCCTGGCCCTTCTTGCAGCGGGAGTGAACCCAGGACGCTGCTTGTTGTGCACAACGCCTCATACTGGTGGCTTTTTTGGCAGAGGTATATCCTGCACAGTAAAGCTATGGTCACAAGGGACTCCTGTTAGAAAAAGGGTACCCAGGCCTTCAGCTCGCCAAGCAGCTCGCCAGGGACGAAATACCCTCCTAGATGAGGAATGGTCCCGCATGCCTACCAGACACACAAGGGCAAGAAGATTCCATTTCATTTAGGGTGATCCATTGGACCCATTCCCAACCTACTACAGAAGTGAAGGGAGACCAAAACCAGCCCCTATGAGTGGATCAATGAGGCTCTGGGCCCCCGCAATAGCACAACACCTACAACCTCTTCTGGTACAAATAAACCTGGCCTTTGGCCTCCCACATGAGCCCGGGACTCCAACTTTTCCTGACACATCAAATACTCTGACCAACTGAGCTAAGAGCCAATAAAAGAAGGCCACTGAAGGGGCAACAGAGAGAGACACACAGGGAGCTAGAGAGACCCACAGACACAATGACAGAAGCAGTGCCAGGGAGAAGGAATGGGAGAGGGAGCATAGCTTCCAAAACCCAGAATTTGACAGCCATGGGATGGCCGCTCACCCAGGGAAACACACTGAGACAGTCACACCGTGGCTGTGCTGAGGTGACAGCTTACACACTGGAGTGTGGTCGTGCCGGGGACTGGGGTCGTGTGAGGAGGCGGTGCCCTGTCGGTGGCAGTCATGGTGGTGACTAAGTGCATGCCGCCAGGGTCCCAACAGTGTGATGGTGCTCGGAGCCTTGCCCAGATTTCCGCCTTGGGGCGACAAGTTGTAGCAGCAGGTACTCTCTGTGCAGGGGTCATGTGACTCTGCGCTTTTCCCATAGTGGACTTCTTTCCTGGAATCAGAGGACTCACACGACTCACAGGGGTGTTGGTGTGTTTCTCCATAGTTGAGTCTTCTGTTTTGTTCCGGCTCTTTTCCCGTATCTGATGTGAGTCCGGTGTAGGATTGAGGACTACCGTGCATTGGGGGAGACTGCAAACGAGGGGCACATCAGCGAAGACAGGGGCCTTCGTTAAGGTGGGTCATGTGAGCCATCCCTAGGTCCGGGGTCGAGCGACAGACAGAGTGGGTGACTCAGTGCTCACTTGCAGGGAGACAGACGGTTTTCCCTGCGTCCTTGATCTGCGCTGCCAAGGACATGCATTGACCTGACTGGTGAAAGCTGCCGTGAGCTGGTGCAGCGAAGGAGGAGACATGCATAGTGAGAAAGCCCTGGGCCTGGGCATTGCTGGTGGCGGTGGTTGCCGGAAAATGGCTCGGAGCTGCTAGCTTGTAGGCAGGAGCAAGGCTAGGGCTGAAAGGGCACCAGCCAGCGGGCCTCGACATGTGGTCGGGGTTGTGAGGCTGTAGGGCAGGGCGGAGAGTTCAACGATAGCCTGGGGACCAGCAGCAGGTTGAGAGGCAGCAGAGCGGCAACAGGCAAGAGGTATTCAAACGGAGCCCAGCATGAGATGGCGGCAACAGTAGGGGAAGGCAAAAGCCTGTAGGACATCATATTCCAAGCAGTCTCTCATGCAAGTACCAACAGACCCGATCATGCTTACGTTCCAGGATCAGACGACATCATCTAATTCAGGGCGGTGTTCACATAGACACAGCGACTTGGCGTTGTTTCCCCGAGGGGACCCGGTCCGGCCTGCCTGTTAAGTGTGCATCACACTGCTGGGTGCTCTAACTTAGCGTGTGTGCCAGAGAGCACTCTCCGCCAACCTCATCAGTCCATGCTGCACTTTTCGCCCTTTCCCCAACCACTCATCCGGAACCTGCTTGTGTGAGCAGTGGCCAGTCCAGGCTTGCAGTGAGCCTTCTTCATTCACCATGTCAGAGGCACCGCGGGCCACTGATGCTCCCCTGGCGGTCACACAGTACTGGTAGCGCTGGCCTGCAGGAACTTTCCAGGCCCTGGATTGCTTGCCCCTGCACACACATCTGGCTACACTGCACTCCCTTGGTCAGGGCAACTCAGGCTTTGGTACTCTCAGACTCCTGGGATTCCAGGCATGGGAACATCGGCCCTGGCCCCGGGATTTCCACAAACAGGTGCCTGATCACAGTTCTGACCCGAACTGCTGGGCAGTGTGACCGGCCATAGTCACGGTATGCCAAAAGCACCACCAGGGTTCATCAGGCCCACACTGATGCCTCCCTTCTTTACACAGGCATCCACTTGTCCCACGCTATGAACAGCACCCAACACGCTCACATGATCCTTTCCTATACATCACATCTCCAAACCCATTGTGCTGAGCGTCATAATGAGAGATGGCTAGAGACAAAGCAAGACAGAGGCACAGAGAGACAGACTGAATGAGAGAAGGAGAAAGGGAAGTAATTGAAGAGATAAACAGAGAAGGAGTGCAATATGAAGAGAGATGCACGACAGGCAGACAGTGCGAGAGACATACAGATAAAGACACACACACACACACAGACATGCACACACAACACACTGAAAGAGAGAACCAGAAACATGAAGAGACAGAGAGAGAGCCAGACACAGCGTCATATACAGAGACAGTGATCTAGGAATAGAAAACATGTCACTGAGAGACATAGAGAGACAGAGAAAGAGAGAAAGAGGGAGCCGGCAGCATCATAAACTTTGCATTACTCAGTCTGGAAATGACACCCCATCAATTTATTTTCTCTATTCCTTAGAACAGAGTCACAAACAATGGCAATTCTCAAAAGGCGGGACTCACGCAGAGATGTGTGACATGGAGGCAAGCATACTGGGAGCCATCGAGGGGCCGCCCCACACGCAGTCCGAGATAGGCGCTTGGCCCCAAGTCTAAACATAATGGAGTCCCTCGAATGTCCTGTGCCAGAGGGGACTGTGTTGGAAATGGATTTCATTACAGCCCTCTTGAAATAGAGGCAGGAAATCAATGAGCGTCCCTGCGTGCCAGATCAGACGCAGCCTGTAGGCTCTGTTCTGACCTCTGCTCAGCACACACGTCATCGGTGAGGTCTGCACCCGACATCATGTGACCCCAGGCCAGGGTTCCTAGGCACTACAGGTGTTTATAATGTGATGACATTTTAAGATGTAGATGCTAGAATGATGCACACGGGAAAACTGCGGAGGCCCTAACAGCATATGCTGGTCAGAGTCACATCACTGGTGAGGAGCGGAAGCCAGCTCTGAACCATACTCTGGGTCCTCAAAGCCATGGCCCCCGCTGCACACAGTTTTTCCTGAAACTGTGGCTTGCACATTGTTAGTGTAACTGGGGGTGGACGTGTTTTGTGGGGTAGGGTGAGCAATCCCTACCTAACCCAGAGGGACGTTGGAGAGTTTTTTCATGAGGAAGAAGTTCACAGAGGAGACCCCAGGCTGTGATCTCATATCCTGGTCATAAAGCTTAAAAGAACTTGGAAACCTGGTAACCAGGGAACCACATCATAATGAAACCCTTTCCCAGCTCACTTTGATGGAGATGCTGGAAATAGTACCATGTTTCCATGCTGCGGCCTAGCGGCCTCAAGCATTGACCTCAGGAAAGCCCAAATTTTGAAACTTTACCCATGTTTTAGACTCTGGTTCAGGTCCCACACAAGATGCTTCTGACCGTTGTTTTAGAGGTCATCAATATAACACAGGAAGGCCAACGGCAGACCAGGCCAGGTCAGACAACCACGCTAATCTCACGATGACTGTCCTCTGACCTTTCCCTGTGTGTGTGTGTGTGTGTGTGTGTGTGCTTGTGTTTATGTGAGTGTTGGTGGGGAGGAGGAGGAGGGTAAATGGCTTTGCTTGGTCTTCTTTTTCCACGTCCCTCAGGTGTAAGAATAGACTGTTTATTTGAGAATTTTCTTCTTTCTGGAAATAGGCCTCTATTGTTAAGAAATTGCTTCTTAGGACTGTTTTCACTGTGTGCCATACATTTGGGAACATTGTGTTTCCACTTACTTTTGGCTCAAGGTATTTTTTTATTTCTTCCTTGATGACATTGCTGACCCATTGAGGACCATGTTGCTTAGATCCCATGCCTTTGTGTGTTATCTCATTATCTTCTTGCAATTGATTTCTAGTTCCATACCAGAGAAGATGCTTGGTACAATTTCAGTCTTCTTATATCCATGGAGACTTGTTTGATGGTCTAACATGTGACCTATCCTGCAAAACGTTCCATGTGCCCTTGAAAGGAATATATATTTTTCCGATAAGGGGTGAGATGCTCTACAAATATCAATTAAAGTCCTCTAAGTCCATTGTTTCTTGGTTGATTTTCTGTCTGGGTGATGTATTGCTTGATGTCATTTGCATGTCATCATCCCCTACTATGACTCTCAATGCCCTCATTTATGACTCACCATGTTTGCTTTCAGTGTGAGTTGCTCCTACGTGTGCCATTTATATGGTTTGAAGATTTCCATCCGCTTGTTGTGTTGATGCTTTTATCAATATGACATATCATTTTTGTCACTTGTTATAGCTTTTGATTAAAAGTCTATGTTATCTAAGTATTGTTTCCCCAGCTTTTTACATCTCCATTTCCATTGGCAAAAAGTATATTTTTCCATCCCTTCACCTTCCGTCTCTTTGTGTCATTTGATATGGAGTGACTTTGTGGGAAGCATGTGTGTCATTTTTTGGCGTTTTTTTATCCTTTCTGCCAGGATGTCGACAAAATGTTGCGTCATCCTGAGCTAGGCTGACCCAACAAACCTCAGTGCTCTCCTCATTTGTACCCCAACAAAATCATGGATATATGTCAATGAATGGGTGCTGCCATAGTGGTTCATAATGTCTCAACCAAGATGGGACACTTTGTGGGCCACTGTTCCTGCTTTCAAGTTTTTCCTTTGTCGGTCTCACGTAACTTCCCATCATTCCCACTCCGGGCCGTCGACGAGGCAACCATGTACCTAAAAACACTGAACCTGTCCTGATCCTGAACACCATCTCTGACCCTAACGTTGAAAAATAATTATCCCATCTCAGCGAAGCCTAAAATCATGTCAATAATACCTCCTTGCCTCTAAAACCTTAATGTACACATACGTCTCCCTTACACCCTGTTTTGAACCCAAAATCTCCTAAGAGTATTTCCTTCCCAGAACCCTTAAGAATGTCACTCACATACCATACACTAGCCCTACCCCACTCCTATGATCCACTACCGCAAACATAAAGCAAAACACTGTCCATGGCTGAGAGACCAAACCCAGAATTGGAAAAAGTGCTGCATCATCCTTAGCTAGGGTGGCCCAACACACCTCAGTGCCCTCTCCGTTTCTTCACCCCATAAAAGCACGGCAATATGTAATCGAAAGTGTGTTGCCAGACTGGTTCACAAGTCTGTCTCAAGAGGGGAAAGTTTTGCGGCATCTGCTACCGCTTTTGATTATTTCCTTTGCCAGTCTCCTGTAACTTCCCATCGCGACCACTTCGGGCTGTGCAAAGACACAGCCATGTCCCTAAGAACACTGAACCTGTCCCAAACCCAAACACCGTCCCTGACACCAACCCTAAAATATAACTATCCCACCTCAGTGAACCCTAAAAATCTGTCCCTAACACCTCCTTGCCTCTAAAACGTTAACGCTACACACACCTGTCCCTTGCACCTTGTTTCGGACCCATAAAATCCTAAAAGTATCACCTCCCCAGAAGCATAGCAATGTCCCCCAAAATCCAAACACTAACCCTACCCAACACTAAGCCCACCAACCCCCAAAATAAAGCATAACCCTGTGCCAGGGCTGAGGGACCCAACCCAGAAGGGTAAAAATTCCTGCGTCATCCCTAGCTAGGCTGGCCCAACACACCTCAGCGCCCTCCTCGTTTCTTCCCCCGTAAAAGCGTGGCTATATGTAAACGAACGAGTGCTGCCAGACTGGTGAACAACATCTCTCCCAAGAGTGGACAGTTTGGGGGCACCTGCTCCCGCATTCGAGTATTTCCATTGCCGGTCTCCCGTAACTTCCTGTTGCTCCCAATTTGGGCTGTCCGACGAGGCCGCCATTTCCCTGAAAACAGTGAACCTGTCCTGAACCCGAACACCATCCCTGACACCAACCCTAAAATATAACTATTCCACCTCAGCAAACCCTAGAAACCTGTCCCTAACAGCTTCTTGCCTCTAAAACCTTAACGCTACACACACCTCTCCCTTACATCCCGATTCGAACCTAAAAAATCCTCAGTGTATGCCCTCTCCAGAACCCTAAGACTCTCCCCCACGATCCAAACACTAGCTCTACCCCTACCCTATGCCTCCTAACCCCAAACATAAAGGGTAACGCAGTGCCGGGGCTGAGGGTCCCAACCTGGAAGTGGAACATTGCTGAGTCATCCTTAGCTAGACTGCCTAACCCACCTCAGCGCCCTCCCCATTACTGCCCCTACAAAATCGAAGCTATATGTAAATGAACGAGTGCTGCCAGATGGGTTCACAATGTCTCTCACAAGAGGGGACAGTTTTGGGGCACCTGTTCCTACTTTTGAGTATTTCTATTGCCAGTCTCCCGTAACTTGCTGTCGTGCCCACCCCAGGCGGTCCGCCGAGGCAGCAATGTCTCTGAAAACACTGAACCTGTCCCGAACCAAAACACCGTGCCTGACCCCAACCCTAAAAAATAACTATCCTACGTCAGCGAACCCTAAAAACCTGTCCCTATCATTTCTTTGCCTCTAAAACCTTAACGCTACACACACCTCTCCATTACAGCCTGTTTCGAATCCAAAAATTCCTAAGAGTATCCCCTCCCCGGACCCCTGGGAGTGTCTCCCACAATCCAAACAATAGACCTATCCCAACCATAAGCCCACCAACCCCAAAAATAAACCATAACCCTTTGCCCAGGCTAAGGAACCCAACCTGGAAGTGGAAAAATTGCTGCATCATCTTTTGCTAGGCTGGCCCAACACAGCTCAGTGCCCTCACCGATCGGCCCCCTCAAATTGCAGCTATATGTAAATGAATGAGTGCTGCCAGACTGGTTCACAATATCTCTTCCAAGAGGGGATAGTTTGGGGGCACCTGCTCATGCTTTCGAGTATATCCTTTGCCTGTCTCCCCTAACTTCCAGTCGCGCCCACTCTGGGCGTTCTGACGAGGCAGCCATGTCCCTGAAACCAATAAACCTGTCGATAACCCAAAACCGTCCATGACTCCATCCCTGAAAACTAACTATTCCACCTCAGCGAACCCTAAAAACCTGTCCCTAACATCTCCTTGCCTCTAAAACCTTAACACTACACACAACTGTCCCTTACACCCTGTTTCTAACCCAAAAAATCCTAAGATTATCCCCTCCCCGGAACCCTAAGAATCTTCCCCCAATCCAAACACTAACCCGACCCCAAACCTAAGCCCACCAACCCCAAACATAAACCATAACCCTGTGCCGGGGCTGAGGGACGCAACCTGGAAGTGTAAAATGTGCTGAGTCATCCTTAGCTAGGCTGGCCTAAAACACCTCAGCGCCCACCCTCTTTCTGCCTCTGCAAAAGCTCAGTTACATGTAAACGAACAAGTGCGGACAGACTAGTTCACAACGTCTCTCCAAAAAGGGGACAGTTTTGGGGCACCTGCTCCCGTGTTCGAGTATTTCCTTTGCCGGTCGCCCATGACTTCCCGTCGTGCCAACTCCGGGTGGCCCGATGAGGCAGCCATGTCCCTGAAAACACTGAAATTGTCCCAAACCCAAACACTGTCCCTGACCACAACCCTAAGTAGTAACTATCCCACCTTAGGGAACGCTAAAAACCTGTCCCTAACACCTCCTTTCCTCTAAAGCTTTAACAAATCACACACCTCAACCTTACACCCTGTTTTGAACCCAAAAATTCCTAAAAGTATCACCTCCCCGGAACCCTAAGAATGTCCCCATAATCCAAACACTATCCCTACCCAAATCATAAGCTCTCCAACCCCAAACATAAAGCATAACCCTGTGCCGGGGGTGAGGGACCCAACCCGGAAGTGGAAAAAGTGCTGCGTCACCCTTAGCTAGGCTGGCCCCACACACTTCAGCGCCCTCCCTTTTTCTGCCCCGGCAAAACCGCGCCTACATATAAATGAACGTGTGCTGCCAGACTGTTTAACAATGACTCTCCCAAGAGAGGACAGTTTGGGGGCACCTGCTCCCACTTTCAAGTATTTCCTTTGCCTGTCTCCCATAACTTCCCTTCGGGCCCACTTTGGGTGATCCTACGATGCAGCCATGTCCCTGAAAACACTGAACCTATCCCGAACCCAAACACCGTCCCAGACACCAACCCTAAAAATAACTATCCCACTTCAGTGAACCCTGAAAAGCTGTCTGTAACATCCCCTTCCTTTAAAAACCTTAATGCTACACACTCCTTTCCCTTACTGATTGTTTTGAACCCAAAAATCCAAAGAATATCCCCTGCATGGAAATATAAGCATTTTGCCCACAAATGAAAGACTCTCCCTAACCCACCCTTATGCCCCCCGACTCCAAACATACAGCATAACCCTAGGCCGGGCCTGAGAGACCCAACCCAGAAGTGAAAATTGCTGAGTCATCCTTCGCTAGGCTGACCAAACAGAGCTCAGCGTCCTCACCGTTTCTGCCTCCACAAAAGTGTGGCTGTATGTAATGAACGAGTGCTGCCAGATGGGTTCACAACGTCTCTCCCAAAAGCGAACAGTTTTGGGACCCCTACTCCCGCTTTCTAGTATTTCCTTAGCCAGTCTCCAGCATCTTCCTGTCGCGCTTGCTCCAGGCCATCCGACGAGACAGCCATGTCCCTAAATACACTGAACCTGTCCCAAACTCGAACAACGTCCCTCGCCCCAAACCTAAAAAGTAACTATTCCACCTCAGGAACTCTAAAAACTGTCCCTAATATCCCCTTCCCCCAAAAACCTTAAAGATACACACACCTCTCCCTTACCCCATGTTTCGAACCCAAAAATCCAAAGAGTATCTCCTTAATGGAACCATAATCATGTGCCCCACACATCAAACACTCGCCCTACCGCACACCTATGCCCACCAAACCCAAACATAAAGCGTAATCCTGTGCCTGGGCTGAGGATCCAAAACTGGAAGTGGAAAATAGCTGAGTCATCCTTAGCTAGGCTGGCCTAACACACCTCAGCGCACTCCCCGTTTCTGCCTCCACAAAAGCGTCGCTATATGTAAAGGAATGAGTGCTGCCACAGTGGTTCACAACGTCTCTCCAAAGCGGGGAGAGATTTAGGGCAACTGCTCCGGCTTTAGAGTATTTCTATTGCCAGTCTCCCGTTACTTGCCGTCCCCCCACCCCAGGCAGTCCACCGAGGTGGCAATGTCTCTGAAAACTCTGAACCTCTCATGAACCCGAACACCGTCTCCGACCCCGACCCTAAATTATAACGATCCCACCTCAGCGAACCCTAAAAACCTGTCCCTATCATTTCCTTCTCTCTAAAACCTTAACGATACAGACACCTCTCCTTTACACCCTGTTTCGAACCCAAACATTTCGAAGAATACCCCTGCCCGGAAACATAAGAATGTCCACCACAATCCACACACTTGCCCAACCCCTCCCTTATGCCCCGTAACCCAAAGCATAAAGCATAACCCTGTGCCTTGGCTGAGGGTACCAAGCCAGAAGTGTAAAATTTGTGAGTCATCCTTACCTAGACTGCAAACCCCACATCAGCGCCCTCCCGGTTTCTGCCCCACAAAAGCGAGACTATATGTAAAAGCAAATCTGCTGCCAGATGGGTTCACAACGTCTCCCAAGAGCGGACAGTTTTGGGGTTTGTACCCCCGCTTTGTAGTATTTCCTTTGCCGGTCTCCAGTAACTTCCTGTCCCACCACTCCATGTAGTCCAACAAGGCAGCCATGTCCCTAAAAACACTGAAACTGTACCGAACCCGAACAATGTCCCTGACAAGACCAAAACAGTAACTCTCCCAGCTCAGTGAGTTATAAAAACCTGTCCCTAACATCCCCTACCCTCTAAAACCTTAATGCTACCCACACATTCTCTTTCCCCTTATTTTGAACCCAAAAATCGAAAGATTGTCCCCTGCCCAGAACCTTAAACATGTCCCCCACAAATCAACCACTCGCCCTACCCAACACCTATGCCCCCCCACACAAAACATAAAGCATAACAGTGTGCCGCGGCTGATGGACCCAACCTGGAAGTGGAAAATTGCAGAGGCATCCTTAGCTAGGCTGGCCCGACCCTCCTCAGTGAACTCCCCGTTTCTGCGTCCACAAAAGCGTGGCCATATGTAAACGAACGAGTGCTGCCAGACTGATACACAACGTCTCTCCCAAGATGGGACAGTTTTGGGGCACCTGCTCATGCTTTCGAGTATTTCTATTGCCAGTCTCCGGAAACTTACCACCGTTCGCCGACCAGGCGATCCGTAGAGGCAGCAATCTCCCTGAAAACACTGAACCTATCCGGAACCTGAACACCTTCCTTGACCCCAACCCTAAAATGTAACTGTCCCACCTCAGTGAACCCTAAAAACCTATCCCTATCATTTCCTTCCCTCCAATACCTTAACGCAGCACACACCTCTCCCTTACACCCTGTTTCGAACGCAAAAATTCCTAAGAGTACCTCCTCCGCGGAACTCTAAGAATGTCCCCCACAATCCAAACATTCGTCCTTCCCCTCCACTATACCCCCCAACCCCAAACATAAAGCGTAACCCTGTGCCGGGGATGAGCGACCCAATCGGAAGTGGAAATTGCTGAGTCATCCTTAGCTAGACTGCCCAAGCCACCTCAGCGCCCTCCCAGCTACTGCCCCCTCAAAAGCGTGGCTATATGTAAATGAATGAGTGGTACCAGAGTGGTTCACAATGACTGTCCCAAGATGCGACATTCTTGGGGTACCTGCTCCCACTTTCGAGTATATCTATTGCCAGTCTCCAGTAACTAGCCAATGCGCCTACCCCAGGCAGTCCACCGAGGTAGCCATGTACCTGAAAACAATGAACCTGACTGGAACCCGAACAACGTACCTGACCCCAACCCTAAACTATAACTATCCCACCTCAGTGAACCCTAAAAAGCTGTCCCTAACATCCCCTTCCTTCTGAAACCTTAATGCTACACACACCTTTCCCTTACCCATTGTTTAGAACCCAAAATTCTAAAGATTATCCCCTGCATGGAACTATAAGCATGTCCCCCACAAATGAAAACCTAGCCCTACCCCAACCTTATGCCCCCCGACTCCAAACATACAGCAAAACCCTGTGACGGGGCTGAGAGACCCAACCCAGAAGTTTTAAATTGCTGAGTCATCCTTAGCTAGGCTGACCCAACACAGCTCAGCGTCCTCACCGTTTCTGCCTCTACAAAAGCATGGCTGGATGTACCAAACGAGTGCTGCCAGATGGGTTCACAACGACTCTCCCAAATTGATCAGTTTTGGGACCCCCTATCCCGCTTTGACGTATTTCCTCAGCTGCTCTCCAGCTTTTGAGTATTTCTATTGCCAGTCTCCCGTAACTTGCTGTCGTGCCCACCCCAGGCGGAACACCGAGGCAGCCATTTCCCTGAAAACACTGAAACTGTCCCGAACCTGAAAACCGTCCCTGAACCCAACCTTAAAATATAACTCTCCCAAATCAGGGAACCCTAAAAACCTGTCCGCATCAATTCCTTCCCTCTAAAACATTAACGTTACACACACCATTCCCTTACACCATGTTTCGAAGCCAAAATTTCCTAATAATATCTCCTCCCCGGAACCCTAAGTATGTCTCCCACAAACGAAACACTCGCCCTACCCCTCCCTTATGTCCCTCAACCCCAAATATAAAGCGTAACCCTGTGCCGGGGTGTGGGACCCAACCCGGAAGTGGAAAATTGCCTAGTCATCCTTAGCTAGACTGCCCCACCCTCCTCAGCACCTTCCCCGTTACTGCCCCCGCAAAAGCGAGGCTATATGTAAACGAACAAGTGCTGCCAGATGGGTTCACAAAGTCTCTCCTGTGGGGAACCATGGTTACAGCTAATTCAGAGCCTTACAGACTGGCTCAGTTAATGCTTAACCTGTTTTTGCTCCTAAGGCCTTGTCTCTGCCTGCACCTGGAGGGTGCTTACAAGTTGCTGAGGTATGTGGTGAGAACGGCCAGTTCCCGGACACAGAGGATTGATGGCTATCGGGGTAATTGATAGATTCTGTCATGGGATAATTACTTTTGGGAGTTTCAGTGATTTTGTAGTTTCTATGTAAAAGTTAAAGATTTACTTTTGCTGAGGTAATGCATATTTTTCATTGTTAAACTGCACGTACTCAAACTGCATATATTGGTGATGGGAAATAAACTCGGGGCTTCAGCATCACTGAAGACCGGCCGCATCAGCAGTCGTGTGAGTGTCTCTTGATTCATTCCCACTCCCCCCTTCAGGTACTGATCGACTTGTGGCGGCTGGCCTGCCATACGTGGCGCCCGAACAGGGACCTGAATACAGGGGTAACAGTGAGGAACACCGCGTGGCAAGGGCCCGGCTCGAAGAGGAGCTTATTTCACTGGATGAGCGGTGAGTGAGACACATCAGGAAAAATGGGTCACGCGAGCAGCAAGGACCTGTATGTCAGAGGACTTAAGAAATTGCTTGCCAACCGTGGCAGTCGGGTGAGCAGAGAACAGCTAGACAAGTTTTTAGAATCTGTAAAAGAAGTCTGTCCATGGTTTCCAGAAGAAGGCACTGTCAGTCTGGGAACTTGGGAGAAAGTGGGAGAGCAGTTACAAGATTATTATGATGCCCACGGACCATCTAAGGTGCCGGTGGACATTTTTTCCTTGTGGAATCTATTTAGGGACAGAATCGATCCTCGGCAGGAGGGGCTCCGTCAAGAGTGCGAGGAATTGAAAGTAGATTACAAAAGAGAAAATGCAGAGGCGGAGCCGGCTCCCTCCACCCCTCCCACTCCAGTGGAGTTTCAACAGGAGATTTTTGATGAGATTGAAGGTCTGGGACGGGAGGGTTGGAGGAACAGCAGCCCCAGGCGAGATCCAGCCTTCGCCAGCCTTGGGTCCCACGGGGACGCGGCTGGCTGGCACTCCCCACTGGTGCTGCAGAATGATGAACACTTTGTTAAAGGAGCCACCTCCTCGACCCTCGCCGCCACAGGGCCAAGAGTGCCGGGGCATTTTAAATAACTCTCTGGCAACCATACTTGCTCCTCTGCATTCAGCAACTTAACAAAAATAAGCCTTAAAAGATTTCTCTAACTCTCAGTAACTTTCAAGGTCTTACAGATAGCCTTAAATGGAAACAGCCTCCGCTTAAGGCTGTGGTAACTTAAAAAAGGCACTTTTAAACCCAGGCGGCAGCAGCCGCGCGCCCCTCCCACTCCTTATTGCAGTCTCTTAAAGTTATAAAACCAAGTATAAGATCTTAAGTCCTCTCTACAATTGTTAATAATTCTGTTTATATATATAGTCTCTGAAGTCTATATTTGTCTATGTTTTATATGTCTTATAATATTTTTAACTCCGGATGGTATTATTAATTTATAATAATTAATTAACAAAAAATAAAGAAATAAAAACTTTATTAATTAAGATAATAATAAATATATTTAACTAAGACTAATTTCTTAGTTTTACCAAGTTATATATAATAATAAAAGTTATTAAATATTTTAATAGGTATTTCAAAATAACGAAATACCAAAATATCAATTATTAAATAGGTCTGAATTTGTCTATTTCTGGCTGCTTATCACAGAGGCATTAAGGGGTAAATTAAGATCTATTAATATATCATATATTACATTGCAAAAGCCTATGCTTTTCAAGGTTATAAAAAATATTCTTACCAGACAGCCTGGCATCACCAAATAATGGGGACTCTGGCAACTTCGCTTTAACTTCAGTAACAAAAGATTTCAATTAGATGGGTCATCTTAGATCTTTTAATAAATATTCCAAACTCTTAGCAGATATTAATGGGATAAAAATCTTTAAAACCACCCAGTATCTTAATCTTAGATGTTTGTAAATATGAGGTTAAATATAAAAATCAGGTCAAGTATACTAGCTTTTAGGTATTTTTAATTATAGGGTTAAGTTTAATTAATATTAGGTAATGTTAAGTATACGTTAGTTAATTTTAAGATTCATAAACTTTGTCTGACTGTAAATATTTTTAAGTATAAGTAAGTAATATTAGTTAACTTTGGGTGTACTTGAATATAAGTATAGTCAACTGTAAGTATTTTTTTTTTACTTTGAGGGTCAGTCACACATTATGTGGAGTGGTCTCGTTGGCGAGGTGGACGCCTTTCGTCATTCCAGACGAACTCCACAAAATAATTCTCAACATTAGGGACATTAAAAATGTCTTACTCCAGGCCGGCTGAGTGGCTCAGTTGGTTAAGAGCTCGCTCAAGAGTTTGATCTCTGAGCAACAGCAGTTCAATGCCCTGCCCGAGCTGAGCTGCCGCTGAGCTGCCAACAGGTAGCAGGATGGCTCAGCTAAAAAAAAAAAAAAATTAAAAATGTCTTACTCCAAAATTCACCAGTATAATTAATTTAATAATTTTCTTATATTCAATCATACAGACTTGGCTATGGTAACAAAACATGTGCTCGTCTATTCCTAACATTTCAATTAATAAATAAAAAAGGGAGAGACTATAGGTATTCCTTGGGTAGCAAATACCAACCTTAACTAAACCCATTTTTCAAATTTTAAAATTTCAAATTTTCACAGTTTTTAAATACTTTACAACGTCTTTATAATGGACAATTTTATCTAACAAGGACTAGATTTGGTCCTTGTGTGGGGGAAGGAATGTCTATGTTTCTTCTTAGGAACGCAGGACGAAGGAGAAAAAGACATGCTCACAACAGGACGCAGACACTCCAATGTGGATTCCAGATCATTTGGTCCGGCCTGGTGACTCCCAGGAAGTTGGGATTTAACACCAAAGCTGTCCCGTGGAGAAACTGTCATGGAAACAGCCCCGTCCGATATGACATCCCTGGGACAGGTCGATATATCATTGACTGGTTGCAAAGTCATCAAACAAGCGGGCCGAGGACTGACTTCTGGACTTTGGAATTCTGACACACAACATCAGCAAAACTCACTATGGAGACTTATGGGAGTAATGGATGAGGTTGTTCAAATAGTTGAGTTCTGTAAATCAGGCACTCCCTGCAGTTATGTGAGTGTCAGAGAAGATGGGACTAGAGATTGGACTACCATTACTAAAACTGTTAATGTATCTGCTTGTGTTCCTTCCCCTTATGCACTCTTGATTGGGAATGTTACTGTACACTTTATAGGAAATCAGTTTAATGTATCTTGTAGTAATTGTTCTTTAGCAAATTGCATTTCATGGGTACCATTGGGAACTCATGTTATGATACTTAAGCAACCATCTTTTGTTATGCTTCCTGTTAATATTTCTGGACCTTGGTATGCTGAAAGAAGTTTGCAAATCTTCAAAGAAATTGAGTATGATTTGAGTAGACCAAAACGGTTTATTGGACTTCTAATTGCAGGAATTATGGCTTTGGTTACTATAATTGCAACTGCTGCTACAGCAGCTATGGCTCTTTCTCAGACTATTCAAAATGCTCATTATGTTAATACTCTTTCTAAAAATGTTACTTTAGCTTTAGGGACCCAAGAAGTTATTAATGAGAAATTGGAGCAAAAGGTGAATGCCCTTTATGACACGGTTCAGTATATGGGAGATGTGATTCAGGGTATCAATGTTAAATCTCATTTAGAATGTCATCCAGAATATCATTGGATATGTGTTACTTCTAAAAAATATAATAATAGTCAACATGATTGGAATCGGGTTCGTTTACATCTTCAAGGAATTTGGCATGATGCTAACATATCTTTAGACATGCTCCGGCTTCAGGATGAAATCCAAAATATGAGAGAAGTTGAACCCTTGAAGTTTGATGCAGCTCAGGCTGCTTCTGAATTTGTTGATGTTCTTAGGAATGTTTTGCCCTCTATGCCTCATATTGCCCATTCTGTTATGACGTTCCTTGCATTGGGCATCTGTGTCTGTCTGGTTCTGTGCCTACTCCCCATCCTCATTAGATGTTTCATCAGCAGGATGTTAGACTTATGAGCTGACATTCATCAGCTTGAGCTTAAGGCGAAGCCTTATGCCTCTCACCCCTTTGCATTAAGAGGGACGGGTTAGTCAATGACGGGTAAGTACTTCGGAGCCGCTTCAACACCTAAGACAGGGCTTATATGATGGAATATGAGTACCAAAGACGGGTAAGTTGAGGCGGGTGTCCTAGGACACCTAAGACAGGCACCGTCACCTCGCCATCATGGCCGGATGGATTTTGTTCCTATAAAATAAAAAAGGGGGAGATGTGGGGAGCCATGGTTACAGCTAATTCAGAGCCTTACAGACTGGCTCAGTTAATGCTTAACTTGTTTTTGCTCCTAAGGCATTGTCTCTGCCTGCACCTGGAGGGTGCTTACAAGTTGCTGAGGTATGTGGTGAGAACGGCCAGTTCCCGGACACAGAGGATTGATGGCTATCGGGGTAATTGATAGATTCTGTCATGGGATAATTACTTTTGGGAGTTTCAGTGATTTTGTAGTTTCTATGTAAAAGTTAAAGATTTACTTTTGCTGAGGTAATGCATATTTTTCATTGTTAAACTGCACGTACTCAAACTGCATATATTGGTGATGGGAAATAAACTCGGGGCTTCAGCATCACTGAAGACCGGCCGCATCAGCAGTCGTGTGAGTGTCACTTGATTCATTCCCACTCCCTCCTTCAGGTACTGATTGACTTGTGGTGGCTGGCCCGCCATACTCTCCCAACAGTGGATAATTTTGGGGCCCGTACTCCTGCTTTCTAGTATTTCCTCTTCCGGTCTCCAGTAATGTCCTGTCGCGCCCAACCGGGCGGTCCGACGAGGCAGCTGTGTCCCTTAAACCATGAACCTGTCCCAAACCCGTACAACGTTCCTGACCCCAAACCGAGAAAGTAACTATCCCACCTCAGCGAACCCTAAAATCCAGTCCCTTAGATCCCCTTCCCTTGAAAACCTTAACGCTACACAAACCTTTCCAATACCCCTTGTTTTGAACCCAAAAATCCAAAGAGTATCCCATCCCCAGAACCCTCAGCATGTCCCCCAGTAATCAAACCCTCGCCCTACCCCACCCCTATGCCCCCCGACAACAAACAAACAGCATAAACCTGTGCCGGGGCTGAGGGACATAACCCGGAAGTGGAAAATTGCTGAGTCATCCTTAGCTAGGCTGACCCAACACAGCTCTCAGAGTCCTCCCAGTTTCTGCCCTGCAAAAGCGAGGCTATAGGTAAACGAACGAGTGCTGCCAGACGGGTTCACAACGTCTCTGCCAAGAGCGGACAGTTTTGGGGCCCGTACTCCCGCTTTCTAGTATTTATTTGCCGGTTTTAAGTAACTTCCTGTCGCGCCCACTCCGGGCAGTCCGACGAGGCAGCCATATCCCTAAAAACACTGAAACTGTCCCGAACCCGAACAACGTCTCTGACAACAAACCGAAACAGTAACTCTCCCACCTCAGCGAGCTTTAAAAACCGGTCCCTAACATCCCCTTCCCTCTAAAACCTTAATGCTACCCACACGTTTCCTTACCCCCTATTTTGAACCCAAAAATCGAAAGATTATTCCCTGCCCAAAACCCTAACCATGTCCCCCACAAATCAATCACTCGCCCTACCCTACACCTTTGCCCCAGACACAAAACATAAAGTGTAACCCTGTGCGGGAGCTGAGGGACCCAATCTGGAAGTGGAAAATTGCTGAGTCATCCTTAGCTAAACTGCCCAACCCACCTCAGCGCCCTCTCAGTTACTGCCCCCTCAAAAGCGTGGCTATATGTAAACAAACGAGTGGTACCAGAGAAGTTCACAATGACTGTCCCAAGAGGCGACACTTTTGGGGCACCTGCTCCCACTTTCGAGTATGTCTATTGCCAGTCTCCCATAACTTGGCGATGCGCCTACCCCAGTCGGTCCGCCAAGGTAGCCATGTCCCTGAAAACAATAAACCTGACCGGAACCCGAACAACGTACCTGACCCAAACCCTAAACTATAACTATTCCACCTTAAAAACCCTAAAAACCTGTCCCTAAATTCCCCTTCCTTCTAAAACCTTAACGCTACACACACCTTCCCCTTACCCATTGTTTTGAATGCCAAAATCTGAAGAGTATCCCCTGCACGGAACTATAAGCATGTCCCCCACAAATGAAAACCTCGCCCTAAACCAGCCTTATGCCCCCCGACACCAAACATACACCATAACCCTGTGCCGGTGCTGAGGGACCCAACCCGGAAGTGAGAAATTGCTGAGTCATCCTTAGCTAGGCTGAACCAACACAGCTCAGCGTCCACACCGTTTCTGCCTCCACAAAAGCTTGGGTATATGTAACAAACGAGTGCTACCAGATGGGTTCACAATGTCTCTCACAAAAGCGAACAGTTTTGGGGCCCTTACTCCTGCTTTTGAGTATTTCCTTAGCCGGTCTCCAGCATCTTCCTGTCGCGCCCTCTCAGGTCCGTCCGACGAGGCAGCCATGTCCCTAAAAACACTGAACCTTTTCCAAACGCGAACAACGTCCCTAACCCCAAACCTAAAAAGTAACTATCCCACCTCATTGAACTCTAAAACCCTGTCCTTAAAATCTGCTTCACGATAAAACCTTATAGCTACACACACCTCTCTTTACCCCATGTTTTGAACCCAAAAATCCAGAGTATCACCTTCACGGAACCCTAAGCATGTGCCCCACACATCAAACACTCGCCCAACTCCACACCTTTGCCCTCCAACCCCAAACATACTGCGTAACACTGTGCCTGAGTTGAGGGCCCAAAACCGGAAATGGAAAATTGCTGAGTCATCCTTAGCTAGGCTGGCCTAACACACCTCAGCGCCCTCCCCGCTTCTTCCTCCACAAAAGCGTCGCTATATGTAAAGGAACGAGTGCTGCCAGAATGGTTCACAACGTCTCTCTAAAGATGAGAGAGATTTAGGGCAACTGCTCCCGCTTTCAAGTATTTCTATTGCCAGTCTCCTGTAACTTCCTGTCGCGCCCACTCCAGGCGGTCCGCCTAGGCAGCAATGTCTCTGAAAACACTGAACGTGTCCCGATCCAAAACACCGTCTTGACGCCAACCCTAAATTATAACTATTCCACCTCAGCGTACCCTAAAAACCTGTCCCTATCATTTCCTTCTCTCTAAAACCTTAACGCTACACACCTGTCCCTTACACAGATTCCAACCCAAACATTTCTAAGAATATCTCCTGCCCGGAAACATAAGAAGGTCCACCACTATCCACACACTTGCCCAACCCTTCCCTTATGCCCCGTAACCCAAAGCATAAAGCGTAACCCTATGCCTTGACTGAGGGTCCCAACACGGAAGTGTAAAATTTGTGAGTCATCCTTAGCTAGACTGCAGAGCCAACCTCATCGCCCTCCCAATTTCTGCCCCGCAAAAGCGAGGCTATATGTAAACGAACGAGTGCTACCAGAAGGGTTTACAACGTCTCTCCCAAGAGCGGACAGTTTTGGGGCCCGTACTCCTGCTTTCTAGTATTTCCTTTGCCGGTTTCCAGTAACTTCCTGTCGCGACCACTATGGGCAGTCCGACAAGGCAGCCATATCCCTAAAAACACTGAAACTGTCCCGAACCCGAACAACATCCCTGACACCAAACCGAAACAGTAACTCTCCCACCCCACCGAGCAATAAAAACGTGTCCTTAACATCTTCTTCCCTCTAAAATCTCAATGCTACCAACACATTTCCTTACCCCCTATTTTGTACCCAAAAATCAAAAGATTATCCCCTGCCGGGAACCCTAACCATCTCCCCCACAAATCAATCACCCGCCCTAACCTACGCCTATGCCCCCCGACACCAAACATAAAGCATAACAGTGTGCCGGGGCTGAGGGACCCAACCCGGAAGTGGAAAATTGCTGAGGCATCCTTAGCTAGGCTGGCCTGACCCACCTCGGTGAACTCCCCGTTTCTGCCTCCACAAAAGCATGGCTATATGTAAACCTACGAGTGCTGCCAGACTGGTACACAATGTCTCTCCCAAGAAGGGACAGTTTTGGGGCACCTGCTCCCGCTTTCTTGTATTTCTATTGCCAGTCTCACGGAACTTGCCATCGCGTGCCCACCAGCCGATTTGTAGAGGGAGCAATGTCCCTGAAGACACTGAAATTCTCCGGAACCTGAACACCGTCCCTGACCCCAGCCCTAAAATATAACTATCCCACCTCAGCGAACCCTAAACACCTATCCCTATCATTTCCTTCCCTCCAAAACCTTAACGCTGCACACACCTCTCCCTTACACCCTGTTTCGAACCCAAAAATTCCTAAAAGTACCCCCTCTGTGGAACTCTAAGAATGTCCCCCATTTTCCAAACACTCGTCCTACCCCTCCAATATACCCACCAACCCCAAACATAAAGCATAACCCTGTGCCGGGATTGAGGGACCCAATCCGGAAGTCGAAATTGCTGAGTCATCCTTAGTAGACTGCCAAACCCACCTCAGCGCCCTCCCAGTTACTTCCCCCTCAAAAGCGTGTCTATATGTAAACGAACGAGTGGTTCCAGAGTGGTTCACAACGACTGTCCCATAGGCGCCGCTTTTGGGGCACTAGCTCCTGCTCTCGAGTATTTCTATTGCCAGTCTCCCGTAACTAGCCGATGTGCCTACCCCAGCCGGTCCGCCGAGGTAGCCATGTCCCAGAAAGCAATGAACCTGACCCGAACCCGAACAACGTACCTGACCCCAACCCTAAACTGTAACTATCCCACCTCGGCGAACCCTAAAAACCAGTCCCTAACATCCCCTTCCTTCTGAAACCTTAACGCTACACACACATTTCCCTTACCCATTGTTTTGAACCCAAAATTCCAAAGATTATCCCCTGCATGGAACTATAAGCATGTCCCCCACAAATGAAACCCTAGCCCTACCCCACCCTTATGCACACCGACAACAAACATACACCATAACCCTGTGCCAAGGCTGAGGTACCCAACCCGGAAGTGGAAAATTGCTGAGTCATCCTTCGCTAGGCTGAACGAACTGAGCTCAGCGTCCTCACCGTTTCTGCCTCCACAAAAGTGTGGCTGTATGTAACGAACGAGTGCTGCCAAATGGATGGACAACGTCTCTCTCAAAAACGAACAGATTTGGGACCCCTACTCCCGCTTTCAACTATTTCCTTAGCCGGTCTCCAGCATCTTCCTGTAGCGCCCTCTCCGGGCCATCCGACGAGGCAGCCATGTCCTTAAAAACACTGAAACTGTACCAAACCCGAACAACATCCCTGACCCCAAACCTAAAAAGTAACTATCCCACCTCAACGAACTCTAAAAACCTGTCCCTAAAATCCCCTTCCCTATAAAACCTTAAAGCTACACACACCTCTCCCTTACCCCATGTTTCCAACCCAAAAATCCAAAGAGTATCCCCTTCACGCAACCTTAAGTATGTGCCCCACACATCAAACACTCGCACTACCGCACACCTATGCCTCCCAAACCCAAACGTAAAGCGTAACCCTGTGCCTGGGCTGAGGGTCAAAAACCGGAAGTGGAAAATTGTTCAGTCATCCTTAGCTAGGCTGGTCTAACACACCTCAGCGTCCTCCCCGTTTCTGCCTCCACAAAAGCGTCGCTATATGTAAACGAACGAGTGCTGCCAGACTGTTTCACAACGTCTCTCCAAAGAGGGGAGTGATTTGGGGCAACCGCTCCCGCTTTCGAGTATTTCTATTGCCAGTCTCCCATAACTTGTCATTGCACCCACCGCAGGCGGTCCGCCGAAGCAGCAATGTCGCTGAAAACACTGAACCTGTCCCAAACCCGAACACCGTCTCTGACCCCAACCCTAAATTATAACTATCCCACCTCAGCGAAACCTAAAATCCTGTCCCTATCATTTCCTTCTCTTTAAAACCTTAATGCTACACACATCTCTCCCTTACACCCTGTTTCGAACCCAAACATTTCTAAGAATATCCCCTGCCCAGAAACCTAAGAATGTCCACCACAATCCACACAATTGCCCAACACCTCCCTTATGCCCCGTAACCCGAAGCATAAAGCATAACCCTGTGCCTTGGCTGAGGGTCCCAAGCCGGAAGTGTAAACTTTGTGAGTCAATCTTAGCTAGACTGCAAACCCCACCTCAGCACCCTCCCGGTTTCGGCCCCGCAAAAGCGAGAATATATGTAAACGAACATGTGCTTCCAGAAGGGTTCACAACGTCTCTCCCAAGAGCGGATAGATTTGAGGCCCGTACTCCTGCTTTCTAGTATTTCCTTTGCCGGTCTCCAGTAACTTCCTGTCCCGAACACTCCGGGCAGTCCGATGAGGTAGCCATGTCCCTAAAAACACTGAAACTGTCCCAAACCCGAACAAAGTCCCTGACAAAAAACTGAAGCAGTAACTCTCCCAATTCAGTGAGGTATAAAAACCTGTCCCTAACATCCCCTACCCTCTAACATTAAGGCTACCCACACTTTCTCCTACCCCCTATTTTGAACCCCAAAATTGAAAGACTGTCCCCTGCCCGGAACGTTAATCATGTCCCCCACAAATCAATCACTCGCCCTACCCTACACCTATGCCCACGACACAAAACATAAAGCATAACAGTGTGCCGGGGCTGAGGGACCCAACCCAGAAGTGGAAAATTGCTGAGGCATCCTTAGCTAGGCGGGCCCAACCCACCTCAGTGAACTCCCCATTTCTGCTTCCACAAAAGCGTGGCTATATGTAAATGAAAGAGTGCTGCCAGACTGGTACACAATGTCTCTCCCAAGAGGGGACAGTTTTGGGGCACCTGCTCCCGCTTTCAAGTATTTCTATTGCCAGTCTCCCGTAACTTACCGTCTTGCCCCGACCAAGCGATCCGTAGAGGCAGCAGTGTCCATGAAAACACTGAACCTATCCGGAACCTGAACACCGTCCCTGACCCCAGCCCTAAAATATAACTATCCCACTTCAGCGAACTCTAAAAACCTATCCCTGTCATTTCCTTCCCTCCAAAACCTTAACGCTGCACACACCTCTCAACTTACACCCTGTTTTGAACCCAAAAATTCCTAAGAGTACCCACTCCATGGAACTCTAAGAATGTCCCCCACAATCCAAACACTCGTCCTACCCCTCCACTATACCCCCCAACCCCACACATAAAGCGTAACCTTGTGTCGGGGATGACGGACCCAATACGGAAGTGGAAATTGCTGAGTCATCTTTAGTTAGACTGCCCAATACACCTCAGCGCCCTCCCAGTTACTGCCCCCTCAAAAGCGTGGCTACATGTAAACGAACGAGTGGTACCAGAGTGGTTCACAATGACTGTCTCATAGGCGACGCTTTCGGGGCACCTGCTCCCGCTTTCAAGTATTTCCATTGCCAGTCTCCCGTAACTAGCCGATGTGCCTACCCCAGGTGGTCTGCCGAGGTAGCCATGTCCCTGAAAACAACGAACCTGACCAGAACCCGAACAACATACCTGACCCTAACCCTAAACTATAACTATCCCACCTCAGCGAACCCTAAAAAGCTGTCCCTAACATTCCTTTCCTTCTGAAACTTTAACGCTACACACACCTTTCCCTTACCCATTGTTTTGAACCCAAAATTCCAAAGATTATCACCTGCACGGAACTATAAGCATGTCCCCCAGAAATAAAACCCTAGCCCTACCCAACCCTTATGCCCCCCGACTCCAAACATAGAGCATAACCCTGTGCCGGGCTTGATAGACCCAACCCGGAAGTGGAAAATTGCTGAGTCATCCTTCGCTAGGCTGACCAAACAGAGCTCAGCGTCCTCACCATTTCTTCCTCCACAAAAGCGTGGCTGTATGTAACAAACGAGTGCTGCCAGATGGGTTGACAACGTCTCTCCCAAAAGCGAACAATTTTGGGACCCCTACTCCCACTTGCGAGTATTTCCTTAGCCTGTCTCCAGCATCTTCCTGTTGCGCCCGCTCCGGGCTGTCCGATGAGGCAGCCATGTCCTTAAATACACTACACTGAACCTGTCCCAAACCCGAACAACGTCCCTGACCCCAAACCTAAAAAGTAACTATCCCACCTCAACGAACTCTAAAAACCTGTCCCTAAAGTCCCCTTCCCTATAAAACCTTAAAGCTACACACACCTCTACCTTACCCATGTTTTGAACCCAAAAATCCAAAGAGTATCCCCTTCACGAAACCTAAGCATGTGCCCCACACATCAAACACTCGCCTTACCACCCACCTATGCCCCCCAAACCCAAATATAAAGCGTAACACTGTGCCTGGGCTGAGGGTCAAAAACCAGAAGTAGAAAATTGCTGAGTCATCCTTAGCTAGGCTGGCCTAACACACCTCAGCGCCCTCCCCGTTTCTGCCTCCACAAAAGCGTCACTATATGTAAAGGAACGAGTGCTGCCAGAATGGTTCACAACGTCTCTCCAAAGAGGGGAGAGATTTGGGGCAACTGCTCCCGCTTTCGAGTATTTCTATTGCCAGTCTCCCATAACTTGCCGTCCTGCCCACCCCAGGCGGCCCACCGAGGCGGCAATGTCTCTGAAATCACTGAACCTGTCCCAAACCCGAACACCCCAACCCTAAATTATAACTATCCCACCTCAACGAATCCTAAAAACCTGTCCTTATCATTTCCTTCTCTCTAAAACCTTAACGCTACACACACCTCTCCCTTACACCCTGTTTCGAACGCAAATATTTCTAAGAATATCCCCTCCCCGGAAACCTAAGAATGTCCACCACAATACACACACTTGCCCAACCCCTCACTTATGCCCTGTAACCCCAAATATAAAGCAGTCACGGTGGTGACTAAGTGCATGCCGCCAGGGTCCCAACAGTGCGATGGTGCTCGGAGCCTCCCCCAGATTTCCGCCTTCGGGCGACAAGATGTAGCAGCAGGTACTGTCTGTGTGTGGGTCATGTGCCTCTGTGCTTTTCCCATAGTGGTCCTCTTTCCTGGAGTCAGAGGACTCACATGACTCACAGGGGTGTTGGTGTGTTTCTCCATAGTTGAGTCTGCTGTTTTGTTCCTGCTCTTTTCCCATGTGTGATGGGAGTCATGGGTAGGACGGAGGACTACCGTGTATTGGGGGAGACTGCAAACGAGGGCCACACCAGCAAAGACAGGGGCCTTCGTTAAGGTGGGTCATGTGAGCCATCCCTTGGTCCGGGGTCGAGCGACAGACAGAGTGGGTGACTCAGTGCTCACTTGCAGGGAGACAGACGGTTTTCCCTGCGTCCGTGGTCTGCGGTGCCAAGGATGTGCATTACCCTGCCTGGAGAAAGCCGCTGTGAGCTGGTGCAGCGAAGGTGGAGACATGCGTAGTGAGAAAGCCCTGGGCTTGGGCATTGTGGGTTGCGGTGGTTGCCGCAATGGCTGGGAGTTGCTAGCTTGTGAGCAGGACCAGGGCGACGGCTGAAGGAGCACCAGCCAGCGGGCCTTGACATGTGGTCGTGGTTGTGAGGCTGAAGGACAGGGCGGCGAGTTTGCCGATAGCCTGGGGACCAGCAGCGGATTGAGAGGCCACAGAGCGGCAACAGGCAGGAGGTATTGAAACGGAGCCCAGTGTGGAATGGCGGCAACAGTAGGGGAAGGAAAAACCTGTGGGACGTGGTATTCCAAGTGGTCTCTCATGCAAGTGGTAACCAGACCGGATCATGCTTACTTTCCGGGACCAGACGACATCATCTGATTTAGGGTGGTATTCCCATTGGAAAAGGGACTTGGCATTGTTTGCCCTAGGGGACCCGGTCCGGCCAGCCTGGTAAGCGTGTGTCACACTGCTGGGTGCTCTAACTTAGCGTGTGTGCCAGACAGCACTCTCCGCCAACCTCATCGGTCCATGCTGCCCTTTTCGCCTTTTCCCCAACCACTCATCTGGAAGCTGCTGGCGTGTGCAGTGGCCAGTCTAGGCTTGCAGTGAGCTTTCTTCATTCGCCTTGTCAGGGGCACCACAGGCCACTGATGCTCCCCTGGCGGTCACACAGTACTGGTAGTGCTGGCGTGCAGGAACTCTCCAGGCCCTAGATTGCTTGCCTCCACACACACATCTGGCTACTCTGCAGTCCCTTGTTCAGGGCAACTGAGGCTTGGGTACTCTCAGACCCCTGGGATTCCAGGCATTGTCACATTGGCCCTGGCCCAGAGACCTGCATCAAGAGGTGCCTGTTCACTGGCTGTGACCCGAACTGCTGGCCAGTGTGGCCGGCCATAGTCATGGTATGCCAAAAGCACCACCACAGTTCATCAGGCCCACACTGATGCCACCCTTCTTTACACAGCCATCCACTTGTCCCACTCTATGAACAGCACCCCACACACTCACATGAACCTTTCCTATACATCAACTCTCCAAACCCATTGCTGAGCGTGATGAGAGATGGCTAGAGAGAAAGCAAGACAGAGGCAGAGAGAGACAGACTGAATGAGAGAAAGAGAAAGGGAAGTAATTGAAGAGATAGACAGAGAAGGAGTGTGATATGAAGAGAGATGCATGACAGGGAGACAGTGCGAAAGACATACAGATAAAGACACACACACACACACACACACAAACACACACACACAGACATGCACACACAACACAATGAAAGAGAGAACCAGAAACATGAAGAAACAGTGAGATAGACAGACAACATCACATACAGAGACAGTGATCTAGGAATATAAAACAAGTCACTGAGAGACACAGAGAGACAGAGAAAGAGAGAAAGAAGGAGCCAGCAGCGTCATAAACTTTCCATTACTCAGTCTTGAAATGACACCCCATCATTTCATTTTCTCTATTCCTTAGAACACAGTCACAAACAATGCCAATCCTCAAAAGGCCGGGCTCACACAGAGATGTGTGATATGGAGGAAGGCACACTGGGAGCCATCGAGGGGCTGCCCCACACGCAGGCCAAGATAGGCGCTTGGCCCCAAGTCTAAACATAATGGAGTCCCTCGAATGTTCTGTGCCAGAGGGGACTGTGTTGGAAATGGATTTCATTACAGCCCTCTTGAGATAGAGGCAGGAAATCAATGAGCGTCCCTGGGTGCCAGATCAGACGCAGCCCATAGGCTCTGTTCTGACCTCTGCTCAGCACACTCGTCATCGGTCAGGTCTGCACTCGTCATCATGTGACCCCAGCCCAGGGTTCCTAGGCACTACAGGTGTTTATAATGCGATGACATTTTGAGATGTAGATGATAGAACGACCTGTACTATGCACACGGGAATACTGCGGTGGCCCTGACAACACATGCTGGTCAGAGTCACATCACTGGTGAGGAGCGGAAGCCAGCTCTGAACCGAGCTCTGGGTCCTCAAAGCCATGGCCCCAGCTGCTCACAGGTTGTCCTGAAATGGAGGCATGTGCTGGGTTAGTGAAACTGGGTGTAGACTTGTTTTGTCGAGTAGGGTGAGCAATCCCCAACCCAGAGAGTCTTTGGAGAGCTCTTGTTGAGGAAGAAGTTCACAGAGGAGACCCCAGGCTGTGATCTCATATCCTGGTCATAAAGCTTAAAGAACTTGGAACCCTGGTAACCAGGCAGCCAAATCATATTGAAGTGCTTTCCCAGCTCATTTTGTTGGAGATGCTGAAATAGTACCATATGTCTATGCTGCATCCCTACGGCCTTAGGCAGTGGATTCATGAAACCCCAAATGTTGAAACTTTACCCATGTTTTAGACACTGGTTCAGGTCTCAAACAAGATGCTTTTGGCCGTTGTTTTAGAGGACACTAATATAACACAGGAAGGCCAAGGGCAGCCCAGGCCAGGTCAGGCAACCACGCTGATCTCACACTGACTGCCCTCCAAATTTTCCCTGTGTGTGTGTGTGTGTGTGTTTGTGTGTGTGTGTGTGTGTGTGTGTGTGTGTGTGTGTGTGTGTGTGTGTGAAGGGTGAAGCGAGGTAGAGGGCTTTGCTAAGTCTTCTTTTTCCAGGACCCTCGGGTGTAAGAGTAGACTGTTGATTTGAGAATTTTCTTCTTTCTGGAGGTAGGCCCCTATTGCTATGAAATTGCTTCTTAGGAATGCTTTCACTGTGTGCCATACATATGGGAACATTGGGTTTTCACTTACTTTTAGCTCAAGGTATTTTTTTATTTCTTCCTTGATGACATTGCTGACCCATTGAGTAGCATGTTGTTTAGATCCCATGCCTTTGTGTGTTTTCCCATTATCTTCTGGCAGTTGATTTCTAGTTCCATACCAGAGAAGATGCTTGGTACCATTTCAGTCTTCTTATATCTCTGGAGACTTGTTTGATGGTCTAACATGTGACCTATCCTGCAAAATCTTCCATGTGCCATTGAAAGGACTGTACATTGTCCGATAAAGTGTGACATGCTCTACAAATATCAATTAAAGTCCTTTAAGTCCATTGTTTCTTGGTTGATTTTCTGTCTGGATGATGTATTGCTTGATATCATTTGCATGTCATTATCTCCTACTATGACTGTCAATGTATTCATTTATGACTCACCCTACTTGCTTTCCGTGTTTCGTTGCTCCTACGTGGGACATATATATGATTACAAGAGTTCCATCCTCTTGTTGGAATTATGCTTTAATCAATATGACAGGTCCTTTTTGTCACTTGTTATAGCTTTTGTTTTAAAGTCTATGTTATCTACGTAATGCTTCCCTAGCTTTTTCCTTCCCCATTTCCATTGACAAAAATATTTTTTTCTATCCCTTCACTTTCAGTCGTTGTGTGTCTTTCGATATGGAGTGACTCTTGTGGGAAGCATATGTATCATTTTTTGGGTTTTTTTTAATCCATCCTGCGACTCCAGGTTTTTTCTAGCTAACACAACTTTCACTTACCATTTTGATGATGAAAAGCTCAATGCGAGGACTTGTTGCAAGGTCCTGTTAACATCAGAGGCCACCGGGAGCTAAGGCAGCCTTGGAAGTAGGATCAGACCCTGTCAGGGCATTAAGGTCCGCAGGCCCTTCTGTTGGGTGGAAGCAACACGGACCCCGTTCCCATTTGAGCAGGTCGCATGGAATATATGACACTGCCTGACAGATAGTGGGACCTGAAGTTTGAAAGTCAGCACAACCCAGAATCTCCCGACTCTCTAGGCAAAAGGAAACAAATTTATGCTGGTCTTCTACGTGAGGCAACAGGACCCTAGACTCAACTGACATGAAAAGAAGACCCCACCTGAATGCAAATTATGGTTCCTAGACCCTTTGTTGGAGAGACGGTAATCAGGCTGCCACCCAGCTTGAGTGGGGCAATGAAGACAGCAACTTGTCTCTTCCCATTCCCTAATTACCCAACATTGCTCGCTCCCACAATTGCCCAATGAAATCTTTAAAGATGATTTCATTAGGTCCACCCATGTGGAAGCTGTCCAAGTGCACAGCAACAGATGATTGTATATAGAATGTGTGGTACATACACATGTACAGTAAAGTATGATTGGGCCATTAAAAATAGTGAAATCTTAAAAAACAAATGCTGTCAAGGATGTGGAGAAAAGAAAACCCTCATTCACCATTGGTAGGATTCCAAATTGGTGCTACCACCATGGAAATAAGTAGGGAGATTCCCCAGAAAATTAAAAATTGAGCTACTTTATGACCCAGAAATTTGCATGCCATTCTATCAGAATCTCTCTTTCCTTGAGAAACTCTATCCTGATCCCAGGTACATATCTGTTTGCTTCTCGACTGGATCCAGTCCCAGTAGCTCCTACTTCCAAAACGCATCCAACACACCCACAGTACCCTTTCTTCCCGGTGCGGACTCTAGGTCCAATCAGCCATTTGTCCTCCGGATTCCTGTCCAGGACTGAACCACGACTTTCCAAAAAGTGTGGCAGGGCCTTCCGATCCCCCTCTAGGGCACCCCTTAACCTCCACCATGTAAGCCACTGCTGCTCATAGCGGTCCTCTTCATCCCCACATCAGCTGACCCATCCTAAGCTCTCTTCAATGTTTCCCCCTAGCGACATTCTCAGAAACTCCAGGTTATTTCTCAGCCCTTCCCCTTCTTTTCTCCTGTGCCCAACTAAGCTTCAAAGAAGAAGCAGTGTCCTGTCTTTGTCAGTGGCACCCCAGGCTCTGCAAGTGGGCTCTGTCCTTCCTGACAGCACCCCAAGTGTGATTGGTTCTTTTTCAACACCACTATCCCCTCCCTCACCCATTCCACCCACACATAAACCACTCTCATTCCCTCCAAAATATGTGCTCTCTCCTGTCTTAGGGCATTTGGGGACATTGTACTGTCCCCTGTCTCGAATACTTTTCCAGCTTTTTGCCAAACTGATTGATGCCAACTCACCCCGTAGAACTGAGCTTCCTCAGAGAAGCCTTACCCCCACTTCTGGCTCAGCCCAGCAACCTTGTTAAGACACCCCTGTAGCACACTGTACTTTAACTTCAAAGCACTTTTCAGACTTGTAGTTAGTTGATTAGTTATTTGTCATTCATATATTCATATGGCAAATTTTAGTGAATGTCCTCTACGTGCCGGGTACTACTGTAGACATAGTGCAATCAGCAGTGAGTCTAACAAAGTCCCTTCCCTCGTGGAGTTTACGCTCAGTGGTGTAAGGCCGACAATGAGTATAATATTTTCGGGCTGGCCGAGTGCCTCTGTTGATTCAGAGTTAGCGTAAGAGCATGCGCTCTGAGCAACACGGCCGCCAGTTCGATTCCCACGTTGACCAGTGACTCAGTGCCCGAGTTGAGCTGCCACTGAGCTGCCAACAGGTGGCAGGATGGCTCAGCTGGTGAGAGCATGTGCCCCTAACAACAAGACTGCCTGTTCGATGGTGGGCTTCACCCTCCTGCAACTAAGACTGAAATCTGCACCTGGAGTTGAGCTGCTGCCTGGATGGCTCAGTGGGTAGAGCATGCGCTCTTAAAAACAAAGCTGCCAGTTCGACTGCCACATGGGATGGTGGCTATGCCCACCTGCAACTAAGAATGAACAGAGCACCTTGAGCTGAGAGGCCACGAGCGGCTGATGGGCAGCCACATGGTGACTGGCACCCTCCAAGACTGAAGAATAACAACTTGTCTGGTCCCCCTCCCCAATTCCCCAACACTGTTCCCCTTCCCCAACTCCCCAATTTAAAAAAAAGAAAAGAAAGAAACAGAATATCTGAATGAACCGATTACTAGTAATGAAATGAAATCAAATCAGTAATCAGAAAACTCCTAACAAACAAAAGTCCTGCACCAGATGGCCTCACAGGTGAATTTTACCAAATATTCAAATAAGAATTAATGCCTGTCCTTCTCAACTGCCTATTCAAAAAACTGCAGGGAAAAGAAAAGCTCACAAGTTCATTTTTATTAGGATACCATCACCCTAGTAAGTTCAAAACAGACAGACATTACACAAAAAGAAAAGTATAGACAATATCCGTGATGAACCTTGATACAAAACACCTTCAACAAAATATTAGTAAGACAGATTTGGCAATACATGAAAAAGATCATATCCATGACCAAGTGTGATTTATTCCTGGGATGCAAGTTGGGTTCAATACCTACAAATCAAATAACATAATGCACCACATAAACAAAATGAAAGATAAAAATCATATCAATAGACGCAGAAGATTTTTACAAAATCCAGCACTGATTTATGATAAAAACTCCCAGTCAAGTTGGAATAGAGGGAACATATCTCAACATAAGGAAAACGTTGTATGACAAACCTAGGGATAACATCATTCTCAACAGGGAAAAGCTAACTGCATTCTCCGTAAGGTCAGGAATAAAAGAAGGATGCTGTGTCTAGCCACTTGTATTCAACATAGTATTCTAACTCTTGGCCACAGCCATCAGACAAGAAAATGAAATAAAAGGCATCCAAATGGGAAAGGAGGAAATAAAACTGGCATTATCTGTAGATGACACAACGCTATATAGAGAGAACCTGAATGATTCCACCCAAAAACCTGTTAGAGCTAATAAGTGAATTCAGTAAATTAGCAGGGTACAAAGTTAATATTCAGAAATTGGATGCATTGTATTACATGAATAATGCACTGTCAGAAAGAGTCATTAAGGTAACAATCCTCTGTACAATTACATTTTTTTTGAAAAAGATAAGCTACTTGGGAATACATTTAATGAGAGTTAAAAGACCTGCACATGGAAAGCTATCAGACCCTAAAGAAAAAAATGAAAGTAGATACAAATAAATTGAAGTGTATAGGAAGAAATACCACCATTAAAATTCCATACTACCCAAAGCATTCTAGACATTCCCTGCAATTCCTATCACATACCAATGGCATTTTTCACAGACATGGAACAAATAATACTAAAATGTATATGGAACTACAAAAGACCCTGCATAATCACAGCAATTTTGAGAAAGAAGAATACAGTTGGTGCTGCCATGCTACTTGATAGCAAACCATGCTAAAAGGCTATAGGAATCAAAACAACATGGTACTGGCATTAAAACAGACACATAGATGACTGGAACAGATCAGACAGCCAAGAAATAAACACACGCTTATATGGTCATTTAATCTATGACCATATAGGATATAAGAATACACAACTGGGGAAATGACAGTCTCTTCAATAAATGGCGTTGGAGAAACTAGACAGATACATGCAAAAAGATACATGAAACTAGCCCACCTTCTTACACTGCATACAAGAATAAACTCAACATTGATTAAAGACTTAAAAGGAAGACCCAAAACCATAAAACTCGTAGAAGAAAATATCGGCAGTAAATTCTCTGACGTTACCCTTCGTGATTTTTTTTTCTGAGGTATCTCCTCGGGCAAGGGCAATAAAAGTAAAAACAAACAAATGAGACAACATCAAACCAAAAAGGTTTTGCATAGCAAAGGAAACCATCAAAGAAACGAAAAGATGGCTGGCCTAGTGGCGCGTTGGTTAGGAGTTGGCTTGGGAGCTCCAGCTCTGAGCAGCAGGGCCCCGGTTTGGATCCCACATGAGGACCAGTGACACTGCGCCCTCTACCGCTAAGTTGGTGAACAACAGCTCGACCTGAAGCTGGGCTGCCGGGAGTCTCCGGCGACTGAGTACGCAGGCAGCAGTGGGGCTGGCCACTAGCTGGCCTGAGCTTTCGTGAGCTGCCATGAGCCACCGTGAGCTGCTGGCCAATGGACGGCCGGCGATCTGCCTCACCCAGGAAGAGCACAATGATCACAATACCAACATGGGCCAATGAAGTGACATCCTCCACAACTAGATTGAAGAACAAAAGGACAGCAACTTGTCTCTTCCCCTTCCCCGATTCCCCAATGCTGTTCCCCTCCCACAATTCCCCAATAAAATCTTTAAAGAAAAACCAAACAACGAAGAGACTACTATATGGGATTAAGACACTCGCCAATGATACATCTGAGAAGGGGTTAATATCCACATCTAACAAAGATCTCCTACAACTCAGCCCTGAAAAAACAAATGATACAATTAAAAAATGGGGAGAGGACCTGAATAGACATTTCTCCAAAGAGGAAATAGAGATGGCCAACAGACGTGTGAAAAGATGCTCAATGTCACTAATCATTTCTCTGATGAGAAAAATGCAAATCGAAACCACAATGAGATATCACCTCACACCTGTCAGGATGGTTATCATCAATAAAGCAACAAACAGCAATTCTTCGCAAGGATGTAGAGAAAGGAAAACCCTTGTACAATGTTGATGGGATTGCAAGTTGGTGCAACCACTATGGAAAACTATTTGGAAGTTCTTCAAAACATTTAAAAAAGAATTGTCTCATGACCCAGTAATTCCACTTCTGGGTACTCTCAAAAGAAATCCAAAACACTAATTTGAAAATATATATGCACTTCTACGGTCACTGCAGAATTATTTACAATAGCCAAGATGTGGAAGCTGTCCAAGTGCGCAGCAACAGATGATTGCATATAGACGATGCGGTACATACACATGTAAAATGAAGTATGACTGGGCTATTAAAAATAGTGAAATCTTAAACAACAAGTGCTGTCAAGGATGTGGAGAAAAGAGAACCCTCATTCACCGTTGGCAGGAGTGCAAATTGGTGCTGCCACCATGGAAATGAGTATGGAGGTTCCTCAGAAAATTAAAAATTGAGCCTCCTTATGACCCAGCAATTTTACTCCTGGGTGTTTATCCAAAGAAACCCAGAACACTAATTTGAAAAAAAAATACATGCATCCCTATGTTTACTGAAGCACTGCTTATAGCAGCCAAGATACGGAAACAACCGTAATGTCCATCCATAGACCATCTGATAAAGAAATTATAGTACATATATACAATGGAATATTGCTCGGTCATAAAAAAGAATGAAATTTTACCATTTGTGACAACATGGGTGGACCTAGAGGGTACTATGTTAAGTGAAATAAGCCACACAGAGAAAGACAAATGCCATATGAGCTTACTTATTATACATGGAATCTACAGAACAAAATAAAGGAGCAAACAGAAGAGAAACAGACTCACAGATACAGAGGACAAACTGATGGTTGCCAGAGGAGAGGAGGGTTGGGGAGCTGGGTGAGAAAGGTGAAGAGATTGAGAAATACAAAGAGGTAGTTACAAAATTGTCATGAGGATGTAAAGTACAGCTTGGAGAATATAGTTCATAATGTGCAACAGCTATGTATAGTGTCAGGTGGTTACTACACTAACAAGAGAGTATCACTGTATAAATGATATAAATGTCTAACCACTAAGACGCCTGGAACTTATATAAAATAATACTGAATATCAACTGAAACTGGAAAAAAAACTAAAAAGAGAACTCATACAACTCAACAATTAAAAAAAAAAAAGATCCGGGGCCGGCTGAGTGGCTCAGTTGGTTAAGAGCTCGCTCAAGAGTTTGAGCTCTGAACAACAGCGGTTCAATGCCCGGGCTGAGCTGAGCTGCCGCTGAGCAGCCAAAAGGTGGCAGGATGGCTCAGCTAAAACAAAACAAAACAAAACAAAATATCCAATTTAACAATGGGAAGCAGACCTAACCAGACACTTTTCCGAGAAGACATACAAATGGCCAAGAAATATATGACAAAAATGCTAAACTTAACTAGCTATTAGGGTAATGCATAGAAAAACCACAATGGGATACCACCTCACACCTTTTAGAATGGCTATTACCAACAAAACAAGTAATAACAAGTGTAGGAGCAGCTGTGCAGAAAATGGAACCCTCATACACTGCTGCTGAGGATGTAAATTGGTACAGCCACTGTGGAAAATAGTATGGAGATAGGCCTGGAAAGATTAAGAACAGAGTTACCAGATAACCCAAAAATCCCTCTTCTGGTATGGACCAAAATAAATAAATAAATGGGAGCCCCCATTTAAGGAGATGCTATCATTTCTCCCCAAGCTACACAATCACAGGCCTACATTACTGGAGTAGAAAACTCAAGTGCGAAACAGTTCCTGATAAAGGGTGTAAAAACAAGCAGGGGCTATGGGATCCTGGTCTTCACTTCCAGGAGAATGAGGGATGTGTGCACAGGACATGAGTGTCAATACTCAGCTTCAGGACTCCTCTGGGCCTGTGCTGCCCTCCCCGTGCTTCTCGGCGTCTCCTCTGAGCCGACAAGCTGAGTCATGGCACCTAGGGGGACCTGGCCGACTGGGCGTGAGCAGTCCTGATGATTGAAAGACAACACCAGCCAGTAAGCAGGACTGTCCTTGCCCCTGTCCCCATGCCCATCTCCCACAGGATCTGGTGCCACTTCTTCCTTACTCCTCTGGCCTGTCAGTTGTCCCTTGAATAAGTTAATTAATTCAAGAGGCACTACCAACATCACATCCGGAAAAGGTCGCCTCCTGACCCGGTCAACGCCAAGCTCCCCACGTTTCTGGCAAATGCTCTGTGAGCTCATATTCCTGCCATTACCTGGACCATGCCCTTGGCCTGGGACTCCCATTGTCCCCTCTCTCCACAGCGATAAATGTTACCTGCCTTCAATCTTCAAACCAGTCTCAAATGCCAGTCCCTCCAGCCTCAAGTCCACTTAAAACCAATCTCTCCCTCGTTGGGCATTTGGAATGTTACCACATCCTAGCTTGCCTCTTTCCTCCCTCTGTGGGCATTCTATCCAGTTCCCCTGATGTCTCCCGCATCTAGCCTAGTACCTCTGTTATCAAGGGCCCGCTGGATATGGTTCAGTGTCCAGATGACTTGTAAAACAGACTAGGGGTTGGATGGCCTGGTCCTACACTGTTTGCTTAACCTCACATTTTTACAATTAGTTCCTCTTAAAAATAATCTCAGTCCTTTCAACTATAAAGCAAACTCCCTTTCTCTTACCCCTAGGTTGCCAACTCACCAACCAAAATGCATTACTCACCTGGAAAAATCGCAAACTGCTCTGTGGTCTATTGGTCTTTTCGGGAGAGATGCCCACAGGACAAGACCTGAAGGTTTAGTTTTAGTTAATCTCTCCTACTCTGAGATTCAAACTTGAGGCTCAAAAAGCCCAAATCCCACACACCTGCACTGGAAGCTATTCCCAAACTACTTTAAAACTTCAAGGTACATCTCACCTTCTCAAATATAAAAGGTGTTGGGGGATTAAAACAAAACTCTTTCAACCAAGCAGCTGAGAAAGCAGACGCAAACAGGCCGGGGAGGGTTAATGACAGCAACACAAAATAAGCTAGAAGCAAAATATCCCTGAAACCAGGGAAGCCTTGGGGATGTGCAGAGCTGACAGAGAGCAAGCCAGAGAGGGGTCTCAGCATGCCTCACCCTCCACTCGCCCAATGGGGTCAGCACGACCCCATTGGGATGGTTAAGGTCGGACACCAGCACCTTCAGAAGGTCCTGAATCTACAGAAGGTGGAAAGGGAAAAACAAGGGCAGGGAGAGAGAGAGAGAGAGAGAGAGAGAGAGAGAGAGAGAGAGAGAGAGAGAGAGAAAAGTGGCTTGGAGAGAGGCAATAGGGGCAGGGAAGCAAGAGGAGGTGTGTTCCGGGAAATAGAATGCTGGAGGAGAGAGGAGGTCAACAACACAGCCTGTGCCATCTTTCCAAACAGCCACCTTGCTGCCTTGCCAGAGGCAGAAATCAACGCCAAGGAACAGATGGAAAAGTCCCCTGAACGATGCGCTCACAAAGAGTGGAGTTGCCTGACCAGTGCATATGCCCATTAGACCCTCCCCTTGGCCCAGGTTGCTAGAGACGAACCTGGCAGGGCTCCAGACCCTCATCATCTCCATTTAAAAACCAGACTTCCAAGGAAAGGTTTGCTTGAACAAAGGGGATGACCATTAAAATGTAAGTTTGAAAAACATTATCTGATCTTACAGATGAGGAAACCGAGGCCCAGGGAAGGAAGTGCTTTTCCTGAGATCACCCAGCAAGCTGGTGGCAGACGTGGACTTGAAACTGCTAATCCAGTGCCGGGGGCTCTCTCCTCACCATACCCGGGGGCTGCTTTGGTGCTTCCTAAAGGGAGAGCCTGAAGGCAAGTGGCTTCCCCTTGAATCTGGGGATACGGAAAACCACCAGAGCAGTAAGTCCAATAGCGACTACCCTTTGCTGAACGTTTACTCCTCACCAGGCTCTGTGTCAAGGGATTACTATAAAAACAACAATCTCATTTAAACTTCATAAGAGTAAGACAGTATTTACCTGGGTTTTACTGATGTGGAAACAGAGACTCAAAGAGCTTAAACAATTTCCCCCAAACCATATCCCTAGCAGAAGGAGAGACAGGATTTAGACCCAGAATTCTTAACCAGTACCTGGTTCGATTCTTCCACAATCTAACCACGACCCTCTAGTCTTCTGGGCACTCCTATCCCCAGTAGCTTGGCCAGCCAAGAGTCACTTCCTCAGGCAAGTGACAACCACAGAAGTGGTTGTCTCACGGTTACTGCCATGTTTCTTCTTCCTTTGTTTCTTAGCTTCTGAATAAACACCAAGCTTGTTCTTCTTCAGACATTCTCTCAGCTGCAGAAAGTAAAAGCAGTGAGACTCACAAGAAGTATATTCACACCCTGTATTCACACCCTACTTGACAGTTTACAAAATACTCATATTCGACATTTGATTTAATGCCACAACAACCCTACAAGGTGTTGTAATACTCACTTCATGACTGGAGAAATGGACAGATAACATAGCTTTTAAAAAAAGGCAATCATGTAATTTAAATTCAGGGGTTATGCCATAAATCAGTGGCTTCCAGGGGGGCAAAATCAGAGGCAGAGGAGGAAAAGGAGACACTGAAGTGATCAGACACGTGGGTCCTTTCTTATACATCTCTTCGAGACGCACACAAGTACGTCTCAAACTGTGACATCAATGTAGCCCAATGGCAGAAGGCAGCCAAACACACCCCCCCTAGTGAATATGGGATGGTAACAAAGAAAAGACAACTCAAGCACCATTTCAGAGAGGAGTCTATTAAAACCTTACAAATCTATGTAAACGTCATCTTGAAGTATACTGATATAAAAGGGTCTTTCTCCCTCAAGAGACTCCAGCAAAACTGATGTTTCAGTCCCATTTTTATCCTGTGGCACTCAGAGCCCCCAATATTTAGATGATGACTTGGCAAAGATTCCCAGCTGTGAAACACATTGTTTTGAATTAAAAATACCCTGAGTATCCCCTCACCTGAACCCTAATAATGTCCGACACAATGCTAACACTAGACCTACCCCGCCCATGTGCCCACAAACCCCAAACATAAACGATAACCCTGTGCAGGGTATGAGGTACCCAATCTGGAAGTGGAAAAAGTGCTGCTTCATCCTTAGCTAGGCTGTCCCACCACATCTCCACCTCAGGGCCTTCCATGTTTCTGCTCCCGCAAAAATGCGTCTATCTGTAAATGAAGAAGTGCTGCTAAAGTGGTTCACAACTTCTCTAGTAAGGGTGGACACCTCTTGTGCTCTTGCTCCTTCTTTCGATTATTTCCTTTGTCAGTCTCCCGTAACTTCCTGTCTTGCTCACTCCAGGCCGTCTGATGAGGCACCAGTGGCCCTAAAATCACTGAACCTGTCCCGAACCGATCACCGTCCCTGACCCCAACCCTAAAAAATAACTATCCCACTTCAGCAAAGCCTAAAATCCTGTCCCTAACACCCGCTTGCCACGAAAACCATGCTACACATACGTCTCCCGTACACCCAGTTTCAATCCAAAAATCCTAAGAGTATCCCTGCCCGAAATCCTAACCATGTCCCCCACAATCCAAACACTAGGCATTCCCAGACCATATGCCCCCCAACCAAAAACATAAAACATAACCCTGTGCCATTGCTGAGGGACCCAACTCGGAAGTTTATAAAGTGCTGCGTCATCCTTAGCTAGGCTGGCCTAACCCACCTCAGGGTCCACCCCGTTTCTGCCCCCGCAAAAGCGCAGCTATGTGTAAATGAACGAGTACTGCCAGACTGGTTGACAACTTCTATCCAAAGAGGGGACAGTTTTGGTGCACCTGCTCCCGCTTTCGAGTATTTCCTTTGCTGGTCTCCCAGAACTTCCCGTCGCACACACTGTGGGTGGTCCGACACAACACCCATGTCCCTAAAAACACTGAACCTGTCCCGAACACGAACACCGTACCTGACCCCAACCGTAAATGAAAACTATCGTACCTCAGCAACCCCTAAAAACCTGTGTCTAATACCTGTTGCCTCTAAAACTTAACTCTACACACACATCTCACTGACACCCAGGTTCAAACTCAAAAAATCCTAATAGTATCCCACCCAGACCCAAAGAATGTCCCCACATTCCAAACACTATCCCTACACCGCCACTATGCCACTCAAGTACAAACATAAAGCATAACCCTGTGCCGGAGCTGAGGGTCCCAACCCGGAAGTGAAAAAAGTGCTGCATCATCCTTAGCTAGGCTGGCCCATCACACCTCAGCGCTCTCCCCATTTCTGCCCCCAGAAATGCGTGGCTATAGGTAAACAAACGAGTGCTGCCAGACTGGTTCACAACTTCTGTCCCAACAGAGGTCACTTTTGGTGCACCTGCTCCCACTTTCCAGTATTTCCATTGCCAGTTTCCACGTAACTTCCCGTCGAGCCCACTCCAAGCCTTCCGATGAGGCACTCATGTACCTGAAAACACTGAACCTGTAGCAAACCGAACACCGTCCCGGACCCAAATCCTAAAATGTAACTATCCCACCTCAACAAACACTAAAAACCTGTCCTTAACACCACATTGCCGCTAAAACCTTAAGGTTACACACACCTCCCTCTTACACCCTGTTTCGAATCCAAAAAATCTTAAGAGCATCCCCTCCCTGGCAACCAAAGAATGTCCCGGACAATCCAAACAATAGTCCTACCCTGCCCCTATGCCCCCATCCCCAAACATAAAGCATAACCCTTTGCCGGGGCTGAGGGACCTAAACCAGAAGTGGAAAAACTGTTGCATCATCCTTAGCTAGGCTGGCCCAACACACCTCAGCGCCCACCCCGTTTCTTCCCCAACAAAAGTGTGGCTATATGTAATCAAAAGAGTTCTGCCAGACTGGTTCACAACTTCTGTCCCAAAACAGGACCATTTTAGTGCACCTGCTCCAGCTTTCGAGTGTTTCTTTTGCCGGTCTACCGGAACTTCCCGTCCCGAACAATCCGGGCCGTCCGTCGAGGCAGCCATGTCCCTAAAAACACTGAATATGTCCCGAACCCAAACACTGACCCCGACCCCAACCCTAAAAAATAACTATCTCACCTCAGCGAACCCTAAAAACCTCTCTCTATCACCCCTTTGCCTCTAAAACCTTAACGTTAAACTCACCTCCCCCATACACCCTGTTTCGGACCCAAAAATAATAAGAGAATCCCCTCTGTGGAACCTTATGAATGTCCTCCACAATCCAAACACTAGTTCTACCCTGCCCCTATGTCCCCCAAGACCGAACATAAAGGATAACCCTGTATCTGGGCTGAGGGACCCAACACAGACGTGGAAAATATGCTGTGTCATCCTTAGCTAGGCTGGCCCTATACACCTCAGAGCCCTCCCCAATTCTGCCACCACAAAAGCGTGTCTATATGTAAACAAATGAGTGCTGCTGGACTAGTTCACAACTGCTGTCCCAAGAGGGGACAGTTTTGGTGCACCTGCTCCAGCTTTCGAATATTTCCTTTGCCAGTCTCCCAGAACTTCCCATCGAGCCCACTCCAGGTGGTCCGACGAGGCACCCATGTCCCTAAAATCACTGAATCTGTCCTGGAACTGAATATCGTCTTTGACCCCCAACTCTACAAAATAACTATCCCACCTCATCAAACCCTAAAACCTGTCCCTAACATCTCCTTGCCTCTAAACCCTTTCCGCTACAGACACTTCTCTTTTACACCCTGTTTTGAACCAAAAATCCTAAGAGAATCCCCTCCCCGGATCCTAAAATGTCCCCCACAATCCAAACACTATCCCTACCCCGCACCTATGCCCCCCCAACCCACATATAAATCATATCCCTGTGCCGGGGCTGACGGACCCAAACTGGATGTGAAAAAGTGCTGCGTCATCCTTAGCTAGGCTGGCCCAACACACCTCAGTGCCCTCCCCGTTTTTGCCCCAGGAAAAGCGCAGCTACATGGAAACGAACGAGTGCTGCCAGATTGGTTCACAACTTTTGTCCCAAAGTGGGACAGTTTTGGTGCACCTGCTCCCGCTTTTGATTATTACCTTTGCCAGTCTCCCAGAACTTCCCGTCGATCCCACTCCAGGCTGCCTGACGTGGCACCCATGTCCCTGAAATCACTGAACCTGTCCCGGAACTGAACATCGTCCCTGACCCCAACTCTACAAAATAACTATCGCACTTCAGTGATCCCTAAAACCCTGTCTGTAACACCGCCTGCCTCTGAAACCTTAACGCGACACACACCTCTGACTTACACCCTGTTTCGAAATAAAGTATCCTGAGTATGCCCTCCCCGGAACCCTAAGAATGTACCCCACAATCCAAACACCAGTTCTGCCCCGCCCCTATGTCTCCCAACCCAAAACATAAAGCGTAACCCTGTGCCTGGGCTGAGGCACCCAACCAGGAAGTGGGAAAAGTGCTGCGTCATCCTTAGCTATGCTGGCCCAACACACCCCAGCGCCGTCCCCGTTACTGCTCCCGCAAAAGGGCGGCTATAGGTAAATGAACAAGTGTTGCCAGACTGGTTCAAAACTTCTCTCTGAAGAAGGGACAGTTTTCGTTCACCTGCTCCCGATTTCGAGTATTTCCTTTGGTGTCTCCCATAACTTCCCGTCGCGCCCACTGCGGGCGATCTGATGAGGCAGCCATGTCCCTAAAAACACTTAACTTGTCCCAAACCCAAACACCGTCGCTGATCCCAACACTAAAAAATAACTATCCTACCTCAGAGATCCCCAAAATCTTGTCCCTAACACCTCCTTGTCTCTAAAACTTTAACGTTACACACACCTCGCCCTTACACCCTGTTTCGAACCCAAACATCCTAAGATTATCCCCTCTCCCATGTCCCCCACTATCCAAACACTAGCCTTACTCCACTCCTATGTCCCCCAACCCCAAACATAAAGCATAAACCTGGGTCAGGACTGAGGGACCCAAATCCGAATGGAAAATATGCTGTGTCATCCTTAGCTAGCCTGAAGCAATACACCTCAGCGCCCTCCCCATTTCTTCCCATGTGAAAGCACAACTATATGTAAATGAACGAGGTCTACCCGACTGGTTCAAAACTTCTGTCCCAAGAGGGGACAGTTTTAGTGAACCTGCTCCCGCTTTCTAGTATTTCCTTTGCCGGTCACCAGTAACTTCCCTTCGCTCCCACTCCAGGCCGTCCGACGAGGCAGCCAGGTCCCGAAAAACACTGAGCCTGTCCCGAACCTGAACACCGTCCCTGACCCCAACCCTAAAAAATAACTATCCCACCCCAGTCAACCCTAAAAACCTGCCCCTTACACCGCCTTACCTCTAAAATCTTAATGCTACACACAATTCTCCTTTACACCCTGTTTCAATCCGAAAAAAATCCTACGAGTATCCCCTCCACGGATCCTAATAATGTCCCCCACATTCCAAACACGAGCCCTACCTCACCCCTATGTCCTCCAACACCAAACATAAAGCAAAACCCTGTGCCGGGGATGAGTGACTAGAACCGGAAGTGGAAAAAGTGCTGCGTCTTCCTTAGCTAGGCTGGCCCAACACACCTCAGCACCCTCCCAATTTCTGCCCCCACAAAAGTGCGGCTCTATGGAAACGAATGAATGCTGCCCACCTGGTTCCCAACTTCTTTCCCAAAGGGGACAGTTTGGTGCACCTGCTCTCGCTTCCAAATATTTCCTTTGCAGGTCTCCCGTAACTTCCCGTCACGCCCACTCCGGGCGATCCGACGAGGCAGCCTAGTCCCTAAAAACACTGAACCTCTCCCGAACCCAAACACCGTCCCTGACCCCAAACCTAAAAAATAACTATCGCACCTCAGCGAACCCTAAAAACCTGTCCCTAACACCCTCTTGCCTCTAAAAATTTAACGCTACACACATCTCTCCCTTACAGCCTGTCTCGAACCCAACAAATCCTAAGAATATCCCCTCCTCTGAACCTTAAGACACTACCTCACAATCCAAACACTAGCCCTACCTCGACCCTATGCCCCCCCAAGCACAAACATAAAGCATAACCCTTTGCCGGAGCTGAGGGCCCCAACCCGGAAGTGGAAAATGTGCTGCATCATCCTTAGCTAGCTTGGCTCAACACACATCAGCGCCCTCCCCGTTTGTGCTCCCGCAAAAGTGCGGCGGTATTTAAATGAACTAGTGCTGCCCGATTGGTTTACAACTTCTCTCCCAAGAGGGGACAGCTCTTGTCCACCTGCCCCACTTTCGAGTACAACCTTTGCCAGTCTCCCGTAACTTCCCGTCGCGTCCAGTCCGGGCCGTCAGACGAAGCAACCATGTCACGAAACACACTGAACCTGTCCCGAACCCTAAGCGTGTCCCTGACCCCAACGTTAAAAAATAACTATCCCACCTCAGGGAACCCTAAAATCCAGTCCTTAACGCCTTGCCTCTAAACTGTGACACTACACTCTCCTGTCCCTTACACTCTACTTCGAATCATAAAAAGCCTAACAAGATCCCCGCACTGGAACCCTAACAATATCCCCACAGGCCGAACCATATCCCTACCAATCTCTCCTCCTCCCTATGGCCCCCAACCCCAAACATAAAACGTAACCCTGTGCCAGGGATGAGGGACCCAAACCGGAAGCGGTAAAAAGAGTAGCGTCATCCTCAGCAAGTCTGGAGCAGCGCACCTTAGCGCAATCCTCTTTTTTGCCCCGGCATAAGCGTGGGTACATATACATGAACCAGCGCTGCTGGACTGGTGCACATTTGCTCTCCCAACAAAAGGGACAGCTCTTGTCCACTGGCCCCTGCTTTCAAGTCCTTCCCTGGTCGGTCTCCCTAAACTCCCATCGTGCCCACTCTGTGCGGTACTATGCGGCAACCATGTCCCTGAAAACACTGACACTGTCCCGAACCCGAACCCTGTCCCTGACCCCAAGTCTAGAAAATTAAATATCCCCCCTCAGAGAACCCTAAATACCTGTCCCTAACGCCTTACCTCTAAAATCTTAAAGCTAAACACACCTGTCCCTTACAGCCTGCCACAAACCATATAAAGCCTAACAAGATCCCTTCACCAGAACCCTAACGATTTCCCCCACAATCCGAACACTGCCCCTACCCCCCCCTTATCATCCCTACGGCCCCCAACCTCAAACATGAAACATAACTTTGTTCCGGGGCTGAGGGCCCAACCCAGAAGCGGTAAAAAGTGCTTTATCATCCTCAGCAAGGCTGCCTAGCGCACCTCAGTGCCCTCCCCATCTCAGACCCCGCAAACGCCCGTCTGTATATACACGATCCAGCTCTGCTAGACTGGTTCAAAGCTGCTCTCCCCACAGAGGGGACAGCTGTTGTCAACCAGCCTCCGCTTTGAAGTCCTTCCCTGGTCGGTCTCCCTTACCTTCCCGTCGCACCCAATTCGTGTGGTAAGACATGGCAGCCATGTTCCTAAAAATAATGACCCTGTTCCAAACCCAACAACCGTCCCTACTCCAAGACTAGAAAATTATCTATGCCCCCTGAGCAAACCGTAAACACCTGTCCCTAACGCTTTGCCTCTAAAACCTTAATGATTCACATACATGTCCCTTACACCCTGCTTCGAACCCTAAAAAGCCTAACAGGATCCCCTCACCAGAACCCTAATGATGTCCCCCGCAACACGAACACTGAACATACACCCACCTCCTCCTCCCTACGACCCTGAAACCCCAATATAAAATGTAACCATGTACCAGGGCTTAGGGACCCAACTAGGAAGCGGTAAAAAGTGCTGTGTCATTCTCTGCAAGGCTGGTGCAGCACACCTCAAGGACCTCCCCATTTCTGCTCCCGCATAAGCTCGGCCATATATACCCGAACCAGCACTGCTAGACTGGTTCACAGCTGCTCTCCCCACAGAGCGGACAGCTCTTGTACACCGGCCCCTGCTTAAAAGTCCTTCCCTGGTCGTTATCCCTTAACTTCCCATCGAGCCCACACTGGGCGGTCCGACATTGCAGCCTAGTCCCTAAAAACACTGACCCTGTCCCGAACCCAAACCCTGTCCCTGACCCCAAGCCTAGAAAATTAAGTATCCCCCTAGAGCGAACCCTAAATACCTGTCCCTAAAGCCTTACCTCTAAAACCTTAATGCTACACACAACTGTCCCTTACACCCTGCTTCAAACCCTAAAAAGCCTAACAGGAACCCCTCACTGGAACACTAACAATGTGCCCCGCAACCCGAACACTGTCCTTAACCACCGCTCCTCTGCCTTATACCCCCAACCCCAAACATAAAACATAACCATGTCCCATGGCTGAGGTACCCAACCCAGAAGCAGTTAAAAAGTGCTGTGTCATCCTCAGCAAGTCTGGCGCAGCGCACCTCAGCGCCCTCCCTGTCTCTGCCCCCACATAATCATGGCTATATATACCCGAACCAGCGCTGCTAGACTGGTTCACAGCTGCTCTCCCAAAAGAGGGGAGAGCTCTTGTCCACCTGCCCCTGCTTTCATGTACTTCCTTTGTCGATCTTCCTTGACTTCCCATCGCGATCACTCCGGGTGGTCCGATGTGGCAGCCATGTCTCTAAAAACACTTAACCTGTCCAGAACCCAAACCCCATCCCTGAACCCAACGCAAAACATTAACTATACCTGCTCAGTGAAACCTAAAAACCTGTCCCTTACACCTCACCTCTAAAACATGAATGATACACACAAATGTCCCTTACACCCTGTTTTGAACCCTAAAAAGACTAACAGTATCCCGTTACCTGAACCTAACAATTTCCTGCACAAGCCAAACTCTAGTTCTACCCCCCCACACTTAGGCCAGCCACCCCAAGACATAAAACATAACCCTGTGCTGGAGATGATGGACCCAACCCGGAAGTGGTCAAAAGTGCTGTGTGATCCTTAGCAAGGCTGGTGCAGCACACCTCAAGGCCCTCCATGTTTCTGCCCCCGCATAAGCGTGACTATATATAAATGAACCAGTGCTGCTAGACTGATTCACAACTTTTCTCCCAACAGAGAGGAAAGCTCTTGTCCACCTGCCCCCCCCATTCAAATACTTCCTTTGTCAGTCTCCCTTAACTTTCCATCGCGCTCACTCTGCTCTGTCTGATGCGGCAGCCATGTCCCTAAAAACACTGAACCTATCCCAAACCTGAACCCCGTTCTGAACTTAACCCTAAATATTAACTATCCCCCCTCAGCAAAAAATAAAAAATTGCCCTAACACCTTGCCTCTAAAACCTGAACGCTACACACACCTGTCCTTTACACTTGTTTTGAACCTTCAAAAGCCTAACATTATCCCCTCACCTGAACCCTAACAATGTCCCCCACAACCCAAACATCAGCACTACCCTCCCCCTTAGCCCGCACAGCCCCCAAAATAAAACATAACCTGTGCCGGGGCTGATGGACCCAACCCAGAAGTGGTCAAAATTGCTGCGTCATCCTTAGCAATGCTAGTGCAGCTCACCTCAACACCCTCCCCATTTCTGCCCCCGCATAGGCACAGCTATATATAAACGAACCAGTGCTGCTAGACTGGTTCACAACTTCTCTCCGAAAAGAGGTGACAGCTCTTTTCCACCTGCCTCCGCTTTCAAGTACTTATTTTGTCGGTCTTCCTTAACTTCCCGACGCGCCCATTCTGGGCGGTCCGACACGGCAGCCATTTCCTTAAAAACACTGGACCTGTCCCAAACCCAAACCCCATCCCTGACACCAACCCTAAAAAATTAACTATCACACCTTTGCGAACTGTAAAAACCTGTCCTTAACACCTTGCCAATAAACCCTGAATGCTACACACACTTGTCCCATACTCCCAGTTAATAACTTTAAAAAGCCTAACTTTATACGCTCACCTGTACCATAACAATGTCTCCCACAACCCAAACACTAGCCCTAGCCCCCACCTTTCTCCCCCCAACCCCTAACATAAAACATAACCCTGTATCAGGGCTGAGGGTCCCAACCAGGAAGTGGTCAAAGGGGCTGCGTCATTTTTACCAAGGCTGACGCAGCACACCAAAGTGCCGTCCCTGTTTCTACCCTCGCGTAAGCGCGGCTATATGTAAATGAACCAGTACTGCTTCAGTAGTTCTATACATCTCTCCCAACAGGGGACATCTCTTGTCCACATGCACAGGCTTTCAAGTACTTCCTTTGTGGTCTCCCGTAACTTCCCTTCGAGCCCACTATGGGAGGACCGACACGGCAGTCATGTCCCTAAAAACACTGAACCTGTCCCGAACCCAAACCCCATACCTGTCCCCACCCCTAAATATTAAATATCCCCCCTCAGCACACCCTAAAAACCTGGTCTTAACACCTTGCCACTAAAACCTGAACACTACATACACATGTCCCTTACACCCTGTTTTGAACCCTAAAAAGCCTAACAGTATCCCCTCTCCTGAAACTGAACAATGTCCCCCAAAAAACAAACACTAACCCTACCCCTTCTTTCTCCCCCAAACCCCAAACATAAAGCATAACCCTGTACCAGGGCTGAGGGTCCCAACCAGGAAGTGGTCAAAGACCTGCGTCATTTTTAGCAAGGCTGACGCAGCACACCAAAGTGCAGTCCCTGTTTCTACCCTCGCATAAGCGCGGCTATATATAAATGAACCAGTGCTGCTAGACTGGTTTACAACTTTTCTCCCAACACAGGGTACAGCTCTGTCCACCTGCTCCCGCTTTCATGTACTTCCTTTGTCTTCCCACCACGATCACTCTGGGTGGTCCTTCGCTGCAGCCGTGTCGCTAATAACACTGTACCTGTCCTGAACCCGAACCCCGTCCCTGACCTCAACCCTAAAAAATTAAATATCCCCCCTCAACGAACCCTAAAACATGGCCTTAACAACTTGCCTGTAAAACCTGAACACAACACACACCTGTCCCTTACACACTGTTTCGAACTCTAAAAATCCTAACAGTATCCCCTCAACTGAACACTAACAATGTCCCCCACAACCCAAACTCTAGCCCTATGCACACCTTATGCCCGCCAACCCCAAACATAAAAATAACCATGTTCCCTGGCTGAGGTACCCAATCAGAAGTGGTCAAAAGTGCTGCGTCTTCTTTAGCAAAGCTAGCGCAGCACACCTCAGGGCCCTCCCCATTTCTGTTCCCGCATAAGCGCAGCTGTATACAAATGAACAGGTACTGCTAGACTGGTTCACAACTGTTCTCCCAACAGAGGGGACAGCTCTGTCCACCTGCCCCCGCTTTCAACACAACTTTTCCAGTCTCCCTTAATTCCCGTCACGCCAAATCTGTTCGGACCTAGGAGGCAGCCATGTACCTAAAAACACTGAACCTGCCCTGATCCGAACTCCATCCCTGACACCAACCCTAAAAAAATTATCTATCTCCCCTCAGCAAAACCTAAAAACCTGACTCTAACACCTTGCATCTAAAACCTAAAAGCTAATAACACCTGTCCCTTACACCCTGTTTCGAACCCGAATAAGCCTAATAGTATCCCCTCACCTGAAAACTAACAATGTATCCCACAACCAAAACACGAGCCCTAAGCCCTCTTTACGCACCCCAAAACCAAACATGAAACAAAACCCTGTGCCTTGGCTGAGAGACCCAACCAGAAAGTGGTAAAAAGTGCTGCATCCTGCTTAGCAAGGCTGGCTGAGAAACTGCTTGAGTGGGATGACAGGAACCCAGGACATTCTGAGAGAAAGTGGAGACCAAGACCCTCCACAACCAGTATGCAAATAACCCAGGTTTTCCAGCGAAAGGGAGGGAACGCATGCACCGCAACCCTACCAAGTGGGGCAACATGGACACCAGGAGCTACTGAAAAAAATAATGTGAGAGTGCACGTGCGTTCTGTCCGTCATTGGCTCCTGGGGAGCCACGACTCCGCTGAGCCCTCGCAGGAGGCCCGAGAGAGGAGCTTCCCGGCTTCGGGGGCGCCGAGTGCTGAGGCCGCCCGTGTCCCTCAGGAGCCGGGGTGGCGCTGCGGGACCCACACGGGAGGAACAGGCTGTATATTTTTCATCAACATTACTTGGCTTAGTCGGACAGGATTCCAAAGAAGCCCTCCCATCCCAGGATCACCCTGCGGACCCGAATTCAGTGCTTGGTACCAGCAGGGGCCCATTGCACCCGACCGGCTCACTGCTTCGCATGGGGTGAACTTGACAGGGTCCAGCCAAAGCAGCACAAGAATCACCACACCCAAAGACCAACTTCAGATAAAATCAGATCATTACAGGCCTGACCTACAAGACTCACACTCAAAGGGAAATCTCTACAGGCACAAGAGCCCCTTGGGGCCAAGATTCATAAGAGGGGTCAACCCTCACACAACAGCTTATAAACTTTGGACACAGCTAACCCTCACAGAGAGTAAGTTTGGGAGTCAAGCCCACCTACTGACAAGCAGAAAGCAATAAAAACTAGACCTCAACAGGAGAAGGCACACAACACAAGGAACACCTCTGGTATACATACATGAGAGAAAAGGGAGTCTGAGCAATTCAAATAGAAGGATATATACCACATAAGTCTACCCAGAAAAGACTGAGAGACGTAGGGGATCTACATATCTCATCAAAGTAAACACAAAGAGTAAACCAGAATGGGGAGGCAAAGAAATACAGCCCAAATAACAGAACAGAAAAAGCCTCCTGAATCTGCGGAATTAAAGGAAATAGAGGTAAAAAACCTATCGGAGGCAGAGTTCAGAACATGGATCAGTAGAATGCTTAAGGAAATTAATGAGAATGTAAAGAAGCAGAGAGAAAAAAAGAGAAAACAACATAGCAGAAATAAAGAATTCAATTGCTGAAATAAATAACAAACTCGATGGAAACACTAGTAGATTGGATGTAGCAGAGAATCGAATTAGTGACTTAGAAGACAAGATAGCAGAGATCATCCAAGCAGATCAGCAAAAAGAAAAAAGAATAAAAAACATGGAAAATAGTTTAAGAGAACTAGGCGACAACATCAAACGCAACAATATGCGCATCATAGGAATACCAGAAGGAGAAGAGAGGGAGCAAGGGATCGAGAACATATTTAAAGTAATAATGTCTGAAAACTTCCCTAAACTGGCTAAGGAAATAGACATACATGCACAGGAAATGCAGAGAGTTCCAAACAAGATGATCCCAAACAGGCCCACCCCAAGACACATCATAGTGAAAATGGCAAGAGTGAAAGACAAAGACAGGATCCTAAAAGCAGCAAGGGACAGGCACCAAGTTACATATAAGGGTACCCCTATAAGATTATCAACTGACTTTTCTACAGAAACCCTACAGGCCAGAAGGGAGTGGCAAGAGGTCTTCAATGTGATGAAAAACAGAGGTTTACAACCTATATTGCTCTATCCAGCAAGGTTATCATTTGAAATTGAAGGAGAGATAAAGAGCTTCCCAGAAAAGAGTAAGCTAAAGGAATTCATTACCACCAAGTCAGCATTGCAGGACATGTTAAAAGGGCTACTTTAAGCAGAGGACAGAGAAAAACAACCTAACTAATGAAGACCAGGAACACATAATGAAATGGCAATAACTGCGCACCTGTCAATAATTACTTTAAACGTAAATGGATTGAATGCTCCAATCAAAAGACATAGGGTGGCGGAATGGATAACAAAGCAAGATCGTTGCATATGCTGTATACAAGAGACTCATCTTAGATCAAAAGACACATACAGGTTGAAAGTAAAGGGATGGAGTAAAATATTTCATGTGAATGGCCCCGAGAAAATGCTGGAGTAGCGATACTTATATCAGATAAAATGGACTTTAAAGTGAAGAATATTACAAAGGACAAAGAAGGGCACTTCATAATAATAAAGGGATCGATCCAACAAGAGGATATAACTCTAGTAAACATCTATGCACCTAACATAGGAGCCCCTAAATATATAAAACAGATGTTAACAGACATAAAGACAGAGATCAACAGTAGCACTATTATAGTAGGGGACTTCAATACCCCGCTGTCACCAATGGATAGGTCATCCAGACAGAAAATCAACATGGAAACAGTGGCCTTAAACGACACTTTAGACCAGATGGACTTAATCGATAGTTTCAGAGCATTTCACCCCAAGGCTACAGAATATACATTCTTCTCAAGCGCACATGGATCATTTTCTAAGATAGACCACATATTAGGCCACAAAACAAGTCTCAATAAGTTTAAAAAGATTGAAATCATATCAAGTGTTTTCTCTGACCACAATGCTATGAAACTAGAAATCAATCATAAGAAGAAACCCAGAAAGCTCATGAATGCATGGAGGCTAAATAACATGCTACTAAATAGTGAGTGGGTCAAAGATGAGATCAAGGGGGAAATCAAAAGATACCTGGAGACAAATGAAAATGAAAACACCACAACCCAAAATCTATGGGACACAGTGAAAGCAGTTCTAAGAGGGAAGTTCATAGCATTGCAGGCCTATCTAAAGAAAGAAGAACAATCTCATATCAACAGACTATCATTACACCTAAAGGAACTGGAGAAAGAACAGCAAAACAAGCCCAAAGGGAGTACAAGGAAGGAAATAATAAAGATCAGAGCAGAAATAAATGAAATAGAGACCAGGAAAACAATACAAAAGATCAATGAAACCAAGAGCTAGTTCTTTGAGAAGATAAACAAAATTGACAAACCCCTAGCTAGACACATCAAAATAAAAAGAGAGAGGACTCAAATTAGTAAAATCAGAAATGAAAGAGGTGAAGTAACAACAGACTCCACAGAAATACAAAAAATCTTAAGAAATTACTATGAGCAACTATATGCCAACAAATTTGACAATCTGGAAGAAATGGATAATTTCCTAGATGCATACAGCCTTCCAAAGTTAACTCAAGAAGAAACAGAAAATCTGAATAAACTGATTACCACTAAGGAAATTGAATCAGTAATCAACAAGCTCCCAACAAATAAAAGTCCGGGGCCAGATGGCTTCACCAGTGAATTTTACCAAGCATTTAAAACAGAATTAGTACCTATTCTTCTTAAACTATTCCAAAAAATCCAGAAGGAGGGAAGGCTCCCAAACTCTTTCTATGAAGCCACCATCACCCTGATCCCAAAAACAGACAAAGACAGTACAAAAAAGGAAAACTACAGGCCGATATCTCTGATGAACATAGATGCAAAAATCCTCAACAAAATCTTAGCAAACAGAATTCAGCAATATATTAATAAGATCATACACCATGATCAGGTGGGTTTCATCCCTAATATGCAAGGGTGGTTCAACATCCGCAAATCAATTAACGTGATACACAACATCAACAAAAATAAAAATAAAAATCATATGGTCATATCAATAGATGCAGAAAAAGCATTTGACAAAATACAGCAGCCATTTATGATAAAAACTCTTAGCAAAGTGGGAATACGAGGATCATATCTCAACATAATAAAGGCTATTTATGATAAACACACAGCTAACATCGTACTCAATGGAGAAAAGCTGAAACCATTTCCTTTAAGATCAGGAACAAGACAAGGCTGTCCACTTTCTCCACTTTTATTCAACATAGTCCTAGAAGTTCTAGCGATAGCAATCAGACAGGAAAAGGAAATAAAAGGCATCCGCATAGGCAAGGAAGAAGTAAAATTGTCATTATACGCAGATGACATGATACTATATATAGAGGACCCCAAAGTCTCTATCAAAAAGTTATTGGATCTAATAGACAAATTCAGTAAGGAAGCAGGATACAAAATCAATACTCAGAAATCAGTTGCATTTGTATATACCAATAACAAGCTATCGGAAGGAGAAATCAAGAAAACAATTCCGTTTACAATCGCTTCAAGAACTATAAAATATTTAGAAATAAATTTAACCAAAGAAGTAAAAGACCTGTACTCTGAAAACTATAAAACACTGAAGAAAGAAATAAAAGAAGACACAAACAAATGGAAAAACATTCCATGCTCATGGATTGGAAGAATTAATATAGTTAAAATGTCCATATTGCCTAAAGCAATATATAGATTCAATGCAATTCCCATCAAACTACCTAGGGCATTTTTCTCAGAAATAGAAAATATAATCCAAAAATTTATATGGAACCAAAAAAGACCATGAATAGCCACGGCAATCTTGAGAAATAAGAACAAAGTTGGGGGGATCACGCTTCCAGACATTAGAACATACTACAAGGCCACAGTAATCAAAACAATATGGTATTGGCATAAAAATAGGCATATAGATCAATGGAACAGAATAGAAAGCCCAGAAGTAAATCCAGGCTTATACGGGCAGTTAGTATATGACAAGGGAAGCAAGAAGTTACAATGGGGTAAGTATAGCCTATTTAATAAATGGTGTTGGGAAAATTGGACTGACACATGCAAAAAAATGAAACTGGACCACCTCCTTATGCCACTTACAAGAACAAATTCAAAATGGATTAAAGACTTAAATATAAGACCTGAGACCATAAAACTCATAGAAGAAAGTATAGGATCTAAATTTGCAGACATCACCCGGAGCAATATTTTTACTGATACATCCCCGCGGGCTATGGAAGTAAAAGAAAAAATGAACATATGGGACTACATCAAACTTAAAAGTTTTTTCACAACAAAAGAAACCATCAATAAAACAAAACGGAAGCCTACTGAATGGGAGAAGATATTTGATAATGATATATCAGATAAGGGATTAATATCCCAAATATATAAAATGCTCATGCAACTCAACACCAAAAAAACAAACAACCCAATTAAAAAATGGGCAGAGGATATGAAGAGATGTTTCTCCAAAGAGGACATACAGATGGCCAACAGGCATATGAAAACATGTTCAACATCACTTAGCATTAGGGAAATGCAAATTAAAACCACAATGAGATACCACCTCACCCCGGTCAGAATGGCTATCATCAATAAATCAACAAACAACAAATGCTGGCGAGGCTGTGGGGAAAAGGGAACCCTGGTGCACTGCTGATGGGACTGCAGGCTGGTGCAGCCATTATGGAAATCAGTATGGAGGCACCTCAAAAATCTGAAAATGGAGCTACCTTACAACCCAGCAATCCCACTCTTAGGTATTTATCCAAAAAATCCCAAGGCATTAATCCAAAAAAATATATGCACCCCTATGTTCATCGCGGCGTTATTCACAATAGCTAAGACTTGGAAACAACCAAAATGCCCATCGGTAGATGACTGGATTAAGAAACTTTGGTACATTTATACAATGGAGTATTATTCAGCTATAAAGAAGAAGGAAATAGTACCCTTTGCAACAATATGGATGGAACTAGAGAACATTATGCTAAGTGAAATAAGTCAGTCAGAGAAAGACAAATATATGATCTCACTTATACGTGGATTCTAAGGAACAGAATGGATGGGAGAAGTGGATGGAGATAGTCTCAGAGACACAGAGGAAGAACTGAGGGTTGTTAGTTGGGAGGGGGTGGGGATGATGGAGAGGGGAAGGGATGAGACAATACAAATTGGTAATTGCAATATGGCCTCAGGCATAGAAAAAGACAGTCCGAGGAATACAATCAATAATGTTGTAAGCATTTCTTAGGGGTCAGATGGACCAATGTCGTTTTGGGGAGTCCACTTCATAGTTGATGTAGAGGCCTGACCACCGCATTGTATTTCTGAAACTGATGTTGAATAATACTGTATGTCAACTATAATTATATATACATATAACCTCGGGACATGGAGTAGAGTGCGGAAACGGATTCAATGGAATTGTAATAGATAAGCATGATATCGGGGGTGGGAGGGCAGTGGATGGGGGGAGGAGGGTTGTTACTTTGTGAGGGTGAAAAGGGTAACTATTGCATTGTTCTGTACACCTGAAACTAACAATAAAAAATAAAAAATAAAAATAATGTGACCTGCCACCCTCTCCCTCGCTTCCATGCTGTGAGTGGCACCGGAGACTCCTGGCCATTCTTGCAAAGGGAGTGAACCCAGGCCCCTGAATGTTGTGCACAACACCTCATACTGGTGGCTTTCTTTGCAGAGGAAGCATCCCGCCCATGAAAGCTATGATCACAAGGGTCTCCTGTTAGAAAAATGGTACCCAGACCTTCAGCCCACCAAGCAGCTCGACAGGGACCCAAGACCCTTCTGGATGAGGAATGGTACACCATGCATACCAGACTAACAAGGGCAGGAAGACTCCAGTTTATTTAGGGTGACCATGTGGAAATGTCCCCCACTACCTACAGAAGTGCAGGGAGACCAAAACCAGCCCTTATGAGTGGATCAATGAGGCTTTGGGCCCCCGGAATAGCACAACACCTACAACCACTTCTGGTACAAATAAACCTGGACTGTGGTCTCCCCACAGGACCGGGGGACTCCAACATCTCCTGACACATCAAATCATCTTACCAACTGAGCTATGAGCCAATAAAAGAAGGCCACTGAAGGGGCAACAGAGAGAGACACACAGGGGCCAGAGAGACCCACAGACACAATGACAGAAGGAGAGAAAGGGAGAGGGAACAGGAGAGGGAGCATAGCATCTAAGACCCAGAGCTTGACAGCCATGGGACGGGAGCTCACCCTGGGAAACACAGTGAGACAGTCACACCGAGTCTGTGCTGAAGTGGTGGCTTCCACACTGGAGGGTGGTTGTCCCAGAGACTGGGGTCGGATGAGGAGGCATTGCCCTGTCAGTGGCAGTCACTGTGATGCCTAAGGGCATGCCGTCAGGGTCAAAACAGTACCATGGTGTTCCGATCCTCGCCCAGATTTCCGCGCCTGGTAGGACAAGTTGTAGCAGCAGGTACTGTCTTTGCATGGGTCATGTGCCTCTGTGTTTTTCCCATAGTGGTCCTCTTTCCTGGAGTCAGAAGAGTTGCATGACTCACAGGTGTGTTGGTGTGTTCCTCCATATTTGAGTCTGCTTTTTTGTTCCGGCTCTTTTACCCTGTTTGAAGGTTGTCCTGGGTAGAATGGAGGACTACAGTGCATTCAGGGAGACTGTTAATGAGGGGCACGTCGGCGAAGACAGAGGCCTTCGTTAAGGTGGGTCGTGCAAGCCATCCCTTGGTCTGGGGTAAAGTGACAGAAAGAGTGGGTGTCTCAGTGCCAAGGTGCAGGGAGACAGATGGTTGCCCCCTCGTCTTTGGTATGCAGCACCAAGGACGTGCATGGCCCTGACTGAAGACAGCTGCCCAGAGTTGGTGCAGCGAAGGTGGAGGCATGCATAGGGAGACAGTACAAGGTGTGGGCTTTGCGGGTGGTGGTGGTGGTCACAAATGGCTGGGAGCTGCAGTCTGGTGGGCAGGAGCAGGGCAAGGGCTGAAGGAGCACCAGCTGTCGGGCCTCGATGTGTGGTCGATGTTGTGAGGCTGCAGGGCAAGGCTGCGAGTTCTCCAATAGCCAGGGGACCAGTGGCGGGTTGAGAGGCTGCAAAGCAGCAATAGGCAGGAGGTGTTGAGACAGAGCCCTGCCTGGGATGCTGGCAAAAGGAGGGGAAGGTAAAAGCCTGTAGGACGTGTTATTCCAAGTGGTCTCTCATGCAAGTACTAACCAGACCCAATCATGCTTACATTCCAGGATCAGATGAGATCATCTAATTCAGCGTAGTATTCCCACAGATACAGGGGACTTTATGTTGTGCGCCCAGGGGCCACAGTTCCGGCCGGCCTGGTAAGTGCGCGTCACACTGCTGGGTGCTATTCCTTAGCATGTGTGCCAGACAGCACTCCTGCCAACCTCATCAGCCCATGCGGCCCTTTTTGCACTTTTCCCAACCACTCATCTGGAAGCTGCTGGCGTGAGCAGTGGCCAGTCCAGGCTTGCAGTGAGCCTTCTTCATTCCTCACGACAAGAGCACCGTGGGACACTGATGCTCCCCTGGTATTCACACACTTCTGGTGGCGCTGGCCTGCAGGAAGTCTCCAAGCTTTGAATCGCTTGCCTCTGCACACGTCTGGCTACTCTGCAGTCCTTTGTCTAGGGCAACTGAGGCTCGGGCAAACTCTCAGAACCCAGGGATTCCAGACATGTGCACATAGGCCCTGGCCACGGCATTTTCACCAGCAGGTTCCTCAGCACTTGCTGTGACCCGAACTACTGGCCAGTGTGACTGGCCATAGTCAAGGGATGTCAAAAGCACCACCAGGTTTCATCAGGCCCACACCACTGGCACTCTTCTTTACACAGCCATCCACATGTCCCACATTATGAACAGCACCCCACACACTCTCATGATCCTTTCCTGTACATCAGCTCTCCAAACCCATTGTGCAGAGTGTGAAAATGAGAGATGGCTAGAGAGAAAGGAATACAAATGCAGAGAGAGAAAGACTGAATGAGCGAAGGAGAAAGAGGAGTAAATGAAGAGATAGACAGAAAGGGAAGGAGTGAGATAGGAAAACAAATGCAGCGACAGGGAGACGGTGCGAGAGACATAGAGATAAACACATATACACACACACACAAACACACACACTCAGACACGCACACAAAAACACACAGAAAGAGAGACTCAGAAAAATGAAGAGACAGAGAAAGAGACAGACAGAGAGTCACATACAGAGACAGTGATCTAGGAATAGAAAACAAGTCACTGGGAGACACAGAGAGACAGAGAAAGAGAGAAAGAGGGAGCCGGCAGCGTCATAAACTTTTCATTACTCAGTCTTGAAATGACACCCCATCATTTTATTTTCTCTATTCATTAGAACAGAGTCACAAACAGTGCCAATCCTCAAAAGAAGGGGCTCATGCAGAGATGTGTGACATGGAGGCAGGCACCCTGGGAGCCATTGAGGGGTCGCCCCACACGCAGGCCGAGATAGGCGCTTGGCCCCAAGTCTACACATAATGGAGTCCCTTGAGTGTTCTGTGCTAGAGGGGACTATGTTGGGAACTGATTTCATTACAGCCCTCTTGAGATAGAGGCAGGAAGTCAATGAGAGTCCCTGGGTGCCAGATCAGATGCAGCCCATAGGTTCTGTTCTGATCTCTGTTCAGCACACACGTCATTGGTCAGGTCTGCACCCTATATTATGTGACCCCAGTCCAGGGTGTCTAGGCACTACAGGTGTCTATAATGTAATGACATTTTGAGATGTAGATGCTAGAACGACCTGTACTATGCACACGGGAAAACTGCGCAGGCCCTAATAGCACATGCTGGTCAGAGTCACATCACTGGTGAGGAGCAGAAGCCAGCTCTGAACCAAGCTCTGGGTCCTCACAGTCATGGCCGCCGCTGCACACAGGTTATCCTGAAACTGTGGCATGGGCAGTGTTAGTGGAACTGGGTGTGGACGTGTTTTGTGGAGAAGGGTGAGCAATCCCCAACCCAGAGAGACTTTGGAAAGTTTTTGTATGAGGAAGAAGTTCACAGAGGAGACCCCAGGCTGTGATCTCACTCCCTGTTCATAAAGCTTAAAAGAACTTGGAACCCTGGTAACCAGGCACCACATCATAATGAAGCCCTTTCCCAGCTCACGTTGATGGAGATGCTGGAAGTAGTACATGTTTCCATGCTGAGTCCTAGCGGCCTCAGGCAGTGGCCTCAGGAAAGCCCAAATGTTGCAACTTTACCCATGTTTTAGACACTGGTTCAAGTCTCACACAAGATGCTTCTGGTTACCAATATAACACAGGAAAGCCAAGGGCAGCCCAAGCCACGTTAGTGAACCATGCTGATCTCACAGTTACTGCCCTCTGACCTTTCCCTGTGTGTGTGTGTGTGTGTGTGTGTGTGTGTGTGTGTGTGTTTATGTGTGTGTGTGGGCTTGGAGGGAGGGTGGGTGGAGAGCTTTGCTCAGTCTTCTTTTTCGAGGTCCCTCAGATGTAATAGTAGACAGTTGATTTGAGAATATTCTTCTTTCTGGAGGTAGGCCTCAATTGCTTTGAAATTGCTTCTTAGGACTGCTTTCACTGTGTGCCATACATTTAGCAACATTGTGTTTTCACTTACTTTTGGCTCAAGGTATTTTTTTATTTCTTCCTTGATGACATTGCTGACCCATTGAGTAGTATGTTGCTTTGATCCCATGCCTTTGTGAGTTTTCCCATTATCTTCTTGCAATTGATTTCTAGTTCAATACCAGCGAAGATGTTTGGTAAGATTTCAGTCTTCTTATATCTATGGAGACTTGTTTGATGGTCTAACATGTGATCTATCCTGGACAATGTTCCATGTGCTCTTGAAAGGAATATGTGTTGTTCTGATAAGGGGTGAAATTCTCTACAAATATCAATTAAAGTCCTTTAAGTCCAGTGTTTCTTGGTTGATTTTCGGTCTGGATGATGTATTGCTTAATGTCATTTGCATGTCCTCATCCACTACTATGACTGTCAATGTCTTCATTTATGACTCACCATATTTGCTTTAAGTGTTTTGTTGCTCCTACGTGGGCCATGTGTATGATTACTAGAGTTCCATCCTCTTGTTGGATTGATGCTTTTATCATTATGACATGTCCTTTTTGTCTCTTGTTATAGCTTTTGTTTTAAAGTCTGTTATCTATGTTTTGTTCCCCAGCTTTTTACTTCCTCATTTCCAACCCAAAGTGGTCAAAAGTGCTGCATCATCCTTAGCAAGGCTGGGTCAGCACACCTCAGTGCCCTCCCCATTTTTTCCCGGCATAAGTGTGACTATATATAAATGAACCAGTGTTGCTAGACAGGTTCACAACTTCAATCCCAAAAGTGGGGACAGCTCTTGTCCATGTGCCCCTGCTTTCAAGTACTTCCTTCAACAGTCTCCCTTAACTTCCTGTCACGAACACTCCATGCAGTCCGACGTGTCAGCCATGTCCCTGAAAGCACATAACCTGTCCCGTACCCAAGCTCCATCCCTGACCCCAACCCTAAAAAATTAACTATCCCCACTCAGCAAATCCTAAACACCTGTCCCTATCTACGTGGCTCTAAAACCTGAATGCTACACACACCTTCCCTTACACCCTGTTTCGAACCCTAAAAAGTCTAAAAGTACCCCCTCATCGGAACCCTAACAATGTCCTCAAAAACTAAACATTAGTCCTACACACCCCCATGCCCCACAACCTCAAACATAAAACATAACCCTGTGCCGCAGCTGAGGGACCCAACTCGGAAGTGGTGAAAAGTGCTTTGTCATCCTTAGCAAGTCTGGCAAGCACAACTCAGTGCCCTGTTCGTTTTTTCCCCCCTCATAAGCGCAGCTGTATACAAATGAACCTGTGCTGCGAGAATGGTTTACAACATTTCTCCCAACACAGGGGACAGCCCTTGTCCACATGTTCTCCCTTTCAATTACTTCCTTTGTTGGTATCCCTTAAAGTCCTGTCGCGCCCACTCCAGGCAAGTCGACGCAGCAGTCATTTTCCTAAAAACACTGAACCTCTCCCGAACCCAAACCCCGTTCCTGATGCCAACCCCAAAAAATTAAATATCCCCCATCAACGAACTTCAAAACCTGTCCCTTACACCTTGCATCTAGAACCTGAATGCTACACACATCTGTCCCATACACCCTGTTTCAAACCCTAAAAAGCCTAACAGTGTCCCCTCACCTGAACTCTTACAATGTACCCCACAACCCAAACACTAGGTCTATCACCTCTTACATGCCCCCAATCTGAAACATAAATCATAACATTGTGCTGGGGCTGAGGGACCCAACCCGGAAGCAGTGAAAAGGGCTGCGTCATCCTTAGAAAGGCTGCCGAAGCACACTTATGCAACCTCCCCATTTCAGCCCCTGCATATGCACAGCTATATGTAAATGAACCAGTGTTGCTAGACTGCTTTACAAACTCTCCCCCACAGAGGGGACAGCTCTTGTCCACCTGCCTCCGCTTTCAAGTACTTCCTTTGCTGGTGTCCCATAATTTCCCGTCGCGCCCAATCCAGGCTGGCGGATGTGGCAACCATGTCACTAAACACACTTAACTAGTCCCGAACCCTAAGCCCATCCCTGACCCTAACCCTAAAAAATAACTGTCCCACCTCAGCGAACCCTAAAAACCTGTCAATAACACCTTGCTTCTAAAACCTTAATGCTACTCACACCTGTCTCTTATACCCTGTTTCAAACCCTGAAAAGCCTAACAGTATCCCCTCACAAGACACAAACAATGTTCCAACAACCCAAACACTAGCCCAACCCACCCCTACCCCCCCAACCTGAAACATAAAACATAACCCTGTGCCGGGGTAGAGGGAGTCAACCAGGAAGCGGTAAAAAGTGCTGAGTCATCCTTACCAAGGCTAGCGCAACACACCTCAGCGCCCTCTGCATTTCTGCCCCCGCATAAGTGTGGCTATATCTAAACGAACCAGTGCTGCTAGACTGGTACACAACTTCTCTCACAACAGAGGGGACAGCTCTTGTCCACCTGCCCCTGATTTCAAGTACTTCCTTTGTTGGTCTCATTTAAATTCCTGTCCCGAAAAAGGAAAATGGCCGCGGTAAGGAAGTCACTGAATTAGCTCGCGCAAACGATGGCAGCGAAAACACAACTCTGCGGGACACGCTGAGCAGCAAAGGGACTCCCACGTGGACTACTTAGATGTGGGCAGACCCAGCGGGTTCGGGAATTGGGAGGCGAGGCGCGTGGAGACACAGGCGGCGCCCGGTCTTCTGAGTCGGGGAGCTCAGCAGATCGGAAACTTCCCTTGCCTGTCCTCCAGCCCTCGCGCACACTAAGGCAGAATCATCAACCGGCGCCAAGCATTTCTGAGGAGGATGCGTGGGAGGAGGCAGACTGCTCGCGCCCACGGAGGCGGAGACGGGATTCGCAGTAGATCGGGGAGCGATCACTGCTCACTCCCTACCCCGCTGGCGCGCGCTAAGGCAGAATCCCCAGGCCACGCGCATCGCAGATCGGAGGAGGAGAAGGAGGGCGTGGAAACGGAGACAGATTGCTCACGCCCACGGTGGCTGAGACGCCGGATCTCAGTAGATTGGAATTCTCACGGCTCTCCCCCTACCCCTCCAGCATGGGCGCGCTAAGGCAGAATCCTTAGGCGGCGCGCAACAGACCGTGGGCATAGTCTATATGCTCGCGCGGCTGCAGAGCTGCGGGTATCCAGGACAAGGCAGAGGGATTTTTTAGCATCTGGACGCGCTCAGCCTTTGGTGCTGACCATCCCGCCTGGTGTTTGTCAGGATTCACAGGGTGCAGTGGCTGGGGCAGAAATCCCAACCCAGGAGGAGAAGAGGGAAGAGAGAAGCGTGGAGACACAGCCAACCCGCTTCAGTGGTGGAGAGAAAAAGCAGCTTAACCAGGGGTTGCCTGGTTGGAAGGGACATTTGTTTTGGTTTTTTTTGGTTTTGGGTTTTTTTTTCTCTCTTTCTTTTTATCCCAGATAGGGAAGATAAACTGCATAGAAAAGTGCACAATCCCACCCTCCCTTAGAATCCTTGTCCTCCTCCCGACCAGATCTGGAAACCAATCTCTGAAGAGAGAAATAAGCCAAAACAAAGATGCTTCAACTCTCTGGGGGTTGAGTAATTTACATGAGTAAAGGCTGCAGGCGGCACAGGAAGGCCTTCCAGCAGCTCTGAAAACCTCACCCCCCACCCTCCAACAGTCCCAGTGGAAAAAGCACCCGCACATCCAGGCCTCCGCGCAGGAACCTGAGTGACTCTGGACAGACAGGAGCAGAAATAACACTGACTGTAAAAAACAAAAAACAAAACAAAAACTCCACTCATCTAAAATAGTTCTATAGTAAGGCGGTTACCTCTGCCCCCACAAGACACAGAGCAAGTGGGTGTTTTTTTTTCCCCTTTCTGGTTTTTAGTTTTGTTTTGATTTTGTGGTTTTTTGGTTTTTGTTTTGTTTTTGGTTTTGTTTTTTAATTTTGATTGTTTTTAGTTGGGGCTTCCTTTGATAGGTTATATTGGTATTGTTAAGTGGGTTCTCTTAGATGTTCTGGGGTTGTGTATTTTTGTTTCCCATTGGTTGTTTTTGGATATTTCTATCTGATTGGGAAGTTTAGTTTTTTCATATAGGCATCTATAAAGGTGCATATATGTGGATATATATGTACATATGTATGGGGGTGTAGATATATATATATATTTTTTTCTCTTTCTCTCTTTCTTTCCTTTTCTTCTAACTTCTCTTTCTCTCCCTTCTTTCTTGCTTCCTTGTCATAGTTGGAATTACTTCCTCCATTCCATTTTTTCTGCAAGTTTTTCTGGGTTTTTTTTGTTTGTTTTTTGTTTTTTTCTTTTTTCCTTTCATCTCTCTTTCTTTCTTCGCCTTTTCTCCGTTGCCGTGGTTGTTTTTCTGCTTCTTTGTTTTTTCTCCTTGTGCTTGATTGTTATTTCTATACAAGCGGAGGGGAGGGTGAGGGTGGTTTTGTACATCAGAGAGTATCTGGTTATCTTTGATTGCTGTTGTGGTTGTGCTTGTTGATCTGTTTTCCCCTAAAACATGCTCTGCAGCAGGGTCCAGTCAAAGCAGCACAAGAATCACCACACCCAAAGACCAACTTCAGATAAAACCAGCGCATTACAGGTTCTGACCTACAAGACTCACACTCAAAGGGAAATCTCTACAGGCACAAGAACCCCTTGGGGCCAAGCTTCATCAGAGGGGTCAACCCTCACACAACAGCTCATAAACTTTGGACACAGCTAACCCTCACGGAGAGTAACTTTGGGAGTCAAGCCCACCTACTGACAAGCCGAAAGCAATAAAAACTAGACCTCAACAGGAGAAGGCACACAACACAAGGAACACCTCTGGTATACACACACGGGAGAAAAGGGAGTCTGAGAAATTCAAATAGAAGGACATATACCACATAAGTCTACTCAGAAAAGACTGAGAGACATAGGGGATCTACATATTTCATCGAAGTAAACACAAAGAGTAAACCAGAATGGGGAGGCAAAGAAACACAGCCCAAATAACAGAACAGAAAAAAACCTCCTGAATCTGTGGAATTAGAGGAAATAGAGGTAAACAACCTATCGGAGGCAGAGTTCAGAACATGGATCAGTAGAATGCTCAAGGAAATTAATGAGAATGTAAAGAAGCAGAGAGAAGGGCCGGCCGAGTGGCTCAGTTGGTTAAGAGCTCGCTCAAGAGTTTGAGCTCTGAGCAACAGCGGTTCGAGTCCAGGCCGAGCTGAGCAGCCGCTGAGCTGCCAACAGGTAGCAGGATGGCTCAGCTTAAAAAAAAAAAAAAAAAAAAAAAAAAAAAAAAAAAAGAAGCAGAGAGAAAAAAAGAGAAAACAACATGACAGAAATAAAGAATTCAATTACTGAATTAAATAACAAACTCGATGGTATCACTAGTAGATTGGATGGAGCAGAGGATCGAATTAGTGACTTAGAAGACAAGATAGCAGAGATCATCCATGCAGATCAGCAAAAATAAAAATGAATAAAAAACATAGAAAATAGTTTAAGAGAACTAGGCAACAACATCAAATGCAACAATATGCACATCATAGGAATACCAGAAGGAGAAGAGAGGGAGCAAGGGATCGAGAATATATTTAAAGTAATAAAGTCTGAAAACTTCCCTAAACTGGCTAAGGAAATAGGCATACATGCACAGGAAATACAGAGAGTTCCAAATAAGATGATCCCAAACAGGCCCACCCCAAGACACATCATAGTGAAAATGGCAAGAGTGAAAGACAAAGACAGGATCCTAAAAGCAGCAAGGGACAGGCACCAAGTTACATGTAAGGGTACCCCTATAAGATTATCAACTGACTTTTCTACAGAAACCCTACAGGCCAGAAGGGAGTGGCAAGAGGTCTTCAATGTGATGAAAAACAGAGGTTTACAACCTATATTGCTCTATCCAGCAAGGTTATCATTTGAAATTGAAGGAGAGATAAAGAGCTTCCCAGAAAAGAGTAAGCTAAAGGAATTCATTACCACCAAGCCAGCATTGCAGGAAATGTTAAAAGGGCTACTTTAAGCAGAGGACAGAAAAAAAAAAATAAAACAACCTAACTAAGGAAGACCAGGAACTCATAATAAAATGGCAATAACTGCGCACCTGTCAATAATTACTTTAAATGTAAATGGATTGAATGCTCCAATCAAAAGACATAGGGTGGCAGAGTGGATAAGAAAGCAAGATCGTTGCATATGCTGTATACAAGAGACTCATCTTAGATCAAAAGACACATACAGGTTGAAAGTAAAGGGATGGAGTAAAATATTTCATGCGAATGGCCCCGAGAAAAAAGCTGGAGTAGCAATACTTATATCAGATAAAATGGACTTTAAAGTGAAGAATATAACAAAGGACAAAGAAGGGCACGTCATAATAATAAAGGGATCGATCCAACAAGAGGATATAACTCTAGTAAACATCTATGCACATAACATAGGAGCCCCTAAATATATAAATCAGTTTTTAACAGACATAAAGACAGAGATCAACTATAATAGTAGGGGACTTCAATACCCCGCTGTCACCAATGGACAGATCCTCCAGACAGAAAATCAACATGGAAACAGTGGCCTTAAATGACACTTTAGAGCACCTGGATTTAATCGATATTTTCAGAGCATTTCACCCCAAGGCTACAGAATATACATTCTTCTCAAGCGCACATGGATCATTTTCTAAGATAGACCACATGTTAGGCCACAAAACAAGTCTCAATAAGTTTGAAAAGATTGAAATCATATCAAGTGTTTTCTCTGACCACAATGCTATGAAACTAGAAATCAATCATACGAAGAAACCCAGAAAACTCATGAATGCACGGAGGCTAAATAACATGCTACTAAATGGTGAGTGGGTCAAAGATGAGATCAAGGAGGAAATCAAAAGATACCTGGACACAAACGAAAATGAAAACAGCACAACCCCAAATCTATGGGACACAGCGAAACCAGTCCTAAGAAGAAAATTCATAGCATTGCAGGCCTATCTAAAGAAAGAAGAACAATCTCATATCGACAGACTATCTTTACACCTAAAGGAACTGGAGAAAGAACAGCAAAACAAGCCCAAAGGGAGTACAAGGAAGGAAATAATAAAGATCAGAGCAGAAATAAATGAAATAGAGACCAGGAAAACAATACAAAAGATCAATGAAACCAAGAGCTGGTTTTTTGAGAAGATAAACAAAATTGACAAGCCCCTAGCTAGACTCATCAAAAGAAAAAGAGAGAGGACTCAAATTAGTAAAATCAGAAGTGAAAGAGGTGAAGTAACAACAGACTCCACAGAAATACAAAAAATCTTAAGAAATTACTATGAGCAACTATATGCCAACAAATTTGACAACCTGGAAGAAATGAATAATTTCCTAGATGCATACAGCCTTCCAAAATTAACTCAAGAAGAAACAGAAAATCTGAATAAACTGATTACCACCAAGGAAATCGAATCAGTAATCAACAAGCTCCCAACAAATAAAAGTCTGGAGCCAGATGGCTTCACCAGTGAATTTTACCAAGCATTTAAAACAGAATTAGTACCTATTCTTCTTAAACTATTCCAAAAAATCCAGAAGGAGGGAAGGCTCCCAAACTCTTTCTATGAAGCCACCATCACCCTGATCCCAAAAACAGACAAAGACAGTACAAAAAAGGAAAACTACAGGCCGATATCTCTGATGAACATAGATGCAAAAATCCTCAACAAAATCTTAGCAAACAGAATTCAGCAATATATTAATAAGATCATACACCATGATCAGGTGGGTTTCATCCCTAATATGCAAGGGTGGTTCAACATCCGCAAATCAATTAACGTGATACATAACATCAACAAAAATAAAAATACAAATCATATGGTCATATCAATAGATGCAGAAAAACCCTTTGAGAAAATACAGCAACAATTTATGATAAAAACTCTTAGCAAAGTGGGAATACGAGGATCATATCTCAACATAATAAAGGCTATTTACGATAAACCCACAGCTAACATCGTACTCAATGGGGAAAAGCTGAAACCATTCCCTTTAAGATCAGGAACAAGACAAGGCTGTCCACTTTCTCAACTTTTGTTCAACATAGTCCTAGAAGTTCTAGCGATAGCAATCAGACAGGAAAAGGAAATAAAAGGCATCCGCATAGGCAAGGAAGAAGTAAAATTGTCATTATACGCAGATGACATGATACTATATATAGAGGACCCCAAAGTCTCTATCAAAAAGCTATTGGATCTAATAGACAAATTCAGTAAGGAAGCAGGATACAAAATCAATACTCAGAAATCAGTTGCATTTGTATATACCAATAACTAGCTATCGGAAGGAGAAATCAAGAAAACAATTCCGTTTACAATCGCTTAAAGAACTATAAAATACTTAGGAATAAATTTAACCAAAGAAGTAAAAGACCTGTACTCTGAAAACTATAAAACACTGAAGAAATAAAAGAAGATACAAACAAATGGAAAACCATTCCATGCTCATGGATAGGAAGAATTAATATAGTTAAAATGTCCATATTGCCTAAAGCAATATATAGATTCAATTCCCATCAAACTACCTAGGGCATTTTTCTCAGAAATAGAAAATATAATCCAAAAATTTATATGGAACCAAAAAAGACCACGAATAGCCACGGCAATCTTGAGAAAGAAGAACAAAGTTGGGGGGATCACGCTTCCAGACATTAGAACATACTACAAGGCCACAATAATCAAAACAATATGGTATTGGCATAAAAGCAGGCATATAGATCAATGGAACAGAAGAGAAAGCCCAGAAGTAAATCCAGACATATACGGGCAGTTAGTATATGACAAGGGAAGCAAGAAGTTACAATGGGGTAAGGATAGCCTATTTAATAAATGGTGCTGGGAAAATTGGACTGACACATGCAAAAAAAATGAAACTGGATCACCTCCTTACGCCACTTACAAGAACAAACTCAAAATGTATTAAAGACTTAAATATAAGACCTGAGACCAAAAAACTCCTAGAAGAAAGTATAGGGTCTAAATTTGCAGACATTACCCTGAGCAATATTTTTACTGATACATCCCCGCGGGCTAGGGAACTAAAAGAAAAAATGAACATATGGGACTACATCAAACTTAAAAGTTTTTTCACAACAAAAGAAACCATCAATAAAACAAAAAGGAAGCCTACTAAATGGGAGAATATATTTGTTAACGATATATCTGATAAGGGATTAATATCCCAAATATATAAAATGCTCATGCAACTCAACACCAAAAAAAACAAACAACCCAATTAAAAAATGGGCGGAGGATATGAAGAGACGTTTCTCGAAAGAGGACATACAGATGGCCAACAGGCATATGAAAAAATGTTCAACATCACTTAGCATTAGGGAAATGCAAATAAAAACCACAATGGGATACCACCTCACCCCGGTCAGAATGGCTATCATCTATAAATCAACAAACAACAAATGCTGGCGAGGCTGTGGGGAAAAGGGAACCCTGGTGCACTGCTGGTGGGACTGCAGACTGGTGCAGCCATTATGGAAATCAGTATGGAGGCACCTCAAAAATCTGAAAATGGAACTACCTTATAACCCAGCAATCCCACTCTTAAGTATTTATCCAAAAAAATCCCAAGACATTAATCCAAAAAATATATGTATCCCTATGTTCATTGCAGAGTTATTCACAATAGCTAAGACTTGGAAACAACCAAAATGCCCATCGGTAGATGACTGGACTAAGAAACTTTGGTACATTTACACAATGGAGTATTATTCAGCTATAAAGAAGAAGGAAATAGTACCCTTTGCAACAATATGGATGGAAATAGAGAACATTATGCTAAGTGAAAGAAGTCAGTCAGAGAAAGACAAATATCATATGATCTCACTTATACGTGGATTCTAAGGAACTGAATGGATGGGAGAAGTGGATGGAGATAATCTCAGAGACACAGAGGAAGAACCGAGGGTTGCTAGTCAGGAGGGGGTGGGAATGAAGGAGAAGGGGAAGGGATGAGACAATACAAATGGGTAATTGTAATATGGCCGCAGGGATAGAAAAAGACAGTCCGAGGAATATAATCAATAATGTTGTAAGTATTTCTTAGGGGGCCAGATGGACACATGTCCTTTTGGGGAGTCCACTTCATAGTTGATGTAGAGGCCTGACCACCGCATTGTATTTCTGAAACTGATGTTGAATAATACTGTATGTCAACTATAATTATATATACGTATAACCTTGGGACATGGAGTAGAGTGCGGGAACGGATTCAATGGAATTGTAATAGATAAGCATGATATCGGGGGTGGGAGGGCAATAGATGGGGGGAGGGGGGTTGTTACCTGGTGAGGGTGAAAAGGGTAACTATTGCATTGTTCTGTACACCTGAAACTAACAATAAAAATAAAAAATAAAATAAATAAAATTAATAAAATAAATAAATTCCTGTCCCACCTACACCGGGAGGTCCGACGCGGCAGCCATGTCCCTAAAAACACTGAACCTGTTCTGAACCCAAACCCCGTCCAAGACCCCAAACCTAAAAAATTAACTATCCCCCCTCAATGAACCCTAATAAGCTGTCCCTAACAGCTTCCTTCTAAAAAAGTAATGCTACACACACCTGTCCCTTACACCCTGTTTCAAAACCTTAAAAGCCTAACAGTATCCCCTACCTGAACCCTAACAATGTCCCCCACAACCCAAACACTAGCCCTAAACCCTGTACGCCCCCCAACCATACACATAAAACATAACCCTGTGCCAGGGTTGAGAGACCCAACCCGGAAGCGATAAAAAAAGTGCCGCGTTATCCTTAGCAAGCCTGGCACAACACAACTCAGCGCCCTCCCCGTTTCTGCCCCCACATAAGTGTGGCTATATCTAAACGAACCAGTGCTGCTAGACTGGTACACAACTTCTCTCAAAACAGAGGGGACAGCTCTTGTCCACCTGCCCCGCATTCTTTTTTATTTTTATTGTTAGTTTCAGGTGTACAGAACAATGCAATAGTTACCATTTTCACCCTCACAAAGTAACAACCCCCCTACCCCCATGTATTGCCCTCCCACCCCCGATATCATGCTTATCTATTACAATTCCATTGATTCCATTCCCACTCTCTACTCCATATCCCGAGACTATATTTATATATAATTATAGTTGACATACAATCTTATTCAACATCAGCTTCATAAATACAGTGCAGTGGTCAGGCCTCTACACTGACTATGAAGTGGTCTCCCCAACAGGACATGAGTCCATCCGGCCCCCTAAGAAATATTTACAACATTATTGATTATATTCCTCAGACTGTATTTTCCTATTCCTGAGGCCATATTGTAATTACCATATTGTATTGTCTCATCCCTTCCCCTTCTCCTTCATCCCCACCCCCTCCCAAATAACAACCCTCAGTTCTTCCTCTGTGTCTCTGAGATTATCTCCATCCACTTCTCCCATCCATTCAGTTCCTTAGAATCCACATATAAGTGAGATCATATAATATTTGTCTTTCTCTGACTGACTTATTTCACTTAGCATAATGTTCTCTATTTCCATCCATATTGTTGCAAAGGGTACTATTTCCTTCTTCTTTATAGCTGAATAATACTCCATTGTGTAAATGTACCAAAGTTTCTTAATCCAGCCATCTACCGATGGGCATTTTGGTTGTTTCCAAGTCTTAGCTATTGTGAATAACTCCGCAATGAACATAGGGGTACATATATTTTTTGGATTAATGTCTTGGGATATTAAGGATAAATATCTAAGAGTGGTATTGCTGGGTCATAAGGTAGTTCCATTTTCAGATTTTTGAGGTACCTCCATACTGATTTCCATAATGGCTGCACCAGTCTGCAGTCCCACCAGCAGTGCACCAGGGTTCCCTTTTCCCCACAGCCTCGCCAGCATTTGTTGTTTGTTGATTTATAGATGATAGCCATTCTGACCGGGGTGAGGTGGTATCCCATTGTGGTTTTTATTTGCATTTCCCTAATGCTAAGTGATGTTGAACATTTTTTCATATGCCTGTTGGCCATCTGTATGTCCTCTTTCGAGAAACGTCTCTTCATATCCTCCGCCCATTTTTTAATTGGGTTGTTTGTTTTTTTGGTGTTGAGTTGCATGAGCATTTTATATATTTGGGATATTAATCCCTTATCAGATATATCGTTAACAAATATATTCTCCCATTTAGTAGGCTTCCTTTTTGTTTTATTGATGGTTTCTTTTGTTGTGAAAAAACTTTTAAGTTTGATGTAGTCCCATATGTTCATTTTTTCTTTTACTTCCCTAGCCCGTGGGGATGTATCAGTAAAAATATTGCTCAGGGTAATGTCTGCAAGTTTAGACCCTATATCTTCTTCTATGTGTTTTATGGTCTCAGGTCTTATATTTAAGTCTTTAATCCATTTTGAGTTTGTTCTTGTAAGTGGCGTAAGGAGGTGGTCCAGTTTCATTTTTTTTGCATGTGTCAGTCCAATTTTCCCAGCACCATTTATTAAATCGGCTATCCTTACCCCAGTGTAACTTCTTGCTTCCCTTGTGATAGACTAACTGCCCGTATATGCCTGGATTTACTTCTGGGCTTTCTATTCTGTTCCATTGATCTATATGCCTGTTTTTATGCCAATACCATATTGTTTTGATTACTGTGGCCTTGTAGTATGTTCTAATGTCTGGAAGCGTGATCCCCCCAACTTTGTTCTTATTTCTCAAGATTGCCGTGGTTATTCATGGTAATTTTTGGTTCCATATAAATTTTTGGATTATATTTTCTATTTCTGAGAAAAATGCTCTAGGTAGTTTGATGGGAATTGCATTGAATCTATATACTGCTTTAGGCAATATGGACATTTTAACTATATTAATTCTTCCTATCCATGAGCATGGAATGTTTTTCCATTTGTTTGTGTCTTCTTTTATTTCTTTCTGCAGTGTCTTATAGTTTTCAGAGTACAGATCTTTTACTTCTTTGGTTAAATTTATTCCTAAGTATTTTATAGTTCTTGAAGCGATTGTAAACGGAATTGTTTTCTTGATTTCTCCTTCTGATAGTTTCTTATTAGTATATACAAATGCAACTGATTTCTGAGTATTGATTTTGTATCCTGCTTCCTTACTGAATTTGTCTATTAGATCCAATAGCTTTTTGATAGAGACTTTGGGGTCCTCTATATATAGTGTCATGTCATCTGCGTATAATGACAATTTTACTTCTTCCTTGCCTATGCGGATGCCTTTTATTTCTTTTTCCTGTCTGATTGCTGTCGCTACAACTTCTAGGACTAAGTTGAGAAAGTGGACAGCCTTGTCTTGTTCCTGATCTTAAAGGGAATGGTTTCAGCTTTTCCCCATTGAGTATGATATTAGCTGTGGGTTTATCATAAATACCCTTTATTATGTTGAGATATGATCCTCGTATTCCCACTTTGCTAAGAGTTTTTATCATAAATTGTTGCTGTATTTTGTCAAATGCTTTTTCTGCATCTATTGATATGACCATATGATTTTTATTTTTATTTTTGTTGATGTTGTGTATCACGTTAATTGATTTGCGGATGTTGAACCACCCTTGCATATTAGAGATGAAACCCACCTGATCATGATGTATGATCTTATTAATATATTGCTGAATTCTGTTTGCTAAGATTTTGTTGAGGATTTTTGCATCTATGTTCATCAGAGATATCGGCCTGTAGTTTTCCTTTTTTGTACTGTCTTTGTCTGTTTTTGGATCAGGGTGATTGTGGCTTCATAGAAAGAGTTTGGGAGCCCTCCTTCCTTCTGGATTTTTTGGAATAGTTTGAGAAGTATAGGTAATAATTCTTTTTTAAATGTTTGGTAAAATTCACTTGTGAAGCCATCTGGCCCCGGACTTTTATTTGTTGGGAGCTTGTTGATTACTGATTCAATTTCCTTGGTGGTAATCAGTCTATTCAGGTTTTCTGTTTCTTCTTGAGTTAGCTTTGGAAGGTTGTATGCTTCTAGGAAATTATCCATTTCTTGCAGATTGTCAAATTTGTTGGCATATAATTGCTCATAGTAATTTCTTAAGATTTTTGTATTTCTGTGGAGTCTGTTGTTACTTCACCTCTTTCATTTCTGATTTTACTAATTTGAGTCCTCTCTCTTTTTCTTTTGATGAGTCCAGCTAGGGCCTTGTCAATTTTGTTTATCTTCTCAAAAAAACAGCTCTTGGTTTCATTGATCTTTTGTATTGTTTTCCTGGTCTCTATTTCATTTATTTCTGCTCTGGTCTTTATTATTTCCTTCCTTGTACTCCCTTTGGGCTTGTTTTGCTGTTCTTTCTCCATTTCCTTTAGGTGTAATGATAGTCTGTCAATATGAGATTGTTCTTCTTTCTTTAGATAGGCCTGCAATGCTATGAATTTTCCTCTTAGGACTGCTTTCGCTGTGTCCCATAGATTTGGGTTTGTGCTGTTTTCATTTTCGTTTGTGTCCAGGTATATTTTGATTTCCTCCTTGATCTCATCTTTGACCCACTCACCATTTAGTAGCATGTTATTTAGCCTCCATGCATTCATGAGCTATCTGGATTTCTTCTTATAATTGATTTCTAGTTTCATAGCATTGTGGTCAGAGAAAACACTTGATATGATTTCAATCTTTTTAAACTTATTGAGACTTGTTTTGTGGCCTAATATGTGGTCTATCTTAGAAAATGATCCATGTGCACTTGAGAAGAATGTATATTCTGTAGCTTTGGTGTGAAATGCTCTGAAAATATCGATTAAGTCCAACTGGTCTAAAGTGTTATTTAAAGCCACTGTTTCCATGTTGATTTTCTGTCTGGAGGATCTGTCCATCGGTGACAGCAGGGTGATGAAATTCCCTAATATAATAGTATTACTGTTGATCTCTCTCTTTATGTCTGTTAAAATCTGTTTTATACATTTAGGGGCTCCTATGTTAGCTTCATAGATGTTTATTAGAGTTATATCCTATTGTTGGATTGATCCCTTTATTATTATGAAGTGCCCTTCTTTGTCCTTTGTTATATTCTTCACTTTAAAATCCATTTTATCTGATATAAGTATCGCTACTCCAGCTTTTTCCTCGGGACCATTTGCATGAAATATTTTACTCCATCCCTTCACTTTCAACCTGTATGTGTCTTTTGATCTGAGATGAGTCTCTTGTATACAGCATATGCAACGATCTTGCTTTATTATCCACTCTGCCACCCTATGTCTTGTGTGGAGCATTCAGTCCATTTACATTTAATGTGATTATTGATAGGTGCACAGTTATTGCCATTTTATTATGTGTTCTTGGTCTTCATTAGTTAGGTTGTTTTTCTCTGTCCTCTGCTTAAAGTAGCCCTTTTTAACATTTCCTGCAATGCTGGCTTAGTGGTAATAAATTCTTTTAGCTTACTCTTTTCTGGGAAGCTCTTTATCTCTCCTTCAATTTTAAATGATAACCTTGCTGGATAAAGCAATCTAGGTTGTAGGCCTTTGTTTTTCACCACTTTGAAGACCTCCTGCCACTCCCTTCTGGCCTGCAGGGTTTCTGTAGAAAAGTTGGTTGATAAACTTATGGGGATACCCTTATGTGTAACTTGGTGCCTGTCCCTTGCTGCTTTTAGGATCCTGTCTTTGTCTTTCACTCTTGCTATTTTCACTATTATGTGTCTTGGAGTGGGTCTGTTTGGGGTCATCTTATTTGGAACTCTCTGCACTACCTCTACATGTATGTCAATTTCCTTTGCCAGTTTAGGGAAGTTTTCAGACATTATTTAAATATTTTCTCGATCCCTTGTTCCCTCTCTTCTCCTTCTGGTATTCCTATGATGCGCATATTGTTGCATTTGATGTTGTCGCCTAGCTCTCTTAAACTATTTTCCATTTTTTTATTCTTTTTTCTTTTTGCTATTCCGCTTGGATGATCTCTGCTATCTTGTCTTCTAAGTCACTGATTCGATCCTCTGCTTCATCCAATCTACTAGTAATTCCACCGAGTTTGTTATTTAATTCAGTAATTGAATTCTTTATTTCTACCTGGTTGTTTTTCATGATTTCTCTATCTTTCTTTTCATTCTCATTAATTTCTTGAGCATTCTACTGATCTTTGTTCTGAACTCTTCTTCTGATAGGTTGTTTACCTCTACTTCTTTTAATTCCACAGATTCAGGAGGTTTCTTCTGTTATTTTATTGAGGATGTATTTCTTTGCTTCCCCATTCTGGTTTACTCTTTGTGTTTACTTCAATGAAATAGGTAGATCCCCTAGGTCTCTCAATCTTTTCTGGGTTGACTTATGTGGTATATGTCCTTTATATTTGAATTGCTCAGACTCCCTTTTCTCCCTTGTGTGTATACCAGAGGTGTTCCTTGCATTATGTGCCTTCTCTTGTTGTGGTCTAGTTTTTATTGCTTTCAGCTTGTCAGTAGGTGGGCTTGACTCCCAAGCTGACTAGCCGTGAGGATTAGCTGTGTCCAAAGTTTATAAACTGTTGTCTGAGTGTTGATCTCTCTGATGAGGCTTGGCCCCAAGGGGCTCTTGTACCTGTAGCAATTTCCATTTGAGTGTGAATCTTGCAGGTCAGACCCTGTAATGCTCTGATTTTATCTAAAGTTGGTCTCTGGGTGTGATAATTCTTGTGCATCTTTGACTTGACCCTACTGTAGAGCATGTTTTAGGGCAAGACAGATCACTGAGCACAACCACAACAGCATCCAAAGGTAAGCAGATACTCTCTGATGTACAAAACAACCATCACCCTACACTCCACATGTATAGAAATAACAATCAAGCACAAGGAGAAACACAAATGAGCAGACACCCAACAACGGTAATGAGAAAAGACGAAGAAAGAAAGAGAGAAGAGGAAAGAAAAAAAAACTTTCCAAAAAAATGGAACGAAGGAGGTAAATCAAGCTATGACAAGGAAGCAGGAAAGAAGGGCAAGATAGAGGTTAGAAGAAAAGGAAAGAAAGAGAAAAGAATACAGAGAAAGAAAGAAAAAAAATATATATATATCTACACCCCCATATATATGTACATATATATCCACATATATGCACCTTTATATATGCTTATATAAAAAAACTAAAATTCCTAATGAAATAGAAAAATCTAAAATCAACCAATGCCAACAATCAATGGGAAACAAAAAACAAGACCCCAGAACATCCAAGAGAACCCAATTAACAATAACAATATAACCTATCAAAAGAGAAGCCCCAAATAAAACAATAAAAAATTAATAATAATAAAAATAAAAATAATAATAAAATAAAAAACACTCAAAAAGGGAGAAAAAACAAGAGATAATCAGTTTCAATCTTGGCTGAAGTCTGTCAAGCTCTCTCCAGGTTTTCCTCATCAATACACACACTCCTGAGTGTCATGTGGGGGCAGAGCCAGCCTCCTTAATATAGGTGTATTTAAGATGAGTGGAGTTATGAGGTATGATTGGTAGTTTTTTTACAGTCAGTGTTTTTTCTGCTCCTGTCTCTCCAGAGGCACTCAGATTCCTGCGCCGTGGACTGGATGTGCGTCTTCGGGTGCTCTTTCCACTGGGACTATTGGAGGCTGGGGGATGGGGTTTTCAGAGCTGCTGGAAGGCCTTCCTGTGCCTCAGCAGCCAAAGCTGTTCTGCTCCCACCTGCAGCCTTTTCTCATGTAAATTATTCAACCCCCAGGGAGTTGAAGCACCTTTTTTTTGGGTTATTTCTCTCTTCAGAAGTCAGTTTCCAGTTCTGGCCGGGAGGGGAACAAGGATTCTAAGGGAGGGTGGGAGTGTGCACTTATCTATGCAGCTTATCTTTCCTATCTGAGAGAACAGGGGAAAAAAGAAAGAGAGAAAAAAAAAGATAAAGAAAAAAAAGCCCCTTCCAACGCCAGGCACCCCCTGGCTAAGCTGCTCGCGTCTCCACCACTGTGGGATGTGGGCTGTGTCTCCACGCTTCTCACTTCACTCTTCTCCTCCCCAGTTTGGGATTTTTGCCCCAGTAACTGCGCGCCACATGGATTCTGTTGAACACTGGGCGGGCCAGTCAGCACCAGAGGCTGAGCGTGTCCAGTTGCTGCAAAGCAGTCTTCCCTGTCCTGGATTCCCTCAACTCCTCAGCCGCGGGAGCAGACAGACTATGCCCCCCGTTCGGCTTCGCGGGTGACCTGAGGATTCTGCCTTAGCGCGCGCGTGCCGGAGGGGTAGGGAGCGAGCACTGGGCACTCTCCAATCTGCTGAGATCCCCCATCTCCGCCGCCGTGGGCGCAAGAAGTCTATGCCTCCGTTCACGCGCCCTCCTCCTCCGTTCTGCTTCGTGCGTGGCCTGAGGCTTCTGCCTTAGCGCGCAGGCTGAAGGAGAGGCGAGGAAAATCTCCGATCCGCTGAGATCCCCAGACTCAGCAGCCCGGGCTCCGCCCCTGTCTCCACATGCCTCACCTCCCTCCCGAAACCACCGGGTCTGGCCACCTCTAAGTATTCAACGTGGGAGTCCCTTCGCTGCTCAGCGTGTTTCTTAGAGTGTTATTTTTTGTGCTCCAACTGGCAGAATTGCTGTGGCTTGTGAGGAATAATAACTCAGGGTGACCTCTTCACCGTGGCCATTTTTTCTCTTCCTGCCCCACTTTCAACTACTTCCTTTGTCAATCTCACTTAACTTCCCGCCGCACCCTCTCCCGGCGGCCGGACTCATCAGCCATGTCCCTAAAAACACTTAACCTGTCCCGAAGCCGAACACCGTCCCTGATGCCAACCCTAAAAATTAACTATCTGCCCTCAGAGAACCCTAAAAACCTGTCCCTAACATCCTGCCTCTAAAACCTTAACCCTACACACACTTGTCTCTTGCACCCTGTTTCAAAGCCTAACAATGTACCCTCACCTGAACACTAACCATGTCCCCACAACCCAAACATTAGCCTTACCAACCCCTACGCCCCCCCAACCCAAAACATAAAACATAACCATGTGCTGAGGCTGAGGTTCCCAACCCAGAAGCGGAAAAACGTGCTGCATCAATCTCAGCAAGGCTGGCACAACACACCTCAGCGCCCTCCACATTTCAGCCTCCACATACGTGCGGCTATATCTAAACCAACCAGTGCTGCTAGACTGGTTCACAACTTCTCTCACAACAGAGGGGACAGCTCTTGTCCACCGGCCCCCGCTTTCAAATACTTCCTTTGTCAGTTTCCCTTAACTTCTCGTCGCGCCCACTCCGGGAGGTCTGGTGCGGTAGCCATGTCCCTAAAAACACTGAAACTGTCCCACATGCAAGCCCCGTCCTTGACTGTAACACTAATAAATTATCTATCCCTCCTCACCAAACCATAAAAACCTGTCCCTAACACCTTGCTTCTAAAACCTTAATGCTCCACACACCTCTCCCTTACACCTTGTTTCAAACCCAAAAAAATCTAAGATTATCCCCTCACCTGAACCCTAAGAATGTCCCCCACAACCCAATCATTAGCCCTACCCCGCCCCATGCCCCCAACCCCAAACATAAAACATAACCGTGTACCGGGGCTGAGGGACCCAACCCGGAAGTGGGAAAAGTGCTGCATCATCCTTAGCCTGGTTGGCCCAACACACTACAGCACCCTCCCTGTTTCTGCTCCCGCCAAAGCACGGCTATATGTAAACAAACTATTGCTGCCAGACTGGTTCACAACTTCTCTGTCAAGAGAGGACAGCTCTTGTTCACCTTCCCCCTCTTTTGAGTACTTCTTTGCCAGTTTCCTGTAACATCCCGTCGCCCCCACTCCAGGCCGTCCAACGTGGCAGCCATGTCACTAAACACACTGAACCTGTCCCGAACCCTAAGCCCGTCCCTAATCCCAACCTTAAAAAATAACTGTCCGACCTCAGAAAACCCTAAAACCTGTCAATAATAACTTGCCTCTGAAACCTTAACGCTACACACACACCTCTCACACCCTTTTCGAACCCAAAAAATCCTAAGAGTATCCCCTCACCTGAACCTTAAGAATGTCCTCCACAGTCCAAACACTAGCCCTACCCCGCCCCTATGCCCCCCAACCCCAAACATAAAACTTAACCATGTGCCTGGACTGAGGGACCCAACCCAGAAGTGGAAAAAGTGCTGCGTCATCCTTAGCTAGGCTGGCCCAACTCACAATAGCACCCTCCCCTTTTCTGCTCCTGCAAAAGCACAGCTAAATATAAACGAACTAGTGCTGCCAGACTGGTTCACAACTTCTCTCCCAAGAGGGGACAGCTCTTGTCCACCTGCCCCCTCTTTCGAGTACTTCCTTTGCCAGTCTCCTGTAACTTCCTGTCATGCCCAATCCGGGCCATCCGACGAGGCAGCCTTGTCAGTAAACACACTGAACCTGTCCCGAAACCTAAGCCCGTCCATGACCCCAACCCTGAAAAATAATTATCCCACTTCACCGAACCATAACTCCTGTACCTAACACCTGGCCTCTAAAATCTTAGTGCTACACACACTTGTCTCTTGCACCCTGTTTCCAACCCTAAAAAGCCTAACAACATACCTCACCTGAACCCTAAAAATGTCCCCACCATCCAAACACTAGCCCTACACCGCCCTTATGCCCCCAACCCCAAACGTAAGCCATAACCCTGTGCCAGGGCTGAGAGACCCAAACTGGAAGCAGAAAAAAGTGCTGCGTCATCCTTAGCAAGGCTGGCAAAACACACTTCAGCGCCCTACACGTTTCATCCCCCGCATAAACGCGGCTATACCTAAATGAACCAGTGCTGCTTGATTGCTTCACAACTTCTGTCCCTACAGAGTGGACAGCTCTTGTCCACCTGCCCATGCTTTGAAGTACTTTCTTTGTCGGTCTCCCTTAACTTCTAGTCGCACCCACTCTGAGTGGTGCGACGCGGCAGCCATGATCCTAGAAACACTGAACGTGTCCCGAACCCAAACCCCGTCAATGATGCCAACCCTAAAAAATTAACTATCCACCCTCAGAGAAACTTAAAAAACTGTCCCTAACACCTTGTTTCTAAAACCTTAACGCCTTACACACTTGTCCCTTACACCATGTTTCGAACCTTAAAAGCCTAAGAATATCCCCTACTTGACCCCTAACAATGCCTCCCAAAACACAAACATTAGCCCTACTCACCCCTATGCCCCCCAACCCAAAACATAAAATATAGCCCTGTGCCAGTGCTGAGTGTCCCAACCCGGAAGAGGTAAAAAGTGCTGCATCCTCCTTAGCAAGGCTGGTGCAACACAACTCAGCGCCCTCCCCATTTCTACCTCCGCATAAGCGTAGCTATATTGAAATGAACCAGGGCTGCTAGACTGGTTCACAACTTCTTTCCCCACAGAGGGGACAGCTCTTGTACACCTGCCCCAGCTTTTAAATACTTCTTTGTTAGTCTCCCTTAACTTCCCGTTGCACCCACTCCGGGCGATCCGACGTGGAAGCCATGTCCTTAAAACACTGAACGTGTCCCAAACAAGAACCCCGTACATGACCCCAACCCTAATAAATTAACTCTCCTCCCTCAGCCAACCCTAAAACCTGTCCCTAACACCTTGCTTCTAAAACCTTAACGCTACACACACCTGTCCCTTACACCCTGTTCCCAACCCTAAGTTGCCTAACAGTATACCCTCACGTGAACCCTAACAATGTCCCCCACAACCCAAACACTATCCCTACCCACCGCTTTTCCCCCCAACCCAAAACATAAAACATAACCCTGTGCCAGAGCTGAAGGTCTCAACCTGGAAGCGGTAAAAAGTGCTGAGTTATCCTTAGCAAGGCTGACAGCTCAACTCAGAGCCCTCCCGGTTTCTGCTCCGGCATCATCGCGGTTATCTCTATCCGAACCAGTGCTGGCAGATAGGTTCACAACTTCTCTCCCAACAGAGGATCAGCTCTTGTCCACCTGCCCCGCTTTCAACTACTTCCTTTGTCAGTCTCCCTTAACTTCCCGTCGCGCCCTCTCCGGGCGGTCCGATGCATAAGCCATGTCCGTAAAAACACTGAACCTGTCCCGACCGGCACCCCGTCCATGACACCAACCCTAAAAAATTAATGATCCCCCCTCAGAGAAACTTAAAAACCTGTTCCTAACACCTTGCTCTAAAACCTTAACACTGCACACACCTGTTCCGTAAATCCTGTTTCGAACCTTAAAAGCCTAACGGTATCCCTTACTTGACCCCTACAATGTCCCCCACAACACAAACACTAACCCTACTCACTTCTATGCCCCCCAACCCGAAACAAAAAACATAACCCTGTGCCAGAGCTGAGGTTCTCAACCTAGAAGTGGTAAAATGTGCTGTGTTATCCTTAGCAAGGCTGGCACAACATACCTCAGTGCCCGCCCCGTTTCTACCCCCGCATAAGCGCGGCTATACGTAAATGAACCAGTGCTGCTAGACTGGTTCACAACTTCTCTCCGAAGAGAGGGGACAGCTCTTGTCCACCTGACCCCGCTTTCAAATATTTCCTTTGTCTGAATCACTTACCTTCCCGTCGCGCCCACTCCGATGGTCCGACATGACAGTCATGTCCATAAAATCACTGACCCTTTCCCGAACCCAAACCACGTCCATGACGCCAACCCTAAAATATTAACTATCCCCCCTCAGAGAAACTTAAAAACCAGTCCCTAACACCTTGCTTCTAAAACCTTAACGCTACACACACCTGTCCCTTAAACCCTGTTTCGAACCCTGAAAAGCCTAACAGTATCCCCTCACCTGAACTATAACAATGTCCCCCACAACCCAAACACAAGCCCTATCCACCCTTATGCCCACCAACCTGAAACATAAAATACAACCCTGTGGTGGGGTTGAGAGACCCAAGTGGGAAGTGGTAAAAAGTGCTGTGTCATCCTTAGCAAGGCTGGCGCAACACAACTCATCGCCCTCCTTGTTTCAACCCCCACATAAGTGCGGCTATATCAAAAAGAACCAGTGCTGCTAGACTGGTTCACAACTTCTCTACCAACAGTGGGGACAGCTCTTGTCCACCTGCTCCTGATTTCAAGTACTTCCTTTGTCGGTCTCCCTTAACTTTCTGTCGCGCGCACTCTGGGTGGTCCAACACAGCAGCCAAGTCCCTAAAAACTCTGAAACTGTCTAAAACGGAACCCCGTACCTGACCCCAACCTTAAAAAATTAATTATCCCACCTCAGAGAACCCTAAAAACATGTCCCTAACACCTTGCCTCTAAAACCTCAACGCTACACACACCTGTCCCTTCCACCCTGTTTCAAAACCTTAAAAGCCTAACAGTATCCACTACCTAACCCTAACAATGTGCCCCACAACCCAAACACTAGCCCTACCCCCCCTACGCCCTCCAACCAATAACATAAAACATAACCCTGACCGGGATTGAGAAACCCAACCCAGAAGCCATAAGAAGTGCTGCGTCATCCTTAGCAAGGCTGGCGCAACACAATTCAGTGCCCTCCCTGATTCTGCCACCGCATGAGTGCGGCTATATCTAAAGGAACTAGTGCTGCTAGACTGGCTCACAACTTCTCTCCCAACAGAGGGGAGAGCTCTTGTCCACCTGCCCCTCTTTCAACTACTTCCTTTGTCGGTCTCTCTTAAAGTCCCTTCGCACCCACTCCGGGCATTCCGATGCGGCAACCATTTCTCTAAAAACACTGAACCTGTCCCGAACCTGAACTCCATCCATGACACCAAACCTAAAAAATTAACTATCCCCCCCCCCCAGAGAAACTTAAAATCCTGTCCCTAACACCTTGCTTCTAAAACCTTAACACGGCATACACATGTCCCTTACACCTGTCTCGACCCTGAAAACCCTAACAGCATCTCCTCACCTGAACCCTAACAATGTCCTGCACAACACAAACACTAGCCCTACATACTTCTAAGCACCCCAACCCGAATCATCAAACATAACCCTGTGCTGTGGCTGAGGGTCCCAACCCAGAAGCGGTAAAAAGTGTTGCATTATCCTTAGCAAGATTCACGGAACACAACTCAGCGCCCTCCCCGTTTTTTCCCCCGCATAAGTGCGGCTATATCTAAATGAATGAGTGCTGCTAGACTGGTTCACATGTTCTCTCCCAACAGAGGGGACAGCTCTTGTCCACCTGCCCCGTTTTCAACTACTTCCATTGTCTGTCTGCCTTAACTTCTCCTTGCGCTCTCTCTGGGCAGTCTGACATGGCAGCCATGTCCCTAAAAACACTGAACCTGTCCCAAAGCCGAACCCCATGCAAGACGGCAACCCCAAAAAAATAACTATCCCCCCCAGAGAAACTTAAAATCCTGTCCCTAACACCTTGCTTCTAAAACCTTAACACTAAACACACCTGTCCCTGACACCCTGTTTCAAACCTTAAAAGCCTAACAGTATCCCCTTCTTGACACATAACAATGTCCTCCACAACACAAACACTAGCCTACCGCCCCTATGACCCCCAACTCGAAACATAAAACATAACCCTATGCCAGTGCTAGTGTCCTAATCCGGAAGAGGTAAAAAGTGTTGCATCATCATTAGCAAGGCTGGGTCAACACAACTCAGCACCCTCCTTGTTTCGGCCCCGCAAAAACACGGCTATATCTAAACAAACGAGTGCTGGTAGACTGGTTCACAACTTCTCTCCCAACAAGGGGACAGCTCTTGTCCACCTGCCCCTGCTTTCAAGTACTTCATTTGTCAGTCTCCATCAACTTCACATTGCGCCCAATCCGGGCAGTTTGACACGGCAGCCACGTCCCTAAAAACACTGAACCTGTCCCAGACCCATAGCCCATCCATGACCCCAACGCTAATAAATTAACTATCACCCCTCAGGGAAACCTAAAAACCTGTCCCTAACACCTTGCTTCTAAAACCTTAACGCTACACACACCTGTCCCTTACACCCTGTATCGAAACCTTAAAAGCCTAACAGTATCACCTACCTGAACTTTAACAATGTCTCCCACAAAAAAACACTAGCCCTAACCACCCCCCCCCAGGCTCCCCAATTCATTAAGAAAAACATAACCATGTGCCGGGGCTCACGGTTCCAACCCGGAAGTGGAAAAGCGTGCTCCGTCATCCTTAGCAAGGTTGACGCAACAAAACTCAGTGCCCTCCCAGTTTCTGCCCCCACATAAGCGCAGCTATATCTAAAGGAACCAGTGCTGCTAGACTGGTTTACAACTTCTCTCCCAACAGAGGGGACAGCTCTTGTCCACCTGCCCCTCTTTCAACTACTTCTTTTGTCGGTCTCTGTTAAAGTCCCTTTGCACCCACTCTGGGCGCTCCAACGGGGCAGCCATGTCCTTAAAATCACTGAACCTGTCCCAAACACGAAACCCGTCCCTGACACCAACCCTAAAAAAGTAACTATCCCCCTTCAGAAAACCCTAAACACCTGTCCCTAACATCTTGCCTCTAATAGTTAACGCATCACACACGTCTTTACACCCTGTTTCCAACACTAAAAAGCCTAACAGTATACCCTCACCTGAACCCTAACAATGTCCCCCACAACACAAACACTAGTTCTACCTCCCCGACGCCCCCCAACAAGAAACATAAAACATAACCTTGTACTGGGGCTGAGGGTCCCAACCCAGAAGCGGTAAAATTTGCTGCATCATCCTTAGCAAGGCTGGCGCAACACAACTCAGCGCTCTCCCCATTTATACCTTGCATAAACATGGCTATATCTAAACGAACCAGTGCTGCTAGACTGGTTCACAACTTCTCTCACAAAAAAAGGGACAGCTCTTTTCCACCTGCCCCGCTTTCACATACTTCCTTTGTTGGTCGCCCTCAACTTCCTGTCACACCCACTCCGGGCGGTCCGATGTGGCAGCCATGTCCCAAAAAACACTGAACCTGTTTGAACAAGAACCCCTTCCAAGAAGACAACCCTAATAAATTAACTTTCCCCCCTCAGCGAACCCTAAAAACTTGTCCCTAACACCTTGCTTCTAAGACCTTAACGCTACACAGACTTGTCCCTTACACCTTGTTTTGAAACCTTAAAAGCCTAACAGTATCCCCTACCTGAACCCTAACAATGTCCTCCACAACCCAAACACTAGCCCTAAACCCTCTATGCCCCCCAACACAAAACATAAAACATATCCTTATGCCAGGGTTGAGGGTCCCAACTCGGAAGGGAAAAAAATGCTGCGTCATCCTTAACAAGGAGGGTGCAACACAACTCAGCCGCCTCCTTGTATCTACCCTGCATAAGTGGGGCTATATCTAAAGGAACCAGTGCTGCTACTGGTTCACAACTTCTCTCCCTTCAGAGGGGACAGCTCTTGTCCACCTGCCCTGCTTTCAACTACTTTCTTTGTCGGTCTCCCTTAAAGTCCTGTCGCACACATTCTGGGTGGTATGACAAGGCAGCCATGTCCCTAAAAACACTGAACCTGTCCCATATACGAAACCCGTCCCTGACACCAACACTAAAAGAGTAACTATCTCCCCTCAGAGAACCCTAAAAACCTGTCCCTAACTTCTTGCCTCTAAAAGTTAACGCTACACATACATGTCTTTACACCCTGTTTCCAAGCCTAAAAAGCCTAAAGTATACCCTCACCTGAACCCTAACTATGTCCCCCACAAAACAAACATTAGCCTTACCAGCCCTACGCCCCCAACCCGAAACATAAAACATAACCCTGTGCTGGGGCTGAGGGTCCCAACCCGGAAGCAGAAAAAAGTGCTGCGTCATCCTTAGCAAGGCTGGTGCAACACAACTCAGCCCCCTCCTCATTTCTGCCCCCGCATAAGCGTGGCTATATCTAAACAAACCAGTGCTGCAAGACTGGTTCACAACATCTTGCCCATCAGAGGGAGAGCTCTTGTCCATCTGCCCCGCTTTCAATTACTACGTTTGTCGGGCTCCCATTACTTCACGTCGTGTGCTCTCTGGGTGGTCCGACGTGGCAGCCATGATCCTAAAAACACTGAACGTGTCCCAATCCCGAACACCATCCATTACACCAAACTTAAAAAATTTACTCTCTCCCATCAGAGAAAATTAAAACCATGTCCCTAACACCTTACCTGTAAAACCTTAGCGCTACACACACCTGTCACTTACACCCTGTTTCGAACCTTAAAAGACTAACAGTATCCCCTATTTGACGCCAAAAATGTCCCCCACAACACAAACAGTAGCCCTACCCCGCCTACGACTCACAACTCGAAACATAAATCATAACACTGTGCCAGGATTGAGAGACCCAACTCGGAAGTGGTAAAATGTGCTGCGTCATCCTTAGCAAGGTTGGGGCAACACAACTCAGCTCCCTCCCCGTTTCTACCCTGCATAAGCATGGCTATATCTAAATGAACCAGTGCTTCACACTGTTTCACAACTTCTCTACCAACAGAAGGGACAGCTCTTGTCCACCTGCCTCCTCTTTCAAGTACTTCCTTTGTCACTCTCTCTCAATTTCCCATCGCACCCACTCCAGGTGGTCCGACGTGACAGCCATGTCCCTACAAACACTGAAACTGTCCCACACTTGAACTCCGTCCATGACACCAACCCTAATAAATTAACTATCCCTCCTCAGCAAACCCTGAAACCTGTCCCTAACACCTTGCTTATCAAACCTTAATGCTACACACACCTGTCCCTTACACCCTGTTTCAAAACTTAAAACCCTGACAGTATCCCCTACATGACCCTTAACAATGTCCCCCACAACACAAACACTAGCCCTAGCCCCCCTACGACCCCCAAATTGAAACATAAAACATAACCCTGTGCCGGGGTTGAAAGGCCAAACCCGGAAGCGGTAAAAAGTGCTGCATCATCCTTAGGAAGGCTGGTGCAACACAACTCAACACCCTCCCCGTTTCTGCCCCCGCATAAGCGGGGCTCTTTCTAAACGAACCAATGCTGCTAGACTAGCTCACAACTTCTCTCCTATCAGAGGGATAGCTCTTGTCCACCTGCCCTGCTTTCAACTACTTCCTTTGTCGGTCTCCCTCAACTTGCCATCGCGCGTACTCAGGGCAGTTCGACGCGGCAGTCATGGTCCTAAAAACACTGAACCTATCCCACACCCGAACCCTGTCCATGACCCCAACCCTAGTAAATTAACTATCGCCCCTCAGCGAACTCTAAAATCCTGTCTCTAACACCTTGTTTATTAAACCTTAACGCTACACACACCTGTCACACCCTGATTCAAAATCTCAAAAGCCAAACAGTATCGCCTACCTGAACCTTAACAATGTCCCCCACAAATAAACATTAGCCCTACCCCCACTGCGTCCCCAACCCACAACATAAAACGTAACCCTGTGCAGGGGTTGAGAGACCAACACGGCAGCGGTAAAAAGTGCTGCGTCATCCTTAGCAAGACTGGCCCAACACAACGCAGTGCTGTAAGCATTTCTGCCCCCGCATAAGCGCAGCTGTATCTAAACAAACCAGTGCTGCTAGACTGGTTCACAAGTTCTCTCCCAAAAGAGGGAGAGCTCTTGCCCACCTGCCCCGCTTTCAACTACTTCCTTTGTCGATCTCCCTTAACTTCCCATCGTGCCCTCTCCAGGTGCTCTGACTCGGCAGCCACATCCCTAAAAACACTGAACATGTCCCGAACCTGAACCACGTCCATGGCGCCAACCCTAAAAAATTAACTATCCCCCCTCAGCGACACTTAAAACCTGTCCCTAACACCTTGCTTCTAAAACCATAACGTTACACACACCTGTCCCTTCCACCGTTTTGATCCCTGAAAAGCCTAATAATATCCCCTACCTGAACCTTAACGATGTCCCCCACAACCCAAACACTAGCTCTACCCAACCCTATGCCCCCCCCCAACCATAACATAAAACATAACCCTGTGCCATGGTTGAGAGACCCAACCCAAAAGCGGTGAAAAGTTCTGGGTCATCCTTAGCAAGGCTGGCACAGCACACCTCAGGGCCCTCACCGTTTCTGCCCCCGCATAAACATGGCTATATCTAAACGAACCAGTGATGCTAGAGTGGTGCACAACTTCTGTCCCAACAGAGGACCCAGCTCTTGTTCACCTGCCCTCGCTTTCAAGTACTTCCTTTGTCTGTCTCCCTTAACTTTCCTTCATGCGCATTTCGGGCAGTCCGACGTGACAGTCATGTCCGTAAAACCACTGAAATTCTCCTGATCCCGAAACATGTCTCTGACCCCAACCCTAAAAAATTAACTATCCCCCCTCAGTGAACCCTGAAGACCTGTCACTAACACCTTGCTTCTGAATCCTTAACCCTACACTCAAATGTCCCTTACTCCCAGTTTCAAAACCTTAAAAGCCTAAAATTATCCCCTATCTAAACCATAGCAATGTGCCCCACAACCCAAACACTAGCCCTACCCCTCCTATGCCCCCCAACATGAAACATAAAACATAATCCTGTTACGGGGGTGAGGGACTCAACCCGGAAGCGGTAAAATGTGCTGTGTCATTCTTAGCAAGACTGGCGCAACACAACTCAGAGCCCTCCCAGTTTCTGCCTCCACATAAGCGCAGCTATATCTAAATGAACGAGTGCTGCTAGACTGGTTCACAACTTCTCTCCTAACAGAGGGACAGCTCTTGTCCACCTGCCCCGCTTTCAACTACTTCCTCTGTTGGTTTCCCTTAACTTCCTGCCGAGCGCACACTTGGCGATCCGTCGCATCAGCCATGTCCCTAAAAATACTGTACTTGTCCCGAATCCGAAACGCGTCCATGATGACAACCTTAAAAAATTAACTATCCCCACTCAGAGAAACTTACAAACCTGTCCGTAACACATTGATTCTAAAACCTTAGCACTACACACACCTGTGCCTTACACCATGTTTCAAACATTAAAAGCCTAACAGTATCCCCTACTTGACCACTCACATTGTCCCCCACAACCCAAACACTAGCTTTAACCCCACTACGTCCCCCAACTCACACATAAAACACAGCCCTGTGAGGGGTTGAGAGACCCAACCCGGAAGCAGTAAGAAGTGCTGTGTCATCCTTAGCAAGGCTGGCGCAAAACAACTCAGCACCCTACCGGTTTCTGCCCCCGCATAAGTGTGGCTATATCTAAATGAAAGAGTGCTGCTAGACTGGTTCACAACTTCTCTCCCAACATAGGGACAGCTCTTGTCAACCTGCCCCGCTTTCAACTACTTCCTTTATCAGTCTCCCTTAACTTCCCATCGCACCCTCTCAGGGCAGTCTGATGTGGCAGCCATGTCCCTAAAACACTGAACCTGTCCTGAAACTGAATGCCGTCAGTGATGCCAACCCTAAAAAATTAACTATCCCCCCTCAGAGAAACTTAATATCCTGTCCCTAACACCTTGTTTCTAAAACCTTACCGCTACACACACCTGTCCCTTACACCCTGTATCGAAACCTTAAAAGCCTAACAGTACTGCCTACCTGAACCTTAACAATGTCCCCCACAAAAAAATACTAGCCCTATCCCCCTTAGTACCCCCAATCCATAACATAAAACATAACCTTGTGTCGGGGCTGAGGGTCACAACCCGGAAGCGGTAAAGAGATATGCGTCATCCTTAGCAAGGCTGGCTAACCACACCTCAGCGCCCTCCACGTTTCAGCCCCCACATAAGCGCGGCTATATCTAAACGAACCAGTTTTGCTAGACTAGTACACAACTTCTCTCACAACAGAGGGGATAGCTCTTGTCCGCCTGCCCCTGCTTTCAAGTGCTTCCTTCATCGGTCTCCCTTAACTTCCCATCACACCCACCATGGGCGTTCCGATGCGGCAGCCATGTACCTAAAACCACTGAATCTGTCCCACACTCGAACCCCGTCCATGACCCAAACGCTCATAAATTAACTATCCCTCCTCAGCAAACCCTAAAAACCTGTCTCTAACACCTTGTTTGTAAAACCTTAACCCTACACACACCTTACCCTTACAACCTCTTTTGAAACTTTCAAAGCATAACAGTATCCCTACCTGAACCCTAACAATGTCCCCCACAACCCAAACTCTAGCTCTACCCCCCCCCCTATGCTCCCTAACCCATAACATAAAACATAACCCTGTGCAGGGGTTGAGAGACCCAGACGGAAGCGGTAAAAAGTGCTGCGTCATCCTTTTCAAGGCTGTCGCAACACAACTCAGGGCCCTCCCTGTTTCTGCCCACACATAAGCATGGCTTTATCTAAACGAATGAGTGCTGCTACACTGGTTCACAAATTCTCCCCCAACAGAGGGACAGCTCTTGTCCACCTGCCCCCCTTTCAACTACTTCCTTTGTCGGTCTCCCTTAAGTTCCCGTCGTGCCCTCTCTGGGCTGTCTGATGCATCAGCCTTGTCCCTAAAACACTGAACATGTTCCGAACTGAAACCCTGTCCTTGATGCCAACCTTAAAAAAAATAACTATCCCCCCTCCGAGAACCCTAAAACACTGTCCCTAACACCTTACTTCTAAAACCTTATCAATACACACACTTGTCCCTGACACCCTGTTTCCAACCCTAAAATGCCTAACTATACCCTCACCTGAACCCTAACAATGTCCCGCACAACAAAAACACTAGCTCTACACCCCCCATGACCCCCAACTCGATACATAAAACATAACCCTGTGCCAGGGCTGTGGTTCCCAACCCGGAAGCGGAAAAAAGTGCTGCGTCATCATTAGCAACACTGGCACAATACAACTCAGCGCCCTCCTTGTTTCTACCCCCGCAAAAACACGGCTATATCTAAACTAACCAGTGCTGCTAGACTGGTTCACAACTTCTCTCCCAACAGAGGGGATAGCTCTTTTCCACCTGCCCCCGCTTTCAAGTACTTCATTGATCGGTCTCCCTCAACTTCCCGTGGCGCTCACTCCGGGCAGGCCGACACGGCAGCCACGTCCCTGAAAACACTGAACCTGTCCTACACCCGAACTCCGTCCATGACCCCAACCCTAAAAAAGTAACTATCCCCCCTCAGAGAATCCTAAAAACCTGTTCCTAACACCGTTCCTTCTAAAACCTTAACACTACACACACCTTTCCCTTACACCCTGTTTCAAACTTTAAAAAGCCTAATAGTACACACTCACCTGAACCCTAACAATGTCACTCACAACCCAAACACTAGTCATACCAACTGCAAGTTTTCCAATGCCAAACATAAAACATAACCTTATGCCGGGGCTGAGGGATCTAAACTGGAAGTGGTAAAAAGTGCTGCGTCATCCTTAGCAAGGCTGGCGCAACACAACTCAGCGCCCTCCCTGTTTCAGCCCCCACATAAGCCTGGCTGTATCTATACGAACCAGTGCTGCTAGACTGGTTCACAATTTCTCTTCCAACAGTGGGGACATCTCTTGTCCACCAGTCCCCAATTTCAAGTACTTCCACTGTCGGTCTCCCTTAACTTCCCGTCACGCCCACTCTGGGTGGTCCAACGCGGCAGCCAAGTCCCTAAAATCTCTGAAACTGTCTTGAACGGAACCCGGTCCCTTACCCCAACCCTAAAAAATTAATTATCCCACCTCAGAGAACCCTAAATACCTGTCCCTAACATCTTGCCTCTAAAACCTTAACGCTACACACATCTGTCCCTTATACCCTGTTTTGAACCATAATATCCTAACAGTATACCCTCACCTGAACCCTAACAATGTCCCCCACAACCCAAACCCTAGCCATACCTCCCCTACGCCCGCAATCCCAAACATAAAACACAACCCTGTGCCGGGGACTGAGGGACCCAACCCGTAAGGGTAAAAAGTGCTGTGTCATCCTTAGCAAGGCTGGTGCGGCACACTCAGTGCCATCCCTGTTTCTGCCCCCGCATAAGCGCAGCTATATATAAACGAAACTCGGCTGGTAGACTTGTTCACAACATTTCTCCCAAGAGAGGGGACAGCTTTTGTCCACCTGCCCTCGCTTTCAAGTACTTCCCTTTTCGGTCTTTCTTAACTTCCTGTCACGCCCACTCCAGGAGGTCCGACTCAGCAGCCATGTCTCTAAAAACACTGAACCTGTCCTGAACCCGAAACCCCAATGCCAACCCAAACTCTGTCCCTAAATCTTCATACTGTCCATGACCCCAAGTTTATAAAATTAACTATCCCCCCTCAAAGAACCGTAAAACCAGTCCCTAATACCTTGCTCCTAAAACCTAAACCTACACATACCTGTTTTTACACCCTGTTCTGAACCCTAAAAAGAGTAACAGTTCCTCTAACCTGAACCCTAACAATGTCCCCAGCAACCAAACAGTTGTCTTAACTCCCCTACCCTCACCTACCCCCCCCCCCCCAATTTCAAACATAAAACATTACCCTTGCCGGGGACTGAGGGACCCACCTGGCACTGTAAAGAACGCTGCATCATCCTTAGCAAGGCTGGCACAGCACTTCAGCATACGGACGAGGTTTCCGGCACCCACAGGTGGTTTCAATACATTGGGTACTAAACATCTTGAGTCTGATGCATTAGTGCTAACAATCTGCAGCTGACGCATGGAAAGTTCCCTGCCGAAGGCTATCTCCTTCCCTTTTCCGCCCACACATGAGCGAGGCTATATGAATAAACCACAGCTGCTAGACAGAGACATTGTTTACCCATCAGGAGACAACTGTCCAAGTAGCCCCCGCTTTCAAGTATTTGTTTGTCTGTCTTTCTTAATCCTCTGTCTCCCCCAATCCGGCATGTTCAACTAGCCACGCTGGACGCGGCTACCCTGTCCCTAACACTAAACCTGTCTTTATCCCTAACCTTATCTTTGCCCAAAACCCTTACCCTAACCTTAACACTGTCCCTAACACCACCCCTAATCCTGTCCTTAAACCTAACAGTAAACCTGTCCCCAACCCTGTCCCTCACACTAAGGCTAACTCTCTCCATAGCCCTGTCCTTAACCCTAAACTAACCCTGTTCCTACACCTAACCCTAACCAGTCCTTAACCCAACCCAGTTTCTAATCTAACTCTAACCCTGTCCTTAATCTTGTCCCTAACCCTGAACCTGTCCCTAACCCTAACTCTGTCGTTAACCCTAACCCAAACAGTGTCACTACCCTAAAACTAACAGTGTCCCAAACCCTAACCTTACCTTTGTCCCTAACCCTAACCCTAACAGTGTCCATAACACTAACTCTAACTCTTACTTTCACACTAAACCTAAGCATAAACCTGCCCCGATACAAACACCTGTGCCTAACCCTAACCTGAACCCTGTCTCTGAATCCTTACCCAAATAAAATCCTAATCCTGTCACTAACCATGTTTCTAACCCTAACCTTAAGAGAGTGTCTGTAACCCTAACACTAACACTAGCTCTAACCCTAAACCCAACTTTTACCCTTACCTGTTTCTAATTCTAACTCTAATTCAAATCCTAAAACTCACCCTAATTGAAATTGTTAGTCTACTCTTAACCCTGACCCTGTTAGCCTAAAACTGTCCCTAATCCTAAACCTGTCCATAAATTTACCGTAATTCTATTTCTAATCCTGTCCCTAATCCTAACCCTAAACCTGGACATAAACCGAATCATAGCCCTGTCCCTAACCTTAACCCAAACGTTAACCCTAACTCAGTCTTAACTCAACTCGAACTCGAACACTCATCCTCACCCTACCCCTACACCAAACCCTGTACCTAAGTCTAACCAGAATTCTAACTGAGTTTTAACCGTAACCCTAACCGAGTTCCAAATATAACCGGAATTCTGTCCTAGTCATGTCCTTAATACCAACCCTAACCATGTCCCTAACACTAACCCTAACACTAACCCTGTTTCTCACTCTAAACACTGTCCCTAACCCTAAACCTGCCCTCAACCCTATTTCTAAACCTGGCCCTAAACCTATGTGTTTTTCTAACCCTAACCATACTCCAAACTCTGTCCCTAAACCTAACCCTAACAGTATCCCAAACCATAACCCTAACACTGTTTCTAACCCTGTCTTGAACCCTAACCCAACTCTGTCACTAACCCTAATCCTAACAGTGTCCCTAACCCTAAGTCTCACACTGTCCCTACTCTCACGCTAAACCTGTCCCTAAACCTAAACCAAATCCTGTCCCTAACCCAAACCGTGTCCCTAACGCTAACCTTAACACTGTCCTTGAATCTTAACCTTAATATAATCTTAATACTGTCATTAACTATAACCATAACCTCATTTGTAATTCTAACCCTAACAGTGTTTTTAAATCTAACTCTAACACCGTTCCTAACCTTAAACATAACCCTAACCCTAACCCAAAAGCCAACCTTTACTCTTACCCTGTTTCAAATTCTAACTCTAATTCTAATGCTAAAACTAACCCTAATAGAAATTCTGTGCTTAACCATAACCCTGACACTAACCATAACCCTAACACTGTCCCTAAACCTAAACCTGCCCATAGAGCTAATTCTAATTCAAACCTTTACCCTGTCCCTAATACTAACCCTAACCCTGTCTGTAACATTAACCCTAACACTGTCCCTAACACTGACACTAACCCTCATCCTAAGCCAGTCTTTACCTCAAACCCTAAGTCTAATACAACCCTAACCCTAACACAACCCTAACTCTACCCCTAAACTTAACCCTGTACCTAACTATAACTCTAATAGTAAACATATTTTTAAACTTAAGCCTAACCCAGTCAAAACCTAAACCTAATCCTCTCCCTAAATCTAACCGTAACCCTGTCCTTAACCCTACCCAGTTTCTAACCCTGTCCCTAACCCTAACCCTGCCCCTAACCCTAACCCGAACAATGTCTCTACCTTAAAACTAACAGTGTACCTAACCCTAACCCTAACGTTGTCCCTAACCTTAACCCTAATTCTGTCCCTAACCCTAACCATAAATTTGTGTCGGGACTGAGAGACCCATCTGGAGATATAAAAAAGAGGCTGGTGCAAGGCAGACTCTCGGGCCGCGTCCTTAGCAAGGCTGGTGCACCACCGCTGCATATGGACGAGGTTTCTGGCACCCGCAGGTGGTTTCAATACATTGGGTACTAAACATCTTGAGTCTGATGCATTGGTGCTAACAATCTGCAGCTGACGCACGGAAAGTTCCCAGCCGAAAGCTACCTCCTCCCCTTTTCTGCCCGCGCATGAGCGAGGCTATATAAATAAACCATGGCTGGTAGATAGAGTCATTGTTTTCCCATCAAGAGTAGCTGTCCACCAAGCCCCCGCTTTCAAGTATTTATTTGTCTGCCTTTCTTAATCTTCTGTCGCACCCAATCTGGCATGTTCAAATAGCCACACTGTATGTGGTAGCTCTGTCCTTAACACTAAACCTGTCCTTAACCCTAACATTATCCTTGTCCAAACCCTTAAACCTAACCCTAACACAGTCCCTAACCCTAACCTTAAGCATGTCACTAACCCTAACTCTAACCCTGTCCCTAACCCTGTCCTTAACCCTAACATTAAACCAGTCCCCAACCCTGTCCCTCACACTAAGGCTAACTTTGTCCGTAACCCTGTCCATAACCCTAAACTAACCCTGTTCCTACACTTAACCTCAACCAGTCCTTAACTCTAACCTTGTCCGTTTTTGTTGTTGTTGTTTAAAGATTTTTATTGGGGAGTTGAGGGAGGAGAACAGCGTTGGGGAATCGGGGAAGAGGAACAGACAAGTTGCTGTCCTTTTGTTCTTCCGTCTAGTTGTGGAGGATGTTTCTTCACTGGCCAAGTTGGCACCATCATTGCACTCTTCCCGGGCGAGGCAGATCAGTCACTGGCTTCTGTACAGCCGTTCATGGCAGCTGCTTTCTATACATGGTAGCCTGTGGCAACCCACTGCAGCAGGGGCTGCAGCCTACGCCGTCGCCGGTGCCTCATGGCACCCCAGCTCCAGGTTGAGCTATTATTCAGCATCTTAGCTGTGGAGGGCAGTGTCACTGGCCCTCATATGTGGGATCCGAACTGGGGCCCTCTGGCGTCCCAAGCCAGCTCTTAACCAATGCACCACTTGGCCAGCGCACCCTAACCCTGTCCTTAACACAACCCAGTTTCTAATCTAAGCCTAACCCTGTCCCTAACCCTAACCCTAACCCTAACCCTAACTCTGTCATTCATCGTAACCCAAACAGTGTCTCTACCCTAGAAATAAGTGTCCCAAACCCTAACTTTAACTTTGTCCCTAACCCTAACCCTAACAGTGTCCATAAAACTAACTCTAACTCTTACTTTAACACCAAACCTAAGCCTAAACTTGTTCTGAACCCAAAGCCTGTGCCTAAACCTAACCTGAACCCTGTTCCTGAATCCTTACCCAAATAAAATCCTAATCCTGTCGCTAACTTTGTTTCTAACCTTAACCTTAACAGTGTCTGTAACCCTAACACTAACCCTAGCCCTAATGCTAAACCCAACCCTTAACCTTACCCCGTTTCTAATTCTAACTCTAATTCAAACCCTAAAACCAACCCTATGTGAAATTGTTAGCCTAATCCTAACCCTGACCCTAACCATAAGCCTAACACTGTCCCTAATCCTAAACCTGTCCATAAATTTACCGTAATTCTATCCTTAATGCTGTCCCTAATCCTAACCCTAAACCTGTACTTAAACCTAATCACAGTACTGTCCCTAACCTTAACCCAAACGTTAACCCTAACCCAGTCTTTAACTCAAGTCTAACTCTAACACTCATCCTCACCCTACTTCTAACCCAAACCCTGGACCTAACTCTAACCCCAATTCTAACCCTGTTTTCAACTGTAATCTTAACCCTGTTCCAAATATAATCCTAATCTTGTCCTTATCATGTCCCTAATACCAACCCTAACCATGTCCCTAACACTATCCCTAACCCTAACCCTGTTTCTCACTCTAAACTTAACACTGTCCCTAATCCTAAACCTGTCCTCAACCCTATGTCTAAACCTGGCCTTAAACCTAACTTTGTTCCTAACCCTAACCCTAATCCAAACCCTGTCCCTAAACCTAACCCTGACAGTATCCTTAACCCTAACCCTAACACTGTTTCTAACTCTGTCTTGAATTCTAACCCTACCCTAACCCTAACCTTAACTCTGTCCATAAACCTAACCTTAACAGTATCCCTAACCCTAACCCTAAACCTAACACTGTTTCTAACCCTGTCCTGAACCATAACCCTGTCCCTAACTAAACCTGAATGCTAACAATGGCCTAACACTAACCCTAACCCTAACCCTGTCCGTAACCCTAAACTTAACACTAACCCTAACTCTGTTCATAATTCTAACCCTAAATCTGTCCCTAAAGCTAACACAAACCCTTTATCTAATCCTAACCCTAACCCTGTCTTTAACCCTAACCCTGACCGACCATAACCATGTCCTTAACCCTAACACTAACCCTGTTTCTTATCCTAACCCTAACCCTGTTTCTTATCCTAACCCTAACTCTGTTTCTAACCCTTACCCTAACAGTGTCCCTAACTTAAAACTAACAGTGTCCAAAACCCTCACCCTAACTTTGTCCCTAAGCCTGCCCCTAATTCTGTTCCTAACCCTAATCTTGTCCCTTCCCTAACCCTCACAGTGTCCCTAACACTAATTCTAACTCGTTCTTTAACCCTAAACCTAAATCTGAACCTTTCCCTAACACAAACCCTGTCCCTAACCCTAACCCTTACCCTGTCACTGACCATGTTCTTAAACAGCCTGTCTCTGAATCCTAACCTTAACTATAATCCTAAACCTTTGCAAACCCTAAATCTTGCCCTAAGTCTGTTGCTAAACCTAACCCTAACAGTACCACTAACTTTAAATCTAACACTGTGCCTAACCCCAACCCTTACCCTTACCCTGTTTCTAATTCTAACTCTAATTCTAAACCTAAAATTAAACCTAATTGAAATTCTAAGCTTAAACCATAACCCTGAACCTAACCATAACCCTAAGAGTGTCCCAAAACCTAAACCTGTCCATAAACCTAACCCTAATTCTATCCCTAACCCTGTCACTAATACTAACCCTAATCCTGTCTCTAACCCTAAACCTATCCCTAACCTTAACCCTAACACTGTCCCTAACACTGACACTAACCCTCACCCTAAGCCAGTCTTTAACTCAAACCCTAAGTCCAGAGGGAGGGGAATGATGGCGGTGAGAACTCCCTTAGTTCTCGCCTGGAAACCACAGAAATTTGAACAGGTGGAGCACAGCAAACAAACCTCTACCGAGCACGCTGAGCAGCAAAGGGACTCCCACACCGAGTACTTAAAGGTGGACAGACCGGGCGAGTGGGGGAAAAGGGAGGCAAGATGCGTGGAGGCACAGCCTATGCCCGCGGCTGCTTAGACTTGGGGTCTCAGAGAGCAGATCAGAGAGTGCTCCTGCTTCTCGCTCCCTGCACCTCCAGCCCGCACTAAGGTAGAATTCTCAGGCCTGGTGTGTAGCGGACGGAGAGAGGAGTGCGTGAGCAGAGGCACACTCCATCCGCACCAGCGGCTGCGGAGCTGTGGGAATCCAGGATAAGGCGGAGTGGTTTGCAGGATTAAGGCAAGCTCAGCCTCTGGGCAGACCATCTTGCCGGGAGTGTGACAGGAGCCCCAGGGTGTGCAGACTCTGAGGCAGAAATATCTAACTGGTGAGCAAAAGAAGAGGGAAGCGAGAAAGGTAGAGACGCAGGCTGCACCCCACAGCTGTGGAGACACTAGCTGCATTGCCAGGGGAGGCTCCTGGAGAGCAGCAGGGGCTCTGTGGGAGCATTGGAGGGGACTTTTTTTTCTTTCTGTTTTCCCCGTTTCTCTCAGACAGGGAAAAAAAACTGCATAGATAAGAGTCCACTCCCACCCTCCCTCAGAAACCTTGGCCTCTGCACTGCCAGAGCCTGAGGCTGACCCCTCAAGAGAAGAGTAGAATCAGAACAAATGTGCTTCTACTGCCTGGGGGTTGAGAAACTTTGCATGAGAAGAGGCTGCAGGAGTGAGCTACTAAACACGCAGTCTCCCCCTTCCCTTTCCTGGGCGGCTTGGGAAGCAGAGCAACTTCAGCTGTGGAGTCACAGAAAGCCTTACCGGGCAGCTCTGAAATTTCCACCGTCCCCCCGCCAAAAGCCCCCAGTGGAAAGAGCACCCAAAGACGCACATCCAGCCCTCTGGTTGCACAGAACTCAGAGTGCTTCTGGGCAGGTGGGAGCAAAAACAGCATTGACTTTGTAAGAAAACTACCTATCACAACTCATAATCCACTCACCTAAAATAGACCTGCATTACCAGGCTAACTCTAGGTGCCAGACGGCTGGCTCTGCCCCCACAAGACGCAGAGGAGTGTGTGTATAGCAGAGGAAAACCTGGGGAGAGCTTGGCGGACTTCAGCCAAGATTGGTACTGGTTATTTCTTGTTTTCTCTCCATTCTTTTATTAAATTATTTTTATTATGAAATACACATTTTTTAGAATTAGTTTCAGCTGTAAAACACAGTGCAATAGTTACACATTTTACCCCTTGAAGTGACAACCCCCCACCACAATCCGACGCCCCATTTTCCCCCCAATATCATGCATATCTATTACAAATCCCTTGACTCCACTTCCACACTATACTCCACGTCCCATGACTAAATAGTTGTAGTTGACATACAATATTATACAACATCAGCTTCAGGTGTACAGTGCAGTGATCAAGCCTCTTCCCCATCTGTGATGCAAGACATGTGACTAACTGACACCCTACAAAATATTCACAACATTATCAACTACATTCTTCGAACTGTCCCCCATGTCCCCATGGCAACACTGCAGTTGCGTATTTATGCTATCCATCCCCCTCCCTCTCTCCCTCATCTCCACCCCCCAAACCAACAGCCCTCAACTGCACCCCCACATCTCTGAGACCACCTCTGTTCACTTTCCTCGCCCATTCAGTTTTTTAGAGTCCACATATAAGTGAAATCATATGGTATTTGTCTTTCTCTGACTGACTTATTTCACTTAACGTAATAGTCTCTAAGTCCATCCATATCGTCCCAAATGTTACGATTTCATTCTTCTTTATGGCAGAGTAATACTCCATTGTATAAATGTACCACAGTTTCTTAATCCAGTCGTCTACCGATGGGCATTTCGGTTGTTTCCAAGTCTTGGCTATTGTGAATAGTGCCGCAATAAACATAGGGGTACATATACTTTTTCGAATTAGCGTTTTGGGTTTCTCTGGATACATACCCAAGAGTGGAATTGCTCGGTTATATGGTAGTTCCATTTCCAGTTTTTTGAGATATCTCCATACTGATTTCTATAATGGCTGCACCAATCTGCAGTCCCACCAACAGTGCAGCAGGGTTCCCTTTTCTCCACAGCCTAGCCAGCACTTGATGTTTGTTGATTTATTGATGATAGCCATTCTGACTGGAGTCAAGTGGTATCTCATTGTGGTTTTTATTTGCATTTATCTAATGATTAGTGAGGTTGAACATTTTTCATATGCCTGTTGGCCATCTGTATATCCTTTTTAGAGAAATGCCTCTTCATATCCTCTGCCCATTTTTTAATTGGGTTGTTTGTTTTTTTGGTGTTGAGTTGAATGAGTGTTTTATAAATTGTGGATATTAACTCCTTATCAGATATATCATTGGCAAATATCTTCTCCCATTCAGTAGGCTGTCTTTTTGCTTTCTTGATGATTTCCTTTGCTGTAAAAAACTTTTAAGTTTGATGTAATCCCATATGTTAATTTGTTCTTTTATTTCCCTTGCCCGCGGGTATAGCTCAGTAAAAATATTACTGAGGGTGATGTCTGCAAATTTACTCCCAATTTTTTTCTTCTAGGAGTTTTATGGTTTCAGGTCTTACATTTAAGTCTTTAATCCATTGTGAATTTGTTCTTGTATATGGTGTAAGTAGGGGGTCCATTTTCATTCTTTTGCACGTGTCAGTCCAATTTTCCCAGCACCATTTACTAAATAGACTATCTTTATTCCACTGTAAATTCTTGCTTCCAATATCATAGATTAAATGACCGTATATGGATGGGTTTATTTCTGGGCTCTCTATTCTGTTCCATTGATCTATGTGTCTGTTTTTATGCCAGGACCATACTGTTTTGATTACTGTAGCCTTGTAGTATGATTTGATGTCGGGTAGCGTGATACCTCCCACTTTGTTCTTATTTCTCAAGATTGCTGTGGCTATTCGGGGTCTTTTATGGCTCCATATAAATTTTCGGATTATCTGTTCTATTTCTGAGAAAAATGTTCCTGGTAGTTTGATAGGAATTGCATTGAATCTATATATTGCCTTGGGTAGTATTGACATTTTAACTATATTAATTCTTCCTATCCATGAACATGATATGTATTTCCATTTATTTGTATCTTCTTTGATTTCTCTCTTCAACGTCTTATAATTTTCTGAGTACAGGTCTTTTACTTCTTTGGTTAAATTTATTCCTAGGTATTTTATTGTTTTTGAAGCAATTGTAAATGGGATTGATTTCCTGATTTCTTCTTCTGATAGTTTATTATTGGTGTATACAAATGCAACTGATTTCTGAATGTTAATTTTGTATCCTGCTACCCTACTAAATTCATTTATCAGTTCTAACAGTTTTTTGGTAGAGTCTTTGGGATTCTCTATATATAGTATCATGTCATCTGCATATAATGACAATTTTACCTCCTCCTTTCCAATTTGGATGACTTTTATTTCATTTCTTGTCTGATGGCTGTGGCCAGAACTTCCAGAACTATGTTGAATAGAAGTGGTGAAAATGGGCAGCCTTGTCTTGTTCCTGATTTTAAGGGGAAAGCTTTTAGCCTTTCCCCATTGAGTACAATGTTTGCTGTGGGCTTATCATATATGGCCTTTATTATGTTGAGATACGATACCACTATTCCCACTTTGCTAAGTGTTTTTATCATAAATGGTTGCTGGATTTTGTCAAATACTTTTTGTGCATCTATTGATATGATCATTGATTTTTATTTTTCATTTTGTTAATGTGATGTATTATGTTAATTGATTTGCAGATATTGAACCAACCTTGCATACCAGGAATGAATCCCACTTGATCGTCGTGTATGATCTTTTTAATGTGATGTTTGGGAGCCTTCCCTCCTTCTGCATATTTTGGAATAGTTTGAGGAGAATAGGTATTAATTCTATTTTGAATGTTTTGTAAAGTTCACCTGTGTCAGGACTTTTGTTTGTTGGAAGCTTGTTGATTACTGACTCAATTTCTTTGGTAGTAATCAGTCTGTTCAGAGTTTCTGTTTCTTTTTGGTTCAGACTTGGTAGATTGCAAGCTTCTAGAAATTTACCCATTTCTTCCAGATTGTCAAATTTGTTGGCATATAGTTGCTCGTAGTCTTTTCTTACAATTTCCTGTATTTCTGTGGCATCTGTTGTCACTTCCCCTCTTTCATTTCTGATTTTATTAATTTGGGTCGTCTCTCTCTTTTTCTTGGTGAGTCTGGCTAAGGGTTTGTCAATTTTGTTTATCTTTTCAAGAAACCAGCTCTTGGTTTCATTGATCTTTTGTAGCATTTTTTTGGTCTCGATTTCATTTATTTCTGCTCTGGTCTTTATTATTTCCTTCCTGATACTCCCTTTGGATTTGTTTTGCTGTTCTTTCTCCAGTTCCCTTAGGTGTAAAGATAGTTTGTTTATATGAGATTGTTTGTCTTTCTTTAGATAGGCCTGCAATGTTATGAATTTTCCTCTTGGACTGCCTTCACTGAATCCCATAGATTTTGAGTTGTTGTGTTTGCATTGTCATTTGTCTTGAGATAGCTTTTGATTTCTTCCTTGATCTCAGTTTTGACCCAGTCGCTATTTAGTAGCATGTTATTCAGCCTCCATGTGTTTGTGTGCTTTCCAGGTTTCTTTTTATAATTGATTTCTAGTTTTATAGCATTGTGGTCAGAGAAGATGCTTGATATGATTTCAATCTTCTTAAATTTATTGAGACTGGTTTTGTGCCCTAACGTGTGGTCTATCTTGGAAAATGTTCCATGTGCCCTTGAGAAGAATGTATATCCTGTTGCTTTGGGGTGAAATGCTCTAAAAATATCAATTAAATCCAGCTGGTCTAAAGTGTCATTTAAGGCCACTGTTCCCATGTTGATTTTCTGTCTGGAGGATCTGTCCATTGGTGACAACGGAGTGTTGAAATCCCCTACTATGATAGTATTGCTGTTGATCTCTGTCTTTATGTCTTTCAAAATCTGTTTTATATATTTAGGAGCTCCTATGTTGGGTGCATAGATGTTTACTAGGGTTATGTCCTCTTGATGAATTATCCTTTTATTATTATGTAGTGTCCTTTGTCTTTCATTGTAGTCTTCATTTTAAAGTCTATTTTGTCTGATATAAGTATTGTTACTCCCGGTTTTTCTCATTTCCAGTTGCATGAAATACCTTATTCCATCCTTTTACTTTCAGTCGGTGTGTGTCTTTTGATCTGAGATGAGGCTCTTGTAAACAGCATATGCATGGGTCCTGTTTTATTATCCACTCAGCCACTCTATGTCTTTCGATTTGAGCATTTAATCCCTTCACATTTAAAGTGATTATTGATAGGTACATATTTATTGCCATTTTGTTATTTGTATTTCTGATCTTCCTGGGTTAGCTTATTTTCCCCTTTCTTCTGTTTAAAAAAAGCCCTTTTAGCATTTCCTGCAATGCTGGCTTGGTGGTAATGAATTCCTTAAGTTTCTTCTTTTCTGAGAAGCTCTTTATCTCTCCTTCAATTTTTTTAAAGATTTTTATTGGGGTATTGGGGAGAAGGGAACTGTGCTGTGGAATTGGGGGAAGGGTAACAGACAAGTTGCTGTCATTTTGTTCTTCAGTCTAGTTGTGGAAGACATTGCTTCACTGGCCCAAGTTGGCACCATCATTGAGCTCTTCCTGGGCAAGGCAGATCAGTCACCGGCTTCTGGATGGCGACTCACTGCGGCTGCTGGCCGCTCACGCTGGCTTCTGGCTACATACGGTAGCCTATGGCAACCCACTGCCACAGGAGCTGCAGCCTACGCCATCGCCGGCAACTCATGGCAGTCAGGCTCCAGGTTGAGCTGTTGTTCAGCATCTTAGCTGTGGGGGGCAGTGTCACTGGCCCTCATATATGGGATCCAAACCGGGGCCCTCTGGCATCCCAACCCAGTTCTTAACCATCGCAACACTAGCCGGCCCTCTCCTTCAATATTAAGTGATAGCCGTGCTTGGTAGAGCAATCTTGGTTGTAGGCCTTTATTTTGTGTCACTGAATATTTCCTGCCACTCCATTCTCGCCTGCAGAGTTTGTGTGGAAAAGTCAGCTGTTAGTATTATAGGAGTGCCTTTGTATGTAACCTGCTGTCTTTCTCTTGCTGCTTTCAGGATCCTGTGTTTGTCTTTAACCTTTGCCATTTTTACTATGATGTGTCTTGGTGTGGACCTGTTTGGGTTCAGCTTGTTTGGAACTCTCTGCACTTCCTGGGCTTGTATGTCAATTTCCTTCACCAGGTTAGGGAAGTTCTCAGTCATTATTTCTTCAAATACATTCTCGATCCCTTGCTTCTTCTTTTCTCGTTCTGGTATTCCTATGATGTGAATGTTGTTGCGCTTCATGTTGTCCCACCGGTCTCTTAAACTATTTTCACTGTGTTTTATTCTTTTTTCTTTTTGTTGTTCCAACTGGTTGATTACTGCTATTTTGTCTTCTAAATCTCTGATCCGATCCTCTGCTTCAACTAATCTACTCATGATTCCTTTGAGTGTGTTCTTCATTTCAGTTATTGTGTTCTTTAGTTCTACCTGGTTGTTTTTTGTGATTTCTGTATCCTTCTTTATGTCCTCCTTAAGTTCCTGAAACATTCTTATCATCAGTGTTCTAAACTCTGTCTCTGAAAGGTTGGATACCTCTGTTTCATTTAGTTGCATTTCTTGAGGTTTCTTCTGATCTTTTACTTGGGACATGTTTCTTTGTTTCTTCATTCTGGCTGCCACTCTGATTGCTTCGATGTATTAGATCACCTAGAAAGAAAAAAGAAAGAAAAAGAAAGAAAATAAAAAGGAGAAAAAGGGAAAAACAAGGAAAAAGAGAGAGAGAGAGAGAGAAAAAAAAAGAGTGACTCTCAGCCCGCTGTAATCTGCACTGCAGACCACTTGCTCAGCAATAGAGAGATTCTGGGCAACTCAACACCAGCTGCTGGGGGGAAGGGCTCAGTGTGTCATGCACCAACCTCCCTCTAGACTTGAAGTAAGCTTCCCACAATTAGTTGCTGTGTGCTCTGGAACCATGCTCACCACCAAAAATCCTCACAGGTTGTTGCGGGCTGTCTGCTGCTGCAAAAAACCCTCTGTGGCCTGCAGAGGTAGGAGCTAGGGACCAGGGACTCAGGGTGCCCCTGGCAACACTGCTCTAGGTGGGCGGGGCAGACCCCCAATGCACCACAGGGTGTGGTCAGTGGCCCCCACCAAGTCATAGCAGCATGCACTCCTGCATCAGCAGCCAACCCACACACACTCGCCCTGAAAGCCCTGGCTGAATCACGCAGGCGCACAGCTTGTGGCCATACACTCCCAGGAAAGCTCCCTGTCTCAGCCTGTCCCAATCAGCCACTCAAAGATCAGGCCGAGTAGCCCGACAGCCAATTGCCCCCATGACAACTCTGCATGCACTGTGCGGAAATCAGGGACCTATGGCGAGTCGCGCAATTCCAGGTCTCAATAAGGCATCTGTTGTAGTCGGAGCATGCTTGCCTGGCATTTCCCTGGCTACGCAGCACAAACAGTATGGAGGGTGGGGATCCAAGGCCGCATGCGCACGCATGCACGCACACATGCACACACGCACTCCTGCGCCAATTCCAGCAGACCAATGCAGTCTCAGATCTGAGCCTCTGTGGGAGGGCCCAGCCCTGAAAAAATGGTGGCCTCCTGTGCACTACTCGTGTGCAAGGTCCACACCAGGGGAACAATGGTTCCAAAAACCTCCAGCTTCCGTGCCAAAGGCACTCAGTTCAGTCCTTCCCGGAGGATCGTGGGCCCCACTCACAAAGCTACTCCCTCCACCAGAAACTGGGTGAGTGCTCACCGCGAGCGAGTCGGTTTGCTGACTCCACTGTTTCTCCATCCGCCCCCAGCCTCACCGAGCCGAGTAAAGAGAGTCCTCACTATTTTCTCCTTCCATCTCTCATAGAATTCATCTTCCCGGCAATGTAACTCTGGGGTGGTGAGTGTGGTGTGGAGCCGGAGGGTCTTGCCTCCAAACGGAGAAGCTTCCCCACCACTGAGGTGTCCCTCATGGGGTTCATCCTCTCTCATCTCCGCCCCTCCTACCGGACTTGACATGGCCTCCTCCTTAAGTCCTTTGTTTAGAGGTTCTGTTCATCTAGGGTCCAGGGAACTTCTGAGGTTGAATATCTTATAAATTATTTGTAATTTTGGTGTGATCCCTGGAGGGAGTCAGCACAGCGTCTGTCTATTCCGCCATCTTACTGGAAGTCTTTCTCTCTCCTTTTTTTTTTTGTTCATTTTCATTATTTTTGGTTTTGGTTTCTCTTTTTATTTGTTATATTGTTATTGTTATTTGGGTTCTCTTGGATGTTTGGGAGGATTTTTTTCATTGATTGCTTGTGTTGGTTGTTTTTGGATTCTTCTATTTCGTTAGTATTTTTAGTTTTTTATTTCAGTATATATAAAGGTGCCTATATGTGGATATATATGTCCAAACATATGGGGGTGTAGATATATATATATATATATATATATATATATATATATATACACACACACACACACACAAACACACACACTCATATATTTTTTTTCTTCTTTTTTCTCTCTTTCTTTCCTTCTCTTCTAACCTGTCTCTCTCCCTTCTTTCCTGCTTCCTTGTCACAGCTTGATTTGACTCCTTTTTTCCATTTTCTCTGCAAGTTTTTTTTTGCTGTTGTTGTTTTAAGGGTGTTGCTATTTTCTTTCTCGCGTTCATTCTATATTTTAGTTTGTTATATTTTATTTTATTTTGTTCTGCTATTTGTTCCTTTTTTGTTGTCGACGTTTTGTTTCTGTTGGTTTGTTTTCTCCTTTTGTATGATTGATATTTCTGTACATGTTGAGTGTAAGGTGTTGGTTGTTTTGTCCTTCAAAGAGTATCTGGTTACATTTGGTGGCTGTTGGGGGTGTACTTGTTTATCTGTTTTGCACTAAAACCTGCTCTGCAGCGGTGCCCAGCCAAAGAAGCACAAATATCAACACACTCAGAGACCAATTTTAGATAAAAGCAGAGCATTACACGGTCTGACCTAAATGATTCACACCCAAAGGGAAATTGCTACAGGCACAAGAGCCCCTAGGCACCAAGCTTCATCAGAGGTTTCAACCCTCACACAAGAGCTTATAAACTTTGGACAGAGCTAAACCTCACGGCTAGTCAGCTTGGGAGTCAAGACTACCTACTGACAAGCCTAAAACAATCAAAATTAGATCTCAACAGGAGAATACACACAACACAAGGAGCATCTCTTGTACACACACATGGGAGAAAAGGGTCTGAGTAATTGAAATATAAAGGACATATACCACATAAATCCACTCAGAAAATACCGAGAAACCTTGGGGATCTACCTATTTCATCAAAGCAAGCACAAAGAGTAAGCCAGAATGGGGAAACAAAGAAACACATCCCAAATAAACGAACAGAAAAACCTCCTGAATCAGTGGAACTAGAGCAAATAGAGGTAAACAACCTACCAGAGACAGAGTTCAGAACACTGATTATTAGAATGCTCAAGGAAATTAATGAGAATGCAAAGAAAGATAGAGAAATCATGAGAAACCACCAGCTAGAAATATTCAATTACTGAATTAAATAACAAACTCGATGGAATTACTAGCAGAATGGATGAAGCGGAGGATCGGATCAGGGACTTAGAAAACAAGATAGCAGACATCATCCAAGCAGAACAACAAAAATAAAAAAGAATAAAAAACATTGAAAATAGTTTAAGAGAGCTAGGAGACAACATCAAACACAACAACGTGCACATAATAGGAATACCAGAAGGAAAAGAGAGGGAGCAAGTGATCGAGAACATATTTGAAGTAATATTGTCTGAAGTCTTCCCTAAACTGGCAAAGGAAATTGACATACAAGCACAGGAAGTGCAGAGAGTTCCCAACAAAGTGATCCCTAAGAGGCACACACGAAGACACATTATAGTGAAAATGACAAGGGTTAAAGACAAAGACTGAATCTTAAAAGCAGCAAGGGACAGACAGCAAGTTACATACAAGGTCACCCCCATTAGATTATCAGCCGACTTTTCTACAGAAACTCTGCAGGCCAAAAGGGAGTGGTGGGAGGTCTTCAAAGTGATAAAAAACAGAGGCCTACAACCTAGATTGCTTTATCCAAGGTTATCATTTAAAATTGAAGGAGAGATAAAAGGCTTCCCAGAAACGAATAAGCTAAAGGAATTCACTACCACCAAGCCAGCATTGCAGAAAATGTTAAAAGGGCTGCTTTTAGCAGAGGAAAAAGAAAAACAACCTAACGAACGAAGACCAGGAACATAAATAACAAAATGGCAATAACTACGCAACTATCAATAATCGTATTAAATGTAAATGGACTGAATGCTCTAATCAAAAGATATAGGGTGGCTGAGTGGATAAGAAAGCAAGATCCTTGCATATGCTGTATACAAGAGACTCACCTCAGATCAAAAGATACATACAGGCTGAAAGTAAAGGTATGGAGTAAAATATTTCATGCAAATGGAACTGAGAAAAAACCTGGAGTAGCAATACTTATATCAGATAAAATGGACTTTAGTTGAAGAACATAATGAAGGACAAAGAAGGACACTTCATAATAATAAAAGGATCATTCCAACAAGAGGACATAACTCTAGTAAATATCTATGCACCTAACATAGGAGCCCCTAAATATACAAAACATATTTTGACAGACATAAAGACAGGGATCAACAGTAACACTATTATAGTAGGGGACTTCAACAACCAGCTGTCACCAATGGACAGATCCTCCAGACAGAAAATCAACATGGAAACAGTGGCCTTAAATGACACTTTAGAGCACCTGGATTTAATTGATATTTTCAGAGCATTTCACCCCAAAGCTACAGAATATACATTCTTCTCAAATGCACATGGATCATTTTCCAAGATAGACCACATGATAGGCCACAAAACAAGTCTCAACAAATTTAAGAACATTGAAATCATATCAAGCATTTTCTCTGACCACAATGCTATGAAACTAGAAATCAATTACAAGAAGAAATACGGAAAGCACACAAATACATGGAGGCTGAATAGCATGCTACTAAATAGTGAATGGGTCAAAACTGAGATCAAGGAGGAAATCAATATATACCTTGAGACAAACGAAAATGAAAACACCACAACCCCAAATCTCTGGGATGCAGTGAAAGCACTCCTAAGTGGAAAGTTCATAGCAGTGCAGGCCTACCTAAAGAGGTAAGAAAAATTTCAAATGAACAGGTTATGCTTACACTTCAGGGAGCTGGAAAAATAACTGCAAAATAAGCCCAAAGTGAGCACAAGGAAGGAGAAAACAAAGACAAGAGAGGAAATAAATGAAATAGAGACCAGAAAAACAATACAAAAGATCAACAAAACCGAGAGCTGGTTCTTTGAGAAGATAAACAAAATTGACAAGCCTCTAGCTAAACTCACCAAAAAAAAAAAAAAAAAAGACAGGGCTCAAATTAGTACAATCAGAAATGAAATAGGTGTAGTAACAGCAGACTCCACAGAAATACAATTAAATCTTAAGAAATTACTATGAGAAATTATATGCCAACAAATTTGACAATCTGGAAGAAATTGATAATTTCCTAGAAGCATACAACCTTCCAAAGCTAACTCAAGAAGAAACAGAAAACCTGAATAGACTGATTACCACCAAGGAAATTGAATCAGTAATCAACAAGCTTCCAACATACAAAAGCCCCAGACCAGATGGCTTCACAAGTAAATTTTACCAAACATTCAAAAACAATTATCACCTATTCTTCTCAAACTATTCCAAAAAATCCAGAAGGAGGGAAGTCTCCCAAACTCTTTCTATGAAACCACGCTCACCCTAATTCCAAAACCAGACAAAGACAGTACAAAAAAGGAAAACTACTGGCTGATATCTCTAATGAACACAGATGCAAAAATCCTCAACAAAATCTTAGCAAACAGAATTCAGCAATATATTAAGATCATACATCATGAAACCCAACCAGGTGGGTTTCATCCCTAATACACAAGGTTGGTTCAACATCCGCAAATCAATTAATGTGATACACAACATCAACAAAAAGAAAAATAAAGATCATATGGTCATATCAATAGATGCAGAAAAATCCTTTGAGAAAATACAGCAGCCATTTATGATAAAAACTATTAGCAAAGTTGGAATTGGGGGATTATATCTCAACATAATAAAGGCCATATATGATAAACCCACAGCTAACATCATACTCAGTGGGGAAAAGCTGAAACCATTCCTTTTCAGATCAGGAACAAGAAAAGGCTGTCCACTTTCTCCACTTTTATTCAGCATGGTTCTGGCAGTTCTAGCCACAGCAATCAGACAAGAAAAATAAATAAAAGGCTTCCACATCGGCAAGGAGAAAGTAAAATTGTCATTATACGCAGATGACATGACACTATATAGAGAGGACCCCAAAAACTCCATAAAAAAACTATTGGAACTAATAGACGAATTCAGTAAGGTAGCAGGATACAAAATCAATGCTCAGAAATCAGTTGCGTTTGTATATACCAATAATAAACTATCGGAAGGAGAAATTAAGAAAACAATTCTGTTTACAATTGCTTCAAGAACTATAAAATACTTAGGAATAAATTTAACCAAAGAAGTAAAAGACCTGTACTCTGTAAACTATAAGACACTGAAGAAAGAAATAAAAGAAGATACAAACAATTGGGAAAACCTACCATGCTCATGGATAGGAAGAATTAATACAGTTAAAATGTCCATATTGCCTAAAGCAATATATAGATTCAATGCAATTCCTATCAAACTTCCTAGGGCATTTTTCACAGAAATAGACAATATAATCCTAAAATTTATATGGAACCCAAAAAGACCCCAAATAGCCATGGCAATCCGAGAAATAAGAACAAAGTCAGGGGTATCACGCTTCCAGACATTAAAACGTACTGCAAGGCTACAGTAATGAAAACAGTCTGGTACTAGCATGCAAACAGGCACATAGATCAATGGAACAGAATAGAGAGCCCAGAATTAAATCCTGGCCTATATGGGCAGTTCGTCTATGACAATGGAAGCAATAATTTACATTGGGGTAAAGATGGTCTATTTAATAAATGGTGCTGGGAAAATTGGACTGACACATGCAAAAAAATGAAACTGGACCAACTCCGTACGCCACTTACAAGAACAAACTCAAAATGGATTAAAGACTTAAATATAAAACCTGAGAGCATAAAACTCATAGAAGAAAATATAGGGTCTAAATTTTCAGACATTACCCTGAGCAATATTTTTACTGATACATTCCCACGGGCTAGGGAAGTAAAAGAAAAAATGAATATATGGGACTACATCAAGCTTAAAGGTTTTTTCACAACAAAAGAAGCCATCAATAAAACAAAAAGGAAGCCTACTGAATGGGAGAAGATATTTGTCAACGAGATACCTGATAAGGGGTTAATATCCAAAATATATAAAACGCTCATGCAACTCAACACCAAAAAAACAAACAACCCCATTAAAAAATGGGCAGAGGATATGAAGAGGCATTTCTCTAAAAAGGACATACAGATAGCCAACAGGCATATGAAAAAACGTTCAACCTCACTAATCATTAGGGAAATGCAAATAAATACTACAAAGCATACCACTTCACTCCAGTCAGAATGGCTATCATCAATAAATCAACAAACAAGTGCTGGCCTATGTTTATTGCAACGTTATTCACAATAGCCAAGACTTGGAAACAACTGAAATGCCCATCGGTAGATGACTGGATTAAGAAACTGTGGTACATTTATACAATGGAGTATTACTCTGTTATAAAGAAGAATGAAATCATACCATTTGGGACGATATGGATGGTCTTACAGACTATTATGTTAAGTGAAATAAGTCAGTCGGAGAAAGACAAATACCATATGATTTCACTTATATGTGAAATCTAAAAAACTGAATGAACGAGCAAAGTAAGCAGAAGTGGTCTCAGAGATATAGAGGAACAACGTATGGCTGTTAGTTGGGAGGAGGTGGGGATGAGGGAGAAGGGGAAGGGGTTAGACAACATAAATATGTAACTACAATATTGCCACAGGGACAGGAAATACAGTTCGAGGAATATAATTAATAATGTTGTAAATATTTTGTAGGGTGTCAGTTGGTCACATGTCTTGCTAGGGAGACCGCACCATGGAGGGGGTAGAGGCTTGATCACTGCACTGTACACCTGGAGCTGATGTTGTATAATATTGTATGTCAACTATAAGTGAATATATATATATATATATATATATATATATATATATATATATATGGTCATGGGATGTGGAGTGGAGTGTGGGAGTGGAGTGGAGTGTGGGAGTGGAGTCAAGGGAATTGTCATAGATATGTATGATATTGGGGGGGAAGTGGGGCGATGGATTGGGGGAGCGGGTTTGTTACCTCGAGGGGTAAAAAGTATAACTATTGCACTGTGTTGTACAGCTGAAAGTAATTCTAAACATTGTGTATTTCACAATAAAAAATAATTTAGAAAAAGACATACAAACATCAAAGCAATTGCAAACACTTTGTCACCTTAGATAAAGAGGAAGAGTGTGTTTTAGTTTATAGTGGCTTTGCAATATCAAACACGTGTGCCTAACACGTGGACCAGTGACACAGATTTGCGTCTATACATTACAGGTGTGCAAGATGGATGATGCACATCTGCGTTTTTACACGCACTTGGTTTCCACGCACTATACACGTATCTACGCAATACATAGAGCCTTTCTCCGAATGATCCTGCAGACGAATGTTTATATAAATGTGACCTCACTCCGAGTTAATGATCTGTGATAAATTAGTGTGATAAATCTGTGATGAAGTGGCAAAAGACTGGGCTACAGATGAGGTGGAGACAGGCTGAGACACAGACACAGATGCAGCATGCCCAGGAACATCAACCCAAACCCCTCGTCTACCTCATGAGGAGCCCTCTGAGAGACTTTCAGGTGATATGCATAATCATATGTTAGAGAAAATTGTTGGAAGTGAATGGGGTAAAAGAAAATATCCTGTTAGGAGGTGCCATGTTTGTGTTGCCCATAAAAAAGCAGTGAAACTCGGTACATCTGCAAGTTCTGCTTACTGCCACTCCATAATGGGGAATGTTTCCAGAGGTATCACACCCTCAAGCACTACTAAGGTCTTTGGTGAGTATTTCCTGAAAATTTCAGTTCACAAAAATAGTTAGCAAATTTGTTATACATTTTTAGAAAACACAGTATAAAAGTTTATTTAAATGATTTAAACCCCAGGAACATGCATCTAAACAATTTAAATGCCCGTCCTCAATATGCTAAAATCTATACAGCACCACAGCCTTCTTTCAACTGCTCCCACCAGGCACATGTCATGTAGAACCAGTACTGTTGCCTGTGTGATGCCATCTGAGAGTGCAAGGGGTCAGGCCAAGTGAAACCAATTGCCCCCACCCACTTGGGAGGGTCACTGCGATGCTGTGCCCCACAGAGGCAGGGGCTGGGCTCAGAAGGAGAGTGGCTGCCTACGACCTGCATGTGTTTCGTGCACTGGCTGGTGCTGTGGCCTAGACACAGTCCTTCCTGCCTTATCTTAGGGCCTGGAGAGCACTCTCTTCTGTGGTGTTTCTCAGATGAGCCTCTGCCCTACAGGATCACAAGGTGGGTAGAACCCAGGGATCTCTAGCAATCCTGGGGACCTCTGTGAGTGGCCTGGTAGGGAAGCCCAGATGTCATAGTGGGATCTGAGCTTGGCCTCCAGGCCTCAAACCCTGGCTCCATGTAACAGACGTGCCCAAGAGAAGGCACACCAGTGCTTGGGTACACGTCCTCTCTGACTCTGACTTGGGAGCTGCTGCCCTTTTGTCCCTCTACAGGCAGATGGGGGCTCTGACCCCATCCTTCCCCTGCACAGGTTCCTGACAGAGTGCCCCTTCCCAATTTTTCCTTCCGGGAGCATGAAAGCAAAATATTGTTGTGTGTGCAACAAATGCATGTCTGGCTTCAACCATCACTGCAAGTGAATGAACAACTGCTTAGGGAACAAGAATAACTGGTGAGAGGGCAGAAGAGGATCCTCGTGGGTGAGATCTGTTTCCCATACTCTAGAGCATCTACACTGCTTTGAGCAGAAGGAAATCCAAAGGTCCTGTAATTAGAAAAATCCAATCAGAATTGTGTGGCTGGGAGGGACCTGGGAACCCTTGTCCTGCCTCTGCTCCTACAGAAGAGGGGCCCCAAGAGGTCAGGAGGCAGGGCAGAACCCCAGTCTTCATGCTGGCATGGCCCTTCCCCTGCATGCAGCTCCTTAGGGCTGGCATAACCACCATTTTTCAAAGTCTTGGTGATGAAGTATTAGGAGCAGTATGGAAAATTAACAAAAGCAATTTAAGTTCTCTGGATAAGCAAGAAGGGGTCAATAGTGGAATGTATGCCCCATTAGAAATTACTGTTTATACTCAAGAAGAAACAATAGCTTATCAAAGTTATCAGATGAAAAATTATGAGTGCTCCCCTTTCACCCCAGTATAAAAAGATCACTTGCGTTGGTACAAAAGAGAATGGTTTGGCACTGGAGTCTCAAAAGGAGTGAAATGCAGTAGAACCAAATGACTACAAAGGAAGGGTCTCACAAGAAGCTGAAGGCATTATCCAAAAGGGGGAAGCAAAACATATTAGAACATAATAGTATGTATCTATGGATGTTTTCTCTGCATGCTAATATTGACAAAAAGCATCCAGCCTAAGAGAAAACTTATAAGAGTTTATTTGAGCCAATATGATGACAATTGCTGGGAAGCAAAGTCTCAATGGATTGAAAAAATGCTCCAGAAAATAAGTTTTGCAACTTATTTTATACATTAGAATCAAAGGAGGAAGGTTACATGAAATCCATTGGTTGTAGATTAAAGGAGTAGGAGAAAACAAAGTGGGATAATCTCTGGGATTGGGTAAAAAGTAAAATGGAGACATACACACTTCTTTTACATTGGTTGGTACAGCATAGTTAATACCATTTTACAGCACATAGAGATAGTATTTGGGGAACAAGATAACAATGAGGGATTTTGTAGATTCCTGCTCTGATGTGGTGGGTTGTGCCCTCTGGGGTCTTTAAAAAGAGATTACTCTGATATTGCAAAGGTATATTATCTTAGATGCAAAAAAGCCTTAAGGTAAAGATTGATTTTTGCCAAGAAAGCTACAGGCCAAGGATGTGACTTCCCGCCATGGCTCACCTTAGTTAGGAATTTTTTAAAAGATTTTTATTGGGGAATTGGGGGATGGGAACAGTGCTGGGGAATTAGGGGAAGGGGAACAGACAAGTTGCTGTCCTTTTGTTCTTCAGTCTAGTTGTGGAGGATGTTGCTTCACTGGCCCAAGTTGGCACCATCATTGTGCTCTTTCCAGGCAAGGCAGATCAGTTGCCGGCTTCTGGACAGCTGCTCACGGTGGCTGCTGGCCGCTCACACTGGCTGCTGGCTACACACGGTAGCCCATGGTAATCCACTGCCACAGGGACTGCAGCCCACGCCATCGCCAGCGACTCAAGGCAGCCCAGCTCCAGGTTGAGCTGTTGTTCAGCATCTTAGCTGTGGAGGGCAGTGTCACTGGCCCTCATATGTGGGATCCGAACCGGGGCCCTCTGGCATCCCAAGCGAGTTCTTAACCATCGCGCCACTCGGCCGGCCCGGTAGATTTGCATCTTAATGATAGTGCTGGTGAATCACTCTGCTCTGGAATTTTTCTTGTCAGCTTTGTCAGAGCTAGCCAACTGCAGAGACAGTGGTAATAAAATTGTTTAAACTGAAAAGCTGGCATGCTGTTTTTAGAGGAACAAATGTTTTGTGATTTAATCTGTACTCCTTACTAAAGTTCTGCATTTAATTTTGGTAGAGAGATTCACATCATCACACAGTTGGTCTGCCCTGTGCTGGACAAGAGCAAACAGAGGAAAGCCAGTGGACAAAGGCTGGACAAGAGGGTGCAGGGGAAAGCAGGCGACCCTGGACTGGACATGTGAGAGCAGGGGTTGGGAGGTAGCAACAGGTTATCAAGGAGGATCATGGGCAGGCAGACAGCCATGGGTTTGACAAGGGGGTTCAGAGGAAGGCAGGCATTCCTAGCCAGACAAAGAGAAGCAGGGGAAAGCAGGCAGGTGGCCCTGGGTTGCACAAGTGGTAGCAGAGGAAGGCAGGCAACCACAGACTGCAAAAGGGTGAGCAGCAGCAGGCAGGTGGCTCTGGGCTGTACAAGTTGGAGTAAAAGATGCAGGTGGACAAGGGCTGGAAGAGAGGGAGCTGTAGAAAGCAGGTGCCCATGGGCTGGACAGGTGGGAGCAAGAGAAGGAAGGTGGCCAAGGGCTGGTCAATGAGGAGCATAGTAAGTCAGGTGGCAATGGGCTGGACAAGGGGGAACAGGGGAATGCAGATGGCTATTGGCTGGATTAAGGTGAACAGAGGTAGGCACATGAACACGGACTGGACAAGGGGGAGGAGGAAAAAGCAGGCAGCATCGGGCTAGACAATTGTGCATAGGGGAAGGCAGGCAGCTACGGGCTGGACAAAGGTGAGAAAGGGATGGCAGTCAGCATTGGGCTGGACATATGGGAGCAGGGGTAGGCAGGAAAGCAAGGGTTGGTCAAAGGTGAGCAAGGAAAGGCAGGCGGCCATGGGCTGGACAAGAAGGTCAGGGGAAACCAAGAATCCATGGGCTGGACAAGGAGGCATAGTGGAAAGTTGGTGTCCATGAGCTGGACAAAGGAGCAGGGGTAGGCAGGCATCCCTGAGCTAGACAAGGGAGAGCAGAAGAAGGCTGGCAGCCACAAGCTGGAAAGGGGAAGCAGGGGAAAGCAGGTGTCTTAAGTTGCACATGTGGGAGCAGGGGTAGGCAGGTGGGCATAGGCTGGACAGGGGACCAGAGGAAGACAGTCAGCCACAGGGTGGACAAGGGAGAACAGAGGAAGACAGGGGGCACTGGCCGGCACAAGGGTGACCAGGAGAAGGCAGTCTGCCATGTGCTGAACAAGGGAGAGCAGTGGAGAGCAGGTGGCACTGGGCTGGACAAGGGAGATCAAGGGAAGGCAGGTAGACACAAGCTGGACAAGAGGGAGCAATGGAAAACATGAGGCCATGGCCTGACAAGGGAGAGCAGGAAGACATAGGTGGCCCTGAGCTGGACAATTGGTAGCAGGGGAAAGCAGGAGGCCACATGCTGGACAAGGAAAAGCAGGGATACACATGCAGCCAAGGGTTGGAAAAGGGGGATCAGGGGAAGGCAAGTGGCAAGGACTTAACAAGCGAGAGAATGAGGAGGCAGGAGGCCTTGGGCTAGACAAGGGGGAGCTGTGGAAGGTTTGTGGCCATGGGTTGGACAAAAAAAAGCAAAGGAAAGCAGGTGGCCACTGGCTGAATAAAAGGTAGTGCGAGGAGGGCCGGCCGAGTGGCGCGATGGTTAAGAACTGGCTTGGGATGCCAGAGGACCCCAGTTCGGATCCCACATATGAGGGTCAGTGACACTGCCCTCCACAGCTAAGATGCTGAACAACAGCTCAACCTGGAGCTGGGTTGCTGTGAGTCGCTGGCGACGGTGTAGGCTGCAGCCCCTGTGGCAGTGGGTTGCCATGGGCTACCGTATGTAGCCAGCAGCCAGCGTGAGCGGCCAGCAGCCGCAGTGAGCAGCCGTCCAGAAGCCGGCGACTGATCTGCCTCGCCCGGGAAGAGCGCAATGATGGTGCCAGCTTGGGCCAGTGGAGCAACGTCCTCCACAGCTAGACTGAAGAACAGAAATGACAGCAACATGTCTGTTCCCCTTCCCCCAATTCCCCAGCACTGTTCCCATCCCCCCAATTCCCCAATAAAAATCTTAAAAAAAATTGTTTAAAAAAAAAAAAAAAGGTAGTGCGAGGAGGCACAGGGCCTCAACTGGACAACGGTGCTCAGTGGAAGGCAGGCAGTCAAGAGTTGGACAAGAGTGAGATGAGGAAGGCAGGTGACCCTGGGTTGGACATGTGGGAGCAGGGGTAGGCAGGCAGGCATGGGTGTACAAGGAGGAGCAGGGGAAGGCAGGCAGCCCTCAGCTGGACAAGGGGAAGCAAGGGTAGGCAGGCATCCACGGCCTGACAAGGGAGAGCAGGGAAAGGCAAGTGGATCTGTGCTGCACAAGTGGTAGCAAGGGAAGGCAGGAGGGCTTTGGCTAGACAAGAGGGAACAGTGTAAGACAGGGAGCCACAGACTGACAAGGTGAACATGGCAAAGCTGGCAGCCCTTGGCTGGACAAAGGGGAACAGGGGAAGTCAGGCAGCCATAGGGTGGACATAGGGGAGCAAGGAAAGGCAGGAGGCCATGGGCTGGACAAGGTGAAGCAAGGGAAGACAGGCAGCAATGGGCTGGACAAGGGGGCACAAGGGAAGGATGGCATCCATGGGGTGGACAAAAGAGAGACAGAGATGGTAGGCAGCCACAGGCTAGACAAGGGGGAGCGAGAGAAGGCAGGTGGCCATGGGTTGGACAAGGGGGAGAAGGGGAAGATATGCTACCATGCCCTAACAAGTGGAAACAGGGGAAGGCAGGAGGCCGTGGGCTGCACACGGGATAGCAGTTGAAGGCTGGCAGCCACGGGTTGGACATCTGTGAGTAGAGGAAGGCAAACGGCCAGGTCTGGACAAGTGCAAGCAGAGAAATCAGGCAGCCATGGCCTTGTCAAAGGAGATCAGGGGTATGAAAGCGACCATGGACTGGACAAGGGGGATAAGGGGAAGGCACGTGGCCACGGGCTGAACAAGTGGAAGCATGAGGAGGCAGGACACCTCGGGCTAGACAAAGGGGGCAAGGAATCAGGAGTCAATGGGCTGGACAAGCGGTAGCAAGAGGAATGCAGGCAGCAACCGGCTGGACAAGGGGGAGCAAGAGAATTCAGATGGCCATGGGCTGGACAAGGGGGATCAGGGGAATGCAGGTGGCTTTGGGCTGGAAAAGGGGGAACAGGGGAAATGAGGTGGTCACGTGCTGGAGAAGCAGTTGCAGTGGAAGGCAGGTGGCCACAGGCCGGACAATGGCAAGCAGGGGAAGGCAGACAGCCACAGGCTAGACAAAAGGTAACAGTAAAAGACAGGGGGTGATGGGATGGACAAGGGGAAGCCTGAGAAGGCAGGCAGCCACAGGCTGGACAATGGGGAGCTGGGGAAGGCAGTTGGTCCTGGACTGGACAAGGTAGAGCAGGGGAAGTCAGGTGGCTATGGGGTAGAAAAAAAGAAAGCATGGGTAGAAAGGTACCACTGACTGGACAAGTGGAATCAGGGGTAAGCAGGTGGCCATGGGCTGGACAACGGGGAGCAGGAACTGGCAGGCAGCCATGTGCTTGAAAAGAGGGAGCAGGAGAAGGCAGGCTGCTATGGGCTGGACAAGGGTGAGCTGGGGAAGGCAGGGGGCTACGTGCTGGAGAAGGGGGTGCAGGGGAATGCACAAGGCATGGGCTGGAGAAGGGGGAGCTGGGGAAGGCAGGTGGCCACAGGCTTCACAAGGGAGAGTAGGGGAAGACAGGCGGCCCTGGAATGGACAAGGGAGAGCAGGAGAAAGCAGAAGGCCATTGGCTGGAAAGTGGGAGCAGGGGAAGGCAGGCGGTGTTGGGGTAGACAAGGGGGAGCAGGGGAAATCCATCCATCCTTAGCTGGACAAGGGGGAGCAGTGGTTTGCAGGTGGCCATGGTGTTGAAAAGTGGGAGCAGGGGAAGGCAGGCGGCCATGGGCTGGACAAGGGGGAGCAGCGGAAGGCAGGCAGCCACTGGGTGGACTAGGGTGAGCAAGGAGGGACTGGCGGCCACGGGCTCCACAAGGGAGATCAAGGGAATACAGTTGGCCACACACTAGACAAGTGGAAGCAGGGAAGGCAGGCGGCCACAGACTGCACAAGGGTGAGCAGGGGAAGGCAGGTGTCCAAGGGCTGGGCATGGTGGAGCAGAGGTAGGCAGGCAGACATGGGTTTGACAATGGGGTGCAGGGGAAAGCAGGTGGCCACAGGATGGACAAGGGGATGCAGGAGAAGGGAGGCAGCTATGGACTGGACAAGGGGGAACAGGGGAAACAAGCGGCCATGGGCTAGATAAGGAGTAGCAGAGGAAGGACGGCAGAAATGGACTGGACAAAAGAAAGCAGGGGAAGGCAGGCAGCCCTGGGCAGAAAAGTGGTAGCATGAGAAGGCATGCAGCCATAGGCTGGACAATTGGGAACAGGGAAAGGCAGGTTGCCACGGGGTGGACCAGGGGGATGAGGTGAATGCAGTTGGCCCTAAGCTGGACAAGGGGGAGCAGGGGAAGGCAGGAGGACCCAGGCTGGACAAAGACTAGCAATGGAAGGCAGGTGGCCATGGGCTGGACAAAGGCTGAAGGGGAAAGCAGTTGGCCCTGGGATGGACAAGTGGACAAGGGGGAGCAGATGAAGGCATTCGGAACTGAGCTGGATAAGTGGGATCAGGGAAAGACAGGTGGCCACAGGCTGGACAGGGGGTAGTAGGGCAAGGCAGGCAGCCACAAGGTGAACAAGGGGGAACAAGGAAAGACAGGTGGCCACAAGCTGGACAAGGCAGAACATTGGAAGGCAGGTGGCCAAAGGCTTCACAACAGGAGGAAGGGGAAGTCCAGTGGACATGAGCTGGACATAGATTAGCATTCAGCAGCAGCTTCAGGTGTGTAGTGCAGTGTCAGGCAAAGCCCTAGCTTTTCCTGTGAGGCTCTATGAGACTGAGACAGGTGGGCCGCCATGGATGCACCTTTCCTCCCTACCTTTCCAGAAGTCCTCCTCTAAATTGCAACTGCCGTATAAAATGAAATAAGTAACTTTAGTGTCCTTGAACATTTAGACTATATTTTAAGTCGCTGGAGTTGATGTCAGCCTAAACTGTCACTGTACTTTAGGTAGCAACAGGACATAAAGGCATGTCTACTGCAGGAGGTAGTGTGACGGTGTTGTGATCATATTCCCTGGCTCTTTGTGTGCTTGAGGGACAGGATTCAGTGGAGAGACAGTGCTTAGTGCTGGTATAGGACTATAAGGCATTTATTTGTTGAGGCAGATACACTCCAAGATGTGGAGGGGACCGATCTTAAGATGAGGAAAGGCCTTGCCTCACATCATGGGAAGGCTTTCACCTCCATGTGTAGAATTGCCTCCCCTTCTCCCTTGCCTTTATCTCTCCATCTCCTATTGAGGTGCCCCATCCTCCCTTTTGGTGTTCTAGGTGGCGTCTGTCCATTTTCTTGTTATGATTTGTTTGAGAAGCTCGTTGGCACTCCAGATCAGTGGGAAGTGTTCTCGGAGGAGCAGGATGTCATCCTTTCTTCCCTGGCTTTTTGCCACACATCCCTTGGGAGGTGGACAGGGTGGGGGGAGTGCTTGGACTTGTGAGCCTGGAATCGCATCAGGAAGGAGAGACACAAGGGCCTTGAAGTGAGGGCAGTCGCAGTGGGGTCTTGACCCAAGCAGGAGCTGCAGTAAAGGGTTTTCTAACCGGGGCTGGTTCCTCCTTCTCCTACTCATTTGTATCTACCTACCCACCACCATATCAGTAGGAGACCAGCTGGGTTTTCGTCTGTGAGCTGGGTAGTTTGGGGTGACAGATGTGGGTGTGGGCAGGTAGCATTATTTGTTAATGTGTTTGCATTCTGGACAGAGTGAGAGATCTCTTGAAGCCAAGGTATTCCATGTGAAGCCTGGTAATACAGCAGGCCGCCTGTCAGCCCTTAGATCAGAAACTGAGGAGACTTGGTCATGCTCCTTAGCTCAGACCAGGCCTTTTAAAAGCCATGCAGGGTGAGGTGTTTGGCTCCAGTCATCCCAGAGAGCCTCTCCTCGGCTGTGATGACAGAAGCCCCCGGAGCTCCTACGAGGGGGGTTGGTTCACCAGGGTCACTTACTTGTGACATTTCATCTTCTGCTTTGTTTTGTTTTGTTTTTTCCTCAACTCCCCTGCACCCAGTCCATCTGGTGGCAGGTGCATCAGCCAGTCACAAGGGGCAGTGTTGTCACACTCATGCTCTGGGGTCTTCCGAAGCAGTGCCAGTTCACTTCAAGTCTCAGGACCTTTCCAGTCTCTGTTTCGAGTCATCTATTCAAAATGATATTGTCATTTGAGGATCCGTTTTGGAGTCTCTGCTGCACACTCTGGTGTGTGTGTGTGTGCATGTGCGCATACATGGGGGTTTTGGGCGTGGTTGTGTCTGATTGTGTCGGGTAGCACTCCAACTTGATGTGCGTCCATAAATTCCTCGTTCAGAAGAGGGCAGAAATGAACTGTGATGCAATATCCAGGACCGCTTTCAAAAGACAGGGCAGGAGCGTTAGTACTGTGGACTCTAGGCCACTGTCGGGAAGATGAAAGCCTCCATCTGGGAACCCTGTGAGGCACACGGGTGCATGTCTCTGCATGGGAATGGGGGAGGGGTTTCATGCACTTCAGCCAGGGCAGCCAGAGGGCCTCACCCTTGACTTCCCCTGGGTCCTGAAAGCTGCCTACACACGGAAACATGAGGGGGGAGGAAATGTTTGGAATGGCCTGGACTCCATGTCCAGGCCCTGAGATTTTTCCTCTCAGGCTGCAGGAAGGGGTCCCTTTCAGTTGCGTGGTCTCAGGCTTCCCATCGAGAGGAAGGAACCCTTAAAAATGCCCCTCCAGCCCACCACTCTGACACGGTACCTGGTGCAGATCCACTGGGAGCCCGTGCCCACAATCCCGAACCCACCCTTCCTCTCCTCTTCCAGCCACAGCCTGTCCTCTCGCCGTGAGATCCATAATAAAGCAAGCCCTGGCTTTCTGTATATGTGTGTGTGTGTGTGTGTGTGTGTTTCAGGTGTACAAAACAGTGTAACACCTAGACATTTCACCCCTCACAAAGTGATAAACCCTCTCCCTGAGTCTTCTGCCCCTCTGACATCGTACATATCTATTACAATTCCATGGACTGTATTCCCTATGCTGTACTCCATATCCCGTGATTGTATATATATATGGTCGTCGGAAAAGTCATAACACATTTTTCTACGAAAAACAGAAAAATACATCATGACTTTTCTGACAACCATATATATATATATATAGTTGGCATACATTATCATTCAGCTCCAGATTCAGGTGTACAATGCAGTGATAGGCAAAGCCCTGGCTTTTCCTGTGAGACTCCATGACACTGAGACAGGTGGGCCGCCATGGATGCACCTTTCTTCCACACCCTACCAGAAATCCCTCCTCTAAATTGCAACTACCGTATAAAATTAAATAAGTAACTTTACTGTCCTTGGACATTTAGACTATATTTTAAGTTGCTGGAGTTGATGTCAGCCCTACACTGTCACTGTACTTTAGATAGCAACAGGATGTATAGGTGTGTCTACTGCAGGAGGTAGTGTGACGGGGTCATGATCATATTCCCTGACTTTTTGTGTGTGAGTGACAGGATTCAGTGGAGATACAGTGCTTATTGCAGGTATAGGACTATAAGGTGTTTATTCGTCGAAGCAGATATACTCCAAGACATGGAGGGGATTGATCCCAAGGTGGGAAAAGGCCTCGGCTCACATCGTGGGAAGGTTTTGACCTCCATGGGTAGAATCGCCTCCCATTCTCCCTTGTCTTTATCTCTCCATTTCCCATTGAGGTGTCTCGTTCTCCCTTTTGGTGCTGTAGGTGGCGTCTGTCTATTATCTTGTTATGATGTGTTTGAGAATATCGTTACAGTGGTCCGGATCAGTGGGATGTGTGCTGTAAGAAGCGGGATGTCTTCCTTCCTTCCCTGGCTTTTTGCCACACATCCCTTGGGAGGTGGGGGTGGGTAAGAGGGGGGTGGGGGCAGGGCGGGTACGTGGGAGCCCAGAATTGCCCCGGGATGGTGAGGCACTGGTGCCCTGAAGTAAGGGCAGCTGCAAGGGGTCTTGACCCTAGCAGGAGCTGCAGCAAGGGGCTTTCTAACTAGGGCTGGGTCTCTTCTTCTCCTGTTCATATGCATCTACTTACCCACCACTGTATCAGTAGGAGACCAGTTGGGTTTCTCTCTGTGAGCTGGGTATTTTGGGGTGATGGGTGTGGGTATGGGTGTGGGCAGGGAAGGTTGTCTTTTCATGTGTTTGCATTCTGGATAGAGTGAGAGAACTCTTGAAGCCCAGGTATTCCTTGTGAGGCATGGAAGAACGGGAGGTTGCCGGTCAGTCTGTGGACCAGAAACTCAAGAGACAGGGTGTCTCTGTGCTACCGAAGACTGTCTCCCAGCAGAAGCTACAGGCCATTTTGAATCAAATGCTCATATTATTCTCCAGCTTAAAGTGAGAGAAACTTTACTGAGCACCTACTATGCACCAGATGCTTTCAATATAACACTTTATTTAATCGTCACAAGAGCATTATCATCGCCATTTTAAAAATGGATAAACTGAGGCTCAGAGAGTTTATGCAGTGTGCCTGAAGGACACACGGCCAGGAAGGGGCACAGCCTGGACCTGAATCCAGATCTGTATGCTGGCCTGACCTAGAACTCTGTCTCCAGCCCTGCCCATGTGACTCTGCCAACCACATCCTGCAGGGGCCTTTCAGGATTGGGGGGGTCCTCTAAGGCCAAACTAATCAGGAAGCTTCTATCCCTCATCAGCATCTATTCCCCGGAGTCCTCCAACAGCTTCTCACAAACCTCCAATGATGGAGAGCTCACTCCTTTTGGAACCAGCTGATTAGTTCTAGGGACAGTATGTCAGGAGGCAGCTGAGAGGGACTACAAACCCAGAACGTGGAATCACTGATCTGGGGTCAAATCCTTGGCCACTCACTATTCATATGATGCTGGACCAGTTTCCCCATCTGCAAAATGGGGTGGATGATAACAGCATTCCTACCTCACAGGAGTAATGCGAGGCTTGAATGAGATCGTGAAGATAGTACCTGGCACCTAGTAGCAATTTTACAAACAGTAGTGACTCTTGAGTTGACAGAGACTATTCAGTTCACTGCCTGGCCCACAGTGGATGTTCATGAGCATTAGTTAGGTGAATAGGCAATCACTAAGGGGCCCTTCAGCTCTATTCACCAACCTCAGCTTCCCATCCAACCACAAGTCAGGTTCTCACTGACCTCTGGGTCTCCTCTGGCCTGGCCCCGCCCCTCCACATCAGACCCCTAGGCACCTGCTCTCCCCAACTCCAGCCCTACTCTGCAACCCTAGAGAATCCAGCCCCACCCTCCTGCCATCCCTTCCTCCACCTGCAAATATTTAAAGACCATAAAAGTAGGATGAATCTCAGGAGGGAGTGAGGCAGGAAAATCCAGACTAATCTGCAAAGCCCGCAAGAGGGCTCCTGAGGCTCCCAGGCCTGCTCTGTTTACTCCCCTTCTCATAACTGCCACCTGTCCACAATCAGGTACCCTCATGCTGCCCACCTTGAACCCTGCCAGGTTCCAAATCGACTCGATAATCCTCTCTGCCACCCCAAACTATGCTGTGTTCATGCCCTCTAAACCCTCAAAGGGAATAAACATGGCCCAGTGTTCAGGGCTATCTTAAGGATTATGGGAAATATAGGCAGAGGCCCTCAAACAGGAGCCAGCACACAGTTGGCACCATACAAAGGGAGGCACTCATGAACTGACTAAAAACATGAGCTTGAGAGCCATGAGGCCCAGGTTCAACTCCAGCTTTGCCATTAGCCAGAGGACTTCAGGCCTCAGTTTCCTCATCTGTGAAATGGGGATGACACCCACATCATCTCTCAAGGCTGCTCTGTGAGGATTCCATAAACAAAACATGCACTGAGCTTAAAAAAGTGGGGGCAAGGTCTGCTTTATGTTTTTTTTTAGAACTTTTCACAGTTCGAATACATTATATATCTCTGTGTTCATGCATTCTGTGTCTGTCTCTCCGGCATAGATCTTAAGCCCCCAGGACAGTGCCTAGACCCATGGGAGGTGCTACATATTTGTTTAGTGTCACTCTGATTATATTAACAACACTAATACCAGCAGCTAACTAAGCTTGCTGAGCTGGGTTCCAGGCAGTGTCCTAAGCCCCTCGTACACCTGATCTTCTTCACAATGTGTGTAAGGCTGAGGTTCTTAAACTTCTTCTGGAAAGGGGCAAACAGCAGCTATTTCAGGCTTTGGGGTAGGGCTGTCAGGTAATATATTGGATGCCCAGTGAAATCTAAATTTCAGATAAGTAAGAATTTTTTTTAAAGTATAAATATGTACCAAATTTGCATGGAGCATACGTATATGAAAATAATGCTGTTTTTTCTAAAATTCAAATTTAACCAGGTATTCTAAATTTTTATTTGCTAAATCGAGTAAACCTATTTTCAGCCACATACCAGCTATGTTGCATAGTCTTTTTGGTTTTTACAATTATTTAGGAATTTAGAAACCATTCTTAGCTGTGGCAGTGCACAAGCAGGTTGGATTTGGCCACAGGACCCACTGGTTTAAAGCACTCAGCACAGTGTCTGTGGCACATAGTAGGCCTAACTAAACATCACTTGAGCTGCCACCTGCTGCTCAGAGGCCTGCTGCCTCAGTCCTGACTCAGAACATCCCACCCCACCTGGGTTCTCAGGTGTCTGGTGCCTGGCAATGCAGGTTGGGTGAGTAATGCTGAGCCAGCATTGGCCTGTGAGATGGAGGCCCCTAGGTACCCTGACTTTTACATCCTTAAGAAACTTGCAGCGGACAGGATGGTTAAATTAGGATGCCCAGAGGGCCTCAGAGTAGCTTTAAAAACACCTGTCAGCATGTGGAAAAAGTGGGGAGAAGAGGGGAAAGAATCAAAGGCCCCTCAACAACCACTGGGGCAAGCTGTGCTGCTCTTCAGGCACCCTGGCTGCTGAGAACAAGATGCACATGCCTCAGCAGTCCAGCATCTCCAGCCCAGCCTCAGACCACTGACCCTCAGACCCAGGTCACCCAAAAGGCACCCAAGAGCTCACCCCATTTTTGTTGCTCATGCGGTGCCTTCTGCCAGGTGCCCCTCCATGTATGCTCCAGCTGGCTAACTGCAACTCAGGCTTCAAGCTTCTGCCTAGTTGTCACCTCCTCTGGGAGCCTTCCTGGACTCTCCACACTTCAAGTGGGAATAAGTGTGCCTTTTTTCCATTATACTCACACCTGCCTTCCCAGCACTTATCATATGAACCAAAACTGTTGCTGATTCACTCAAGATTTATCAGCATCTCCTACATGTCTGCCACCAGGTGGCAACCAGGTAGAGTACCTGTCATCATGGAGGTCACAGTCCAGCGAGATGTAAAGATATTATGTAAACCATACAAGTGGATAATATTTACAAAATCAGACCAGTTCTCTGCAGTGAAAAAAAATTGGTTCTATGAGGACAAATAACAAAGGAACTGGGTGGGTATGGAGGTCCTGGAGGGCTTCCTGGAGGAGCTATAGTTCAAGATCTCAAGTTCAAGTAGAAATGAACTCTCTGGGCCTTGGTTTCTCCAATTCTAAAACAGGGGAAAAACCTCTCTCTTGCCACTGCCCCACAGAGCTGCCTGCCTGTGAGCTTAAAAGAAGGAACAGATGGAAGCACTGGGTGGCAGGAAAAAGCACTACATGGAAATAGCTGAAGGCTTTGTGTTTTTTAATTTGTTATGGGTGAGGCATGCAAAGTGTGAGAGTTGGGAGAGGCTGCAACAGGGTTGATGGGGGTTGGGGAAAACAAGAATATATTAGGAAGCACCAAAGCACAGACACAAACAGACATGATGCGGGGGAATGAGGGAGGATAGTGCCACCTGCAAGCTGTAACTGTGTCCATGGTGTGACCCAATCTTCCTTTCCTGACAAATCCTGTTCCTTCCCCTTCCCTCACCCCAACCTCTGGTCGCTCCCCTTCCAGAATTCAAATCCTAGCTCTTGAATTGGTCTGATTTTGTAACTATTACCCACTTGTATGATTTACTTAATGTCTTTACATCTCGCTGGACTGTGACCACTCCCCTTCCAGAATTCAAGTCCTAGCTCTTGCACTCATGATCTTGGGCAAACCATATCCCTTCACTCAGCCTCAGCATTCCCATCAGTAAAATGGATTCTACTAGTATTTGCCTCAAAGGCATGAGATAATACTTCAAAATCCCTGAACACAATAGCAGCCACATAGTAAATACTTTATGCATTTGATTTATGTAATGACAAACAGCATTTATTTATAAAGTGTTCACTGTGTGCTGGCACCATGTTTAGCATTATTTCACTTAATCTTCATGTCAATTAGGTGAGATGGGTACAGTTACACTCCCCATTTTATAGATGAGGAAACTGAGTCTCTGTGGGGTAAATGACTTGCCCAAGAGCACACGGCTTGCAAATGGCAGGGCAGAGATTCAAACTCATGATTGTCTGCTTGAACAGAGCCTGTCACATAGTGGGTTTATTTGTTCATTCATTCATTCATTCATTCATTCATTCACTGGACACCTAAAGATTCTTCCCACAAGCGAAATGAGAGCTTTACATACATGAGCCCAGTGATTCATAACAACTGTGCCATATGGTCCCATCGTTATTATTCCCATTTTTCCAAGGAAGCAGCTGATCTGGGAGGGACAAAGATCATCTGGCCTGTGAAGAGGCAAGGATCTGAATCATGGTTTCCTGCTCTACTGTCCCAGGTCATGGCGGGTACCCCAGCAGCCAGGTGGGCAATGCACCTGCTCCCTTAGCCTAGTGAAGCCAAGTGTCACAGTCAATAGCCAACTCCCAGAGCCAGGGCCCAGCAGTCCCTGCCAGCTCCACCTCTGCCCCAGCCATCATCTTTCATCACCTTTCAGCCACCTCTCCCAGCACACCGGCACTTTCTATCTCCTCTCTGTCACACATTGATTCCCTGAGTAGACTCATGGTAACAAAAAGAAACATCCAACCTGAAAGGCTTATTATCAAGTAAAAGCCAATCTGAAAAGGCCATGTACTGTGTGCTTCCAACTATATGACATTCTGGAAAAGGCAAAACTATGAAGACAGCAAAAATATCAGTGGTTGCCAGGGGTTAGCAGGAAGGGAGGGATCAATAGGCAGAGCACAGAGGTTTTTTAGGGCAGTGAAACTGTTCTGTATGATATTATAGTGATGGGTACATGTCATTACACATTTGTCAAAACCCATAGACTGGACAACACCAAGAGTGAACCCTGATGTAAACTATGGACTTTGGGTGATAATGATGTGTCTGTGTAGGTTTATTCATTATAACAAATGTACCCCTCTGTCTGGTGTAAGATGCTGATAATGGGGGAGGCTGTGCGTGTGAGAGCAGGGGGTAGAGGGGAAATCTCCGTACCGTCTGCTCTATTTTTACTGTGAACCTAAAACTGCCCTAAAAAATAAAGTCTATTTAAAAATAAAAATAAAAAGTCCTTTCCTCACTCTGCCACTAATGGAAGTTGTCAGCAGGGATCCCAATGTCTCAGCAAACAGGCCAAGGGCCTCCTTATAGATGGGCGCCTCTGTGCTCTTGGTCAGTCCTGACCTGCCAGGGGCTTTGTGGCCTCTGCACAGAAGGGGTCTGAGGCTATCTGGTACAAGGGAGGAATTCAGCCACCACTGGTGAATGGTTCAAAGCTTCCTTTCCTGGACTCGCTCTCTTAAACACAGTGCCTGGGTGCGTTGGCCAACCTTCCCACCCACACACTTCCATCTTGCCCTCCGCATCCATGTAAGGGTGAAATTCAGGGAATCAATAGTGCAGTTAGACTTAGCTAGTTTGCAGTTTAACTCACCACATAGCTTGCTATCTGGTCACCTGTAATTAAACCTAGTTTGTTTGCAGTTTGATCCATCCTGATATTCACCTGTTTTCTCTTTGTTTCTCCCCTCACTGATTAACTGAAGAACTCTGTTTATTCTTTTTCTCAAGGCTACCCATACCTCGTTAATTAACAACATCCTAACCTGGGAAAGAGCAATTTCTTAATCCTCGGGTGCCTAAACACTGGAATTCAATTTACAAATTATTGCTGGTGATACTGGTGATGCATTAAAGTCCCAGGCCTCGATGGCTGAGTCCAAGCCCAGAGTTGAGAGACAACATCATCTTCAAACACACCAGACCCCGGGAAGGATGTCAGCCCTCAAACCTCTCTGACTGACTCCCTCTTTCCTATATAAGAAAAAGCTATCCTAAACTTTGGTGCAGCTGTCTATCAGACTCTGCCCTGGCAACTCCCCAACCCCACTGGTGCTTCTCTCCTTTCTACCTGCAGCAGCTGTCCACTCTCAGACTCTGGAGTCTGCCTCAGCAACCCACCTCCTTCCGCAGGTTTTTCTCTCCTGCGGCAGCAGCCATCATCTTTGGACACTGCCATGGGCATTCTCTCTCTGCCCCAACTGTAATAAAAACTTCCTTTGTAGAGTCTTGTGTGAATGCTTTCACCTTTTGCAAATGACCAGGGGTTAATTCCGCATCACAACAATCCACACACACATAGGTAATGGAAGCAAAGCCATACCAGTGTCCTTCCACAGCCAAATCCCTGAGATGGGAGTTAGCAGAGAAGAGAAGAGACATCAGTGATAAAGCAGTGGCATGTGAGTCTTCAGTGTTAGACAAATCTCCCCTCCAGGTCCTCCCTCTTAACCTACCCTAAATGTGGCTGTTTGGCTGGCAGGAGACAGAAATGCTTCTCCCTCAGCTGCTTCCAGTCTGGCCACCAGTTAATTGTTTACTGGCGTGCTATCAATAGGTGCTAGGCATTGTGCCCTAACAGTATGAGGACTGGCCGACCTGCCATGACCTGGAAGAAGGAGTGATCTAGGACTGAAAACGGGGTTCCCATAAACGGGCCTTGTGTCATCACTCTGCACAGGTGCCTCACACACCCCTTGACAAGAAGGTTCCCCAGTGCCTGATTCTGGAGCATTCACCTGGGCACACCTTGGAAAAAGGTCCTTCTGGCCGACACTCCCACACACAGTCACTGCTGGAGACAATAGGCCATGAACACAATCCCCCAGCCACCCCCCACTCCCAGCCCACATCTTGGACACAGGCCAGCTTCCTCCTGAGTGCACTGCCCACCACGTGTGGCAGCTCCCCTGGCAACATGCCCACTTCAACAGACCCACGGACCTCATGGATGAGGAAGGCATACACACATTCTCCAGCTAGCCTAGATTCTCTGGAAGGCTGCCCAGACATTGGGGATCTAGGCAGCTGCAGGAAAGCAAGATATGGAATTCCCACATGGTTCTTTCAAACACACACAGAGTGAACAAGAAAACGGACTAACCACCTTTACCCACCCTTAGGAAAAAAAGCAGCTGAATGCTGTGTCTAAGGGCTGGTTAGAATCCTGGCTCCGCCTCTTCCCAGCAGCGTGACCTTGGGCAAGTCACTTCACTTCCCCTGTGCTTCCATCTACTCACCTTTAAATTGGGATAATAACTAGGACCTACCCCTCTGTTTTTTTTCTTTAAGTACTTAATTTAAATGGAAGTAGTCATGTGTGACTAGTGGCTCAAATTGGACAGTGCAGGTCTGGAATACAGTAGGTTTTCAATAAATGCTAATTATGATTATTATTAGAGGCTCTTGTTATTATTAGGGAGTTCACTGGGTTAGAAATTAGAAGGCATCATTTCATTTCTGAGCACAGTGCTATATATTGCTTGATCTGCATATCCCAGAATCTCACACAGTGGTTCTGAACCACATTTGGGTATTTGGGTTGTGGACCATTTAGAGTTATTCATGATAGCTGAGGATTCTCTCCATACAGCAAGTACAAATTGTTTGTACAATTTCAGTGCTTTATATACCCTCAGAGTCAAAATCTCTGATCTGGCAGACACGTGGCAGCACCTGGAATCCCAGGAAGCACCTGGGATCACGGCCAGGTGCAGAGCACAAAAGTGGATACTTCCACTGTGAGAGGTTGAGCTCCAAAGGCAGTCACTCTCACTCCTTGAGATGGATGTCTGTGGCTTGTCTGCCTTGTTTCCATCTCCCTGTCTGGTCCTGTCACCTTGACTCTCCTCTGGGTCCCTTCTCTTGCTCTCATAGGGCTGACTCAACACTTGGCCCCTCCAGGCTGAACCAATCAGAGCATTGCATCCTATAGTGACTGGCGCAAAAGAAGGACGTGACCCCAGCTGGTCCAATGAGACCTAAACCTAAGGTTTTTGCTAGTACCATGGGGGAGAGGAAGCTCTCTGTCTGTTGTGATGCCAAGCTGGCAGACTCTGCCCTGAGAGATGCTGGGCAACACTCGACCTCCCCACAGAGAGAGGCAGAGCCTAAAGCCAACACAGAGAAAAGCAGCACAGAGAGATGGGATCCTAATGACATCATGGGAACCCTTACATACAGCTGTACCTGAAGCTGGACTCACTCCAAACTGCCCAAACACTTGAACCAGTAAATCCATTTTTTAGTCTCTCTTTTCCTTTTCATCTTATGATGATGTATTTAGTTATTGTTCTAGCTACTTTTATGAGCAAGTTATTATCCAACTTGAAATCGATGAAGAATACTAAAATATTCTATTCTGCTGCTGCTCAGCTGTGTGACCTTGGTCCAGTTTCTTAACCTCTCTGAGTGTCTTTCATCATCAGTAAAGAAAAGTAGCTATTGGTACCTACTCAATAGGAAGACTTCTTTGTGATGATAAAGCAAAGCACTTAGAGCAGTGTTTGATAAATGGTAGTTGCTATAATTCTAATTTACTAATTCAACATAATTTCCTAAACATTAATAATTAAGAAGAATTCATTTAGGTCCCAAGTATCACCAAATCTCTTGAACTCTTAGGACTTCACTTACCTGATTTTTAAATGAAGCTGTACTGTAAAAGGACCTGTTACTGTCCTTTATAACACCCACGATCTGAGTTTCTTCAAGATTTTGCAAATCAAAGGAACAATAATCAATTCATCTCCTATCTTCTGGTACTACAAAAGAAAGAAAAACACACTGTTTCCCCCTGGAGTTCAGCACACTTAGCCACTTTACCCAGGGACTCTGTTACTAAGTGGCAGGGCCAGCAGGCTCATGAGGGTTTGTGACCTCCTGAGAATGAGGGATTACCACTATGGGGTCAATGAGCAACCAGACCCAGCGGGAAGATCCAGCCTCCCTCCCAGGATGCCCATACAGGCAGTCAAGGCTCAGCCCTCTGGACTCCCACTCAAGGGCTTGTCCCTCTGGACCCCATTAATACCCATCTCTGGTCCATAACACTTCTCCTATGGCTGTGTCACCCACAGCCCAGGGTTTACCCAGGGACATTGAGATGCCGTGCTGAGAGCACCTACAAGTTCAGATGGGACCAGAAAGGACAGCAACATGTCCTTCTGAGACAGAGTCTATTATGCTCCTAACTGCGTGAGCCAAGCACAGTGTCTGGTCTTTCTGTAAATACTGCTGAATACCTGCCCAGCAGGGATGGCATAACAGCACTGCTGTGCGGTAGATGGATGATGCCCTCACTGTTAGCTACATGACAAAACTGAAGCCGGAGAGAGTCATACAGCTACTAAATGACAAGGCTGCAAGTTGAATTCAGGACTGTCCAGTTCCTAAGGTTGGCCCTTTCCCCCCCTCCACACTCACAGTATAGCTCATAACTACATGTGGGTCACTGATTTAGGCTCCAGAGTAACAAAAAGCAGGGTTCTGGAGCCAGACACCCAAAGCTGTACCACTGACAACCTCTGTGACCTTAGGCAAGGGGATTAAATGAGGTCATCCATATAAAATGCTCAGTAAATGCTATTTAAAAAAAAACACAACTCTATCCCTTTAGAATGGCTTTAGTTGAGCCCTTGAGTGGAATGAAGGTTCCCCAGAAGCCTTATCAGCTATTGAGTTTTAAACATCTTAAATATAGACCTGGCAAATTCAGAGGAGAGAAAACATCGGGGAGACTTGTCTCTCAGAGAGTGATGTCATCCAAATTAGATGACTTGAGGTTCTTATAATCCTTGAGCTATCCAACCTTATCTGCTTAGAAAGCAGGAGAATGAGACAGGGAGAAGGCACCCCCTAGGAGGCCACGGGTACTTACGGCAGAGTTGGGACAAGGATTCAGGTATCCTTATTTCCCATCCTGGGGTCTGCAATCCCAGGTGGACCCACTGGCTGATAAAAAGGCCCTTTCCTGTCTGCCAACCAGAAACAAATGCTACCACCCTGTACAAGAGCCCCTCATGAGGTTACTGCATGGGAGACTCAGCCAGACTGCATAGGAGACATAGCTAAGTAGTAAAGCCTGGGCCCCTGCTGCCACCCTCGTGGCACCTCGTGGAACCAGGGGACTGAAGCTTAAGCCATCCCTACCTGGAAGCAGGAAGCGAGAGGCCTGAAAAAAGCATCAAAAGGCACTGAAGGATATGGCTGCATTACTCATGAGGAGCATTTCTGCCTTTAAGGCTGAAAGCACCACACATAAGACACTGTTTGAGCAGCATCAGAGAGCCCCAAAATAGCCCAGCCAGAATGCCTGGATTCATTCTGTAAGCATTTTTGGAACACCTACTTTGCCCCAGCGGGAGCATGAAGGGGTTGAGGTGGAGCTGTGATTTTCAGCCCAAGAACTGAAAGCTCAGAGAAGAACAAAACAGAAGTTTCCTGTTTTGTCTAATGACTTCCCCCCCACCACCCATTTGTCACCTACATTTATCGCTTGCCCTGCAGCCTGAGCTGTCCACAAAATAGATGAGTTCATGTTCCCCCCTTGCTCAAAACCCTCCAACAGATCTCATGCCCCTCAGAGTAAAAGCCAAAGCTCCCAAGGAATGATCAGCCTCCTTCTCCATTTCTTGTTCACTTCCCTCCAGCCTCACTGGTCTCCTGGCTGTTCTCTGATCCTTACTCAAGACCTTTGCATATGTTATTCTCTCTGTCAGGAACATCCTTCCTGCAGTCGTCTGCATGGCTCCCTCTTTTCCTTCAGCTCTCCACTAAAATGTTCCGTCATCACAGAGGCCATCCCTGACCACATCCACTGGAGAGCCCTTCCCACTATACTCCATCCCTTCCTTTATTTCACTCATAGCACTTGTTACTTCTAATATATATTTATTGCTTATCTGTCTCCCAACCAGACTATATGCTTCATGAGAGCATATAAACAGGGATGTTGCTTTGTTCACTTCTCAATCTGCAGCTCCTTGAACAGTGTCTGGGACATAGTACATGCTCAATAAATATTTGTGGAAGGAAGGAATGAAGAGAGGGAGAGAGGGCAGAAGAGGAGGAGGAGAGGAAGGAAAGGAAAATAAAGGAAAGGAAAGGAAAGGGAAGGAAAGGAAAGGAAAGGGAAAGAAAGGAAAGGGAATGGAAGGAAAGGAAAGGAAAGGACAGGAAAGGAAAGGAAAGGAGGAAGGAAGGAAAGAAGGGAGCAAGTTTTTTTCTAAGAACTGGCAAAAGGGTCCATCCTGGCCCGTGCTAGCAACTGAAACTTCCTGAAGTACAACTCCAAAGAGGACCCTCCTTGCTCATAAATCGTCTTTAGCTCCCCACTACCTGTTGGAGCAAACACTGCAGCCTGGCATCCACAGCCCTGCACGAGCTAGAACTAAAGGAATTTTCCTGCCCCATCTTCTTCCCCTACACACACCTGGCCCCAAGTCATGTTCCCTGGAACTCTGCTGAAGCTTATGGCTCCCTACCACTGCCCTCTGTGAATCAGGGTGGAGGCGACCCTTCACATCCTGACAGAAAGGGATATGAATCCCAGTTTCTCCATGGACTGCCTGTGTGACCTTAAAGGGAGCTGCGTAAGGTCCCTGTGCTTCTGGTTTCTCATCCATCAAGTAAAGGAGATAATGATCTCCCTCTTAGGGCTGTCCTGAAAAGTGGAGGAGGAGATGCTTGGGGAGCACTCGGGACAGTGCCCAGCACAGAGGCTTTTCAACCTCAACAGCAACACCATTATAGGCTGGCTTTTTGTAGTGGGGGCTAAACTGTACATTGCAGGAAGTTGAGCAGCATCCCTGTCCTCTTCCCACTAGGTGTCAGTAGTAACCACAGTTGTGACAACCAAAACTGTCTCCAGACATTGCTAAGTGTCCCCTAGTGTAGGGCTGCCAGATTTGGCAATACATACGTAAGCTAAAAAAGTATTAATTATCTGAAATTCAAATTCAGTTGTGTGTCCTGTATGTTATTTGGCAACCCTACCTGGGGAGCAAAATTATGAACCTTCATTAAGAACCACTGGGCTAAGTAAAACCAGTACTAATGGTCCCAGTACTAATGTCAATTGTTTCTCTCCCTTTCCTCCAATTTTCCTAGCATGTCCTGCCCACTTAACCCATGCCATCACCCGCCATCCAGAGGCTGAGGGGCTCAGCTTCCCAAACAGGTACAGCTCAGCTGATGTGAGGATGGCTCCTGAGGACAGCCCTTCCACCAGCTGTAGAGCTAAAATCTCTTCCTTTTATGCTGCCTGCCTCCTTCCTGAGGTCTGCCTTCCTGCCTCCAAGCCCTTGCTCTCCTCCTCTCCAATTAAGAGGCCTCCCAGGCCCAGCCTGGAAGCAGGAAACCAAGGCAGTTAGTCACTTTGCATCCATTATCAACTCTAAGTCACATGGCAGGCTCCTTCAGTGACAGTCCTCATGGCAAAGGGGAGCCAGTCTCTGCTCTCTGTGAGAACCAAAACAAAATTAATGGGTGGAGGCAGGGAGCAAAAAGGAGGGAAGTGTGAAGCCAGCCAGGAAGGAGCCAGGATAGAGCTAGTTGGCTTTAACTAGAGGAAATCTTGCTGAGGTCACACTGTGTCTAGCTTTCCGTTGGTGGCACTGGGGACACAGAAAAAATGAGATACCTGCCTTGGAAAAGCTCAGACGACTGTGGTGGGTGTTTTCACATGATGTGTCCTGACAGTTGAGTAATTTTCATCCTCATTATGAATAAACTGAAACCCAGATACTTGTGAAGGTAAAGACAGATGCTTGTCCAAGACCATGCAGTTTACAATCAATTTCAGCTCTGCCTTCTTCTTTCCATATCTTTCAAGTCCTCTCCATTCCTTCCCCGCTGCTTTTATAATAGGATTGGTGCCCTGTCCCCACTGTTCTCCTTTCGCTTAGCACTCTAGCAACCTCTGAGTCCTCCTGCCCCTCAAGTTCATGGTGCTCCCTCCAGCCACAAAGTCTTTGCATATGTGATTCCCTCATCCAGGAGTGGTTTGGATAGGGTCAGTAGATAGATAGAAATGAGCAGAAGGAGAAATTTAGCCCAGGTTACAAAGACCCTTGCTGCAGCCCCTACTTGGGTCAAGACCCCTTGGCACTGCTCAGCAGGATTCCAGGTTTTCACATACCCCAAAGTGATGTGTTTATACATCCCCCAAATCTAAAAAGAGGAAGACATCCTGCTTCTCAGAGAACATATCTTGTTGTCACCAATACCATACAAGCCCAATAAGGTTCCAGGTTTTCACACCCCAATGGGATGTGTTTACACATGCCCCTAAATCAAAGAAATGCATTGCTAAATTCCAGAGGACTAGGCACCACAGGGGAAGAAATAGAGATAAGAGAAGGGAGAGGGGGAGGAAATTCTACCCACAGAAATAAAAGCCTTCATACAATGTCAGATCAGGCTGCTTCCCTCTCCTGGGTCATCCTGCTCCATGTCTCAGAGTATACTTTCTTTGACTAATAAACCTCTTGCTGTCTTATTGCTGCATAAAAATTTGTCTTGATTGAACTCATTCCTTCAAGAAGACTAGAGACAAGGTTCGACATCATCTCCGGGTAACAGTTTTCCTCTGTCTCTTCCCTCCTCAAACCTTCACTTAGAAGGCCTCCTCATCCTTCACGTATCTTCTTAAACATTACTTCTTCTGGGAACCCTTCCTGGGCACCTGCATGCAGTGACTTCTCCGTTATGTGTTCTTGTCGTGCCAAGTGCCTCTCCTTCAGATCTCAGTGCACATCCTGTAATTATCTTTTTAATTATACTCAGATTGTCTGCCAGGGTCTGTCTTACCATACTGGAATGTCACCCCAACAGAGCAGGGCTTAGCTTGTTCACTGCTATATCCCCATTGCCCCGCCCAGTGCATGGCACACAGACTCCCCTCAGTAAATAAATGCACGGGCATTTGAAGCCAGCTCTGGCTGAGCCCAAAGCTCCTTCTTGACTGGCTTCATGGTGCTGGGTCACATTGGCTCCCTGCATCAGCACTGGACAGAGCTTCCAGCCTGACAGCCCCTATTGGCCTTCGTGGCTTCAGTGGCTCAGGCAAAGCTTTCAGACCTGGCTTATCTACAGAAACAGACTGTTAAGCCACCTCTTCCAGAAAGAAGGATGGGAGGTGCCACTGGGCAGGGCTGTGACAGGCAGGAATGGGGCTCCTCTGAACCAAGATGGTGGGGAGAAGAAAGACCTGACCAGATTTTTAGGCAAAGAGAGTTCCTTCTCCAGTGTAGATTGGCTCTCTGATATTGGTGGGAGATGCTCCCCAAAAAGGGGGGCCAAGGAAGGAAAGAAGGGAGGTCAGCTTTGGTAGACACGGACTTGTTCCCATGCCCTTTTGGGCACACATGCTGAACAGGGGGACTTGTAGACAGAAGACTTGAACTTGTTCCCCTACACTGGTCTATGTCCTTGAAACATCACTCACTCTCTCTGGACCAATTTTGTCACCTAGACAATGGAAATTGTACCACGCACACAGGACAAGGTTGTGGCACTGTGTAGATGTGGAAGAATGGCATGTTTGTGATATATGGGATTAAGAGCCTGGCTCTTATGTCAGACAGACCTGGAGCCTAAGTCCCCAGCTCTGTCCCTTCTTGACCAACTCACACTTTCTCTCTGAACCTCAATTTCCTTGTCTGTAAAATGGGGACAACCTCACTCACCTCACAAAGTTACTGTGCACTCATGGTAGGGTACAGAGTAGCCCCCAGGAAGTTGAAGCTCTGGTTACTAAAACAAGGTGTTCCAGAAATGCAGAATTTAGAAAATGTCACCAACTTGTGACTGTTAAGTCCTGCCTTCTAATTGCAGATCCAGGGTCAATGGGTGCTTGAGACCCTTTGCCAAACTTGCAAGGTTCTGTTCCTGTCCCCTTCAAGCACCAAGCAGGATGCCAAGAGGTTCCTCTGAGCAGGAGGTGGCCTCATCCCCAGCAAGGCAGAAAGCTCATTCTCAGCCCCAAACTCTGCTGCTCCCAGGAGAGAGGATACAAGAAGACCACTGTCCAAAGTATACAAGAAGACCAGGGGGAAAATGTCCCCCATAGCCTGGCCAATGACTCAAGATAGACAGGTATTATGGGACCTCCAAGGACAATGCTTTCTTCTCCAGATGTGGAAACTGAGTCTTTGAGAGGCAAAGGGACTTGTCCAGGGCACCAATGGAGCTGGTGGCAGAGCTGGGATCAGAGCCCTGGTTGGAACCCTGCCCAGAGGTGGGAAGCACTGCCCTCCCCACATGTCTTACTGACATGCTCTCCTGCCTGAGAGCCCCCACTCAATGGAACCAAGCAACCATTTCTTTATAAACATAGCCATACCAGGTGGAGACATCAAGTGAGCACATACATATTACATCTAGGTTTCGTTAAACAATAAACAAAAAGACTGCCGGTTTTTTAACATGAAGGCTTTGGGGTGGGGGGGTCTATACACACCCTCCCACAAAATACTCCTCAGAATGCTGTGGGTCTGCAGATTTTGTTGGAAAGAGGGTACAGACAGAGCTTTCTTCAGGACCCCACAGGGGTCTCTTGGAGGGCTGAGCTGAAAAGTTCTGAGTCTTTCTGAGGGTTCCGTGTATCCTCTATTTCTCTTTATTCAGATAGGCTGGAATGTGCAACCAGCCCTGGAGCTGATTGTTGAAACAACATGGGACATGCCACACACAGAGGCATATACACAGACACACACCCACACTCCCTGAGGAGGGAGGGAGGGGGGACATCAAGATTGCCCTTGGTGGCACTGTGCCACCAATAGGGAGAGGCTTCTTGGTGCTCAATGCTGACACCAGATTCTGACACCTCAAACATACAGAGGCACAGGAATCAGGCCACACCCCAAGGACTGTGACCATTCCAGGTCTCAGGCTGAGGACTCAAGATACACTTGTTGATGAAAAACATACAGCCTAAGAGAAAACTTATAAGAGTTTATTTGAGCCAAACTGTCAACAACTGCCAAAAAGCAAAATCTCAATGAATTGAGGAAATGCTCTGCAAAATGGCGGCTTGCAGCTTATTTTATATGTAAAATCAAAGGAGGAAGGTTACATGAAATCCACTGGTGACAGATTAAGGGGGTGGGAGAGAGCAAAGCAGGGAAACCTCTGGGATTGGATAAAAGTGAATTGGAGAGACAGGTACTTCTTTTACATAGGTGGTGCAGGATAGCTAACAGTTAGCTTTTTCACAGCACAAAGAGATGGTAATCAGGAGACAAGCATGATAACCAGGAAATTTGCAGTTTCCAGCTCTGGTCCATAAAAAGGATTACTGACATTTCTAAGATGTTATCTTAGTTGCAGTAAAACAGGCCCACTGAAAAGGCACAGACTAACTTTATGAAGGAAGCTAGAGATGTGACTTCCCACCATGGTCCACTTGGTTATGAAAGTTTTTTGTTTTTGTTTTTTTCTTTTAATTATTTTTTATTATGAAATACACATTTTTTAGAATTAGTTTCAACTGTAAAACACAGTGCAATAGTTATACATTTTATGCCTCGAAGTGACAACCCCCCTCCCCCAATCCACCGCCCCACTTCATATATATATATATATATATATATATATATATATATATATATATATATATATATATTCACTTATAGTTGACATACAATATTATAAAATGTCAGCTTCAGGTGTACAGTGCAGTGATCAAGCCTCTTCCCCATCCATGATGCAGTCTCCCTAGTAAGACATGTGACCACCTGACACCCTACAAAATATTTACAACATTATTAGTTATATTCCTCGAACTGTCTTTCATGTTCCTGTGGCAATATTATAGTTATGTATTTATGCTGTCTAATCTCTTCCCCTTCTCCCTCATCCCCACCCCCTCCCAACTAACAGCCATCAGTTGTTCCTCTATATCTCTGAGACCACTTCTGTTTACTTTCCTCGTTCATTCAGTTTTTTAGATTCCACATATAAGTGAAATCATATGGTATTTGTCTTTCTTCGACTGACTTATTTCACTTAAGATAATAGTCTCTAAGTCCATCCATATCGTCCCAAATGGTACGATTTCATTCTTCTCTATAGCAGAGTAATACTCCATTGTATAAATGTACCACAGTTTCTTTTTTTCACATGTGGTATGATACCATTTATATAAAATATCCAGAATAGGTAAATCCACAGGGACACAAAGTAGATTAGTGGCTGCCAGGGGCTTAGGAAAGTAGAGAATGAAGAATGACTGCTTAACAGCTGATTACATGTTTTGGAACTAGATAGAGATGATGATTGAACATCATTGTGAATGTACTAAATGCTACTGAATTGTGCAACATTAGCTGAAAATTGCTTAAAATGGCTCATTTTAGCTTATGTGAACTTCACCTCAATTAAAAAAAATTGAAAATCTTCCTTCCTTTCTTTCTCTGATACTCCAATTTAATCTGTAAGAAAATCATTCTGGCTTTAGTTTTGAAATACACCCAGAATCTGACCACTGCTCACCTTCACCCAGCAACCACCGTGGTCAAGGCCAACACCATCTCCCTCTGGATTACTAGAGGAATTGCCCCCCTTTTTCCACGATTGCCCCCTTCGAATGGATTCTCAACAGAGTATCCACTCAGATCATGTCATTTGCCTACTCTGAACCATACAAATGCTTCCCATGTAACTCTCAGGCCAAATGTCAACGATGGTCCAGAGCCCTGTCCTGGGTCCCACCGCTCACGGGTCCCCTCTTGTCTCTCTTTTCCTAATGTTGGCACATCTCCTCTAGCAGTTCCTCTGCCTCCTCAGATGGTCTTCAGCTTCTAAATCACGTGGCAATTCCCTCATCGTCTTCAACACTTTGGTCAAATCTCACCTTGTCAAAGAGGCTTATCCTGTCCATCCATAACTCTGATCCCCCCTTATCCTGCTCTTATTTTACATGTTTTTCCATAGAACTTTTCTCTTCTAAAATACTATATAACCCAGAGTTGGGGGTGTAAGCTCCTTTTTTTTTTGCTTTGAATGATGCTTCACCTTTACTATAGCTGTTTCCTTAAGTTACCAACATCTACAAAGTTCTTCAATTTATCCATTTTTACAAGTGTTTGAATCAAGGTCAGAAAATCTCTGTTTCAAAGCATTTTGATTAACCTAAAGCTATGTACTTACTATCAATATAAATATTTATTCTTCTATCTTTTGTCAGTTGGTAAGCTTAAGCAAAGGCAATCAATTAAGCCACCTAAACTGATGTAATTTCTGTGAATTTATATTTTAAGAGTAAATTTAAATTTGTGATACCATATCCTGTTTGTCAATTTTTGGTTTTACTTTTTTTATTAAATTATTTTTTATTATGAAATACATTTTTAGAATTAGTTTCAGCTGTACAACACAGAGCAATAGTTATACTTTTTACCCCTCGAGGTGACAACCCCCCTCCCCCAATCTGCCACCCCATTTCCCCCCAATATCATACATCTATTACAAATCCCTTGACTCCACTCCCACACTATACTCCACGTGCCATGACTCTCTCTCTCTCTCTCTCTCTCTCTCTATATATATATATATATATATATATATATATATATATATATATATATATATTCACTTATAGTTGACATACAATATTATACAACATCAGCTTCAGGTGTACAGTGCAGTAGTCAAGCCTCTTCCCCATCCATGATGCAAGACATGTGACCACCTGACACCCTACAATATATTCACAACATTATCAACTACATTCCTCGAACTGTCCCCAATGTCCCCATGGCAACCCTGCAGCTGCGTATTTATGCTATCCAGCCCCCTCCTTCTCTCCCTCATCCCCACCCCCCCCAACAGTGATCAACTCCACCCCCACATCTCTGAGACTATCTTTGTTCACCTTCCTCGCCCATTCAGTTTTTAGATTCCATATATAAGTGAAATCACATGGTATTTGTCTTTCTCCGACTGACTTATTTCACTTAACATAATAGTCTCTAAATCCATCCATATCATCCCAATGGTACGATTTCATTCTTCTTTATAGCAGAGTAATACTCCATTGTATAAAGGTACCACAAATTCTTTTTTTTTTTTTTTTTTTTTTTTTTAGCTGAGCCATCCTGCTACCTGTTGGCAGCTCAGCAGCTGCTCAGCTCGGGCTGGACTCGAACTGTTGTTGCTCAGAGCTCAAACTCTTGAGCGAACTCTTAACCAACTGAGCCACTCGGCCGGCCCTAAGGTACCACAATTTCTTAATCCAGTCATCTACCGATGGACATTTGGGTTGTTTCCAAGTCTTGGCTACTGTGAATAGCGCCGCAATAAACACGGGTACATATATTTTTTCAAATTAGCATCTTGGGTTTCTCTGGATAGATACCCAAGAGTGGAATTGCTGGGTCATATGGTAGTTCCATTTCCAGGTTTTTGAGATATCTCCATACTGATTAACATAATGGCTGCACCAATCTGCAGTCCCACCAACAGTGCATCAGGGTTCCCTTTTCTCCACAGCCTAGTCAGCACTTGTTGTTTGTTGATTTATTGATGATAGCCATTCTGACCGGAGTGAAGTGGTATCTCATTGTGGTTTTTATTTCCATTTCCCTAATGCTTAGTGAGGTTGAACATTTTTTCATATGCCTGTTGGCCATCTGTATGTCCTCTTTAGAGAAATGCCTCTTCATATCCTCTGCCCATATTTTAATTGGGTTGTTTGTTTTTTTGGTGTTGAGTTGAATGAGTGTTTTATAAATTATGGATATTAACCCCTTATCAGATATATCATTGGCAAATATCTTCTCCCATTCATTAGGTTGCCTTTTTGTTTTCTTGATGATTTACTTTGCTGTGAAAAAACTTAAGTTTAATGTAATCCCATATGTTAATTTGTTCTTTTATTTCCCTTCCCCGAGGGGGTATTTCAGTAAAAACATTACTGAGGGTAATGTCTGCAAATTTACTCCCTAGTTTTTCTTCTACGGGTTTTATGGTTTCAGGTCTCACATTTAAGTCTTTAATCCATTTTGAATTTGTTCTTGTATATGGTGTAAGTAGGTGGTCCATTTTCATTCTTTTGCACGTGTCAGTCCAATTTTCCCACACCATTTATTGAATAGACTATCTTTACTCCAATGTAAATTCTTGGTTCCAATGTCATAGATTAAATGACTGTATATGGATGGGTTTATTTCTGGGCTCTCTATTCTGTTCCATTGATCTATGTGTCTGTTTTTATGCCAGTACCATACTGTTTTGATTACTGTAGACTTGTAGTATGATTTGATGTCGGTAGCATGTTACCTTTCACTTTGTTCTTATATCTCAAGATTGCTGTGGCTCTTTGGTGTCTTTTATAGCTCCATATAAATTTTCAGATTATATGTTCTATTTCTGAGAAAAATGTTCTTGGTAGTTTGATAGAAATTGCAATGAATCTATATATTGCCTTAGGTAGTATTGACATTTTAACTATATTAACTCTTCCTATTCATGAACATGATATGTATTTCCATTTATTTGTATATTCATTGATTTCTCTCTTCAACGTCTTATAATTTTCTGAGTACAGGTCTTTTACTTCTTTGGTTAAATTTATTCCTAGGTATTTTATTGTTTTTGATGCAATTGTAAATGGGATTGATTTCCTGATTTCTTCTTCTGATAGTTTATTATTGGTGTATACAAATGCAACTGATTTCTGAATGTTAATTTTGTATCCTGCTACCCTACTAAATTCATTTATCAGTTCTAACAGTTTTTTGGTAGAGTCTTTGGGATTCTCTATATATAGTATTATGTCATCTACATATAATGATGAATTTACCTCCTCATTTCCAATTTGGATGCCTTTTATTTCATTTTCTTGTTTGATGGCTGTAGCCAGAACTTCCAGAACTATGTTGAATACAAGTGGTGAAAGTGGGCAGCCTTGTCTTGTTCCTGATTTTAAGGGGAAAGCTTTTAGCCTTTCCCATTGAGTACGATGTTTGCTGTGGGCTTATCATATATGGCCTTTATTATGTTGAGATATGATCCCACTATTCCCACTTTGCTAAGAGTTTTTATCATAAATGGTTGCTGGATTTTGTCAAATGCTTTTTCTGCATCTATTGATATGATCATATGATTTTTATTTTTCATTTTGTTAATGTGATGTATTACGTTAATTGATTTGTGGATATTGAACCAACCTTGCATACCAGGAATGAATCCCACTTGATAGTGGTGTATGATCTTGTGAATGTGACACTGAATTCGGTTTGCTAGTGTTTTGTTGAGGATTTTTGCATCTATGTTCATTCAGGATATCGGCCTGTAGTTTTCTGTTTTTGTAATATCTTTGTCTGACTTTGGGATCAGAGTAATAGTGGCCTCATAAAATGTGCTTGGGAGCCTTCCCTCCTTCTGTATTTTTTGGAATAATTTGAGGAGAATAGGTATTAATTCTTTTTTGAATGTTTTGTAAAATTCGCCTGTGAAGCCATCTGGTCCAGGACTTTTGTTTGTTGGAAGCTTGTTGATTACTGACTCAATTTCTTTGGTAGTAATCAGTCTGTTCAGAGTTTCTGTTTCTTTTTGTTTCAGACTTGATAGATTGCAAGCTTCTAGAAATTTATCCATTTCTTCCAGATTGTCAAATTTGTTGGCATATAGTTGCTCATAGTATTTTCTTACAAATTGCTGTATTTCTGTGGCATCTGTTGTCACTTCCCCTCTTTCATTTCTGATTTTATTAATTTGGGTCGTCTCTCTCTTTTTCTTGGTGAGTCTGGCTAAGGGTTTGTCGATTTTGTTTATCTTTTCAAAAAACCAGCTCTTGGTTTCATTGATCTTTTGTATTTTTTTTTTTAGTCTCTATTTCATTTATTTCTGCTCTGGTCTTTATTATTTCCTTCCTTGTACTCCCTTTGGGCTTTTTTTGCTGTTCATTCTCCAGTTCCCTTAAGTGTAAAGATACTCCGTTGATATGAGATTGTTCTTGTTTCTTTAGATAGGCCTGCAATGCTATGAATTTTCCTCTTAGGACTGCTTTTCCTGCATCCCATAGATTTTGAGTTGTTGTGTTTTCATTGTCGTTTGTCTTGAGATAGCTTTTGATTTCTCCCTTAATCTCAGTTTTGACCCAGTCGCTATTTAGTAGCATGTTATTCAGCCTCCATGTATTTGTGTGCTTTCCAGGTTTGTTTTTATAATTGATTTCTAGTTTTATAGCATTGTGGTCAGAGAAGATACTTGATATGATTTCAATCTTCTTAAATTTATTGAGACTGGTTTTGTGCCCTAACGTGTGGCCTATCTTGGAAAATGTTCCATGTGCCCTTGAGAAGAATGTATATCCTGTTGCTTTGGGGTGACATGCTCTAAAAATATCAATTAAATCCAGCTGGTCTAAAGTGTCATTTAAGGCCACTGTTTCCGTGTTGACTTTCTGTCTGGAGGATCTGTCCATTGGTGACAACAGAGTGTTGAAGTCCCCTACTACAATAGTGTTGCTGTTGATCTCTGTCTTTATGTCTGTCAAAATCTGTTTTATGTATTTAGGAGCTCCTATGTTGGGTGCATAGATGTTTACTAGGGTTATGTCCTCTTGATGAATTGATCATTTTATTATTATGTAGTGTCCTTCTTTGTCTTTTATTGTAGTCTTCATTTTAAAGTCTATTTTGTCTGAAGTAAATATTGCTACTCCCAGTTTTTTCTCATTTCCAGTTGCATGAAATATCTTATTCCATCCCTTTTCTTTCAGTCTGTGTGTGTCTTTTGACATGAGATGAGTCTCTTGTAAACAGCATATGCATGGTTCCTGTTTTCTTATCCACTCAGCCACTCTATGTCTTTTGATTGGAGCATTTAATCCATTCACATTTAAAGTGATTATTGATAGGTGTATATTTATTGCCATTTTGTTATTTGTATTTCTGATCTTCCTGTGTTAGCTTGTTTTCCCCTGTCTTCTGTTTAAAAATGCCCTTTTAGCATTTCCTGCAATGCTGGCTTGGTGGTAATGAAATCCTTAAGTTTATTCTTTTCTGAGAAGCTCTTTTTCTATCCTTCAATTTTAAGTGATAGCCGTGCTGGGTAGAGCAATCTTGATTATAGCCCTTTATTTTGTGTCACTTTGAATATTTCCTGCCACTCCCTTCTGGCCTGCAGAGTTTGTGTAGAAAAGTCAGCTGTTAATCTTATAGGAGTTCCTTTGTATGTAACCTCCTGTCTTTCTCTTGCTGCTTTTAGGATCCTGTCTTTGTCTTTAACCTTTGCCATTTTTACTATGATGTGTCTTGGTGTGGACCGGTTTGGATTCAGCTTGTTTGGAACTCTCTGCACTTCCTGGGCTTGTATGTTGATTTCCTTCACCAGGGTAGGGAAGTTCTCAGTCATTATTTCTTCAAATACACTCTCGATTCCTTGCTTCTTCTCTTCTCCTTCTGTTATTCCTCTGATGCGAATGTTGTTGCGCTTCATATTGTCCCACAGGTCTCTTAAACTATTTTCCTTGGTTTTCATTCTTTTTTCTTTTTGTTGTTCTGATTGGGTGATTTCTGCTATTTTGTCTTCTAAATCTCTGATCCGATCCTCTGCTTCATCTAATCTACTAGTGTTTCCTTTGAGTGTGTTCTTCATTTCAGTTATTGTATTATTTAGTTCTACCTGGTTGTTTTTTATGATTTCTGTATCCTTCTTTATGTCCTCCTTAAGTTCCTGAAACATTCTTATCTTCAGTGTTCTAAACTCTGCCTCTGAATGGTTGGATACCTCTGTTTCATTTAGTTGCATTTCTTGAGGTTTCTTCTGATCTTTTACTTGGGACATGCTTCTTTGTTTCTTCCTTCTGGCTGTCACTCTGATTGCTTCGATGTATTAGATCACCTAGAAAGAAAAAAGAAAAAAGAAAAAAAAAAGAAAGAAAAAAGAGAAAAAGGGAAGAAAAAGAAAAATTTTAAAAAAAGGAAAGAAAAAAAGGGGGGGCTCTTTGCCCGTTTAATCTGCAGACCACTTGCTCAGCAATACAGAGACTCTGGGCGACTCAGTACCAGCTGTTGGGGGGAAGGGCTCATGCGTCATGTGCCGACATCCCTTTAGACTTGAAGTAAGCTTCCCACAATTAGTTGCTGTGTGCTCTGGAACCATGCTCACCACCAAAAATCCTCACAGGTTGTTGTGGGCTGTCTGCTGCTGCAAAAACCCCTCTCTGGCCTGCAGATGTAGTAGCCAGGGACCATGGCCTCAGGGTGCCCCTGGCAACACAGTTCTAGGTGGGTGGGGCAGGCCCCCAAGGAACCACAGGGTGTGGTCAGTAGCCCCCACCAAGTCAGAGCAGCATGCACTCCTGCGTCGGCAGCCAACCCACACAAACTCGCCTGGAAAGCCCCGGCTGAATCACGCAGGTGCACAGCTCGCAGCCCTACAGTCCCAGGAAAACTCCCTGTCTCAGCCTGTCCCAATCAGCCACTCACAGATCAGGCCAAGCAGCCTGACAGCCAATTGCTACCCAGACAACTCTGCACTCGCAGTGCCGAAATCGGGGACCTAAGGCAAGTTGCGCAGTTCCGGGTCTCAATAAGCAGTCTGTTTTAGTTGGAGTGCACTTGCCCGGCGTTTTCCTGCCTATGCAGCACAAACAATATGGTGGGGATCCAAGGCCGCATGTGCACGCACGCATGCACGCACATATGCACTCCTGCACCAATTCCAGCAGACCAATGCAGTCTCAGATCTGAGCCTCTGTGGGAGGGTCCAGCCCTGAAAAAATGGCACCCTCCTGTGCACTACTCGTGTGCAAGCTCCACACCAGGGGAACGATTGTCCCAAAAACCTCTAGCTCCCACGCCAAAGGCACTCAGTTCAGTCCTTCTCGGAGGTTCCTGGTCCCCGCTCACAAAGCTATTCCTTCCACCAGGAACCGGGTGAGTGCTCTCCAGCGAGCGAGTCAGTTTGCCAGCTCTAGTATTTCTCCAGCTGCGCTCAGCCTCACCGAGTTGAGCAAAGAGAGTCCTCACTCTTTTCTAATTCCAGCTATCGTAGAACTCCTCTTCCCAGCAAAGTAACTCTGGGGTGGTGAGCGCAATGTGGGGCCAGAGGGTCTCGCCCCCAACTGGAGAAGCCTCCCCACCGCTGAGGTGTCCCTCACGGGGTTTGCCCTCTCTCATCTCCGCCTCTCCTACCGGACTTGATGTGGCCTCCTCTTTAAGTCCTTCATTTAGAGGTTCTGCTCATCTAGGGTCCAGGGAACTTCCATGGTTGAATATCTTATAAATTATTTGTAATTTTGGTGTGATCCTAGGAGGTAGTCAGCACAGCGTCTATCTATTCCGCCATCTTACCAGAAGTCTGAAAGTTTTTATTCTCACGCCATCTTATGTGGTTTTTCAGTCTCCTGTGCTTGTCAGGTTTAACCTGTGGCCCTTTTTCCAGCCACATTTCCTCCTTTTGGTCATAAATCAATCTGAAGGATGCATTGATGACCAACCTTTTGGTTAGATTGTGTGGTTCCACCATGCTAGGAAGGCTCATTCCTAGGAAGTCTTAGTGTCAGTGTTTATCTTGCTGAATATTGGACCATTGGGGGTGGGGCAAGACTATAAACTCAGATGAGTCAAGGCTGAATTATTTATTTAAAAGAAAATGTGAGCACATGGGAGACAGTCAGATCCTATATGTCTTCATTAAATATATTCTGGATCATTTCTAATCTTTGAGCTATCATGATCTGAGTTTTTTCTCTGTTAGCCTTATGTTTTGTTTTTTTGCACATAGTACAACATTTAAAAACTAAGAACAAGTAAAATAGTATTAAACCAGTAACACCGATTAGGAGCAGAAAATGTCCAATATTAGACTGGTATGAGTTTGAAGACAGCAAACATCCCAGCCATCCAAAAACCCCTTTACATGCATTATCATAATTTTTTATTAAGCTAATAATATGTTTTCCTCCCTCATCTACTGCTATTTGTACCTTATGATTAGTCTGGCCAGATGAATGAAGACTTTCTACTATCTCATGATCCAAAAGCTCTCATTTTTCTTCTGCCAATTAGTTTCCATAGAAATGACTTCATGGGGAGGATTAAGTTCAATTTCCCAATACACTGGATTTTCAGTATCAATGTTATCATAGGTTTAATTAACCTCAGGCAAAGTTAATTTGCCTATGATTTCAGTATTACACCATATTCCAGTAGCATTTACTGTAAACCTGGTGTCATTACAGTAGAAGTCAGTTAGTATGACAGAAGAATTTTCTAACCCCTCCCAGCAAAACCATCCCTTTCCCATATACCATATATTATTGGTTGTTGGGGTGAATACAATAGGGCAGGATTGGGTGAATTCAGAATTCCATATAGACTGGGGACATAATCATTCACTTTTTTGATATTCACAACCAGATAATGAGATGGGTTACCATTTATTATGATTATTTAATATAGCCCATCTACTTCCCATTGGAAGTATTCTAGTATTACTGAGTATGGTCCCTATACCAGCCAGTTGAACTACTGAAAATCTTAGTTTAGGATTTAACCGAGGTATCTGAGTTTTTAAGATACAACATCTTAGATCACATTTTCTATTTAAAATTTTCCAAAATACAGGGAGACCATAAGAGTCCCATAAGTGTCTGGCCTGTGCTTCTGCACACATTATAGTTGGCCATTGTTTCATAGCGACTTCAGATTCTATTTGTATTAGCATAGATAATAGGTCTTGTTGAGTTAGGGTACAGGCACATTCCAATTGCTTGGTTTGTGCATGAGATTTGATAGTCTGTCAAGTCTGTTCTATCCATTTAGTTAGGGCCTCATTATCTTTCCATGCTGCTTCCCATCCTTTGCCTTTCTCTTGAAATAACATTCCCTCTATATGACCTATTGTAGATAAAGAGTCTTTTTCTAATGAATGACGTTCTTCATTAGCTGCAAATTCAGCTTGTCCCAGAATACTAAGGCCAGCTCCCAATCCTCCAAGTATTTCCCTTGTATTTCTTACAGAAGGCCAATGTTGGTGTATCCACCAGGAATGTTGTTGCCATAGGGTGCCTATGGCCTGGGAGCAATTGGGGTACATTGAATGGACCCAAAAATGTTGAGTCTCCCAAGCCATAGTTAAATGGTAGTGGTAACCCCAAAATGAGCTAGAGTTTTAGTATTCCATAAGGCTTCCCATAAGTGTCCAGGGTGCAAGGAGGGTGGGGTACTTGCAGACAAGTAATTCCAATAACTTCTGAAACAGGGACCCATCTATTATTTTCCTGTTTTATGGGCATCCAGCCACAGGAGCATGGTTGGTGGTTTGAAGAGCAAGTTATACTATGACAGATGGGGCAGGCTTCTACAAGTCTTTTCCTATCATACCTAGGTATTTTTCTAAATTTCTTATAATCCATTCCTATAGCTATACAATACTCATCTAAATGAGATCCATATATAATTCTACCAGGGGAATTATCAGGGAGGTGTTCTTGAAAGTACCTGCTTAGGATGGGTCCTTTATAATAGATATATCTAGTAAAAAATGTACCAAAGTTTATGTTAATAGTAGGAGAGGACCACTGTGTGGCTAACAAGGTTTTAGCTTCATTATCGTGACTGATAATGAGAACGTCATTGTCTAGTAAATGAGAAAGATTAGCAGGTACCCATGTTAAACTTCTCATATCCAGTATGGGAGAGGGTCTGGGGAGACAGATGCTGTTTCCATTAGAAAACCATAAGTAGTATGATGACAAAAAAAAGAGCCATATTTCAACAATTAGGTGATATAAGAGTAAGGTCTGAGTGAAATTTTTAAAAAAGTTAAATAAATGTTCCTGAGTCCAATATTAATTTGTGGGCATACAGGCCTTATCAATGTCTTGGGATAGCCATCTGCCTTTGATGTCAGTGACTTCTCTTCCTTGAGCCTTTGATGTTCACTGGAGATGGAGATGAGTGTCAGATATAGGAACAGATGTTCATTCACTGTTAGGCACCATCTTTAAATGAGAAATGTGAATCCATGAGTTAACTCCTTTAAGTTTGGCTGCACATGGATTAGTTAGTAACACCTGATAAGGTCCCTTCCAATGAGGCTGGAGAAAACCTCTTATTTGATGTCTTTTCTAATAGACAAAATCTCCAGGTTATAAGCCATGGTTTTTTTTTTTTTTTTTTTTTTTTTTTTTTTGTTTTTTTTTTTAAAGATTTTTATTGGGGAATTGGGGGGATGGGAACAGTGCTGGGGAATTGGGGAAAGGGGAACAGACAAGTTGCTGTCGTTTTGTTCTTCAATCTAGTTGTGGAGGATGTTGCTTCACTGGCCCAAGTTGGCACCATCATTGCGCTCTTCTCTGGTGAGGCAGATCAGTCGCCGGCTTCTGGACGGCCGCTCACTGCGGCTGCTGGCCGCTCACGCTGGCTGCTGGCCGCTCACGGTAGCCCATGGCAATCCACTGCCACAGGGACTGCAGCCCACGCCGTCGCCGGCGACTCATGGCAGCCCAGCTCCAGGTTGAGCTGTTGTTCAGCATCTTAGCTGTGGAGGGCAGTGTCACTGGCCCTCATATGTGGGATCCGAACCCCTCCGGCATCCCAAGCGAGTTCTTAACCATCGCGCCACTCGGCCGGCCCCTAAGCCATGGTTTTTGAAGTCTTCGTCTCCTGGGAGCACACTGTCAAATGAATCAGTTACTAATTTATTAATCCCTATAAGATGGATAATAAGTCCTTGACAATTATGTAGAATGTCTCCCTTCAGTAAGGTATGCTCATATGCCACTTCATCCAGGTGCATGGGGAGACCAGTGACTATTTCATAAGGAGAAAGGCTGTGTTTACCAAATGGAGTAGATCTCAGGTTGAGAAGCATGATGGGGAGAGCCTTAGGCCACGGGAGATTAAAAGCTTCTGAAATTTTGGCTAATTGAAATTTTATTGTACCATTGGTACATTCCACCAATCCAGAGGACTGGGGGTGATAAGCACAATGAAAATGCTGTATAATAGGACAAATGTTACAGGTGGGTCACATTATTTTCCCAGTGAAATGAGTCCCTCTGTCACTCAGAAGGGATTCTCCAATTGGGAATTATGTTTTCAAAAAGCACTTTACCTACTGTTAAGGCTGTTGCTCTCCTGCAAGGGAATGCCTCAACTCAGTGAGAAAACATACAAACAATAATTAATATATATTTGTACTCCTGTGATGGTGGCATTTGGATAAAATCCAATTGCCATATCTCAAATGGGCCTAAAGGAAGTGGAAAATGTCATTGAGACCCATGGAGTGGTTTTCCTGGGTTATATTTTGGACAGATAGAATACCTGTTGTACACTTTATGAGCTACAGTGGGAGAAAGTTTCCAGTAATATTGTTTGCTTCATAAAATCATCTTTTCAGGACCCCAATGTGTGAGCTCATGCACATATTGAAGTATAGGCAGTTGAGCCCCTATAGGTAAGATTGGTTTTTGATTGGGTCCAAGCCATATCTGTTTGGGTCAAAGTTTCCTTCTTTTTGTAGCCATATCCTCTTTTCTTCTTCTGTGGCTGTCTTTCAGAACTGTAAAAGACAGTCTTTTATTTTTATTTATTTATTTATTTATTTTAGCTGAGCCATCCTGCCACCTGTTGGCAGCTCAGTGGCAACTCAGCTCAGGCCAGGCATTGAACCACTGTTGCTCAGAGCTCGCACTCTTGCACGAGCTCGTAACCAATTGAGCCACTCAGTCGGCCCAAAGAGAGTCTTTTATTGATTTTATAGGAAGCAAGGAGCATTCTGTGATATGGATAATTTGGCTGTTTAATGCTGCCTGTTTAGCTGCAGCATCTGTTAGGTTATTTCCTTTTGCTTCCACGGTGGCAGCTTTAGAATGTCCTGAAATTTTTATAATTACCAATTGTCTCGGTAGTTGTATGGTATCTAATAATTCTGCAACCTGTTTTCCATTTTTTGTGGGCTTCCCTGAGGAAGTTAAGAAGCCTCGCTGCTTCCACAGCATTCCAAAGTCATGCGCTACACCAAAGGCATAGTAACTATCAGTATAAATATTAGCTACTTGATCTTTGGCCAATTGACAAGCTTGAGTTAGAACAATTAACTCAGCTTGCTGGGAAGATCTTATTTCAGGTAAATAAGAACTATAAATTATGTCTACCATGGAAGTTACTGCATATCAAGCTCGGTAATGTCCCTGTTAATCCTTCAAATAAGAACGATCTATAAACCAAATTAAGTCAGCATTATCAATAGGAGTTTCCTGTAAATCATTTCTAGGAACAAGAAGGTGGTCAGTAAGCAAAACACAGTAATGGGTGTCTTCATCCTGCAAAGAGGGTAATAAAGTTGCTGGGTTAAGATTGTTACTTTGAGTTAAAGAACCATTAGTCGCAGAAAGCAAAAGTACTTCATAAGAAGCCAGTCAACTGACAGAAAAGTGTTGAGTGTGATGAGAGTTCAGTGAGGATTCAACAGAATGAGGAGCATAAATAATTAAAGGAGAGCCCATAATTATCTCTTCTGTTTGTTTGCATATTATGGTCACAGAAGAGATGTCCCTCATACAACGGAAAGCCCTTTTGCTACTGAGTTTAACTGCTGACTATAATATCCTATAGGTCTATGATGGTCTCCATGTTTCTGAGTTAGAACTCCTAAAGCATTTCCTTTGTTTTCATGTGTGAAAAGGAAAAAAGGAAGCTTAAAATTAGGGTGTCCCAGAGCAGGAACTTTAGATAACTTTTCCTTTAGCATTTTTACAGCTTGTTTCCCTTCTGGGTTCCATTGAATTGGATCAGATTTATCTGACTTTAATAAAGCATATAGAGGCTGGGCCATTAATGAAAAATTTGGGATCCAATTACGACAATACCCAGTTAGATCCAGGAATCCCCTAAGCTGGTTTTTGGTTTTTGGAAGGGGAAAAGATAGGATTCCTTTGAGTCTTTCAGGGTTAATTAATAACCCATCTTTAGATATGAGATGACCAAGGTATTTTAGTTGGGGCAGACAAAATTGAAGCTTTTCCTTTGAGAACTTATGTCCCTTTGGAGCTAGCTGTTGCAGTAGGTAAATTGTGTCCTTTTACGAGTCTAGTAATGTCCTAGAGCATAAAAGTAAGTCATCCACATATTGGATTAGAGTGAAAACTCTGGGAAAATCAAAATCATTCAAATCAGCCTTTAATATCTGGGAGAAATAAGTGGGACTTTCTGTATAACCCTGCAGCATTACAGTCCAAGTAAATTGGTGATCTTCCAGATGAAAGCAAAAAAATATTGACTGTCCTCTACAGGACTGCTGAAAAAGGCACTACATAAATATATTACTAAAAAATATTGGCAGTCTACAGGAATGGCTGATAATAGGGTACGTGGAACCACAGGATGTCTGGGAATAGCTATTTTATTTATTACTCTGAGATCCTGCATAAATCTCCAGCCTTTTCCATTTGGCTTCTTTCCTGGAAGGATAGGAGAATTACAGGGTCTTGTACAAGGAATTATAAGCCCCCTTTTTAAATAATCTTCTATAATGGGTTTAATCCCAGCTAGTGTATCAGGTCTCAAAGGATATTGGCAAATATTAGGTAGGGGTAAAGTATTGTCTACAGTTATTTTAATAGGAGTGGCTGACTTAATCTTGCCAATATCTGTCCTAGAAAGGGTCCCAAGTTGCATTGAAATGTCCTGCAATAATTGTTCAGTCTCAAGATTAATTTCCTCTTGCTGAGGTTCCTTTAAAATAATAACTTTCCCAATTGGTTCAATATCTGAATCACTTAGTTCTAAATACATTTCACCCTTCTGGGAAAAGGATATGTGGTCATCATGCATTTCAAGAAAATATCTCCCTATTAGGTGAATTGGGGCAGACTTGACTAGTAAAAATATATGTTGACCCATTACATCTCCTAGCTGGAAAATAATAGGCTCTGATTTAAAAACAGACATTGGTTGATTAGATACCCCTACCATCTGTAAAGAAGCTTTACTCCAGGGGAGAGGGCAACTTAGTTGGGTAGGGTTAAGAACAGATAAAGTAGCCCTAGTGTCTACAAGGGCCTTGGTAATTTCCTCTTTTATGATAATTTGAATTTCTCCTAAAGTATTGGTAAGGAGAAGGGAAAATACCCTGTCATAGTCCCCAAAGCAGCCCTATGCTTGCTTCTGTTTCTTTTCTTTTTCTAAATCCGATTGTAGTTTTCTACAATCTTTCTTAAAATGACCTGGCTTTCTACAGTAATAGCAGACTCCTCTTTCCCCTTGTCTAAAAGACCTTTGGGGAGGCTTGACCTGATTGCTTAATTGATGAAGCTGTAAGTTTATGATTTTGGCAGCTTTATCTCTTTCTGTATTTTCAATAGTTTTAGATAGTTGATCACCCAGGGTGGCCAGTTCATTAGTATGTTCAGTTAGCTGATTTAATTTATGCTGCTTAATCAGCATTACAAGCTCTTCATCTAGTCCTTTGAAAAATGCTGAATTTAGTAAAGGATCATTGTGATGGTCCTTAAAACTATCTGGGGACAGACATGAGTATTGTTTGAAAGTTCTTTCAAAGCATTCAAAGAAATCAAGCAGTGGTTCACCAGGCTTTCTTTTGCATTGCTGGACCTTAGTTCAGTCCATTTTCTGGGGGAAAATCTCAGGTATGATTTAATAAAGCCGGCGGGCTAATTCCCTGCATTTTTCCCAGTCTATCTCTCTTTGTTTCAAAAAGTCTTCTATAGAAGCTTCCCAATGAACCTTATTCAGCCATTCTGTTGCTTTGCTCTCAGAAACTAGTAAGTGTATTAATTGGAATAGGTCAGAATAGCCAGGATCATATGTTCTAACAGTTAAATCAAAGTACTTTTCAAACCCATCAGGGTCCTGAAGAGGATCAGGAAAATCTTTAGTTAAATTCCTTAATTCTTTTCTAGTCCAAGGAACATATACAATTCCTGGTTCCCCTCTGCCTGAAACCGGCTTCTCCCTGAAGGGAGCTGCTAAAACTTCTGGTTTTTCCAGTCTATCTTGGGCTGAATTCATATTTTTTATTTTCCCTGGCTCAGTGGGGACTGGCGGTGGAGGGGATATAGAGGAGACAGGAGGAGGAGAAGGAAGAGGAGGAAAAGGGGGTAGGGGTAAGTCGGGACAAGGGAGCTCAGAAAGCAAGGGATAGAGTGGAGCAGTTGGAGAAGGGGGGAATGGGGTGCCGGCATTCTACTTTCCAATCAAGATAAACTTCCTATTCATTTAGTTTAATTTTAGAGCCAGGCTTTTCCAACTGAGCATGCAAAAAAATCAATTTGGAAATCTCAAAAGTTCCCGACTTTGGCCATTTTAAGCTGATACACTTTTTTGTTAAATTTTCCCATTTCTGTAAATACTTCCAAGTTGGGGCTCTGTACATATTGTGCATGTAGCCTGCAGAAGTATTAACAGGGGGCCGGAGTTGTTGGGGTTCATCGACTTTAGAGGCATGATTTCCCAAGTTAGTTTTCTTTAGGTATCTGCAGAGTCTGAACAAATTTCTAGGGATGTTGTGTAGTGGGTGAAGTGTGCTGCTTATGGGTTGAGCTCAAAGGAGCTGTCACCTCCCGAGTGGCATCAACCCTCTTATGTGTCTCAGTTTCTCTCCCTAGTTGTCTGGTTCAACCGTGAGGACTTGGAGAGCTAGGTAACCAGCCCTTATGTGCATGTCCCCGGACGAGTCAAATATTTAATTACAGTTGTGTTGGAATTCCCTATGGGGCCACTGCACGTTTTGAGGAGTACCCTCGAACACCTCCACGAAGAATCTTAGTCACCTAAGAAGACCCAAAATCCGAGCTGAAGGGAGTAAATGCCCCTTATCTTTGGAGTTGAACAAGTTCAGACTCTCATTTATCCAGCAAAAAGTTTTGTTCAGACTTGCAGTCAGCAATTCCAATTGAAAAGCCAAAATTAAAACCAGACACCCATTTTTCTCGTATCCAAGAGTTTCCTTTACTCTTGTCCTTAACCTGGGTTATCTCAACCTTGCAACCTAGAGGATTTTAAAACAGCTCAAATAAAGCCAGGGCCTCTTACCTTAAAAGAGGAAGGTCTGGAATTCCAAGAAAAACTCACTCAAGTTTATCTGATGAGAAGCAGGGAGACAGTGGGGCACAATGGGCCCCTGCTGGTACCTAGTACCGGAATCCAGGTCCATAGGTTGTTCCTGGGTGGGCTTCTTAGGAATCCTGCCTGATTACGCCAAGTAATGTTTACAAAAAACATACAGCCTAAGAGAAAACTTATAAGAGTTTATTTGAGCCAAACTGGTGACAATTGCCGAGAAGCAAAATCTCAACGGATTGAGAAAATGCTCCACAAAATGGTGGCTTGCAGCTTATTTTATACATAAAATCAAAGGAGGAGGGTTACATGAAGTCCACTGGTGACAGATTAAGGGGGTGGGAGAGAGCAAAGCAGGGAAACCTCTGGGATTGGATAAAAGTAAATTGGAGAGACAGGTACTTCTTTTACACAGGTGGATGCAGGATAGTTAACAGCTTTTTGCAGCACATAGAGATGGTAATCAGGAGACAAGCATGATAACCAGGAAATTTGCAGTTTCCAGCTCTGGTCTATAAAAAGGATTACTGACATTTCTATGGCGGGCCAGCCGCCACGAGTCGATCAGTACCCGAAGGGGGGAGTGGGAATGAATAAAGAGACACTCACACAAATGCTGATGCGGCTGGTCTTCACTGATGGTGAAGCACTGAGTTTATTTTTCCTCACCAATATATGCAGTTTGAGTACGTGCAACACTGCAGGTACAACTATGCATTACCTCATACAGAAGCAGATCATTAACTATCTACTGGAGACTTAAAGATCAGAGGGACTTTAGGGGATTAGCTTCCCAGGACACTTTCTTCCATTATCCCAGATAGCCATCTATCTATAGTATCTCCTAAGGAACTGGCCATTCTCACCACATACCTCAACAACTTGTAAGCACCCTCCAGGTGCAGGCAGAGACAATGCCTTAGGAGCAGAAACAGGTTAAGCATTAACTGAGCCAGTCTGTAAGGCTCTGAATTACCTGTAACGATGGCTCCCCACATCTCCCCCTTTTTTATTTATTAAAGCCTACCTGTGACCCCAGGTGGCAGCGAAAGACAGTGCCTGTCTTAGGCATTTCCCTTGTAAGTAATAACCTTACCCGTCATTGGCATTTTATCATCTTACGATGAAACCCTGTTTTAGGTTGGTTACCCCCAGGGAAATCTTACCCGTCATTGACTAACCTGCCTTCGCTAACTGTGGGGGGGTGGAGCAAGTAAACAAGTGGCCAGTCTTAAGGCATTGCCCTAAGCTTAATCTCATGGATATTGGCTTGAATATCCAGCATCCTATTGATGAAACATCTAATGAGGATGGGGAGTAGGCACAGAACCAGACAGACACAGATGCCCAATGCAAGGAACGTCATAACAGAATGGGCAATATTAGGCATAGAGGGCAAAACATTCCTAAGAACATCAACAAATTCAGAAGCAGCCTGAGCTGCATTAAATTTTAAGGGTTCAGCTTCTCTCATATTTTGGATTTCATCATGAAGCCGGAGCATGTCTAAAGATAAGTTAGCATCATGCCAAATTTCTTGTAGATGTAAACGAACCCGATTCCAATCATGTTGACTATTATTATACTTTTTAGAAGTAACACATATCCAATGATATTTTGGATGACATTCTAAATGAGATTTAACTTTCATACCCTGAATCACATCTCCCATATACTGAACAGTATCATAAAGGGCATTCACCTTTTCCTCCAATTTCTCATTAATAACTTTTTGGGTCCCTAAAGCTAAAGTAACATTTTTAGAAAGAGTATTAACATAATGAGCATTTTGAATAGTCTGAGAAAGAGCCACAGCTGCTGTAGCAGCAGTTGCAATCACAGTAACCAAGGCCATAATTCCTGCAATTAGAAGTCCAATAAACCGCTTTGGTCTACTCAAAGCATACCAAGGCCATAATTCCTGCAATTAGAAGTCCAATAAACCGCTTTGGTCTACTCAAAGCATACTCAATTTCTTTGAAGATTTGCAAACTTCTTTCAGCATACCAAGGTCCAGAAATATTAACAGGAAGCATAACAAAAGATGGTTGCTTAAGTATCATAACATGAGTTTCCAATAGTACCCAAGAAATATAATTTGCTAAAGAACAATTACTACAAGATACATTAAACTGATTTCCTATAAAGTGTACAGTAACATTCCCAATCAAGAGTGCATAAGGGGAAGGCACACAAGCAGATACATTAACAGTTTTAGCAACGGTAGTCCAATCTCTAGTCCCATCTTTCAAGTCACTCACATGACTGTAGGGAGTGCCTGATTTACAGAACTCAACCATTTGAACAATTTCATCCATTACTCCCATAAGTCTCCATAGTGAGTTTTGCTGATGTTGCGTGTCAGAATTCCAAAGTCCAGAAGTCAGTCCTCGGCCCACTTGTTTGATGACTTTGCAACCAATCAATGATATATTGACCTGTCCCAGGGATGTCATATAGGACGGGGCTGTTTCCATGACAGTCTCTCTACGGGACAGCTTTGGTGTTAAATCCCAACTTCCTGGGAGTCACCAGGCCGGACCAAATGATCTGGAATCCACATTGGAGTGTCTGCGTCCTGTTGTGAGTATGTCTTTTTCTCCTTCATCCTGCGTTCCTAGGAAGAAACATAGACATTCTTTCCCCCACACAAGGACCAAATCTAGTCCTTATTAGATAAAATTGTCCATTATAAAGACGTTGTAAAGAATTTAAAAACTGTGAAAATTTGAAATTTTAAAATTTGAAAAATGGGTTTAGTTAAGGTTGGTATTTGCTACCCAAGGAATACCTATAGTCTCTTCCTTTTTTATTCATTAATTGAAATGTTAGGGATAGACGAGTACATGTTTTGTTACCATAGTCAAGTCTGTATGATTGAATGTAAGAAAATTATTAAATTAATTATACTAGTGAATTTTGGAGTAAGACATTTTTAATGTCCCTAATGTTGAGAATTATTTTGTGGAGTTCGTCTGGAATGACGAAAGGCGTCCACCTCGCCAACGAGACCACTCCACATAATGTGTGACTGACCCTCAAAGTAAAAGAAAAATACTTACAGTTGACTACTTATTTTCAAGTATGCCCAAAGTTAATTAATATTAATTACTTATACTTAAAAATATTTACAGTCAAAGTTTATGAATCTTAAAATTAACTACCGTATACTTAACATTGCCTAATATTAATTAAATTTAACCCTATAATTAAAAATACCTAAAAGCTAGTATACTTGACCTGATTTTTATATTTAACCTCATATTTAAAAATATCTAAGATTAAGATATTGGGTGGTTTTAAAAAATTTTATCCCATTAATATCTGCTAGGAGTTTGGAATATTTATTAAAAGATTTAAGATGACCCATCTAATTGAAATCTTTTGTTACTGAAGTTAAAGCGAAGTTGCCAGAGTCCCCATTATTTGGTGATGTTAGGTTGTCTGGCAGGAATATTTTTTATAACCTTGAAAAGCATAGGCTTTTGCAATATAATATATGATATTAATAGATCTTAATTTACCCTTTAATGTCTTTGTGATAAGCCAGAAATAGACAAATTCAGACCTATTTAATAATTGATATTTTGGTATTTCGTTATTTTGAAATACCTATTAAAATATTTAAGAACTTTTATTATTATATATAATTTGGTAAAACTAAGAAATTAGTTTTAGTTAAATATATTTATTATTATCTTAATTAATAAAGTTTATTTCTTTATTTTTTGTTAATTAATTATTATAAATTAATAATACCATCCGGAGGTAAAAATATTATAAAACATATAAAACATAGACAAAGATAGACTTCAGAGACTATATATATAAACAGAATTATTAACAATTGTAGAGAGGACTTAAGATCTTATACTTGGTTTTATAACTTTAAGAGACTGCAATAAGGAGTGGGGGGGGCGCGGCTGCTGCTGCCTGGGTTTAAAAGTGCCTCTTTTTTTTTCTCTTTAGTCATCCCAGCCTCAAGCTTAGGAATCTCAGGCGGTGCCGATAGAAGCGTGGCGCAGAGGGATTAACTGTGGGGGGATCTTTACCCCGAGGATTCTATTGATCTCTAAAAGGAATCTGGGGACCCCGAGGACAATTTCCTCCATCCACAGCAACTTTAAGTTATATTAACTGTCCCTGAATTTTCTTTAGCTGATCTGCAAAAGAGAGTGTCACTTTCTCTAGCTTACAGCCCTCACGTTTAAGATCTAAGCAATCCCTGATCAAAGTCCATAACCTGAATGTTTCCACAGGGACGTGCTGAGGTCCGTGGGCAGCATAATAGTCTTGTAACTGCTCTCCCACTTTCTCCCAAGTTCCCAGACTGACAGTGCCTTCTTCTGGAAACCATGGACAAACTTCTTTTACAAATTCTAAAAACTTATCTAGCTGTTCTCTGCTCACCCGACTGCCACGGGCGACAAGCAATCTCTTAAGTCCTCTGACATACAGGTCCTTGCTGCTAGCGTGACCCATTCTTTTCTGATGTGTCTCACTCACCGCGCATCCAATGAAATAAGCTCCTCTTCGAGCCGGGCCCTTCGCCACGCGGTGTTCCTCACTATTACCCCCGTATTCAGGTCCCTGTTCGGGGCGCCAAGTATGGCGGGCCAGCCGCCACGAGTCGATCACTACCCGAAGGGGGGAGTGGGAATGAATAAAGAGACACTCACACAAATGCTGATGCGGCCGGTCTTCACTGATGGTGAAGCGCTGAGTTTATTTTTCCTCACCAATATATGCAGTTTGAGTACGTGCAACACTGCAGGTACAACTACGCATTACCTCATACAGAAGCAGATCATTAACTATCTACTGGAGACTTAAAGATCAGAGGGACTTTAGGGGATTAGCTTCCCAGGACACTTTCTTCCATTATCCCAGATAGCCATCTATCTATAGTATCTCCTAAGGAACTGGCCATTCTCACCACATACCTCAACAACTTGTAAGCACCCTCCAGGTGCAGGCAGAGACAATGCCTTAGGAGCAGAAACAGGTTAAGCATTAACTGAGCCAGTCTGTAAGGCTCTGAATTACCTGTAACCATGGCTCCCCACACATTTCTAAGATGTTATCTTAGTTGCAGTAAAACAGAGAGGCCCACTGAAAAGGCACAGACTAACTTTATGAAGGAAGCTAGAGATGTGACTTCCCACCATGGTCCACTTGGTTATGAAAGTTTTTATGCTCACGCCATCGTATGTGGTTATTTTCAGTCTCCTGAGCTTGTCAGGTTTAACCTGTGGCCCCTTTTCTGTCCACACACTGGTGATACCACATCAGCAGCAATGGGGTCCCAGGTTGAAAGATGGGAATGACATGAGAAGGGCAAGACATACACGCTCGCAGCCTCACTCATTCACACACAGACTCATGCATCTCATGTCACACACACAGATACACAAATACACACACACACACACAGTCACAGTCTTACTTATTCACAGATTCCTGCATCATACAGATAAACATCATACAAAAACAGATAAACATACAGACACACAGATACCTGGACACATAATACATAAACAGATACCTCCAGACAGATGCACAGACATTCTCACATACTCACACTCACAGCCACATTTCCTCACCCTCACAGGCATGATCATGCATGCACGTTCACACACACACACACACACACACACACACATACACACACAAACAGTCCAGGCATCTAAATGCTTCCCCAAATGCCCATCACTATAGATTCTTCACTTTTGCAGGAAGTCGTGGGCTATTAATTCTAAAGGCTAATCCTGGATCTCACTGGCCCCAGGGAGAGAAAAGGAGCATAGAGGCAGCTGAACCCTGTGTGATTCTCACCCTCTTGTGTGAGTGGGGTGGTTTGCACAATGAGGGGCACATGTGCCAGAAGAGTGGGGGCATATGCCCACACATGGAGTACAAAAGGAGCAACCCACTGACCAGGGTCACTCAGGGAACCCCCTGGCTCCTGGGGTGGCTCCAAGGACTGAGAATGGGGGCTGGGGTATTTTCCCAAAGGGACTCTTTCCCCTGTCCGGAAGTTGGGTCCTCCTTCTGCAGCCCCAATCCAGCTCCCCACCACACCCAAAGGCCTCTCCCATACCTAAGCCCCGCTGCCCAAACTCACCTGCCTGCAGCCCTGCAGGAGGTAGGTACCAACGCAGGCGAGCCCTGCATCCAGATGGCCACCCCTCCGCCACTGGCCATCCCTCCTTTGAGACTCTTTCCCCGGGAGTTGCGCCTGCCCCTTCCGCTGAGGGTCGCGCTCCCCTGCACCGTCGCCACTCTGCCACCTGCTTCCTAGATGGTGCGCAGCAGCCTCTGCTGGGTCTAAGCCTCTGTGGAACAAGTCAGAAGGGCGGCAGGTTAGCCGAGGGCCAGAGCCGGGTCCGGGGCAGCCATCCTGCCGACCCGGTGCCCAGCATCCCATCAACCCTGGGCAGAAGCCATGGCTGAGCGCGCGGCTTTCCAAGTCCCAAGCGGGGGCGACTGTGGGTCGCTAAGCTCTCTGGCTGTGGCCCGGCGGGGCGGGGCCGTGCACCGCTTGGTGTTGGGACTAACCCAATGCGCGCGGCCCCGCTCCTCCGGAAAGCCGCCGCCTGGCCTCCCAGGCCCCCCAGCGCGAAGAACCTCATAGCCAGACACACACCCTGGCTCTTGCACCTGCAGAGCCCGAACCTCCCAAAGAACTCCCCACCCTCCTGCCCAATTCCCCATGTCTCACCCTCCATATACAGGGAAGAGAACAACAGCATCATTTTTTCAATGTCTGCTATGTGCCAGGATCTTAGAGGAAGTGGCAGGAGATGGTGGGGCACACTCTTCCAGCTTCAGTTTTCTCTTCTTTCAAACTGGAATAATATGATTACTTCATGGAAGTGATATGAGACTTAAATGAGATATTGAATGTAAAAGGCTTGACACAGACCCAGGAAAAAAAGGCCAGCACCCATAAAAAGTACCGCTGCTATTTTTAATTTTTATTATTATTATTTCTATTGCTGGAAATCTTACAAGATATACTGGCTCTGGATCCAGGAGGGGCCAGGCCTAAAGTGGCCACTGTCCCCCCGCATGACGGTCATTAGGAGACTGGGTCCTCCCAGGAGCCCATCCCCAGTTGGGGATGACCAGTTAGCAGGGTTCTGCAGGGCTGGGCAGGCAATGGGCTCTGCAGGACCGAGGCTTGCTCTCCTAAGTTTTGGCCTGCGTTCTCCCAGAATGCAACTCAGGTCAACAGTTATTTATCGAGCACCTACTATGTGCCAGGTTGCTGTGCTAGGGATACTGAAGTGAGCAAACAGATGAAAAGCCTGCCCTGTGGAGCTTAGGAGGCAGACAGCAAAATAAGTAAATAATATATTGGGTTGTTGGAAAAGTCATGACATATTTTTTCTATGGTTTTCATTGCAAAAATAAGTCATGACTTTCCCGACAACCCAATAGTAAGTTGGAAGATTTTGGAGAAAAATATACTAGGCAAGGGAGGGCCAGATGGGTGGGGTTTATATTTTGACGTAGGGTGGTTGAGAGGGGCCCCACTGAGTAGGTGACATTTGAGCAAAGAGGAAAAGGAGTAGGCTGTGGGGGCTTCTGGAAGAAGAGCGTTCCAGGCAAAAGGGAACAGCAAGTGTAAAGGCCCTAAAGTGGGAATGTGCCCCCAAGTTTAACAAGTAGCAAGGAAGCCAGTGGGACTGGAGTGACATAAGCAAGGAGGACAGTGGTCAGCCAAGGTTCTGTAAGGCCTTGAGGTCCACTTTAAGGAATTGCCATCCTGCCCCTGAAGGCCCCCCAGTATTCAGTCCTCCTTTTAGAAGGACTGAGGACAGTTCAGAGTGTGTCCTCTCCCTGCAGCAGTTGATCCAGAGGCCCTGGTTTCCATTTGTCAGTGTCAAGGGTCTTTGGCCATAAGTCACAGAAGCCCACTTTGGCTAATGTAGACAAAAGGGAATAAACTGCAAGGCTAATGGGCATTCCCAGAGTCGATGGGAACCTGGAGAACTAGGAAATGGGATAAAACCAAGGCATTTCTGGAAAGCCAGAAAGAAGACTTGGGAATAGTCAGTCACCTGGCAAAGAGAGCATGGTTAGGGAGCCACCACTCAGGTGAAAGAAGCACCGTCTGTGTGACGTTCCCATTCCAGGGACAGAGCATCCAATTGGTCTGGCCTGGGACATAGCCCTGCTCCTTGCTGGGGGAGGGGCTTCTCATTCACAACTCCACCACCCCACTAGCTGCAGTGAGGGTATGGTAAGTCCCCAGGAGCCCAGAGAATGCAAAACAGTTGCTTGGTAGCAAAAATAAGAATAAGCATAACTGTATATTATAACCAAATATTGAGGACCTGCTGTGTGCCAGCCACTGCACTCAGGGCTTTGGGCTTTGCTTGCTATCTTATTGACCTCAGGACTTTTTGTCATAAAGAAGAGCAAGCCTAGAGAGGGCCCACAGCAAGTGGGCAGTGGCCAGAATTCTGACCTCAGGACCCAAAAGATGGATCCAGTGGTTCTCTGTCTGAACGGCACCCCTAAGGTAACTGGGTTACCTTAGAAAAGTAAGGTGCCTAAAGCCTCACTCTGGTGAGCCATTTTTCCAAACTCATATCTTTCCTTTCCCTGCCAAGCACTATGCCTGGAAATTTGACCTGTGTTGGTCCTTCCTGAAAACCTGGAGCTTTTCTTCCAAGATAAAGGACTTGATGGTGTTTGATATAATAGCAAAACGAAGGTGGGCATGGATGGCTCCAGGGCTTGCTCCTGTTTCTGAACCTGGAGCTTGGCTCCCTCTGCTGCACTCATGACTAGGGGCACCATCACCTAAGATCAGCATGGAAAGAGTTAGACTCTCCCTGAGACCAGAGCAGGAAAACTTTCCTGGGTCCCAAAGCCTTCCTTCCCTAGGGTCTGAGAATTCCATCATCTGACCCATTCTAGGCTACCCCTCTGACCAGTGGAGCAGCAGCCAGAACCACTAAGAAAAGCCTTTCTCCTGCAATGTCCCTTCAGCACCCCCTACTGAGAAAGCGCAGCATTGTGCTCAATATGAATGAGAAAAACTTACAAAGTCTGGCTTCTTATGGAGGAGCAAGCATGAAAGACTGAATTTAGAGCTGAGAGGCAATCCATTAATAACTGGCACAAAGTATGACCTCACAGTTCATAGCATAATAGTAATGAGGACGACTATAATTTGTTGAGCCCTTAAATGTCTGGCACTGTGCTATCAACTTCCCACATATTATCTCACTCAATTCACCAAACAACCCCATTGTGTAGATTCCTCCCATCATTTGCATTTTATAGCGAAGGCCAAGAAAAGTTAAATAGCTTAACCAAAGACATGTAGCTAGAGCTTGAGAGAGGCTGGATTCAAACCAAGACTCTGAACCAACTTACTATAGAGAGAAATTCTAGTCAACTGTGTGGTGCGTGCCCTGTGAAGCAGATACCCTTCATTGCCATGGTGGTTCATTTTGTGTGTCGCTGTGACTGGGCCATGGGGTGCCAAGATATGTGGTGATATATTGTTCTGGGTGTGTCTGTGAGGGTGTTCCTGGGTGAGATTAACATTTGAGTAAAGCAGATTGTCCGCCCTAATGTGGGTGGGCCTCATCTAATCAGTTGATGGCCTGAATAGAACAAAGAAGGCTGAGTAAGGGCCTGATTGCATGAGCTCATGTACAGCTTGAGGCTCCTTTGGTGGTCACACCTTCACCCTCTTGATGACCTCTTCCAACAAAGTCTCGTTGACCTGAACTGGTTTCTGTGGCCAGTTTTATTACAAGAGGGTGCTGGACAATTGAGCATCTGCCAAAGAGGAAGAATGTTTTCCTGATTAGATTTAATCATTTTCTGTTCAGCAGATGGGGTGGGCCACCTGTGCAACAAATTCAGAAATGAAAATTTGAGGAACATCCAGAGATTTCATGTCAGGCCAGGCACCTAATTGATTAATGTTATCTCTCATGGGGCTCCTACTAGTTACTTACAGACTTCAGACATTGCCCAGGTCCCCAGAGGGAGCCAGGGTAGACAAAAGTCAACATGGCAGACATTGAGTGGTGACTGCAGCCACAGGTAAGTTGATGAGTCTCCTCTTTGGGGACACCCAGGTATTGGAGCATGGAGCTTTTTACAGAATGGATGGAGAAGCTGTGTGAGCAGATGAAGGGGAGAGTACCAATGGTGGGTAAATGTGAATGTCACTTTTCAGGCTGCTGAGTCCTGGTGACATTTGGGACTCTGAATAGAATCTATGGCCTCTGAGGTTGTGAAGCCATGGAGCAAGGCATGAATGTGGGAGGCTCCATGGAATTTTAAGAGGAAGAATGACAGTTCCCTTAGATGGATGGCCCTAGTGGGTAGGTAGCAGGTTGATGGATGAGACGACCTCACCATTATAAATGTCCACGTATAAATGTCCACGTCTAAAATTGAGGCAAAATAAATCTCACTTCCTCTTATAGATAGATAATAGCTGTTAATCTCACCTTGGCTTGATTTGATTTCTCTTAAACAAGGCTGGAATTTTTTCCTGATTTTTTCCAGGTGAAGTTCATTCATACATTCATGTATTCATTTGTTCAACAAGTCTTTACTGAAAGCCCACCATGTGCTCAGTGTCGGGGATATGGTGTGGATAAGTCATATGACATCATTTTTCTCATGGAGTTAACATTTAAGCTAGGGGGAGATAGACAATAAACAAGTGATGAAATCAATACAATATGAGATTGTGATCAATGCTCTGGAGCATGCAAACTAGTTGTAGTGATAGTGAATGTCCATTCACTAGGGACCCCAGGGAGATGAGAAGGAGTCAGTCAGCCTTATGGAAGGGTGTGTGAGGAGGTGACAGCATGGCTGAGACATGAATGAAGAGGGTGGCAGTCTGGCTAAGAGTTAGAGGAAGAGCATTCCAGGGACATGGAAGAGCAGGCGCAAAGGCCCTGGGGTGGGAATAAGCATGCCTAGACAATGAAGAGAAAGGATTTGGTGGAGACTGAAGTACAGGGAGTGCTTAATGCTCCTCCAGTCCATAACTCCATAAAGGAAACCAGAAGACTCTTTGATTTCCCTCCTACACTCTCATTGCACGTTCTACCCATCGGCAATCCTTTCTGATTTATTACAGTAACATTCACCGTTTCCAAGTGGACAATTCAGTGTCATATGTTACATTCATGATATGCGAAACCATCACACTATCTACTTCTAAAAAATTTTCTCACCTCAAATGGAAATCCTATCCCCATTCAGTAGTTATTCCCCATTTTTTTCCTCCCTGAAGTCCCTGGCTTCTGCTTTCTGTCTCTTTTGAGTTTGTCTATTCTGGACATTCCATGTAAATGGAATGCTATAGTGTGTAGCCTTTGTGTCTGGTTTCTTTCACATACCATAATATTTTTGAGATTCATCCATGTTTTGTAGTATGTATCAGTACTTCATTTATTGTTATGGCTGAATAACATTCCATCATAAGGATATACCACCATTTGTGTATCCATTCATCAGTTGATGGACATTTGGATTGCTTCTACCTTTTGGCTATCATGAATAATGCTGCTGTAGACATTCATGTGGACATGTAATTTTATTTAACTTGGGTATATACATAAGATAATTTCTGAGTGCCACAGACTGAACGTGTGTCCACCCCCCAAAAAATAAAATTCATATGTTGATACCTAATCCCCAATGTGATGATATTTAAAGGTGGGGCCTTTGGAAGGTAATTAGATCATGAGGGTAGAGTCCACATTAATGAGATCAATGCCTTAAAAAAGAGCCTCCAGAAAGTTCCCTTGCTCCTCTGCCATGTGTAGACACAGCAAAAAGACTCACCTATGAACCTGAAAGAGGGTCCTCACTAGACACAGAAGCTGCCAGTGCCTTGATCTTGAACTTCCTAGCCTCAAGAACAGTGAAAAATCAATCTCTGTTATTTCTAAGCCACCCAGTCTAGGGTATTTAGTTATAGCAGCCCAAACTAAGACACAGGTCACACAGTAACTCTCTGTTTAACATTTTGAGAAACCTCCCATTCTTTACCATAGTGCTGCACCGTGTTGCATTTCTACCAGCAATGTATGAAGATTTCAGTTTTTCCACATCCTTGCCAAAACTTATTATTGTTTTTTAAATTATACTTATCATAGTGGGTGTGAAATGGTATCTCACTGTAATTTTAATTTGCATTTCCTTAATGAGTAATGATGTTGGACGGCTTTTCATATGCTTGTGAGTCATTTGTATAACTTTTTGAAGAAGTTCAATTCCAATCCTTTGCTCATTTTTAAATTGGATTGTCTTTTTGTTGGCGAATTGTATGAATTCTTTGTGTATTCTGGATACTGGACTGTTATTACACATATGATTTGCAAATATTTTCACCCATTCTGTGGGTTGTCTTTTCTATTTTTTTTCCATAGTGGCCTATTGAGATAATGTACAAAAGTTTGAAATTTTTATGAAGTCTAATTTATGTATTTTGTTGTTGTTGCTTTGTGCACTGGGGATCATATGTAGTTATGACTGTTTGCCCCTGTGTTTTCTTCTAAGAGTTGTATGGTTATAGCTCTTATATTCAGGTCTGTAATAAGTTTTGAGTTAATTTGTGTATGCATATATGGTGTGAGGTAAGGGTCCAACTTCATTTGCAGTTGCCCCAGTACCATTTGTTAAAGAGACTATTGTTTCCCCACTGAATAGTCTTGGAAGTCTCTTGAAAACCAGCTGATCATAGGTGTATGGGTTTATTTATGGGCTGTCAATTTTACTCAGTTATATCCTTATTCCAGCATCTTATTTTTTATTAATGTAGGGAAGTGTGAATCTTCCAATTTGTTTTTTTTCTTTTTCAAGATTGTCTTAGCTATTTGGTGACTCTTGATAGTCTGTATGAATTTTGGAATCAGCTTTTCCACTTCTGCAAAAATGGCTGTTGAGATTTACAAAGGGATTGCATTGAGTCTGTAGATAGTTTGGGGGAGTATTGCCAAAGTTCATAAATTGCTTTCACAGTCATTACTTGATCCTCACTCACACTGACCTTGTGAGATAAATGTTGCAAGCAGTGTGTTTTCCATTTGACACATAAGGAAACTGAGGTCAATGAGGTGGAGTAAGAAGCTCAAGGACTGACTGTTAGGAAGAAGCAAATTCAGGGAGGGCATGAAAAGCAGAAGAAATAAGCACATGAAGAGCTCACAGGTGACAACCAGTGTGATGCATTTGGGGAATTGCATGTCATTCAGTAAAGACTAGCATAGCATATTGGAGTGTAAAATATTGGGGTGGCTGAGGGAGAAGTGGGGTCCACTAGGGGAGGCAGCACCACATTGGGGTTAAGACTATAGTCTCTGGTCAGACATATAGAAGATTGACTTTCAGCTCAGCTACTTACAAGCTGTGTAACCTTGATGATGACCCTTAATGTTCCAGAACTTCAGTTTCCTCATCTATAAAATGGGGGCAATATTATCAATCTAAGTTTGTTGTGAGAATGAAAGGGATAACAATTGCTATTCCTGGCACATAGAAAATGCTCAAGAAACAATAGTCTCTGTTTTCCAGGTTTCAAAATCTGACTGGCTTATCCTAATGAATTGATTCTATCCTGAGTCAGGTGACTCTATCTGCTCCAATCAGCTGTCACCAGAAGGCTGGTTATTTGGTATGAACATTGTTATTGCAGGGAATGGGGAAGGCAAGCAGAACGAAGAGTATAGGGCTCAGGGGTCTGTGCATATGGGTCAGGCCTAGAGAATGAGGGAGAGAAAAGTATTTCTTGATGACCTATGAGAGCTCCAGGATGTTCCTGCTAAGGTTGTCCTGGCTCCTGTTCCATAGCCATTGCCCTCTGGATATCATTCCCTACCTTCTAAGGCTCAGTTTTCTCATCTCTGATATTGGAGAGATGTTAATTCTACTAGTATATCTATCTCTCAGTGCAGCTGTGAGGATAAGAATCAAATGACATTGTGTTTATATAGTCTCTTGGCATAAATGCCATGTAAGTATATAGGATTGTTAATTTACTGAGGAAATGACACAACTGTTTTATAGAGTTGCTGAAAGCGGGTCTTACTCAAGGCTCTTGGGGAAGAAAAGACACTCACTCTGAGTTACTTAAGTTGATGAAAATATATGTAGGAAAACTGATAGAAAATAGTCCAAGGCCGGCTGAGGGGCTCAGTTGGTTCAGAGGGCGAGCTCTGAGCAACAGAGTTGCTGGTTCGATTCCCACATGGGCCAGTGAGCTGTGCCCGAGCTGAGCTGCTGCTGAGCTGCCAACAGGATGGCTCAGCTGGTGAGAGCATGTGCCCCTTACAATAAGGCTGCCAGTTTGACTCCCACATGGGATGGTGGGCTATGCCCACCCGCAGCTCAGATTGAACATGGCACCTTGAGCTGAGCTGCCCTGAGCTGCCGACAGGCAGCCAGATGGTGACTGGACTTGGATCTGAGCTAGCTGTGCCCTCCACAACTAAGACTGAAGGACAACAACTTGGCTATTCCCCTTCCCCAATTCCCTAATACAATCTTTTTTAAAAAAAAGAAAAGAAAAGAAAAGAAAGGAAAAAGTCCAGAGGTCATGGGCCCTGAATCCTGAGAATAACTGGTTGTCAAAACTTCTGACCCAGCCCCCTCACACCCTACAGCCCTACTTATAGAGCCAGAGAAGATAGACAAAAGGGCACTAAGCATATGAAAAGATGGTCAACATCTCTGATAATAAGGGGAAATACAAATCAAAAACACAATTAATGATCCCCTCCTAATCATTGGGATGGCAACAATGTATGCTATGTATGTATCAGGTTTTTATTTATCTATTCTTCTGTTGATGGACATTTCTGTTGTTTCTGCCTCTTGGCTATTGTGAATAATGCTGCGATGAACATGGGTGAGCAAATAGATATTTGTTTCAATTATTTTGGATATATGCCCAAATATATATTAATATATATTAATTATAAAAAAAACTGTGGTTGCTAAACATATGGTAATTCTATTTGTAATTTCTTGAGGAATCTCCATACTGTTTTCCCTAACAGCTGCACCATTTCACATCCCCACCAACAGCACACATGTGTTCCAATTTCTCTACATCCTCTCCAATACTTATGATGTTGTCCGCAGGATGGACCCCTTCCTCCTTAGAGGTCTCATCATGACTTGGACTGCATTCTGTCCACTTAACTCTGGTACCCAAGTGGCCACCTCTAGGGGATAAACAAAGGCATCCACCTTGGCATCCCAGTCTCCAGCAGTTACATTATTTCAGTGGAAAATGACACGGCTCACAGTCACTGACCTTCAGAAGTCTCATGGGGCCTTTCATAACTGAATTTCCAACACCACACGAGGGTGTTCTTAATTGTACATTTATCAAGAGCCCGTTTGACCATTTAGTGTGCTATTAATTATGGCTAAGGAATCTTTGAATAGCCAGGTGTTACCTTTTAAGAGAGAACTAAGCTCTTCTTATCCTACCATCTATACTGCCTTCATTTAGCCCATTGTGAGGACTTATCTAGTTCATCAACTAGTTTTACCATCCACAGGGCAACGGGCAGAGAACTTGGATATGGAGCCTGCCCATAGAGAGAACTTGGATATGAGAACTCTCCAAAGAGAACTAAGTAGCTTGCTTCAGTTCAGTGGAGAGAGATACAAGGTTCAGAACATTCATCTCTATGATGGGCAGCTCCTCAGGTTGTTCTGCCACTAGTCTTAGAGGCAGAGACTTGACCTTCTTAACTGTGAGATACCTCCAATTTCAGCATGTGTCACTTTATAATTTTTTTGCATAGTTATGTCTTTATTAGAGTGGCCTTTGGATACCACCCAAGACATAATGGTTTCTTTATGCCTCCATAGAATGTAAGGTCCTTCACCCCAATAGCATGCATGTCTAAGTGGTTGCATCTAGCCCTGACTTTGGGGAGTATTCTAGTCCCAAACCCCAGTGGGCATCTCTAGGTGGCTGCATAGAATTCTGTCATTAACTCCAGACTGTGTGTGTTTTAGTCACAGACACATCCATAGCATTTGAATCAGGGATGGGGTGTTCCATTGTCCTCTCAGAATACAGAAGTCTTTATTATTGACTGCACAGGTGGGTTCAGGAGGTTGTAAGATCTCTTATTTAGTATGGGCAAAGGATGGGCTTGCCTAGAACTCAGCTGTGAGCCAATCATAACAAGGTCTCTATTTATGAATCATGTGCTTTTTATTTACACTTTTAGGTACAGATGATGGCACTTATGCAAATCTCTCTTTCTCACCTTCCTCTTTTGAGTTTTACTGTGACCTTGGTGCTTTTGAACACAACATTGACGTAAGCCCAAAATTCACTTTTGGCCTGTTAATATTATCTCCTTCAATATATTATAACATATACTGCATTGCTATCCAGTAATGCACAAAACTTCACCCACCACTGCCAAGCCATTTAAAATTTAACTAACTTAATTTTGATACAATTTCAAATATGGAAGTTATAAGTCTAGCATAAGGTATCCCAGTATAGCCTTCACTGAGATTCATCAACTATTAACATTCACTGTGTTAACTTTATTATATCCCTCCCTCCCTGTTACAAAAAAAATTGCACACATTTAATGTATACATCTTGATGAATTTGGATATATGTATACACCTGTGATACCATCACTGCAACCAAGGTACTGGATATATCTGTCATGCTGGGGCTCAGCTCCTGGCAGATGAACACAGGGTTTGGTGAAGTTGAAAAGGAACAACAATGGAGCCACAGATAGAGGGTTCATACCACTATATTATATTCTGGATGACGGCTGGTCAAGATATGAGAAGCAAACATCCATCAATACTACAACAAGGGGTCTTCCTGCACCAGTCTCTCTGGTGGCCAGGCAAGACACAGGAAGTAGGATCCGCAGCATCTGCACCATTTGTCACACCCACGCTTGCTAACACAGCCTCGGCAGTTATGTGCAAAACAATAGTAGCTAATAGCCAACTGGTTACAGCTGATGGCCATCTAATAACCGAGCCAGCACCTTTCCATGTGAGGCCAAGAGCCTGGAAACTGCCCTCCTGGCCCTTTCCCAATGATATCCATTATCTCAAAAATGTCTTTGTGTTATTTTGTGTGTTTTTAAATATAAGAACATTTAACAGAGAGCTACTGTAAGTCTCATAGAAGCAGAGTGTAAGGGGCAGGATGTGGGATGAGAAATTTTAATCGGTGAGGGAGAGAGTGATAATGTGATTTAATTAGGATGGCCAGGCCAGGTCTCTTTGTAGCCTGTCTCCATTAATTTGCAGATATGTGCTAATTATTCTCTTATAATCCTTTCCATCCCTTTTCTGTGATTATTTATGCATTATCTTTTTGAGGATTCTCTGTGATTTCTCCTTTTTGTCTTAATTTAGCTGCATGGTGTGTTGGCTATTATAGTGGTTTCTTAAAGGACCACTGCTTTATTTTATTTATTAGGTCTATGTGTTTTTTCACCTTCAATTTCACCATTCTTTTCCATTGGTTGGCTTTGTTTAGTTTTCTTTTATTGAAGTTTATTGGAATGACAATTGTTAGTAAAGTTACATAGGTTTCAAGTGTACAATTCTGTAATACATCATCTATATGTCATGTTGTGAGTTCACCACCCAGAGTCAGTTCTCCTTCCATCACCATATATTTGATGGCTTGGTGTGTGATTGTGTTTTCTCTTTTCAGGTATAAATACATAAGTGTATACATAAATGTGTGTGTATCAAATGTACCTATGATTGTATTGTAAATAAATATACATATCAAAATTGAAATTTGTTATGTACTACTTTTTGTCTGTGTGGCCCCATTTTTCCAGCTTAAATACCATTTTTTCTCCCACTGTTCACCCTCTTTTCTTTGCCAGAAAGACCACCAGTTTTTTCTGTATGTCATCCCTTCAGAACTAATTATAATCAGATCTCTGTGGCATTTGGAATTGTTTATAATAATTACAAAGTAGTCAGATTTCCCATTGGATTCATTATTAATTAATCATTCACCCATCTATTCATTCTCTCTTGACATATTAATTAAGCACTATTCTTTGTCAGGTAATATTGTATCCATTGGAGAAAGAGCAGGGAAAGGACAGGCAAAGCCCTTTCCCTCATGGTCCTTGCATTCTGTTAGTGAAAGACCAACAACAAACAGACATGGAAGTAACTATTCGGTGCCCAGGTATAAATCTTATCACATGACCCACAAATCCAGAAAGCAGAAGAATTGTACAACTTTTCTGAAAGGTATTAAAGAAGACCTACTGGAAAGAGCCCCGAGGATTATGAAGAGGTAGATACTCACTGAAAGATGCAGTCCAGGGGTGACTAATGCAGGCTCAGACATAGTTACTAAAAACCTGCTACACCCGATGTCTGAGCTGGACTCAACACAAGACACCAAGTCCACAAGTGATGTCTAAGAGTGTCTCATCCAATTCAATGCTCCAGAATTTTCTTCTTTGATTATCTTCTCTTCTCCTACACCCGCTCTCCTGGGTTACCCTCCACCAGACAAACCAGGGTCTAAAACAAACCAGAACACACCATAGTCATGACCACTACCAGGAAGGCCCACAGGGCTGGTTACTACAGTGAAATCTGAGCAGTAACCTGGACACTTAAGGCATCTTCCTTGGGATCACTGAGGAGCACAAGGAATTTCCAGGAAAATCTTAGTGAGGCTGCAACTTAGGGGAATTAAATCAATGTCTAATCCTAAAGTTCATTTGAAAGAACAGCCAGGAATTTTTGAGTGCTTAGCAGATTTAGGCTTTTGTAGTCCTTAGAATATTTTCAAGATACAGCAAACAAAACATTGTGTTACTGGTGCACCACGGACTCTGCAGTATTGAGTTTCACATTAGAGCTGAGGGTGCACCCAGGTTTCTATAAGATAATGGTGTGATTTCACAGCAGTGGGTAAGGTTAGGATAACTCAAAAGAAAGTGTCAGATAACTCTCTCTCTCTTAATTAAAATGGGCATCCACTGTGTGCATTGAGGATTTAAATGCAAAATGAGGCAATTATCAAAATATTAAAAGAAAGAACTGGTGATTTAAAAAAATACAGTGGCAAAGCCAAAGAATGACTGAAACCTAGAAGCAATCAACAAAAATACTGATACAACAAATATCAATAAAAAATGACTCCAAGTACTTAAAAGCTTAAAAATCACTGTGAATTCACTTGTAGGGATCTGCCTAGGCGATCATTACAGATGAGCCTCGGTTTGAATTTAAGCACAGTCACAGCAACTACAATTTACTTATATTGGAAATAGCAGGGATTTGGGTCAAGTGTTAAGTAGTAAGGGCATGAGTTGCTGATGTTCATCATTTGGTAAGGTCGGTCACCTGGTAAGCTAATCTGGGGGCAGCTGATGGGGGAGATAAGGTGGGGCACAAGAGCAGGCAGAGTGCCTCAGCTCCCATCTCACTAAAATTGAGGATCTGAGTCCCTGCCAGGTGCTGCTCAAGGTTGGCCTCATTTGGGCCAAGATGGAGGTGGTGCCAGAAGAGGCTGGGTAGGCAGGCTTGAAATTAAGGTGGGCATGGGCCAAACACCTGCTTTTGTGAGAGTGCCGAGTATCCTGCAAGGTAGCCAAGCTGGTCTGACCTCCACTATACCCCCACCCCTACTTGGTGACTGCTGCTAAGCACAGGGATGTGTCTCCAGAAAGTCCAAACCTCTTGGAAGGGAGCTTTTCACCTCCAGCCCCACAAAGCTGCAGGGCTTGGAGGAGAGGGACTCCAGGCCACAGAGCATGGATGCATCGCACACAGATCAGCCTAATTCCTGAGGTAGAAGGACGGTAGGTGAGCTGTGCGAATGGAGTGGGAGGACCAAGACAAGAGATAGGTGGGCGGAGGGCCAGTTCAGGTTCAGTAGCTCAGGTGTTTGTGTTTTGGGGGTAGAAAAGAGGGAAGTAGTCCAGGGGACACTTGAGCTCCTCACTGTACTAAGGGGATGCCTGATAGGTGAGAAGAACCCAGCACACAACTGGCTTGTACAAGAAAGCCCTGTGACCCCCAGTGTCTTGTGCATCTGTGGGGGGGAAAGAATCAAAATCAGTAATGCATCATCTATATATCACATTGTGTGTTCACCCAGAGTCAGTTCTCTTTCCATCACCATATGTTTGATCCCATTTACCCTCATCTACCAACCCAATAAACTTAAAAAAAATCAAAATCAACAACTTTCTTAAATTTCTATGAATATTTTACCAAGCTTCCTTTCTTTTCCTACAGGACAACTTAGGAGCAATGTCTTGTTGGTGTGATTGGAAAATGTGTGTTGTTAGTATCCTGATGCTTTATTTGAAGCCATAGTTTAAAAAAGAAATGACCATGCAACTACACAGAGATGTCTAATATAACCACGTCTCTTTAAACCTAAGGCCTACCTCCCTGAGGTAGGAAGGTGGACATGAGCAGGAGGAAGAGGAACTAGGAGGCCTCCACAGGTAACCCAGTGGTGTCATCAGCATCCTGTTACAAACCCACTGAAGCAAGTAGCCAGAACAGAGACTTGGGCTAATGCAAACACACTAGGATGAAAGAGAGATGCAGAAGGAGGAGAAAAACCAGGAAAGAGGAGGAGGATAACCCATCTATAAGATATAAGGCCAGAGTCACAGAGACGTTGGCCTGCTACCCACCTTCGGGTCAGCCCGCTCCATACTCGGAGTGTACTTGCTTTGCAAATCAAATTTGTTGTCTTCTGCTTGCTTGAATTTAGTTTGACTGAATTTTTTTTCTCAAGAGGACAAGAACCGAGGAAAATCATCATTCCTGGTAACATCCCCTTCAGGGTCATCGCCTTCAGGACAGCAATGAGCTGCCCAGCCAGAAATCAGGCCCAGGGCAGAGCATGCAGTCAGGTACCCCCAAAGTTTACTACACTTGGACCCTCTGTGGCACCTAGACCCACTGTGGTAGTGAACACTGTAATGTTCATTGTTTCCTTTATGCAAAAAGATGCTGCCTCTATGAAAAAATGTTCAACATCACTTAGCATTAGGGAAATGCAAATTAAAACCACAATGAGATACCACCTCACCCCGGTCAGATTGGCTATCATCAATAAATCAACAAACAACAAATGCTGGTGAGGCTGTGGGGAAAAGGGAACCCTGGTGCACTGCTGGTGGGACTGCAGGCTGGTTCAGCCATTATGGAAATCAGTATGGAGGCACCTCAAAAATCTGAAAATGGAACTACCTTACGACCCAGCAATCCCACTCTTAGGTATTTATCCAAAAAATCCCAAGACATTAATCCAAAAAAATATATGTACCCCTATGTTCATTGTGGCGTTATTCACAATAGCTAAGACTTGGAAACAACCAAAATGCCCATTGGTAGATGACTGGATTAAGAAACTTTGGTACATTTATACAATGGAGTATTATTCAGCTATAAAGAAGAAGGAAATAGTACCCTTTGCAACAATATGGATGGAACTAGAGAACATTATGCTAAGTGAAATAAGTCAGTCAGAGAAAGACAAATATCATATGATCTCACTTATACGTGGATTCTAAGGAACTGAATGGATGGGAGAAGTGGATGGAGATAGTCTCAGAGACACACAGGAAGAACTGAGGGTTGCTAGTCGGGAGGGGGTGGGGATGAAGGAGAGGGGAAGGGATGAGACAATACAAATTGGTAATTGCAATATGGCCTCAGGGATAGAAAAAGACAGTCCGAGGAATACAATCAATAATGTTGTAAGCATTTCTTAGGGGGCCAGATGGACCAATGTCCTTTTGGGGAGTCCACTTCATAGTTGATGTAGAGGCCTGACCACCACATTGTATTTCTGAAACTGATGTTGAATAATACTGTATGTCAACTATAATTATATATACATATAACCTCGGGACATGGAGTAGAGTGCGGGAACGGATTCAATGGAATTGTAATAGATAAGCATGATATCGGGGGTGGGAGGGCAGTGGATGGGGGGAGGGGGGTTGTTACTTTGTGAGGGTGAAAAGGGTAACTATTGCATTGTTCTGTACACCTAAAACTAACAATAAAAAAAAAAGATGCTGCCTCTGCTGAGAAGAGAGAGAATTGATTGTTGAGCCAGTAAAACTCAGGTATCAAGTTCTGTCCTAATGGCAGAGAACTAATACATGTGATGAGAAAAGTCAGCTTCTACAGATGCTGGAATGGGTTGGCATTATCTGTCTACCTGAATAGCCTCTCTACCTCTTTCCTTCCATGTTTGATTTCACATATGCACACACTTCCTTTTAATCCCAAGTGGACTGAACGGTTTCTAAATTCCTTGACTTCAACCAAGGACTCCTTTTAGGAACTGACTTCAAAATAGGCAACTTTATTAAAGTACTTGAACAGCCTGAGTTAAATAGAGTTTTCAACATGATTTAAACTTGTCACCCCTAATGTCTGCATGCATTTCTGTCTTTTCTTATCCAGTATCCACTTGGCATTCCTGCAGCAGAACCCACAGCCATGCTGAGGGGTCTCTTGCTTTTATGACTCCAGTGGGCCTTGCACTCACTGCACCATCCAGGCCCATTCATTCTCCTCTGTGATTGTTGCTTCCCTCTCCTTCTTTTCTTCATTCAAGGCTCCTTTGTCCTAATTCTCAGCCTTTAACATGAACTCCTGTGTCACTGAGACAAACAGAACATCAGAGCAGAACCTCAATGTTTTCTTCCACTGCTTCTGCGTCACCTGACCTCATCCCCTCACCTGAAATCCTTAAGTGCTAGCTCTGCTTCTACCTAAAGAAAATATCTGCACCTAAACCTGGAGCCACTTAACCAGTTCTCTATCCCCAGGCACTTTTCCTGTAATTCTCCCCTCAATTTTCCACATCCACAAGTTTTTGCTCTCCTAGATCATGTGTATCTGCAATTAACCAGCTAGCTTTTCTCCCATGCAACAAGAGTCCTCTCCTGAATCCCACTCCCCTCACAGTTATCCCTTATGTTTTACTTCCCATTGCAGAAATCTTTTCTCAACCCTAAACTTCAGCTCGTTTCCCTCTCTCTCTTCACTCCAATCAGATTCCCCTCTCCCCATCACTCCACTGAAATGGTTTCCCTAGTATCTTCCATTTGGACAAATCCATAGGTCACTTCTGGATCCTCCTTGTACTTGGAATAGCTGAGCCCTCTTTTCTCCTTGAGAAACTCCCTCCGTGCAGTGTTCAGATCACCACACACTTGGTCTTCCTCCTGCTTCACTGACCACTGCTGCTGGCTTGTCTTTGCTGGGTTCTCCTCCCTGCCCTGTTGATATGCCCTAAACCTAGTCTTTGGACCACTTCTCTTTGCTACAAGTACTCAGTCACTTGGTCATCTCTTCAGTGTCATGGCTTTAACTGTTATCTGGTATGTGGGCAAGTTCCCATATTTATATCTCTGGCCAGACCCCTCTCCTGCACTACCCAACACCCCACATATGTCTCACACTCCTGATTTACCCTCCCAGACATGCCATACTTAATTTGAAGAAGTCCTATTCTTCCAGTTACCCAGGCCTAAGTCTTTTGATTCACTCTAAACTCATCTCTTTACCTCAAACTGGTCAGAAAAACAACCAGGAAACACTGTTGTCTCTGAGTTTGAAAAGAATATCCAGTATCTGACAATGTCTCGCCACCTCTATTACTACCTCTGGTCCAAACCACCAGCACCCCCTGCTGGACACTGCAAGAGTCCTCCTAAGTGGTCTTGCTTTTGCCCTGGTCTCAGCCCTCAGTCTGTTCTCAACACAGAACCAGAGAAATTGGTTTGTGTCGCTCCTCTGACCACCGCCCTGTAAGGATTCCCATTTCCTCAGAGCCAGAGGCAAATCCATTCAGATGGCCTCCCTCAACCACCGGTCTGATTTCCCTTCCTGCTCCTCTCCCCAATGTCCTCATTTCTCCAGCTGCACAGGTCACCTTGTTCTTCCTTGGACATTTCTACCTGAGGAACTTGGCTCTCTCTTGACTCCACCTGTGGCTTGTGTAACCTTGTTAATTCACTTGCCTCCTTCAAGTCTTTGATTCAATGTCAAAGAGGCTTCTCATTGAGGCTCTGCTTTGTCCCCCATTAATTAATGCAATCAGCCCTGTTCAAACCCCACCTTCTCAATAACTACCAATTTTCCTTACTTTGCTATTTTCTTCATCCCTTTAGTAATTACCATACAATTGCTAAATACATTACATGTGCTATTTATATTCTGTCGCCTGAATGTGAACTTTTTGTTACTGGGAAAATGGCGTTGAACACCCTTGGTTCTTGTCATCTTACAGGAAAGCCTTCAATCAAGATATGGAATTTGTGGGCCAGCTGAGTGGCTCAGCTGGTAAAGAGTGCAAGCTCTGAGCAACAGGTTCACCAGCTCAATTCCTACATGGGCCAGTGAGCTGCACCTGAGCTGAGCTGTCGCTGAGCTGTCAACAGGTGGCAGGATGGCTCTGCTGGTGAGAGCACGTGCTCCTAACAACAAGGTTGCTGGTTCAACTCCTGCATGGGATGGTGGGCTACGCCCACCCACAACTAAGATTGAACACAGCATTTGAGCTGAGCTGTCCTGAGCTGCCAACAGGCAACCAGATGGCGACTGGACTTGGAGCTGAGCTAGTTGCGCCCTCCACACCTAAGATTGAAGGACAACAACTTGGCTGTTCCCCTTCCCCAATTCCCCAATTAAAAAATCTTAAAAAAAAGAAATTAAATTTGTGCAGCATAAACAGCAGAAGTTTATTAGTAAAAGAAAGTACATTTTGAGATGTACAGCAGGCTGACCCAAGAGAGGGAAGCAGCTCTGCCTTGCATTGTGTAAAGGTTTTTATTTCTATGGGTTGAATTGCCTCCCCCTCTCCCTTCTTTTATCTTTCTTTTTCCCCCTGAGATGCCTAATCCTCTGGCATTTAGCAATGCATTTCTTTTATTTAGGAGCATGAGTTAACATATCCCTTTGATTTAAGGGCTTGGGTAAACACATCCCCTTGATTTGGGAGAATATGGAAACAGTTTTTTAGGGGTGTGTGAAAATCTGGAATCCTGTTGGGCTAGTGAAGTATTGGTGACAGACAGGATGGGTTCCCCCTTCCCTGACTTTTAACAACACATATCTTTTATTTAGAAGTATGTGTAAGCCTGGAGTCCTGCTGGACAGCTGCCAGGCACCTTGACCCAAGTAGGCGTGCAGCTGCAGTAAGTGGCTTTCTAATCGCAGCTAAATTCCTCCTTTCCCTGCTCATTTCTACCCACCTACCCTATCATGATGAACACTAAGCAACGCTCTTCAAGAAACAGTGATGGGTTTGTGAACTCTGTATTCACAGAGGAGATGTTTCTGCACTCAGGGAACAGAAGACAATACGTGATCATCTGAGATCTTATGTTTCTGTCGTGACTTCTAAGTATGGCTGCTGGCCCTGCAACTGCACAGTATAGGATAATTGTGCTGTTTTTACTTTGAGAATAAGTACAATAAATAAATTAGCTAAACATAAAACACCAATCAATGTATGTGAAAGTAGTTGGAATCCATTGTTTTAATGCACATGAGTTTTGGAACACTAAAAATATATGCATCCACTAAATCACATGCCAATAAAGGGATATGATGTTTGCAGCATCTTCCCTGGGGAAATACCACCTGAAGTTCATATTTATGTGCATATATGCACCTCCCACAGATGAGAACTCTATCTGAGAGTGAAAAACTCAACATTATTGATGCACATTAGAGAATCACACTATCTAAGAATCACACCATGGGTGCGGACCTGGTGAGCTGCAGACACCAGCTGAGCTCTCAGGGCTTTGGGTCATGGGGAGGTGTGTGCCCTGTGACCAGCAGAGGGTGCTGTGGGACTGCCCTGTGGTCCCCACATAGCTTCTCAGTGAGGGCCATTCACTCAAAGGAGCCTGGGCCTGGGGGCTGGACCCTATGCTCCCTGATGGGGACTCAGCAGCTGTGTCCTCTCAAGCCTGGCAGAGTCCCCTGGACAGGGACCTCTGTGAGATCTCAGCAGGTGCTTCCTCCCAGGGCTCTTCCAAGGGTGAAGCCAATCTCCATCCTCATTCTGGAGTGTGAGCTGAGCTCCAGCACCAGGGCTCATAGAAGTGCTGGGCAGTTATTGGGTGAAAACACATTTGCATGGACAGCCCCTTTTCTAACAGAGGGTAGAGAAGAAAAAGAGGCCTGCTGCAGCCAAGCCCCACTGTGGAGCTCAGGGGCTGTGTGCACCATGCCCTGGACTCCTGTCCTCATTGTGTTCCTCTGTCATGGCACAGGTAGGTCAGGCCACGGGGATCAGGCCTTACTTCCCAATTTCAGTCCTTTCATGCTTATTTCCTAAGAAACTTTACCCTGGTTCCTGTTCCATGTCCCACTGTGTTTGTGTTTGCAGGTTCCCTCTCCCAGCCTATGCTGACTCAGCCACCCTCCCTCTCTGCATCTCTGGGAGCATCAGCCAGACTTACCTGCACCCTGAGCAGTGACTTCAGTGTTGGCGGTTATGGCATAGGCTGCTACCAGCAAAAGCCAGGGAATCCCCAGTATCTCCTGTACTAATACACACCCTCTGATGAGCACCAGGAGCCCGGGGTCCCCATCCACTTCTCTGGACCCAAAGATGCCTCAGCCAATGCAGGGCTTCTGTTAATTTCTGAGCTCTAGCCTGAGGACAAGGCTGACTATAACGGTAATATCAAGGTCTGACAATTAAGTTCGCAAGCTTGTTGCAACGCTCTTTCAAACCTTTTTTGATATCAGAGGGATTATTCATTATGAATTCGTACCAACTAGAGAAACAGTTAACCAAGTTTACTATTTGGAAGTTCTGGAAAGGCTGCGTGAAAAAGTTAGATGATCTGAACTTTTATTCCAACAATTCATGGCTCTTACATCACAACAATGCACCAGCTCACATGGCACTGTCTGTGAGAGAGTTTTTAGCTAGTAAACAAATAACTGTATTGGAATACCCTCCCTACCCACCTGATCTGGTCCCCAATGACTTCTTTCTTTACCCGAAGATAAAATATTGAAAGGAAGACATTTTTATGACATTCAGGACATCAAGGGTAATATGATGACAGCTCTGATGGCCATTCCAGAAAAAGAATTCCAGAATTGCTTTGAAAGGTGACTAGGTGCTGGCATTGGTGCATAGCTTCCCAAGGGAAGTACTTCAAAGGTCACCATAGTGATATTCAGCAATGAGGTATGTAGCACTTTTTCTAGGATGAGTTCGTGAACTTAATTGTCAGAACTCATATGTGGTATGACAACTCTATCACTCACCCAGTGTTCCCGACCCACAAGGAAGTGAGAAAGAAAGCTACTGTCTGCTCTCTAGGCTTAGTGCAGTCATCCCTGCTGATGGCTCTGGCCAAGTCTGGCTCAGCCATGACTTGTGTGGTCAGATCTTGATCCAGCACCTGCTTTGCCTGGATTAGTAGTTCTGGTTATGTCTTCTGTTCAACTTGTAGATTGATTTATTGCTCATATATTCTCACTGTGTTCGTGTTTTCACAGGCAGATATTCCCTGCTCAGAGTTATAAAATCTCCCAATGTCAACATTTGAGGAGGTCAAGTCAGGTCAATTCAGGCCACGTCCAGCTCAGGGTGGAGGAGTGACTAAGATATGCTTCTGGTCTGAGTGTTTCAGTTTGAATTACATGATACAAACCAACACTCTAGAATGAAGTGTACCCTTTATACTAGCAATGAACTATCAAAATTGAAAAATAAAAACAATATCGTTTATAACAACAGCAATGTAAAATATTTAAGGATAAATCTGAGAAAAAATGAAAGTCTTATACACTAAAAAGTATAAAACATTGCAAGGAAATTAAATGAAACTTACATAGATATAACTAGTTTGTGGGTTGAAATACCCAGTGAGGTTAATATAATGATTTTTCCCAAATTGAATGAAAAACTCACTGCAAGGTCTTTGGGTAAAATGTCCTTGCAATGAAAGATGATGTAGGTAATTTCAGCAAAGAAATGGAAACTGTAAGAAAACACCTAAATGAAACAACAGCCTATGTATGATCCTTCTCTTGTTCCATGAGACCTGCCTGCACCTGTGAGAGGGGAGGGGAAAAAAGTAGATGTGAAGTCACAGGACCCAAATCAAGGTCAGGCAGGGATAGGGGCATTAGTCCAGGAAGAGGCACAGACCAGGGGGTAGGGGGGACATGCTCTCCTGAGGGCTGATGGCCAAAGTGTGGGTGCAGTGGGTCAGGGCTGTGTACAACTGGGTGTTGATGCTGTGCTGTCATCTGCAGCATACACCTGAGATGACATGTCTGTGATTGTCACCTCACCCCACTGAAGGACCTGGCGACCTGTCCCTTGTTGGAAGAGAATCAGGACCATAAAGACGCTATGTTGAAGAGGGTAACGTGTGATTTCAGGGACTCTGACCCTGACTCTGTTTCCAAGGGTTAGAAATGGAAACTGCAGCCATAATTTCTGGGAAGACAATCTGAAGACCCTTGTCACAAAAGGGATCCCCTCCAATAGCTGCCTCACTATGTCTCAGGAAGTGTGAGGATGTCCTGGCCACACATGGGGTGTTGGTTGTCTCATCCTGTGGGTGTGGCTATAGTGGGAAGTCATGCCTACTGGGGGAATCTTGTATCCTTGGCATATACCTCATTGAAACATATATTCTCAGGGCCTTTGTAGGATCCAGGACACTGAATTTCCATCTTCCAACACCTATCCTAAGTTGTTCCACAGGACAGGACCCAGGAAGGTGCCAGAAATACAAAGAGGATGATGTGGGTATGGAGTAGAGGAAGAGATGGGAGGCATCTGGGCCTTAGCTCTGGGCCTGAGCAACAGGGTTATGGATTGTCCACATCATGCCCTGGATTCCCATCTTCCTCACCTCCCTTGACATGAAACCGGTAAAGGATCCTGACACTCATGCTCATGTCTCCCCAGCTCTGTCCCACTCCCTGTTGTGTGGACTCTGACTTGTGCTCACAGGTCCCTGCATTTTGCTCTGCCAATCCAGTGTCCTTCAGGGACAGGCAATTGGGACAGAAAGCCAATACCTACTATCCTGGGAGAAGCAAAAACTGTGGCTAGGATGGCGTGATTCACACCCATCAACACCAGGCATATCTCACCAAAACTATGGACCCACTTACTTTTAAAATGTGGATTCTGTTTATTTCCACCATGTCACCTGCAGCAGAAGCTCTTGTTTCCAACTTGAGGGTAAAGCAGTACATCACTGACCAGCACAACCAGCCCCAGGCCTGGGAGATAAAAGTCTAACTCCTTGAGCACCCAGAACCAATGTCATTGCTCTAGCAATGCCTATTTCACATAGATTTTTTTGTTCTTTTCTTTTCAGAATGTTTCCTCATATGATCAAGTGAGGACATGAGAAGTGAGCTTGTAGCTCATCTCCTTAGCGTTTTCCCAACCACACCTCACACAAGACAGCCAGGGCTGTCTTCTCAGTTCATATTCAGATTCTGGGAATCCCGCACTTTCTGACTCTCTGCCTTTTGCAATTTACCCCTCATTACCAACCTCTCTGGCAATCCCAAACTTTGTGCTCTGGAACTTGAAGTGAACAAAGTCATCAGGAACCCCAAATCTCACCTTTTAGGTCTTTTAGGTTCTTGCTTCCAGGCTGTGCTGACTTATCCATTCACAGTATTAGGGTCAGGTCTCAGGAATAACATCATCTATAGCAGAAAACACAGCACCACAGAGATGAACAATATGGCCAGGCAACACAAGCATCCAGGCAGGATCCCTAGAAACGTGGACCTGGGAGTTCCATCTCAGAGATGTCAGAGATGGAACCTCTGGTCAGCCCTGGCAAAGAATGCTTCCTCAGAGTCTTTTAGATCATATCCTAAAGAAGCAGATCATTAGGGCCAACATTCAATGACCTTGACACAATGTTCCCGACACTGGAGGATTGGACTCAGCCTCCCCTCCCACTGTGGGCCATTCACTCGCTAGTCACTTCCTACATCTAACTTCACATCAGGGATGACTCTGCTGTTCAATCTACTATAAGCCACTGAGGATATGAAGACTTTCCAAGATTCTGTGGCTATGAAGGTGGCTTAAATTCTGTAATTGCATGTTCTCAGCCTGGTCATTCCTCCACAGACAGAAACATTATCCTCAGGAAACAGATTCCTTCAGGGCAATCAACAGAAGAGTCAACAGAAGGCTGATGCCAAAGTACATAGCTCAAGAGCTAACAACCTACCAGAATCTGACCAGAGGGAATCCATATAATTTGATCTCAGGTCTTTGTCAGGAACAAAAATCTATGACTACCTTTCCTTGTCTGTACACAAGCACTTCCTGGTGGCCCTCTTCCTGTCCTACTGAATCCAGGAGCAGGCACCTTCCTTCCTGGTCTCCTGGGCATGACCCTCAGGTCTGGGCAAACATGCTGCTTGTCAGCTCCCTTCCCTCAGACACCAGGCTCCCTTGTAAAGACTGACCTTCCTGCAGAGACATGAAACCAGGGGGAAGCTGCTCTGAGAGTCACTGTGCTGGAGGGACAGGAGGTACCTTGATTCTTGTGGATCCACATCCTTAGTACTGTGTGTGTCCCTGATCTCATGGCCATGTTAGGATTTAGTGCATTGTTCTTTATCCAGAACAGGGGAAGTCTGTGACAGCTCATGAGAGCACAAAGGAGACCACTGTCCTTATCATTTTATCACCCAGGTAAGGCACTGGCCTTAGGTGTCAGTTCTCTGGAATACTCTGTAAATGGAAGATAAATGTTCCATAGTAAGCTCTGGGGATCAAACTTAAGAATGAGTGAAAGTATAGCTTTATAGCAAACCAGAGACACACACAAATGGGGATCACTCATGAGGGTGAAAGAGGTGAATTGTTTCAGAACTTTTTTTCCTGCTTCTTTCTCATTGCAAAATATTGCAACAGAAAAACACACATGACACTTTCAGTAAATGCTTAAGTAGCTGCCAATTACAATCTTCATTCCTGGCTTTATAAAAATAAATGTAGAAGTGAAGTAATAAAAGATACACTCTTGATGTCTTTATGATTGTTTCTCTTTAAACTAGAGAGAAGCATTATTCCTAAAGGTGAAGTATTAGAATTGTTTCCATTTTAATTGTGGACCATGCATGATGGCTGCTCTCACAGCTACTATGAAATATTTTCATCTGGGATTTGTATCAAATCAATAATAAAAGTGAAAAAAATATTTAAATGAGGAATCAATTAAAATTATGGAAACTACCATTATGCACCTATAGGACTGGAGATTGAACTTAAAATTCATTAGAATGAATACAAAATTATCACGTTCACAATAACATTAGAATATAATTTTTTTACAGCGATGGACATCTATTTATTATTTGTGGCTGCTTTCATGCTACAACAGCAAAGTTGAGTAGTTGTACAGAGATCATAGGGCCTGCAAATCCTAAATGATTTCCTTTCTGGCCTTTTACACAAATTGGTTGCTGACCTTTGTGTCAGCTGCTGCATGACTTTGTATAATATGGCTGATTTTTTTTAGCCTGAGTAACCAAATTATAGTTTTCTTTTAATTTTGGTTCTCAAGAACACACAAATACCACATCATTTCACTTCTAATTCACTGATTCTTCTTTTGTTGTTGTTTTTAAATTATTTTTATTATGAAATACATATTTTTTATAATTATCTCAGCTGTACAACAGAGTGCAACAGTTATACTTTTTACCCCTCAAAGTAACAACCCCCCTCCCCCAATCCGCTGCCCCATTTCCCCCCAATATCATACATATCTATTACAATTCCCTTGACTCCACTCCCACACTATACTCCACGTCCCATGACTATATATATATATATATATATATATATATATATATATATATATACATTCACTTATAGGTGACATACAATATTATACAACATCAGCTTTAGGTGTACAGTTCAGTGATCAAGCCTCTTCCCCATCCATGATGAGGTCTCCCTAGCAAGACATGTGACCACCTGACACCCCACAAAATATTCACAAAACCATCAATTACATTCCTCGAACTGTCTTCCACGTCCCTGTGGCAACACTGCAGCTACATATTTATGCTGTCCAAACCCCTCCCCCTCTCCCCAATCTCCACCCCCTCCCAACCAACAGCCATCAGTTGCTCCTCCATATCTCCAAGAACACCTCTGCCCACTTCCCTCATTCATTCAGTTTTTCAGATTCCACATATAAGTGAAATCATATGGTATTTGTCTTTCTCCAACTGACTTATTTCACTTAACATAATAGTGTCTAGGCCCATCCATATCGTCCCAAATGGTACGATTTCATTCTTCTTTATAGCAGAGTAATACTCCATTATGTAAATGTACCACAGTTTCTTAATCCAGTCGTCTACCAATGGGCATTTCGGTTATTTCCAAGTCTTGGCTATTGTGAATAGCGCTGCAATAAACATAGGGGTACATATATTTTTTTCGAATTTCCATCTGGGGTTTTTCTGGATAGATACCCAAGAGTGGAATTGCTGGGTCATATGGTAGTTCCATTTCCAGTTTTTTGAGATATCTTCATACTGATTTCCATAAGGGCTGCACCAATCTGCAGTCCCACCAACAGTGCAGCAGGGTTCCTTTTTCTCCACAGCCTCGCCAGCACTTGTTGTTTGTTGATTTATTGATGATAACCATTCTGACCGGAGTGAAGTGGTATCTCACTGTGGTTTTTATTTGCATTTCCCTAATGATTAGTGAGGTCGAACATTTTTTCCTATGCCTGTTGGCCATCTGTATGTCCTTTTTACAGACATGCCTCTTCATATCTTTTGCCCATTTTTTAATTGGGTTGTTTGTTTTTTTGGTGTTGAGTTGAATGAGTGTTTTATAAATTGTGGATATTAACCCCTTATCAGATATATCATTGGCAAATATCTTCTCCCATTCAGTAAGCTGCCTTTTTGTTTTCTTGATGATTTCCTTTGCTGTGAAAAAACTTTTAAGTTTGATGTAATCCCATATGTTAATTTGTTCTTTTATTTCCCTTCCCCAAGGGGATATCTCAGTAAAAATATTACTGAGGGTAATGTCTGCAAATTTACTCCCTATTTCTTCTTCTAGGAGTTTTATGGTTTCAGGTCTTACATTTAAGTCTTTAATTCATTTTGAATTTGTTCTTGTATATGGTGTAAGTAGGTGGTCCATTTTCATTCTTTTGCACGTGTCAGTCCAATTTTCCCAGCACCATTTATTAAATAGACTATCTTTACTCCACTGTAAATTCTTGCTTCCAATGTCATAGATTAAATGACCGTATATGGATGGGTTTATTCCTGGGCTCTCTATTCTGTTCCATTGATCTATGTGTCTGTTTTTATGCAAGTACCATACTGTTTTGATTAGTGTAGCCTTGTAGTTTGATTTGATGTTGGGTAGCGTGATACCTCCCACTTTGTTCTTATTTCTCAAGATTGCTGTGGCTATTCGGGGTCTTTTATGGCTCCATATAAATATTCAGATTATCTGTTCTATTTCTGAGAAATGTGTTCTTGGTAGTTTGATAGAAATTGCAATGAATCTATATATTGCCTTAGGTAGTATTGACATTTTAACTATATTAATTCTTCCTATCCATGAACATGGTATGTATTTCCATTTATTTGTATCTTCTTTGATTTCTCTCTTCAACGTCTCATAATTTTCTGAGTACAGGTCTTTTAATTCTTTGGTTAAATTTATTCCTAGGTATTTTATTGTTTTTGAAGCAATCGTAAATGGGATTGATTTCCTGATTTCTTTTTCTGATAGTTTATTATTGGTGTATACAAATGCAACTGATTTCTGAATGTTAATTTTGTTTCCTGCTACCCTACTAAATTCATTTATCAGTTCTAACAGTTTTTTGGTGGCATCTTAGGGATTCTCTATATATAGTATCATGTCATCTGCATATAATGACAATTTTACTTCCTCTTTTCCAATTAGGATGCCTTTTATTTCATTTTCTTGTCTGATGGCTGTGGCCAGAACTTCCAGAACTATGTTGAATAGAAGTGTTGAAAGTGGGCAGCCTTGTCTTGTTCCTGATTTTAAGGCGAAAGCTTTTAGCCTTTCCCCATTGAGTACGATGTTTGTTGTGGGCTTATCATAGATGGCCTTTATTATGTTGAGATATGATCCCACTATTCCCACTTTGCTAAGAGTTTTTATCATAAATGGTTGCTGGATTTTGTCAAATGCTTTTTCTGCATCTATTGATATGATCATATGATTTTTATTTTTCATTTTGTTAATGTGATGTATTACGTTAATTGATTTGCGGATATTGAACCAACCTTGCATACCAGGAATGAATCCCACTTGATCGTGGTGTATGATCTTTTTAATGTGACACTGAATTCTGTTTGCTAGTATTTTGTTGAGGATTTTTGCATCTATGTTCATTAGAGATATCGGCCTGTAGTTTTCTTTTTTTGTAATATCTTTGTCTGACTTTGGGATCAGAGTAATAGTGGCCTCATAAAATGTGCTTGGGAGCCTTCCCTCCTTCTGTATTTTTTGGAATAGTTTGAGGTATTAATGCTTTTTTGAATGTTTTGTAAAATTCACCTGTGAAGCCATCTGGTCCAGGACTTTTGTTTGTTGGAAGCTTGTTGATTACTGACTCAATTTCTTTGGTAGTAATCAGTCTATTCAGAGTTTCTGTTTCTTTTTGTTTTAGACTTGGTAGATTGCAAGCTTCTAAAAATTTATCCATTTCTTCCAGATTGTCAAGTTTGTTGGCATATAGATGCTCGTAGTATTTTGTTACAATTTCCTGTATTTCTGTGGGATCTGTTGGCACTTCCCCTTTTTCATTTCTGATTTTATTAATTTGGGTCGTCTCTCTCTTTTTCTTGGTGAGTCTGGCTAAGGGTTTGTCGATTTTGATTATCTTTTCAAAAAACCAGCTCTTGGTTTCATTGATCTTTTGTAGTTTTTTTTTTTTTTTTTGGTCTCTATTTCATTTATTTCTGCTCTGGTCTTTATTATTTCCTTCCTGATACTCCCTTTGGATTTGTTTTGCTGTTCTTTCTCCAGTTCCCTTAGGTGTAAAGATACTCGGTTGATATGAGATTGTTCTTGTTTCTTTAGATAGGCCTGCAATGCTATGAATTTTCCTTTTAGGACTGCTTTTGCTGTATCCCATAGATTTTGAGTTGTTGTGTTTTCATTGTCGTTTGTCTTCAGATAGCTTTTGATTTCTTCCTTGATCTCAGTTTTGACCCAGTCGCTATTTAGTAGCATGTCATTCAGCCTCCATGTATTTGTGTGCTTTCCAGGTTTCTTTTTATAATTGATTTCTAGTTTTATAGCATTGTGGTCAGAGAAGATGCTTGATATGATTTCAATCTTCTTAAATTTATTCAGACTGGTTTTGTGCCCTAACATGTGGTCTATCTTGGAAACTATTCCATGTGCACTTAGAAGAATGTATATCCTGTTGCTTTGGGGTGAAATGCTCTAAATATCAATTAAATCCAGCTGGTCTAAAGTGTCATTTAAGGACACTGTTTCCGTGTTGATTTTCTGTCTGGAGGATCTGTCCATTGGTGACAACGGAGTGTTGAAGTCCCCTACTAAAATAGTGTTGCTGTTGATCTCTGTCTTTATTTCTGTCAAAATCTGTTTTATGTATTTAGGAACTCCTATGTTGAGTGCATAGATGTTTACTAGGGTTATGTCCTCTTGTTGAATTGATCATTTTATTATTATGTAGTGTCCTTCTTTGTCTTTTATTGTAGTCTTCATTTTAAAGTCTATTTTGTCTGAAATAAGTATTGCTACTCCCGCTTTTTTCTCATTTCCGTTGCGTGAAATACCTTATTCCATCCCTTTACTTTCAATCTGTGTGTGTCTTTTGATCTGAGATTGGTCTCTTGTAAACAGCATATGCATGGGTCCTGTTTTATTATCCACTCTACGTCTTTTGATTGGAGCATTTAATCCATTCACATTTAAAGTGATTATTGATAGGTGCATATTTATTGCCATTTTGTTATTTGTATTTCTGATCTTCCTGGGTTAGCTTGTTTTCCTCTTTCTTCTGTTTAAAAAAGCCCTTTTAGCATTTCCTGCAATGCTAGCTTGGGAGTAATGATTTCCTTAAATTTATTCTTTTCTGAGAAGTTCTTTATCTCTCCTTCAATTTTTTTTTTTTTTTTTTTAGCTGAGCCGTCCTGCTACCTGTTCGCAGCTCAGCGGCAGATCAGCTTGGGCCGGACTCGAACCGCTGTTGCTCAGAGCTCAAACCTTTGAGCGAGCTCTTAACCAACTGAGCCACTCAGCCGGCCCTATTTCTCCTTCAATTTTAAGTGATATCCATGCTGGGTAGAGCAATCTTGGTTGTAGGCCTTTATTTTGCATCACTTTGAATATTTCCTGTGACTCCCTTCTGTCCTGCAGAGTTTGTGTAGAAGAGTCAGCTGTTAGTCTTATAGGAGTTCCTTTGTATGTTACCTGCTGTCTTTCTCTTGCTGCTTCTAGGATGCTGTCTTTGTCTTTAACCTTTGCCATTTTTACTATGATTTGTCTTGGTGTGGACCTGTTTGGGTTCAGCTTGTTTGGAACTCTCTGCACTTCCTGGGCTTGTATGTCGATTTCCTTCACCAGGGTAGGGAAATTCTCAGTCATTATTTCTTCAAATACATTCTCGATCCCTTGCTTCTTCTCTTCTCCTTCTGGTATTCCTATGATGCGAATGTTGTTGTGCTTCATGTTGTCCCACAGGTCTCTTAAACTGTTTTCATAGTTTTTTATTCTTTTTTCTTTTTGTTGTTCCAACTGGGTGATTTATGATATTTTGTCTTCTAAATCACTGATCCGATCCTCTGCTTTATCTATTCTACTGGTGTTTCATTCGAGTGTGTTCTTCATTTCAGTTATTTTATTCTTTAGTTCTACCTGGTTGTTTTTTATGATTTCTGTATCCTTCTTTATGTCCTCCTTAAGTTCCTGAAACATTCCTATCATCAGTGTTCTAAACTGTGTCTCTGAAAGGTTGGATACCTCTGTTTCATTTAGTTCAATTTCTAGATTTTCTTCTGATCTTTTACTTGGGACATGTTTCTTTGTTTCTTCATTCTGGCTGTCACTCTGTTTGCTTCGATGTATTAGATCACTTAGAAAGGAAAAAGAAATTAAAATAAAAAAAGATAAAAAGAGAATAAAAAAGAAAAAAAAGGGTGGGAGGAGCTCTCCGTTCACTTTAATCTGCAGACCACTTGCTTAGCAAGAGAGAGATTCTGGGCGACTCAGCACCAGCTGTTCGGGGGAAGGGCTCAGTGCGTCATGCACGGACCTCCCTCTAGACTTGAAGTAAGCTTCCCACAATTAGTTGCTGTGTGCTCTGGAACCGTGCTCACCACCAAAAGTCCTCACAGGTTGTTGTGGGCTGTTTGCTGCTGCAAAAAACCCTCTGTGGCCTGAGGAGGTAGGAGCCAGGGACCAGGGCCTCAGGGTGCCCCTGGAAACACAGCTCTAGGTGGGCAGGGCAGGCCCCCAAGGCACCACAGGACGTGGTCAGTGGCCCCCACCAAGTCAGAGCAGCATGCACTCCTGCACCAGCAGCCAGCCCACACAAAGTCGCCTGAAAAGGCCCGGCCAAATCACAGAGGTGCACAGCTCACAGCCCTACACTCCCAGGAAAACTCCCAGTCTCAGCCTGTCCCAATCAGTCGCTGGAAGATCAGCCAAGCAGCCCAACAGCCAATCGCCACCCAGGCAACTCTGCACTCGCAGGACAGAAATCGGGGACCTAAGGCGAATAATGCACTCCTGGGTCTCAATAAGTAGTCTTTTGGAGTCGGAGCGTGCCTGCCAGGCGTTTCCCTGGCTACACAGCACAAGCAGTGTTAATTTGCTGTCCTTTTGTCCTTCCGTCTAGTTGAGGAGCATGTTGCTTCACTGGCCCAAGTTGGCACCATCATTGTGCTCTTCCCGGGCGAGGCAGATCAGTCACCAGTTTCTGGATGGCCGCTCACAGCAGCTGCTGGCTGCTCACGCTGGCTGCTGGCTACACACGGTAGCCCATGGCAACCCACTGCATCAGGGGCTGCAGTCTCCGCCGTCGCTGGTGACTCATGGCAGCCCAGCTCCAGGTCAAGCTATTGTTCAGCATCTTACCTGTGGAGGGCAATGTCACTTGCCCTTATATGTGGGATCCGAACCGGGGCCCTCTGGCGTCCCACGCCAGTTCTTAACCATCACGCCACTCGGCCGGCCTAAAATTACCCATTTTAAAGTATACAATTCAGTGGCATTTAATACATTCACAGTGTTCTGCCACCATCTCCACCATCTAGTTTCAAAACATATTTATCTCCCCAAAATGAAATCCCTTATTCGTTTAGCAGTCATTTCCCCTTCTCCCCTCCTTCAGCCCTGGCAACCACTAATCTGCTTTCTCTCTCTATGGATTTTCTTATTCTCCATATTTAATATTCGTGGAATCATACAATAAATGACCTTTTTCTGGTTTCTTACCACAATGTTTTTGAGGTTCATCCACATTCTAGCAGGTATTAGTACTTTTTATTTCCTAGTTGAATAGTATTGCTTTGTATGTTTATGCCACGTTTTGTTCATTTACTTCTCAGTTGATGGACATTTGGGTTATTTCCACCTTTTACCTGTTATGAATAGTGCTGCTAAGTACATTTATGTACAATTATTTGCTTGAATACCCATTTCAATTCTTTTCAGTATATACCTAGAAGTGGAAGTGCTGAGTTGTAGGGTAATTCTATTAAATTAATTCTACTCTAATTAAATTTTTGAGGAACTGCCAAATATAACAACTTGCACTATTTTACATTCACCTAGCAATGTATGAGGGCTCCAATTTCTCCACATCCTCACCAACATTTATTATATTCCTCTTTTTTTATTATTACAGCCATCCCAGTGGGTGTGAGGTGATATCTCATTGTGGTCTTGATTTGCATTTACCTAGTGATTAATGATATTGAACCGTTTTACATGTTTGTTGGCCATTTGTACATATTATTTTTTTAATTTATTTTTCAACTGTAGTTGACACAATATTATATTAGTTTCAGGTGTACAACATAGTGATTAAACATTCATATACCTTATGAAATGATCACCATGATAAACCTGGTACCCATCTGGCACCATATGTAGTTATTACAATATTATTATTTAAATTTGTTTTATTCCTGACTTTAAGGGGAATTCTACTAAACATTAACCACTAAGTAAAGTATATTGTATGCTGTAAAATTTGTGTAGACACCCGTTATCAAGTTAAGGAGCTTCCTTCTATAATGAATTTGCTAAGAATTTTTACCATGGTAAAAATATATACATTTACCAAATGTATATATTAAATTTTATCAACTGTTTTCTCTGCATCCATTGAGATGATGACTTTTCCCATTTAATATATAAATGTAGTAAATTATACTAATAATTTTCCTAATGTTCTAGCATTGTATTCTGGAATAAACCCAAAAAGATCATAAATATTAATTCTGATGCATTGCTGGTTTAATTCATGATTTAATTTTTTACTATTTTGTTTAGGACTTTTACTTCTGCATTTATGAGAGATTTGTCTGCAATTTTCCTTTCCTATTTATCCTTGTCTGGTTTTTAATATCAAAATTCTGCCAGCATCATAAAAATTACTTGTGGTCATTCTTTCTTTTTCTGTGGTCTGACATACACTGTGCAAGATTCTTCTGAAGTGTTTGTCAGAATTTACTTATAAACCCCTCTGGCCCTCATGTGTCATTTTGTTTTTGCAGGTAGGTTTTAAACTAATTCAATTTTGTAAAAATAGCTATAGCTCTCTAGTCAAATTTTCTATTTCTTCTTGAGTCAATTTAGTAAGTTTCATTTTTCTAGGAACTGGTCATTTCATACAAGTTTTCAAATTTAGTTGCATGAAGTTTATAGCATTCTCTTATTTTTCAAAATATTGTTGTATATGTAGTGATTTTCCCTTTTAATTTCTGTCAGTTTATTGGTATTTCCAAAGCACCAGCTTTCTGTCTTCTTTATCATTTCTACTGTAAATTTGTTTTCTTTACTATTTTTAAATCTGTGTCTCCACCCCTTCCCTGCTGGCAACCATCAGTTTGTTCTCTGTACCTATGGGTCTGTTTTCATTTGTTGGTTTGATTGTTTTGGTTTCTTTAGATTCCACAAGTAATTGAAATCATACGGTATTTATCTTTCTCTATCTGACTTATTTCACTTGGCATAATACCCTCTAGGTCCATCCATATTGTTGCAAATGGCAAGATTTCATTCTTTTTTATTGCTAAGCAATATTCCATTGTATATACATATACGTACCACCTCTTCTTTATCCATTCATCTATCGATGGACACTTAGGTTGCTTCCATATCTTGGCTATTGTAAATAATGAACATAAGGATGCATATATCTTTTTAAATTAGTGTTTTTGTTTTTTTCAGGTAAATACACAGAAGTGGGATTGCTGGGTCCTATGGCAGGTCTATTTTTAATCTTTTTAGGAACTTCCATACTGGTTTCCATAGCGGCTGCACCACTTCACAATCCCACCAACAGTGCAGGAGGGTTTCCTTTTCTCCACATCTTCACCAACACTTGTCATTTGTTGATTTTTTATGATAGCCATTCGGACAGCTGTGAGGTAATATCTCATTGTGGTTTTGATTTGTATTTCCCTGATGATTAGTGATGTTGAGCATGTTTTCATATGTTTGTTGGCCATCTGTATGTCTTTTTTGAGAAATGTCTACTCAGGTCCTCTGCCCATTAAAAAAGTATATTTATTATTTTCAATTACAGTTGACATTCAATATTATTTTATATTAGTTTCTGATGTACAGCATAGTGGTTAGGCATTTATACTACAATTTATGCAGTGATCCCCCGATTAATATCCACCTGGCACCATGCATAGTTGTTGCAACATTATTGACTATATTCCCTATGCTGTACTTTACATCCCTGTGACTATTTTGTAACTACCAATTTTTGCTTCTTAATCCCTTCACCCTTTTCACCAAGCTCCCCAACCCCTCTCCCTTCTGGCAGCCATCAGTTTGTTCTCTGTATCTATAAGCCTGTTTCTGTTTTGTTTGTTCGTTTGTTTTGTTCTTTAGATTCCATATATAAGTGAGATCATACGGTATTTGTCTTTCTCTGTCTGACTTATTTCACTTAGCATAATATCCTCTAGGTCTATACAGGTTGTCACAAAAGGTAAGATTTTCTTTTTTATGGCCAAGTAATATTCCATTGTATATATGTACCATGATTTCTTTATCCAATTGTCTATTGATGGGCACTTGAGTTTATTCCATATCTTGGCTATTGTAAATGTAAATAGTGCTGCAGTGAACATAAGGATGCATATATCTTTTTGGATTAATGTTTTGGATTTCTTTGGATAAATACCCAGAAGTGGAACTGCTGGGTCATGAGGCAGTACTATTTTTAAATTTTTGAGGAACTTCCAAACCATTTTCCATGGTGGCTGCACGAATTTGCAATCCCACCAACAGTGTTGAGGGTTCCCTTTTCTCCACATTCTCACCAACTCTTGTTGTTTGTTGATTTATTGATGATGGCGATCCAGACAGGTGTGAGATGATATCTCATTATGGTCTTAATTTGCATTTCTCTGATTAGTGATTTTGAGAATCTTTTCATATATCTGCTGGCTATATGTATGTCCTCTTTGGATAAATTTCTATTCAGGTCCTCTACCCATTTTTAAATTGAATTGTTTGTTTTGGGGGTGTTGAGTTGTATGAAATTTTTATAAATTTTGGATATTAACCCCTTATCGTATGTATCATTGGCAAATATCTTCTCCTATTCAGTAGGGTTGCTTTTTGTTTCGTTGATGGTTTCTTTTGCTGGCAAAAACTTTTTACTTTTGATGTCGTCCCATTCATTTATTTTTTTCTTTTGTATCCCTTGCCCGAGGAGATATAGGAGAGAAAATATCACTAAGAACAATGTCGAAGAGCTTACTGCCTATGTTTTCTACTAGGAGTTTTATGGTTTCGGGTGTTACATTTAAGTCTTTAATCCATTCTAAATTTATTCTTGCATATGGTGTAAGAAAGTGGTCTAGTTTCATTCTTTTGCATTTATCTGTCCAGTTTTCCCAACACCATTTATTGAATAGGCTGTCTTTACCCCCATTGTATATTCTTGCCTCATTTGTCATACATTAAATAACGATGGATTTATACGCATAGATTTATTTCTGGGCTTACTATTCTGTTCCATTGATCTACATGTCAGTTTTTATGCCAGTACCATGCTGTTTTGACTACTATAGACTTGTAGTATAGTTTGATAACAAGCAGCATGATACCTCCAATTTTGTTCTTCTTTCTCAAGATTGCTGTTGCTATTCAGGGTCTTTTGTGGTTCCTTATAAATTTTAGGATTATTTGTTCTAATTCTGTGAAATATGCCTTTGGTATTTTGATAGGGATTTCCTTGAATCTGCATAATGCTTTGGGTAGTATGAACATTTGATCAATATTAATATTTACAACCCGTGAGCACAGTATATACTTCCATTTATTTGTGTCATCTTCAATTTCTTTCTTCACTGTCTTATAGTTTTCAGAGTACAGATCTTTTACTTCCTTTGTTAAATGTATTCCTAGATATTTTATTGCTTTTGATGCAATTGTAAATGGAATTGATTTTTAAGTTTCTCCTTCTGATCATTTGTTACTAGTGTATAGAAATGCAACATATTTCTGTATATTAATTTTGAATCCTGAAACTTTTACTGAATTCTTTTAATAGTTTTTTTGGTGTAGTCTTTAGAGTTTTCTACATATATTGGGTTGTCAGAAATGTCATGATGCATGTTTGTGACAGATGGCACTAGTTCATTTTTGGAAGTACTAGAGTCATTTGCATCTATGTTATTGCTATGTCATTTGACAGCTGACAGTTCTAGCTTCATTCTAAAAAAATGAGTGATTTGGTTGAGTTTTGGAGATTTTACAACAAGTTAAAGATGGAAGACCAAGCTGTGCATTTTTGCCATATTTTACTGTTTTACTTCCATAAAGGGAAGAACTCGCATCAAGCTTGTGAAAAGTTGCATAAAGTTTATAGTGACTATGCTCTACAAGAACATCAGTGCCAATGATGGTTCACAAAATTCCATGCTGGTGATTTTGATCTCAACAACGCTTTTCAGTCAGTGAGGCCCACCAAGGTTGATATCGACAAAATAAAGGCATTGATCAAGTCAAACCCATGTTACATGACACGAGAGATTGCAGAAACATTGAACATCCATCATTTAAGCATTCACGACCACCTGAAGAAGCTGGGATACATAGCAAGCTCGATATTTGAGTTCCACATGAACTCAAAGAAGTTCATTTGATGGCGTGTATAAACATCTGCAATATGCTCAAGAAATGTGAGGAAAACGAACCTTTTCTGAAGCAACTGATAACTGGTGATAAGAAGTGGAATGTTTACAACAGTGTGGTGCACAAACAGTCTTGGTCTTGACTTGATGATTTGTCTCAAATGACATCGAAAGCAGACATTCATCAGAGGAAGGTTATGATCTCAGTGTGATGGGGTTTTAAAGGTGTTGTGTTTTTCAAGCTCCTACCAAGGAACCAGACAATCTATTTGAATATGTACTGTTGGCAATTGGACAGTTTGAATGAATCCATCATCCAGAAATGTCCAGAGCTTGTTAATTGTAAAGGAGTTGTGTTCCATCACAACAACACGAGACCACACACAAGTTTGATCACCCGTCAAAAATTATTGGAGGGCCGGCCGAGTGGCGCGATGGTTGAGAATTGGCTTGGGACGCCAGAGGGCCCCAGTTCGGATCCCACATATGAGGGCCAGTGACACTGCCCTCTACAGCTAAGATGCTGAACAACAGCTCAACCTGGAGCTGGGCTGCTGTGAGTCGCCAGTGACGGCGTAGGCTGCAGCTCCTTATGGCAGTGGGTTGCCATGGGCTACCGTGTGTGGCCAGCAGCCAGCGTGAGCAGCTAGCAGTCGCAATGAACGGCCGTCCAAAAGCCGGCGACTGATCTGCGTCGCCCGGGAAGAGTGCAATGATGGTGCCAACGTGGGCCAGTGAAGCAATGTCCTCCACAACTAGACTGAAGAACAAAAAAAAAACGACAGCAACTTGTCTGTTCCCCTTCCCCCAATTCTCCAATTTAAAAAAATTATTGGAGCTTGGATGGGATGTGTCACCACACCCACTATATTCTCCTGTTCTTGCGCCATCAGACTTCCGCTTGTTTCGCTCTCTTCAAAACTCCTTGTGTAGTATAACGTTCAATTCAGATGAGGCTGTAAATCGGCACCTTTTTCAGTTTTTCGCAAATAAAGACAGGTCCTTCTATGAACGAAGAATTATGAAGCTCACTGACAGATGGCAGAAGGTTATCGAACAAAACGGGCAATATATCATTGATTGATCTTTGTTCTTTATATAAATAAATGACCTTTGAAAAACATAAACAAAATACATCATGACTTTTCTGACAACCCAATAGTATGTCATCTGCAAAGTGATAGTCTTACTTCTTCCTTTCCAATTTGGATGCTTTTTATTTCTTTTTATTGTCTAATTGCTGTGGCTAGGACTTCCAGTACTATGTTGAATAAAGTTGGTGAGAGTGGGCAACCTTGTCTTCTTGTTCCTGATCTTAGAGAAAATGCTTTTAGCTGTTCACCATTGAGTTTGATGTTGGCTGTGGGTTTGTCATATATGCCCTTTATTGTGTTGAGGTATGTTTCCTCTATCCCCACTTTGCTGAAAGATTTTATCATAAATGGATGTTGAATTTTGTCAAATGCTTCTTTTTTTAAAAAATGTTATTGGGGAATTGGGGAAGGGAGCAATGTTGGGGGATTGGGGAAGGGGAACATTGTGTTTTTCCAGGACCCATCAGGTCCAAATCAAGTTGTCCTTCAATCTTAGTTGTGGAGAGCACGAGCTCAGCTCCAAGTCCAGTCGCTGCTTTCAATCTAGTTTGCAGGGAGTGGGGGGGAGGGCGAAGCCCATCATCTCATGCGGGAGTCAAACCGGCACCCTTGTTGTTAAGAGCATGCACTCTCACCAGCTGAGCCATCCAGCCACCCGTTGGCAGCTCATTGGCAATTCAGCTCGGGCGCAGCTCACTTGCTGATATGGGAATTGAACTGGTGACCCTGCTGCTCAGAGCTCACGCTTGTAATCAACTGCGCCACCCGGCTGGCCCTCAAATGCTTCTTCTGCATGTAGTGATATGATCATATCATTTTTATTCTTCATTTTTGTTTATGTGGTGTATCATGTTGATTGATTTGTGGATTTTGCATCAACTTTGCATCCCAAGAATAAGTCCCACTTGACCATGATGTATGATCTTTCTAGTGTATGGCTGAATTTAGTTTGCTAACATTTTGTTGAGGGTTTTTGCATCTATGTTCATCAGCGATATTGGCCTGTAATTCCCTCTTTCTTTCTTTCTTTCTTTCTTTCTTTCTTTCTTTCTTTCTTTCTTTCTTTCTTTCTTGCTTTCTTTCTTGCTTTCTTTCTTGCTTTCTTTCTTCTTCCTTCCTTCCTGCTTTCTTTCTTAGTGTCTTTGTCTGGTTTTGGTATCAGGGTAATGCTGGCCATGTAGAATAAGTTTAGGAGCTTTCCCTCATCTTCCATTTTTAGGAATAGTTTGACAAAGATAAGTATTAATTCTTCTTTGAATGTTTGGTAGAATTCACCTATGAAGCCATGTGGTCCAGGACTTTTGTTTGTTGTCAAGTTATTGATTACTGATTTGATTTCATTACTAATAATCAGTCTGTTCAGATTTTTTGTTTCTTCCTGATTCACTCTTTGAAGGCTGTACATTGCTAGGAATTTACCCATTTTTTCCTGGTTGTATAATTTGTTGGCATATAACTGTCCATAGTATTTTCTTATAATGCTTTGTATTTCTGTGGTGTCAGTTGTCACTTCTTTTTCATTTCTGATTTTATTTATTTGTACATATTCTTTGGAAAAAACACATATGTAAATCCTTTGCCTGTTTTTAATTTGGTGTTTTACCTTCACATCACTGAGTTGTAAGGGTTCTTTATGTATTCTGGAAACTAGACTCTTATCAGATAAATTATTTGTAAATATTCCATTCTGTAGATTGTCTTTTCACTTTCTTCATAGTGTCCTTCTAGGTACAAATTTTTTTTATTTTTGATGAAGTTTAATTTATCTTATTTTTTCTTTCATTGTCTATGCTTTTGGTATCATATTGAAGAATCCATTGCTAAACTAAGATCATGAGTTTTTCTTTGTTTTCTCCTAAGATTTTTATATTTTTAAATCTTTATTTAGGTATTTGTTCCATCCATTTTGGGTTAATTTTTATATGATATGAATTAAGTTACCAATTAATTTGTTTGCATAGAGATATCCAATTGTCCAGCATTTGTTGAAGAGACAATTATTTCCCAATAGAATAGTCTTGGCACCCTTATCCAAAATCAATTGACTATAGATGTGTGGGTTAATTTCTGGTTTATCAATTCTATTCTCTTGATCTGTATGTCTATCCTTATGCCAGTATACCACTGTCTTGATTACTGCAGCTTTGTAGTAATTTTTGAAGTTTAGAAATCTGGGTCCTGCAACTTTGATTTTCTTTTTAAAGATTGTTTTGGTTATTCGATTCTCTTATAAGTCCATATGGTTTAGGATTTTTATTCCTTGTATTTTGTTGTTGTTGTTGTTGTTGTTGTTGTTGTTGAAAACTGGACATTCTGAATATTAGAATGTGGCACCTTTGGAAATCACATTCTCTCTCCTCTTCTTGGTTTGTGGTTGCTACTTGTTTGGATTGTTGTTGTTTGCTAATTTAGTGATTTTCTTAACAACTTTTGTAACATCTGTATTCTTTGTCATGTGTAGTCACTGAAGTCTTTGTCTCATTAGCTTAGTGGCCAGCTAGTGTTTTGAAATAGTTACCATAAATTCCTGGATTCAAAAAGGAAAAAGGAAAAAGTAAGAAACATAATATTCTCCCAGTGTTTGGAGATTGTCTCTGTTATGGCATTCCTTCAATGCTTAGCAACTCTGCATTATCCTTAACTTCATGCTTGCACAGAGCCTGAGAGCCATCCAGAAGTGAGAGCTTGTGTTCTCAGCTGTTTTCTGAGCATGTGTCTAGCACACAGCCTTCTTGATTCCTGTATATACACAAGAGCTTTTAAAAGCCTTTATTCTTCCACTGTTGGGAGCCGTCTCAGAGTACTGAGACTCCAGGTTGACTGCAGGTGGAGAATGGCAGGTGGCTAAAGACCCCCAAGTTCTGTGTGCTGAGAAAAAGACTGCAAAGCTGCTTGTTAGCTGAACAGCAAAAAGGAAACTGCTAAAATCAGTAACCCAACAATGCCCAGCTCATCTTCTGTGCCTTGGAAAAGCAGAAGTTTCTAAACCACAACCATAAGACCCCCAGATGTCACTGTCTATGGGCTTATGAGCTTTTGGGACTTTTCCATCATGGACTTGCTGACAGTTGCTATTTGCCTCAAGTTTCACTTTACTTAAAATATATTATTAGTCTATGCTATGTGATCATGTAACTTGTTGCCAAGACATTATCTCACCTCCAAACCCCTAAGTCAAGAACATTGGTTCCTCATTCCCCCAAAACCCCCTACCAAACTCCTATGCTTAGATAAGATTTACTCCTGGTAAAAGAGGAACTTGCTTCCTATATAAGCACTATGCCTTTTAATAAAAGTTGTCCTGTCTGCCATCCGCAGTTAGTGACATTCCTAATCCCAACTTTGGTGTCTATGCCATTTCTTTCTTTTCTCATTTCCTCGCATCCATCAATCCTGTTCAGGGACTGTTCAGTGGGTTCCTGGCCTGATCATCCAGGGGCCCCGGCTGTCGAGCCAGCTCTTGGCACTGCACATATCTCTTTTCTCAACCTTGTCCTTCCCAGGTTTTTCAGCTGTCTATTGCTTGCCCTGACTCTTGTCTCTTACTCTAGGATGCTGTGGCCAGTACTTGTGCCTTTAAGTGCTTTGGGCAAAAGCTGCCCAGGAAGCTGCCTCAGTCCAGAGTTCACTCTTAGTTTCACAAACAAAGGCATACCATTTTGCCAATCCTTGAGGGAGTTGCCAGGGTGCTTAAGACCTAGAACCACAATTCTTTGAGAACAAGGTCCGTGGTGCTCCCTTTAGCACCAGGAGTGCAGGCTTCTATCCTCAAGGTCACCACAGGTCTGAGGTGTGAGGAATGATGGTATGCAGGCAATTTGAAACACCAAAGTGTCCCTTACCACAAAGCAGCAGATTCTCTTATCACCAAGCCTTCCCTGGTAGCTGTGAGTTTTTTACTGAATTCCAACATTCAACAAAAGTTGACTCTGCCTCTATGACTTTGGTTTTGTTTGTTCATTTGTTTTATATTCCACATATGAGTGAAATCATACAGTGAGAATGATATCTATATGACATATACAGATGTCAAATTATGGTTGTTAAAAATTCATTAATTTTGGGCCAGCCGAGTGGCGCTTTGGTTAAGAGCTGGCTTAGGATGCCAGAGGGCCCCGGTTTGGATCCCACATATGAGGGCCAGTGACACTGCCCCCTGCAGCTAAGATGGTGAAAGGCAGCTCGACCTGGAGCTGGGCTGCTGTAGGTCACCGGTCACGACGTAGGCTGCAGTCCCCTGCTGCAGTGGATTGTCATGGGCTACTGTGTGTAGCCAGCAGCCAGCGTGAGCAGCCAGCAGCTGCTGTGAGCAGCCGTCCAGAGGCCAGCGACTGACCTTCCTCGTGCAGGAAGAGCGCAGTGATGGTGCCAGTTTGGGCCCGTGAAGCAACATCCTCCATAACTAGACTGAAGAACAAAACAACTGCAACTTGTCTGTTCCCCTCCCCCAATTCCCCAAGAAAATATTTTTTTAAAATTAATTAATTTTTATTGAGGTAACATTGGTTAATAAGATTATATAAATTTCTGTTGTACATTATCATTCAATATCTGTATATTATATTGTGAGTTCACCACCAAAAGTGTACTTTCCATCATACATTTGACCCACTTTATCCATTTCATCCTCCTATCCCCCTCCTTTTCTGGTAACCACCAATCTGTTGTCTGTATCTATGAGTTTGTTTTTGTTTAGTTATGTTTGTAAGTTTGTGATTTTTTTTGTTTTATATTCCACATAAGGACAAAATTATATGGTTTTTGTTCTTTTCCATCTGACTTCTTTCACTTAGCACAATACCTTCAAGGTTCATCCATGTTGTTGCAAATGGCCACATTTCATTTTTTATGGCTGAGCAGTATTCCACTGTGTGTGTGTGTGTGTGTGTGTGAGAGAGAGAGAGATCTCTTTATCCATTCATCTGTCTATGAACTTGAATTATAATTTTGTACACACACTTGAAACTTCTATAATGTTATAAACCAATGTTACCACAATTTTTAAAAAGCCCTCCAAACGTTGATTCTGACAACTTTAGTTCAATTGTTGCTTTAGAGGACAGATGGGGCCTTGGAGTTCTCTACTCCACTATTTTCCAACCTCTTATAACTTCAACCTCTCCTTTAAATGCTTCCTTTCTCTCTGCATATGAATATAAATTTCTTCAATACTAAAATAAAAAATTCCTCTTGATCCTGCATTCTCCTTCTGGCTGCTCCTTAATATCTCTCCTTCATTTATCAGAAACACTTTCTTCAAGGAGTAGTTTCTGTACACACCCTCAGTTACAATAAACAAAAATGTCTCCAGATAGTCTCTAATGTGACCCAGGTGAAAAGTTATTCCAGATTGAAAGCCACCGTATTAAATCAAATTCAGAACATATTTGGATTTAACCTGTTTTCACATGTACTTTGTTATTGGTTTGTTTGTTTGTTTGTTTTGGTATATAGTCCTATGAAATTTTATCACTTGTGTAAATGCATGTAACCATCACCTCTATGAGCATACAGGGCTCTTTCATCCACAAAAAGAAACTCCTTGTTGTTACACAAATAATTTTTCTAAACAAGTGGCATAAAGGTGAATAACATGTGTAAGATTCTACCTTAGCATAACAAAGGGAAGACACAAGAATGTGTTTCTGTACTTATAAATGCATAAATAATATACTGGGGTGATACTATGGCATGTATTGGGCAGGGGATTGGAGTAAATATTTTCACTGAATATGTTGCATTGGATTTTTGAGCTATATCATTATGTTATCACTTCCAAAAATTAAAGATAGTAAATAAAACCAAACGAATGGCATGGTTTCTAAGTAACATTTCAACAGGCTTTAAGAGCTTGCGACATATTGACTGGACCTGATCAGTCAGAGCTGCTGTAAGAAAAATAGAGAGAAACACACTTAGGCATCAATAGATTTAGTAATAGACTTAGACTTGTCATAGCCATGACACTTAATTTATAATGGAAAGGTAACTACCTGTCCTCTTCTTTTATAAAGACAATTCCCTTAACAATCAATTAAATGAGGTCTGTGAAGCACTTAATAAAGACTAGAGATTGTAGTATAATAAAGATTGTACACCTTTCCTTTAATGGGAAAAGGTCATTGCCTTATCATCACATAATGGCACAATATAAATTATTATTTAAGCATGAATGCCACCTTCTTTCTTCTGTAAACTCTGCCCTATATGATGAGGCCAATGCAAATCACACAGTGAAGATGGTTTTAAGGTCATTATCAGATCAAATGTTAGATTGCATAGAAGATAATGATTACAGATACTGATGCCACCTGTGATGTTGATGTATACACACAAGGTCAGACAATTACGTTCGCGAACTCATCCTAGAAAATGTGCTACATACCTCATTGCTGAATATCACTATGGTCACCTTCGAAGTACTCCCCTTGGGAAGCTATGCACCGATGCTGGTGCTTAGTCCACCCTTCAAAGCAATTTTGGAACTCTTTTTCTGGAATGGCCATCAGAGCTGTCGTCATATTACCCTTGAGATCCTGAATGTCATCAAAATGTCTTCCTTTCAATATTTCCTTTATCTTTGAGTAAAGAAAGAAGTCATTGGGGGCCAGATCTGGTGAGTAGGGAGGGTGTTCCAATACAGTTATTTGTTTACTGTCTAAAAAACTCCCTCACAGACCAGTGTCACATGAGCTGGTGTATTATCATGATGCAGGAGCTGTGAATTGCTGGCGAAAAGTTCAGGTAGTCTGACTTTTTCACGCAGCCTTTTCAGCACTTCCAAATAGTAACCTTGGTTAACTGTTTGTCCAGTTGGTACAAATTCATAATGAATAACCCCTCTGACTTCAAAAAAGGTTAGCAACATCATTCCAACAAGTTTGCGACCTTAATTGTCAGAACTCGTAAGGAGTAATTATACTTTTTCAAATATTATTTGGTTACATTTAAGGTTGGATGTGCAACTCTTGATTTGAATTGATCACTACACTCTCATTTTAATAAACAAAATTTTTTCTGGTTCTTGTGGTTATTTTGTGGTTATGATTGTAGTTGTTTCTGTTGTACTCTAAAACTAATATCAATGTTAGGTGTATGCTATGTGTTAAGATACCATACAGAATGCATTAAAGTCGAAGGTGTAATCTCAGTTTTAAAAACATCCTAAATGAACATTTAAACACTGTAGGATTCACACAGAAAAGGAATTAGAAAGAAACAACACTTTTTACTTTTCCTGGTACCCTCCCCCCAGTAATCTATCTTTTATGAAGTATTAGGCATTGGGCACAGTAATAGGTGCTTGGGATACATTAGGTGTATAGTTTTACGAACTTCAGTTCCTTCTAGTTTGTTTGTTTGTTTGTTTTTTAAGTGCTAAAGGTGCATTGGTTGTATTTTTTGGCATCGTGTAATACTATTAAAATAAGTAACTTTGATTTTTATTTTTCATTTTAATATTTAAAAAATTGTAGCAATACATAACACACTTAACATCCATAATATATATACTGCATACACTTCTAGCAGGGGTAGATGAGCATAACTGAGTTATTTTTCATCAATCAGGAAAACACTTCTTTAGTCAATGTTCTCCAAAACCTGAAAAACAGTTTTAAAATGATAATGTTGTAATTCTCCTCTTTTCAAAGACATACACCAAAAGTTTTTATTTCCAGTGTCACAAAATGGCATTCTCTATGTGCTATTATTACAGTTAAGATGTATATGTGACAAAAGAACTGAAGAGGGTGCTGGGGATTTACAAATTTACAGAAGTGTAAAGTATAATAAGATATTTAAGTTTAAAACAAAACCAAATCATTCTAAAAGGGAGAGAATAAAGTGCTTTGGAATTCCAGACTTCTCTTACCAGGCCAACAAATTGGACTCGATTTTATAATCAATAAAGTAAAAAGAATAATATTGACTTATAGTTTTTCATTTTCTGACAACATACAAGGTCTGACAATTAAGTTTGTGAACTTGCCACTGTGCACTTACATTGGCAGCACTGTACAAACAGCTTTGTAAGGTTTCATAACCTTGGTGTATCAGTGATTCACAGCTGTATTCGTGTCGATGTGTGGCAGTGTCTTGCTGAGTGGTGTTCATTATTGTTGCATTCTTTTTGTGTGCCGTTGCAAGAATGTCTGAGTTTGAATTAGAGCAACAGACAAACATTAAATTTGTTGATAAACTTGGCGAGAGTGGAAGTGAAACCAGGGACATGTTAGTCCAAGTATACGCGGATAATGCCATGAAGAAAACAGCAGTGTGCAAATGGATTTAAACGCTTTTTCTGAGGGGAGAGAACCTGTCACTGATGAAGAGAGGTCAGGGTGGGCAGAAACGAGCAGAGCTGACGAAAACATTGCAAAAATGTGTTGAATTGTGCGTCAAAATCGTCGGCTGACTGTTAGAAACATAGCAGACCAAGTAAACATCGATACAGAAACAGTTAGGAAAATCTTAACTGAAAATCTTGGCATGAGAAAAGTGTGTGCAAAAATGGTCCTGAAGGAGCTCACCAATGAACAAAAACAAAGGAGAGTCAAAGTTTGCCAAGACCTTTTGGAGATGCAAGATGATGTTTTGAGCCATGTTATCACTGGTGATGAAACATGGGTGTACCAATACGACCCTAAAACCAAGTGTCAAAGTGCACAATGGAAGTCAGCCAATTCTCCACGACCAAAAATGTTCCATCAGTCCAAATCAAGAGTCAAAATGATGTTACTAACCCTTTTTTATATCAGAGGGATTATTCATTATGAATTTGTACCAACTGGACAAATAGTTAACCAAGTTTACTATTTGGAAGTGCTGAAAAGGCTGCATGAAAAAGTTAGATGAAAACGACCTGAACTTATCACCAACAATGCATGGCTCTTGCATCACAACAATGCACCAGCTCACACAGCACTTATCTGTAAGGGAGTTTTTAGCAAGCAAACAAATAACTGTATTGGAACACCCTCCCTACTCACCTGACCTGGCCCCCAATGTCTTCTTTCTTTACCTGAAGATAAAAGAAATATTGAAAGGAAGACATTTTGATGAATTCAGTACATCAAGGGTAATATGAAAACAGTTCTGATGGTCATTCCAGAAAGAGTTCCAAAATTGCTTTGAAGGGTGGACTAGGCACTGGCATCAGTACATAGCTTCCCAAGGGGAGTACTTCGAAGGTGACCATAGTGATATTCAGCAATGAGGTATGTAGCACTTTTTCTAGGAATACTTCACGAACTTAAGTGTCAGACCTCATAAAATATATCACTTTCAATGAAAGAACTATGCCCTACACCCAAGAAAATAGGATCAAGCAATAAGCACTGGGTTCCTTATATAAAGCACCTTCAGTGAATTGGAGAATGGTAAAGTCAAATCCTTTCTATAAAATAGCCAACGTGAGGGAGATACTATTATGTTCATTCCAAGATGAGGAAATTGAGTCTCAGAGCGCTTAAAGCCATTTGCTTAAATCATTAGGGGAGCAGAAAAACCAGGAATAGGACTGCATGCTTGAATCTACATGTTTTGGGCCTGGAGGATTGGAGAAGATGAACTTTTGGGTTTAACTGTATTGTCAAAACTTTTAACATAAGATGCACTGATGAATTAATCATATCATTAAAAAGTTAAATCAACTTCTAGAACACACTTTGTAGACAGCAGCTCACCAAACAAATCCAAGCGATCATTATATAAGTTGCCAAAACAGATTTGGACAGGTGGCTGATTTTACTTATTACATGATTTAATTGCCAAAAGATTTAATCATCAAACAAGTGCCTATAATGCACAATTTCTGTTAGGAATTAAAATTATACTATCATTTTTCATTAGCTGTAATCGATTTCTATATATAGTGAAGAGAACCAAAATTTTGCTACCCTGAAGCTGCTTTTGGGTATACTGATTTTAAGCTGTTTATTGAGAAATAAGACCCAGAAAGAAAGTTTGACCCTTTCCTGCCCAAGAGATTCAGACAGAGAAACCTGCCTTCGAGGAAGGGAGCCTTGGTTTAATCACTTTAAGAATCTTCAACTTAGCATTAGTCAGGAAGACTCAAAGCCTGTTGGCTAGATACCCTTGTGTCCCATTGTTTCTGAGTTGCCTAGCAATAATTTTACTGCTAAGTCTGTTCCCCTCTTTTTCAACTACCTGTAAATCACCCATTCTCACTTCTGAAATCTAATACCCCATCCCCCAGACTTTTCTCCTTTGTCCAAAATGTCTATACTATATAAGCAAGCAATCGGGTATTTAATAAGAGTTATGTTTATGAAAACAAAGAAAAACAAAGGTTAATGATCAGAGCAAATTATACGCCAGGTTCTGAGTCCGTAAGACTGTCTGTCAGTTGAGAAGTTTGCTAGATATAAGTCTCAAAGCTTCATTTACTGGAAGGCAGGCAGTCAGTGACAATCTGATAGATTCTCCTGGTCTGCAGTTTGAATGTCTCTCTGAAGGTATCATCAGGTTCTCAGGTAAACTCGGCATGGCTTACACAACATCAGTTACTGAGACTTTTTTTTTCTGGTTTTTTGGGGGTTTTTTATTGTTAGTTTCAGGTGTACAGAACAATGCAATAGTTATCCTTTTCACCCTTCACACAGAAACAACCCCTCTCCCCCATCTACTGCCCTCCTACCCCCGATATCATATAAATGTATTACGATTCCATTGACTCCATTCTCACACTCTACTCCATGTCCTGTGACTATATGTATATATAATTATAGTTGACATACAATATTATTCAACAGCAGCTTCAGAAATACAGTGCAGTGGTAAGGCCACTACACCGACTATGAAGTGGTCTCTAACACGACATGAGTCTATCTGGCCCCCTAAAAAATATTTACAACACTATTGATTATATTCCCCAGACTGTCTTTTCTATCCCTGAGGCCATATTGTAGTTACCAATTTGTATTGTCTTGTCCCTTCCCCTTCTCCTTCATCCTCACCGCCTCCCAACTAGCAACCCTCAGTTTTTCCTGTGTCTTTGAGACTATTTCTGTTTACATTTCTCATTTATTCAGTTTTTTAGATTCCACGTATAAGTGAGATCATATGGTATTTGTCTTTCTCTGACTGACTTATTTCACTTAGCATAATGTTCTCTAGTTCCATCCATATTGTTGCAAATGGTACCATTTCCTTCTTCTTTATAGCTGAGTAATACTCCATTGTGTAAATGTACCATAGTTTCTTAATCCAGTCATCTACCGATGGGCGTTTCAGTTGTTTCCAAGTTTGGCTATTGTGAATAGCGCCGCAATGAACATAGGGGTGCATATATTTTTTCAAATTAATGTCTTGGGTTTTTCTGGGTAAATACCTAAGAGTGGAATTGCTGGGTCATAAGGTAGTTCCATTTCCAGATTTTTGAGATACCTCCATACTGATTTCCATAGTGGCTGCACCAGTCTGCAGTCCCATCAGCAGTGCACCAGGGTTCCCTTTTCCCCAAAACCTCACCAGCATTTGTTGTTTGTTGATTTATTGATGATAGCCAATCTGACCGGGGTGAGGTGGTATCTCATTGTGGTTTTTATTTGCACTTCCTTAATGCTTAGTGAAGTTGACCATTTTTTCATATGCCTGTTGGCCATCTGTATGTCCTCTTTAGAGAAATGTCTCTTCATATCCTCTGCCCATTTTTTAATTGGGTTGTTTGTTTTTTTGGTGTTGAGTTGCATGTCCGTTTTATATATTTTGGATATTAACCCCTTATCAGATATCTCGTTGACAAATATCTTCTCCCATTCAGTAGGCTTCCTTTTTGTTTTATTGATGGTTTCTTTTGTTGTGAAAAAACTTTTAAGTTTGATGTAGTCCCATATGTTCATTTTTTCTTTTACTTCCCTTGCCTGTGGGGATGTATCAGTAAAAATATTGCTCAGGGTAATGTCTGCAAATTTAGACCCTATATTTTTTTCTAGGAGTTTTATGGTTTCAGGTCTTGTATTTAAGTCTTTAATCCATTTTGAATTTGTTCTTGTATATGGTGTAAAGAGGTGGTCCAGTTTCATTTTTTTGCTTTTTTGCATGTGTCAGACTGTGTAAGCATAAGCTCTTGTGCTGATTTCTCAAGCTGCCATTTGCAACTGTAAGGCTCAGAATAAACAGGTTTAATTCTCAATAATTCCAAGCAAAAGGTGGGAGAAAAATGAAACATTAGTTCAGAGGGTTGTAGCTAAATATTTTTTTAAAAAAACTAGAAAAATTCAGCATCCAGTGCAGTTTACAGGTGAAAAATAACTTTAAAGACAATTAACTAGAATCTAATATCCACAACACTGAAACATATTGAAACATAATTTTTCTCTCTAAAAATCACCCTCATTTTTATCAGGGAGCCAAATTAAGAGTAATTGATAGCATAAGTCTAGTTTCAATAAATTTGGCCTGTTATTTGTATAAGTGCAACAAGAATAGCAATTAATCATATAGGCTCTTTTAAACCTGCTTTGCTGGAATTTTCATAATGAATTTCCAGATTGAACTTTAATTAGCCTCTCAAAGCTAAGAAGCCAAGCCATATCCTTGCCATCAGGCTCTGCCTGCAATATCTATAGATTTGGGTGAATTCTTCTGGTTCTGAGGTTCCCCAAAATGTCAGGAGCTCTTTCTTTGTGTCTCCCTGGGAAGCAACCTAAGTTCCTTAGCTGGAAAGACTGCTGTGAACCATGTAAGCAAGGTACCAGGCTGTTTTTCCAAGGAGTGTTTTTTATTGGCTTCCAAATTCAATTTAAAAAAAAGATTTAATTCCTTGAAGCTTTCTGGTGTCGTGGCAGTGGGCCCTAGACAAAGGCCTTCCCAGACCATGTGGTCACTAAGGATTTTGCGTGGGCTTCAGACAAAGACATTCCTGGACTGTACGATCATCAAGACTTCTGCGTTAATGACCACATGTTCTAATAATAAATCTTAGCTGCCAACCTGGAAAATTCAGGGTATATAGCCCCGAGTCCAACCCGGGTTGGGGCTCAGCCTCTGGATGTGAATCCACTGAGCCAGTGCCGGCATTAATAAAAGTTACTTCCCACTCCTTGGTGTCCTGTTTCTTTTTCTGGGTTTCCCCGCAACATAATTGGGGGCTCCTCCGGGAGATGGAGACGGCGATATTTTCACCTCCCTTGTCCCCAGAGCCTGGCTCCCCCGGACGAGAGGGGAAAAGCACTCTACTTGGCGCCAGCGGAACTCTTGTCTGTCAGTGGGGACATCTCCCCTGCTGGCCATGGGGGACCAACCTAGGAGCACAAAGGAACTTTGAGGGCTACGGGAACCAACTTTGGAGCGCCGCCCGACCAGGCAGGTAAGGATCCGGGTCACTTCGTAACGCATCCATCAGCAGACAGAAGGGGAGACTGATCACCTCCTTGAGTCCCCAAGTATCTCAGTTTCTGTGAGAAACCATGACTCCTAGGAACAGGGCGGCGGGCGGAGAATGAATGTGTTTGAGTCTGTGTGAATGAGACGCAGCCTGCCTGTGAAGCGAGTGTGGAGTCCAGATCCACGGGTCCATGGTGAACCTCATATGGCTTAGGGTGGTATTGCTAAATTCTCTTGTACAGTTTAGTAATCCGAGTTGAGGGTTTCTATCAACCCATCAACGCTAAGAGGCATCTGAGAATCCCCGCGAGGGGAACGGCTGGAGGAGGACAAAACAAATCTCTGAGTGTGTGTTCCACCGATTTTGGGTGGGCGACAGAGTAGTCAGACTCCGTTAGGATGTATGTTAAAAAATTTTTAAGAAGGGGTTCTTGGGAGATTATGGCATTGAGATGACTCCCCAAAAGCTCCGTACCTTCTGTGAGATTGATTAGCCATCATTCAGTGTCGAATGGCCAGCAGAGGGAAGCTTAGACAGAGACCTCATTAGGAAAGTTTACCTCATTGTTACCGGCAGCCCCAGTCACTCCGATCAGTTTCCTTACATTGATTCATGGGAGGCTATTGCATGTACCCAACCCCCTTGGTTGAAGTCCTGTTTGGAAAACCAGAGCAGAATTCTTTTGGCATGAGCTATAACCCCTCATGGAAGCCACCTAAGAAAAAAACAGAAGAACAAAAGCCCGTCCTGTCTTCAGACCGGGAGGAAATCCCACCTCCTTATTCGCCCATTTACCCACCCCTTCCGAAAGCCTCGGAGCCACTAGCCCAGCCCCCAGCACCACCCTTGCCGGCTCCACCTCCTCCGCCCACCACACTAGTGCTGCCTTCAGTACCGCCCTCGCTGGCTCTAATTCCTCCACCCACTACTCCCTTCCAGGAATTTTTTGCCACACCTCCGCCTCAGCCTCCAGTCCTGATCCCCTACGGGCCGTCAGATAAGTGGCTGCAGATGAAGGGCCCTGAGACTGGCACTCTCCAGCTCCCCCTATGGGAAACCAGAGTCCCTGTCTACATTGATCAGGAAGGCCAGATGCAGGGAGGCCGCCATATGTTTGTGTACCAGCCCTTCTCAACCACTGATCTCTTAAATTGGAAAAATCATACTCCATCATTTATAGAGAAACCACAGGCTTTGACTGACCTATTTCAGTCAATCATTCAAATGCATCGGCCCACCTGGACTGATTGTCGCCAGCTCCTCCTAACTCTCTTCAACAGGAACGCCAGCGAGTCACCCAGAGAGCTATAAAATGGCTGGAGGAACAAGCCCCATCCGGGACCTTAAACATTCAAGTGTATGCCAAGAATCATTTTCCTGAGAAGGACCCACAGTGGGACCCCAATAATGACCGGGACTTCCAGATGCTGGAACAGTATCAAGAAGCCCTTATAGGAAGCTTAAAGGATTGTAGCAAAAAAAGCATTAATATGAATAAGATCTCTTAACTCCTCCAGGGGCCAGAAGAAAGCCCAAGCCAATTTTATGAAAGACTCTGTGAGACATTTCGTCTCTACACTCCCTTTGACCCCGAGACTGTCGAGAATCAGCAGATGGTCAACGCTGCTTTTGTTGGGCAGTCCCAGGGTGACATCCAGTAGAAACTTCAGAAACTAGAAAGATTTGCTGGCATGAATATCAGCCAGCTCCTCGAAGTGGTGACAAAAGTCTATGTCAACCGTGACCAGGGGGCTTGTCGAGAGGCGGATCAGAAGATAAAGAAAAAGGTGGACTTGCTGGCTGCTGCACTTGTTGAAAGGGCTGTGATCCCAGGACAAAACACCATCCCAAACCTAGGACTACCCCAGCAAGGACAACGTCAAGGGGGGCCACACACTGGGAGGCCAAGGCTGGGACACGACCAATGTGTTTACTGCCATCAATGTGGCCACTGGAAAAATGAATGTCCTCAGCTGTTGGGGAGGATGCCAACAGGTCCGAGTCCCCAAAGGTGGGGTCGAGTCACTCACGGCCGTTACCAGCTGCCCGAATAGGCCAGGCCCTTCTGGAGACGACTTCATCGGACTTGCTCACATGGAAGAATATAAGGAAGAGTAGGCCAGACTGGGCTCCATCCAGCTAGGCCCCCAGGAGCCTATGGTCAGAATGTTAATTGGGGGCCAACCCATTGGCTTTATGTTTGACACAGGTGCTGAACATTCTGTTGTGATATGGCCTATAGGCCCTTTCTCCCAAAAGCAAGTCACCACCACTGGTGCCACGGGAGGACGAGTCCGTTGGCCCTTTTTATAGCCTCGACAATGCACCCTGGGAGGCCAAGAAATTACTCATCAGTTCCCCTACCTGCCAGACTGCCTTGTAGCATTATTGGGGAGAGATCTACTAGGAAAGCTCCAGGCTCAAATCACCTTTAACCACAGTGGCAATACTGAGCTAACATTAGGCAAATCAGGGGCTAAGATTATGTCCCTCACCATACCTCGGGAGGAAGAATGGCGTCTCTTTGGTCTTATAGAAGAGGTCCAAGAGGGACCAGAACTCCCCTTCTCAATACTGGGAGTTTGGGCAGAAGACAACCCACCAGGCGTGGCACAACATGCATCCCCAGTAGTTGTAGAGCTTAAACCTGGGACAGAACCGGTGCGCCACAAGCAATATTACATTCCCCACAATGCACGAGTTGGCATCCAAAAACATTTGGACAGACTCGTAAAATATGGGATTCTTCATCCCTGTCAGTCACCTTGGAACACACCTCTGCTTCCAGTCCAAAAGCCGGGAACTGAGTACTACCATCCAGTGCAGGACCTGAGAGCAGTAAACCAAGCAACGGTTACTTTACACTCAGTTGTCCCCAATCCATATACTCTTCTGGGCCTCATCCCAGCGGAAGCAACCCACTTCACCTGCCTGGACCTCAAGGGCGCCTTCTTCTGTATTCGTCTGGCCCCACAGAGCCAGCCACTCTTCACCTTCCAATGGGAAAACCCTGAAAATGGGGACAAAGGACAGCTAACATGGACAAGGCTACCACAGGGCTTCAAGAACTCCCCAACCATTTTCAGGGCCACCTTGGCTTCAGACCTAAAGCCCTTTCCAGCCAGCCAAACCGGTTGTGTATTGCTCCAATATGTATACGAACTCTTACTAGCTGGGAAGAGCTACGATGACTGCATGCAGGGTACATCTCACATCCTTAAACTTTTGTGGGAAGCAGGCTACAAGGTCTCCAAGAAAAAGGCTCAGATATGCCAAAACAGGGTCAAATACCTTGGTTTCCACATGTCACAAGGACAATGCCAGCTCAGCCCAGAAAGGAAAGAGGCGGTGTGTACCATCCCTGTCCCCACTACTCGGAAACAGGTTCGCGAATTCTTAGGGGCGGCAGGCTTCTGTAGGATCTGGATCCCCAATTTCTCTACTATACCCAAACCCTTTATGAAGCCACAAAGGGAGGTGAACGTGAATCTTTTCTATGGGAGTCTCCACAACAGAAAGCTTTTAATAAGCTTAAATGGGCTCTCATTCATGCCCCTGGCTTAGGACCCGCAGACATCACCAAGCCTTTCTTCCTCTATGTACATGAACGCACGGGAATGGCAGTAAGGGTCCTTACCCAACTGCTAGGGTATTTGCAACGGCCAGTAGCCTACCTCTCAAAACAACTTGACTCAGTGGCATTAGGATGGCCACCTTGCCTGAGGGTCACTCGCAGCAACACTCCTGCTCGTGTCTGAAGCTGACAAGCTGACCCTAGGTCAGGAATTAATTAATTCACACTCAGTTCGAGCCCTGTTAGATCATAAGGGACATTATTGGCTTACCAGCTCCAGGATTGCCAAGTACCAAGGGCTATTATGTGAAAACCCACGAGACCGCCTTGAGTTTGTACGGACCTTAAACCCAGCCACTTTACTGCCTGTAGGGTCTGGGCCCCCAGACCATGACTGCATCGAAGTCATTGGCAAAGTATTCTCCAGTAGGGTGGACCTGATTGACCGGACTCTTACGGACCCCGATGTAGAATACTACACTGATGGTAGCAGCTACATCCAGGGAAATAGACGGTTGGCTGGATATGCTGTGGTGACCCTACACACCATCATTAAAGCAAAACCACTCCCACAGGGGACCTCGGCAAAAATGGCGGAGCTCATCGCTCTGACTCGGGCCCTTCAGCTGGCAGCTGGGGTAACAGCCAATATTTATACCGACTCTAAGTATGCCTTCACTACCCTCTATGTTCATGGGGCTTTATACAAAAAAAAAGAGATTAATCAATTCAGGAGGGAAGGAAATTAAATATGGATGGGAGATTCTAGATCTCCTAGAAGCAGTAGGGGCACCCAAAAGGGTGGCAGTCATACACTGCAGGGGCCACCAAAAGGGCAACACCATCAAAGCCTGGGAAAATCGCAAGGCGGACCAAGCAGCCAAGTTAGCTGCAGCCGAAGAAACCCTCGAACCTTCAACATTAACAGCCTCCCTCTTTCCCAGCCTTTTAGCTGAATGGGATCCCAAATATTCCCACCAAGAAGAAGCCTGGTTCAAGACTGAAGGAGGAAGCCATCTCCGTAACAGATGGTGGAAATTTCGAAATTGCCACATTGTCATACCAGAAACTCTAGCCCCGGCTTTTGTCAAACCATTTCACCAAGGGACACACTTTGGTCGGAATGCCCTAGAATCGACCCTCAATAAGTACTTCTACATACCCCGACTCTCCAGTATCTAATGAATAGTCTGTGAACAGTGCCTTGTTTGTGCTTGCAACAACCCACGTTAAGGACCGGTCCTACCCCTAGGAGTCCAACATACTGGCGGTGCCCCATTTGAAGATCTCACAATAGATTTCACTCAAATGCCATGCTCCAGAGGTGTTAGATATCTCTTAGTATTTGTATGTACCTACTTGGGATGAGTGGAAGCCTTCCCCACCAGGATAGAAAAGGCAGGGGAAGTCACCAGGCTATTGCTACAGGAAATAATCCCTCGCTTTGAGCTGCCACTCTCAATAGGCTCTGACAACGGTCCCGCCTTTGTAGCTGAAGTAATCCAGCTCCTAGCCAAGCTCCTCTGCATCACTTGAAAGCTACATACTGCCTACCACCCACAGAGCTCAGGACGAGTAGAATGCATGAATCAAACCCTCAAGTCCCACCTGAAGAAATTGTGCCAAGAGACACACCTCCATTGGGACAAGGCCCTTCCAATAGCGCTCCTGAGGATATGCTCAGCTCCTACCAAGAAGATGGGCCTTTCCCCTTAGGAGGTCATATATGGAAGGCCACCTCCACTCATTAGAGGCCTCTGAGGGGACCTTAAAGAAATAGGAGACCTAACCTTAAGACAACAGCTTGAAGCGTTAGGGCTTACCTTACAAAACCTCAACCAATGGGTACAGGAAAGGCTCCCCATTAGCTTAACAACTGAAGTTCATCCCTTTAAGCCTGGGGATTCAGTTTGGGTTAAGGAATGGAACCTCCAGCCCTTAAAATCCCTGTGGAGGAGCCCCTTTACTGTCTTTTTTTCTACCCCCACGGTAGTTAAGGTTGCAGAGATCACTCCATGGATACACCACAGCAGATTGAAACCTGCAGCTGCGAGCTGGAACTGCACCTCTGACCCCTCTGAGCCCCTCAAGATCACTCTCTGGAGGAAGATGGCCAGCGATGTTCCTGGTCCTTAGGAGGAGATCACCAACCCCACTTTGGTCAAACCAAAAGCTGACCAATCTACACACGGCTGAAACTTGAGGAATTCTTCCTTGCAAAGTGCTTATCCCAAAGACTCTAACCCTTACCCTCACCCTTTTCTTCCCAGTCAGGAACAGTATCACTACCTCATGCCTTAAATCATACTTCCAGTCCTTTCGGCTGGGAACAACATCTCAGGTAGCTTTTGTCTCCTACACATACATGCCAGCCCAGTGTTATCAGGGTAGAACTCCTCAGGCCTGTACCTATACAGACAAACCCTACTGGTCTTGCCTCATTCCTCGACGATCAAGAGCTGGCTACAATTGCCCAGGAGCTAAAAGGGCTAATCAGGTCGTCTGTTGGACCCACCAAACCCACGTCAGATACTCTGATGGGGGCGGCATCCAAAATCAGGCCTGAAAGGAGGCAGTACAGGAGACAGTTAAACAGCTTATCAACCAGACCGCCACAAAACCGCCCTCCAATCAGCAGGTCCCAGGGCCCCAACTATATGGACAACTCAAGGCTAAATTGGGTAAAACCTTGCGTTTTCCAACACTGGGAAAAAACCTCTTTATTGACCTTGCTGAACACATAGCCCAGCAACTTAATGTCACGGGGTGCTGGGTATGTGGAGGAGCGCTCATGAGTGAAGAATGGCCATGGAAGGGAACTAGCCTAACTGTCCTTGACCTCCTCCAATGGAACCACACTACAATCCGGCCTTCACAGAAATGACCCCTAGGATGGGTTCTCTCTTCCAAAGTAATCTGAGAAGAATGTCTCAGCCGGACAGGCATGCCCTACACCCAATGGGTGGGAGACACTCCATGCAGGAGAGTCCAGAACCTAACTGGCTCATCTCTCAGCTGGTGGCCAAAAGCCCTGACCTGGTATTGGAGCCCTATTGTCAGTTCTACCTCATGTTCCCTCTTAGATACTAGCTCCTCCGTTGCCAACTGCACCTTTCCTAATGGCACCGATAACCCCTTCCATGCACTCCCGGCCCTTAGTACTATATGGGATAACTTAAACTCTACCCTGAGCACCCACTGTGCAGCACCCGATGGCTTATTCTGGATCTGTGGCAAACGAGCATACTCCCATCTCCCCTCTAACTGGACCGGGAGCTGTACACTTAGTATAATCCAGCCTGGTTTCTTCCTCCTTCCTAACCAAACTGGCCAAGAGCTAGGCGTCCCCTTATACCAGAATTTGCATATAAAGCCCAAAAGGTCCCTTATACCAGAATTTGCATATAAAGCCCAAACGGTCCCTCAATATGGGGGGGCATCAATCCTGGAGGACAAATGAATGGCCTCCCCAGCGAATCATCCAATATTATGGCCCAGCTACTTGGGCTTAAGATGGGAGTTGGGGATACCATAACCCCATTTAGATGCTCAACCGTATTATCAGATTACAAGCTGTTCTAGAAATAATTACCAATAAAACTGCAACAGCGTTAGAGCTCCTCGCTACCCAACAGACCCAGATGCGGGCTGCTATTTATCAAAACCGCCTAGCACTGGACTACTTACTAGCTAAAAAGGGTGGTGTCTGTGGCAAATTTAATCAGTCGGACTGTTGTCTACAGATTGACGACACTGGCAAAGCTGGCTCTGCTATCGCCACGAATATTAAAAAGCTTGCTCATGTCCCAGTTCAAAAATCATCAGAATGGGACCCTGAGAGCCTATTTGGAGGATGGTTCTCCACCTTCGGGGGATTTAAAACATTAATTGGAATTGTCCTCCTACTCCTTGGAACATGCCTCTTTTACCCTGCATTCTCCCCCTTGTCATTCGTTCTACCTCCTCCCTCATACAGACCGTTGTAGAACATAAGACTGCCGCTAAGGTCCTCATGTTATGGAGGTACCAACCCCTAAGCCAGCAGCCTGTCGAAGGAGATGATGCTCTCTAACCCACGTATGGGTTCGAGCATCAAAGGGGAAAATGTGGCAGTGGGCCCTAGACAAAGGCCTTCCCAGACCATGTGGTCACTAAGGATTTTGTGCGGGCTTCAGACAAAGACATTCCTGGACTCTATGGTCATCAAGACTTCTGCGTTTAATATTTCCAAATTCCTACCTCACCCAGGAGCCAGTCAGGAACTGGCACAATGACCACATGTTCTAATAATAAATCTTAGCTGCCAACCTGGAAACTTCAGAGTATACAGCCCCGAGTCCCACCCGGGTCAGGGCTCAGCCTCTGGATGTGAATCTGCTGAGCCAGTGCCAGCATTAATAAAAGTTGCTTCCCATGCCTTGGTGTCCTGTCTCTTTGTCTGGGTTCCCTGCAACAGTGACATCTAGAGTCTGCGCATGCTTCACTCAAACATGACATTCCAGTCAAAGTCTTGGTTAATAAAACCAGTTTCCAATTGTATCCTATTATTAAAAAGAACACATTCTTACTGAATTTATGCAAACAATCATATTGCCATGAAAACAATAATACTTACTCATTAAGAGTTTCCAAATTCTGGAGTCAATTTGCAGACATTACCCTTAGTAATATTTTTACTGATATATCTCCTCGGACAAGGGAAGTAAAAGAAAAAAATAAACATATAAACATCAAAACATAAACATCAAACTAAAAAGTTTTTTCACAGCAAAGGAAACCATCAATAAAACAAAAAGGCATCCTTCTGAATGGGAGAAGATATTTGTCAATGATACATCTGACAAGGGGTTAATATCCAAAATTTATATTTAAAAAAAACCTCATTCAACTCAATACCAAAAAAAACCAAACAACACAATTAAAAATGGGCAGAGGACATGAAGAGACATTTTTCTAAAGAAGACATAAAGATGGCCAACAGACATATGAAAAAATGCTCAAACTCGCTAATCATTAGAGAAATGCAAATAAAAACCACCATGAGATGCCACCTCACTCCATTAGAATGGCTATCATCAATACATCAAAAAACAGTAAGTGCTGGAGAAGATGTGGAGGAAAGGGAACCCTCACACACTGTTGGTGGGATTGCAGATTGGTACAGCCACTATGGAATCAGTATGAAGGTATCTCAAAAAACTGGAAATGGAACTACCTTATGACCCAGCAATACCACACTTAGGTATCTATCCAGAGAAACCCAAAACACTAATTCAAAAAAATATATGCACCCTTATGTTTATTGCAGTGCTTGTCACAATAGCCAAGACTTGGAAACAGCCAAAATACCCATCAGTAGAAGATTAGATTAAGAAACTGTGGTACAAAATAGTCATGGGGTTGTAAAGTACAGCATAGGGAATATAGTCAATAATATAGTAATAACTATGTATGCATCAGTTGGATACTAGATTTATCAGGGTGATCATTTCGTAAGTTATATAAATGTCTAATCACTATGTTGTACACCTGAAATGAATATAGTATCGTATGTGAATTGTAATTGAAAAAAATTTAAAAAAAAGAAACTGTGGCACATTTATACAATGGAGTGTTACTCGGGCAGAAAGAAGAAATAAAGCTTACCATTTGCAACGATATGGATGAACCTAGAGAACATTATGCTAAGTGAAATAAGTCAGATGGAGAAAGACAAATACCATATTATCTCACTTATATGTGGAATCTAAAGAACAGAATAAATGAACAAACTAATCAGAAACAGTCTCAGAGATATAGAGAAAAAACTGAGGATTGCTAGATGGGAGGGGGTGGGGATGAGGGAGAATGTGAGGGGATTAAAAAGTACAAAATGGCAGGGCCGGCTGAGTGGAGCGATGCGTAAGAACTGGCTTGGGGTGCCAGAGGGCCCTGGTTCGGATCCCACATATGAGGGCCAGTGACACTGCCCTCCACAGGTAAGATGCTGAACAACAGTTCAACCTGGAGCTGGGATGCCATGAGTCGCCGGCGATGGTGTAGGCTGCAGCCCCTGTGGCAGTGGGTTGCCATGGGCTACCTTATGTAGCCAGAAGCCAGCGAGAGCGGCCAGCAGCCTCAGTGAGCAGCCATCCAGAAGCCGGCGACTGATCTGCCTCGCCTGGGAAGAGCACAATGATGGTGCCAACTTGGGCCAGTGAAGCAACGTCCTCCACAACTACACTGAAGAACAAAATGAGAGCAACTTGTCTGTTCCCCTTCCCCCAATTCCCCAGCACTGTTCCCATCTCCCCAATTCCCCAATAAAAATCTTTTTTTTTAAAAAGTACAAATTGGTGACCACAATATTGCCACGGGGATACGAAAGACGGGAATATTATCAATAATGTTGTAAAGATTTTGTAGGGTGTCAGATGGGTACTTCTCTTATTAGGGAGACTGTAAGGGTGAAATTCAGGAAATCAATAATGCAGTTAGACTTAGCTAGTTTGCAGTTTGACTCACCACATAGCTCACTATCTGGCTACTTATAATTAGATTTAGTTTGTATGCAGTTTCATCTATCCTGATATTCATCTGTTTTTTCTTTGTTTCTCCTCCCACTGATTAACTGAAGAGCCTTTTTTTTCAAGGCTACCCATACCTTGTTAGTTAATAAACATCTTAACCTGAAAAGAGCAGCTTCTCTAATCCTCAGGTGCCCAGACATTGGAACTCAAGATCACAACTCCCCAGCAGTTTTTCACAGATGGCTATGGACAATGAGATTTAAGATAACATTGAGGCAGACCAACATGAGGCCTCAGCAGACCCCAGGAGAAGACGTCTCAACTATTAGCCGTGAGGTCTGCTTTCCTTTGTTCTTTTCCATTTACCTGCTTGTCTATAAAACCTCTTAAATCATTTTGGCTGGGAGAAGGTGTTTTTTTTAGACATAAGTCTGCCATCTTCCCTAGCAGCCAGCATCTAGAACAAAGGATGCTTTTCTCCTCACCAACCCTTGTCACTCTAGTGTTTTGGACTCTTCAGGTTGTAAGGGGCACCGAACCTGAGTTAGGTAACAAGACCACTTCATGGATGGTGTAGATGCCTGACCACTGTGCTGTACACCTGAAGTTGAAGCTGAATAATACTGAATGTCAACTGTAATTTAATATATATAGTCACAGGATGTGGAGTACAGCATAGGGAATAGAGTCAATGGAATTGTAACAGCTATATATGATGTCAGAGGCGTAGTTGATTGGGGGAGGAGGGTTATCACTTTGTGAGGTGTGTAAATGTCTAACTATTACATTGTTTTGTACATCTGAAACTAAGAAAATAAAAAGTTTCCAAATTCTGGAGGCATCCGGTAGGAAGAAAATATAAATATTTCAATAGTGCTTAGAAAGGTATAAGTTACCAAATTGCTCTAAGTAAAACAAGTTTCTTTAGGGCCAGGTGAGTGGCACGTTTGTTGAGTTGGCTTGAAAGGCCAGCTATGAGCAGCAGGGCCCCAGTTTGGATCCCACATGCGAACCAGTGATGCTGTGCCCTCTACAGCTAAGATGGTGAAAAACAGCTCGACCTGGAGCGGGGATGCCATGAGTCACCGGTGATGGTGTAGGCTGTAGTGGGGCTGGCCGGCAGCTGGTGTGTGCGTTCATGAGCTGCCGTGAGCCACCATAAGCGACCGTCCAATGGCCAGTGAGCAGCTGCCTCACCTGGGAAGAGCGCAATGATAATACCAACATGGGCCAGTGAAGCTATGTCCTCCACAACTAGACTGAGGAACAAAAAGGACAGCAACTTGCCTGTTCCCCTTCCTGGATTCCCCATCGCTGTTCCCCTCCCTCAATTCCCCAATAAAATCTTTAAAAAAAAAACAAGTTTCCTTATATCTGGAAAACAAAATATTTTTTTAAATTACCAGTATTTAAAACAAAAAGTTATAAAAATTATAATCATCCACAATTCATTCAGTCCCGCATAATTTTTGTTTATCCTGATCATTTGCCAGTATTTCATGAATCCAGTTATTCCTTAGAGTTCTATAAATCTTCATCCAGTTTAAAGTTATGATCTGAAAATTTATTCTCAGAAACCTGTATTATAAAATAAGTTAGTCCTCTCCATGGATCTTTCTGAAGATAAAGCATATTTGCAAAAGCATCAGTTAAACAGTGAGGATCTGTAAGTGACAGAACTTAAAATGACATGTTTATGAGATGGGAAAATTATAGGCAGTCAGGGAAAGTGCCATGGTAGAGGGAATCAGGACGGAAACCATAACAGAGCCAGGGGAAATAATTTTATTACCTGACAGATAGAATAACATAAGTCAGAAATCATCAGATAAAATGCACATCTTCAAAGCATAGGCCTGGCCCCAAAAGGCGACAGCCAGCCCTTCTCCCCAGGCATACAAAGAAGGTTTAAAAACAGAAACTTTTGTCTCAGCTCTGGGCACCTCATTTTGGACCTCCTCTCATTTTGAGAGCTGTTACTCTAATAAACTAGCCTCTGCTACAAACTTTACCTCTCTGGTCGGTGTCTCCATTCTTTGGTGCTGCAAGACCATGATCCTGGTGCATGTGCACGTGCGCGCACACACACACACACACACACACACACACACACACACACACACACATCAAAAATCTTGCTTCAGTTATAGATCTCATTATAATGCAATTGACAAAGGACTTTGCTTTTGTCTAAAATATAACAGTTTAAGATCACAATTAGAATGACAAATGAAATTATATCAGAACTTTGTAGACACTTGGAGATTTCTATATAATCTCTAGAACATCCATTTTAATATCAATATACATATACAAGTACAATATACTTTTTTCTTTTTTCTTTCTTTTTAAAGATGTTATTGGGGAATTGGGGAAGGGCAACAGCTAAGTTGTTGTCTTTCAATCTTAGTTGTGGAGGGCGCAGCTAGCTCAGTTACAAGTCCAGTCGACATCTGGCTGCCCATCGGTAGCTCAGGGCAGCTCAGCTCAAGGTGCCATTTTCAATCTTAGTTGCAAGGGGTGAAGCCCACCATCCCATGTGGGAGTCGAACTGGCAACCTTGTTGTTAGGAGAACGTGCTCTCACCAGCTGAGTCATCCTGCCACCTCTTGGCAGCTCGCCAGCAACTCAGCTGGCCAATGTGGGAATCGAATCAGCCACCCTGTTGCTCAGAGCTCGTGCTCTTAACCAACTGAGACAGTTGGCCAACCCAATATACTTATTTCTCTATTTGACAAAGCTTCCCATGCAATTTTACTATATCAAATAGACCTAATTATTCTAAGAATTCTCTTATAAAGAAAGAGAGAAAAAATCTTTGAGGAATTCTAGGGGCTCACTGGAATAACCCAAAGCCATTTCCAGGTTAAGAAAAAGTCTCCTTTTAAAATTTGAACCCTGAGAAGATTGTCATTCTTGACCAAAAAGATCATGTATCATCATGAAACACTATTAAATTATTCATTTAGCCAAAGTGAAAATAAAAGCTATCAAACACAAATACAGGTTAGCAAAACTTTAGTTCTTAGGATTGAGAAGTTTGTTTGCTTAAGTAATCAAAGGTCTTATTAAGGTAACAGAAAACTATTTTCATGAAACATAGAATCTTTGTTTTCTTGGCAGAAAACTTTTCATAATATCTTACCTGCAGCAGAACAATAAATACAGTAAAAACTTTTTCTTTTTTAACAGAGTGATAAAGAACCAAACTCTAATACTGTATTAGCTACTTTTGATATTTAAATTCATTTACTTAAATATATTTATTCCAACTTGATACAGCTTAACCATACATAAAATTTCCTTTAAGATTTCTCTTCAAAAACCTACAACTTTCCTCATCCTTGTTAGTTTGTCCCTTACTCAGTCAGATATAACCAACTTTAGGATAAACTACTTTCTTTTTAATTCCCTTCAAAAATATATCTCCATACCTTAAACCTTCTATTAACAAAAACATTAGGTTTTTTTTTCCATCTTAATTAGGATTCTGAATTTTTAGAAACCTTGATTTCTAGTGACAACTACAAAGTAAGCAATTAGTATTCTTTAGACTGCCAAATTTATGAATACATTTCATAACCTTTAGAGAAACAGGCTCTTTCATTGGCAAATACATTCTCATTTTTTAAAAGATTTTATTGGGGAATTGGGGGATGGCAACAGCGCTGGGGAATTGGGGGAAGGGGAACAGACAAGTTGCTGTCCTTTTGTTCTTCAGTCTAGTTGTGGAGGACATTGCTTCACTGGCCCAAGTTGGCACCATCATTGCGTTCTTCCCCGGGCGAGGCAGATCAGTCGCCGGCTTCTGGATGGCCACTCACTGCGGCTGCTGGCCGCTCACGCTGGCTGCTGGCTACACACAGTAGCCCATGGCAACCCACTGCAGCAGGGGCTGCAGCCTACTCCGTGGCCGGTGACTCACAGCAGCCCAGCTCCAGATTGAGCTGTTGTTCATCATCTTAGCTGTGGAGGGCAGTGTCACTGGCCCTCATAAGTGGGATCCGAACCAGGGCCCTCTGGCATTCCAAGCCAGTTCTTAACCATCGTGCCACTCTGCCGGCCCCACAATTTTTTTAAAGAAACATATATTCTTAATAAAGTACAAGACATATTCATTAACAGAGCTAAATTTATCTTTCAGTTTCTTTGTAATAAGCCAGAAGCAGGTAAACTTAGATTAATCTAACAATGTTTCAAAATTTCATGCTATTTCAAAATATTGAGATAATCAATAATTTTAATCTTTTAACTTAACTTAGTAAAACTCTGAAGTTTCAAATTACCAACAGATTTTGGGAAACTATGTTTAAGCATATATGTATATATGTATATACATATAACATAACTATTACTGAAAAGTTTGATCTAAAACCTTTTATTTTAGTTACATCTATTTAGTTCCTAATAAATCTGAGATTTCAAAGTTAATTATTGCCTAAGCTATTTTCTTGACAAATTTTGTAAGAGATAACATGAGCTTACTTTTGTAAACCCAGGTAAAACAAAAATACCACATTCAATGTTATTAACTCTAAAAGACGTCCACTTAGTCAAACCAAACAAAGCAGCTTTGATGTCAAATATTTTCCTAAGTCACGTGATCCTGAAAAGTATTTTAGTAAGTTTCTATTATGTCTTAATTTATAAGAATTTAATTCCTTTAAGCCAATCAAATATTACAACCTAGTAACACCATATCATCTATAAACACAAAGAAACAGGTATCACAAACAGATCAAAACCTAAACAGAATTATTAATAATCATAGACAAGACAAGATTTTTCATTTGCCCTTGACTGAATGAAGGTATATAGGAAGGGGTCTGAGTGGGCTTTGATTTTTGTTTTAATTTCTAACCTTCCATCTTATTAAGGGTGTCTTAATGGCTAGTTAATGTACCAATATGAGCGCTCTCTAAATATTTTCCAATTTAGAAGTTTCTTCAATTCAAGATATCCATCATCTGGCCAGTGACAGCAGGATTTGAATAGCGACTCACACCAATAAGCCTTTTACATGGTGATAATAATAATATAATGATAACAACTAGACTATTTTACAGATATCCATAGGGCCATTTAAACTATTCTCACAGAGAAGCATAGGTGATAGCATAGATTTTCTGCTTACTTTTTAAAACTTTTCTCCATCTCACTGTCCAGCAGAGGACGGCGAGGAAGAGCAGTCTATTTTTGAGAAAGGCGGTGGCTGACTCCTTGGCTCACAACCTGCCGGGGAACTACTAGCTCAGGCGCGGAGGTGGCCTTGCGCCCAGCCGCCCAGTGCTGCAGAAACTCTACAGCACCTTTTGCTGTGGACATGGCTCCACACCACCTCTGTCTGCCCGTCCTTCAGGCTGCACGCCGGGGGCTGCCTACCTGTGCCTTGCATGCATGTTTCTCACCATTCGTGCGGTGATGTGAGACTTCGAGGTGATATGAAGGCTATGGGGGTGATGTGGGGTGGAATGGAGCTTTCAGGGGGTCGCAGGGGCGGGGGCGTGTGGAGTTTGAAAAGTAACGTGCAGCCTGAGGGATGTGAAGTGGAGTTTGCGGGGCGGTGAGGAGGATGATGTGGAGCCTACCGAATGACCTGCAGTTTGGGGAGGGGGTGTGCAACCTGCAGAGGGGCGGGAGTGGGAACATGCAACTTGTGGGTTACTGTGTTACCAAGACCTACTTCCCCCCTATGCGAACATGGTCCTGGCATAACCTGTGTCCTGCAGCCCTTTGCTCTGCTCAGGCCAATGGTAGGAATCCCTGGGGGGAGGGTTCCCCCGCTTCTTTCTTTCTTTTTTTCAAGCAAGCAAGTTTATTGACCTGCCAAGCTGAGGCCGTGAGAGGCATCAGCCCCCCGCCACCCCCCGAACCCCATCCCCCTGCTTTTTTTGTTAAGATTTTTATTGGGGAATTGGGGGATGGGAACAGCGCTGGGGAATGGGGGGAAGGGGAACAGACAAGTTGCTGTCCTTCTGTTCTTCAGTCTAGTTATGGAGGACGTTGCTTCACTGGCCCAAGTTGGCACCATCATTGCACTCTTCCCGGGCGAGGCAGATCAGTCGCTGGCTTCTGGACGGCCGCTCACTGCGGCCAGCTGGCCGCTCACTACACACGGTAGCCCATGGCAACCCACTGCCACAGGGGCTGCAGCCTACGCAGTCGCCGGCGACTCATGGCAGCCCAGCTCCAGGTTGAGCTGTTGTTCAGCATCTTAGCTGTAGAGGGCAGTGTCACTAGCCCTCATATGTGGGATCCGAACGGGGGCTCTCTGGCGTCCCAAGCCAGTTCTTAACCATCGTGCCACTCGGCCGGCCCCCCCCCCCCGCCCCCCCTGCTTCTTTTAAACCTGCCTCCTTCCGATCAACTGAAGAATCTGCCCCTAGAGGAAAAGCGCTTTATTTTCTGTTATGCTTCCCAGCCAGGGCAGTCTCCGAGGTCTGTGTTAGGAAAACAGAAGATATGTTTCAACAAATGTAAAATATTGACTAGTGTCCTGTACATTCTCACACTTCCCTCTCCCCTAGGCCATCTCTCTGAGAGTCACTGACCTGGAATCTTCTCACCTACCTGCTCCACACCTTATACCTTCCCGACCCCAGCTTTCCATACCCTTAGCAGATACTGTTCCTAGATAGTGTATTCACCTAGGAACTGTAATTCTGAGATCTCATCCATTTATGTTCACTTGCTAGCTGTGTGACAGAAGGTAAATTACTAAACTACTCTGAGCTAATAACATCAACCTCATAGAGTCCATTCATTTATTCACTCATTCAACATAAGTTAATTGAGCACCCACTTCAGTTGGGCCCTGGATAGGTGCTGGGACTCCATCAGTGAACAAGATCGATGCTTTCCTCACTCTTATGAAATTTTCCACCCAATTGGAGACGCAGGCAATAAACTAATACATACACAAATGGTCGTAACTGTGTTCATGTAAGGAACATGGTGAGGTCAAGGAAGGCCACTCCAGTAAGGAACATGAAAGCTGAACCTGAAGGATGCATAAGAATAAGCCAGCAAAAAGGTGTTGGGCAAAGATCCTTAGTTGGGAAGATTTCATATATTCCAGGAGAGGCCATGTGGCCAGATATCAAGAATGAGGAGCAGAGAGGCTCCAAAGGATTTTGAAGAATTAACCAGAGGACTCCTGGTGTGGTACATTCTATGGATTTGGACAATGTATAATTAATGATGTGTATCCATCATTATAGTATCACACAGACTATATCCACAGCCCTAAAAATCCTGTGCTCCACCTATTCATCCCTCCACCCCAACCCCGACCACTGGCAACTACTGAGCTTTTTACTGTTGCCATAGTTTTGCCTTTTCCAGGATGTCATATAGTTGGGATCATACAATATCGTATATAGTCTTCTCAGATTGGCTTCTTTCATGTAATGATAGGCATTTAAATTTCCTCCATGTCTTTTTATTTCTTGATAGCTCATTTCTGTTCAGTACTGAATAATAATCCACTGTGGGGATGTGTGTTAACCACAATTTATTTATCCATTCATCTACTGAAGGCCATCTTGGTTGCTTCCAAGTTTTGGGAATTATGAATGAAGTTGCATTGTTTTTGTTTGTTTCAAGAAAAGTTTACTTGTTGCCCTGTAGGACCCTAATGAGCAGAAACAACAGGCTACCTCACATGTAAAGGACAATCAGGAAACCAGAAAACAATTAATTTTATACTCTTAAGTCTGCTCTAGAGATGTGCGAATGATTGTTTGCAAAAGCTCAAACCTCCAGCAGAAACATAAAGTGGATTTCATATGGTGAATGCACAGTGCAACTGGGTCTAAGCAAATCAAAGTTAATTTCCAATCCAGGTTGGGATATGAGGGTAAAGAATAACAAAATGTCTCTAGCTTGTTAAAAAATTCAAAGTACAGAAACCCTAGGAGATGATATCAAAGGCAAGTAGAACAAGTAAACATTGTCCCCATCTGACTTCCAAAATCAAATTGTGATAGACTTTGAAGGTGAAAAGAACAATCATATTTTCCAGTGTTTCTAGTAACATAACTGAACACTTCCCTAGAAATGTCTTATATTTCCAGTTGAACATTTTGCTCATGCTGGTGCATTAAATGTGGGGCACAGTGGCCTGAGGCACCAGTTGCTTCTCCCAAACAAGAGTTGTCCATCGCCAACTTTAGAACGCTCCTATTAACAGAGGGGATGTGAGGCTTTGGGATGTATTGCCTGCACAGTCAGATGCGCATGCCCATGAATTCCTTTTCCTTTTCCTCCTGTGCCTGGCTGTGACCCATTCATGTGGCTTATCCTGGCGGCTCTGGTGAAAAGGCCCTGGGTTGCTTTGCATAACTGGCGGGTAGATGAAGAAAAATTATTGAAATTCCCACTCACTGTACTTCCTCGGATGAGAGACCAGTTGAAATTGGTGGGGGCAAACTCCCACCCCTGGGAGACGTTTCCTGCTGTCTTTGTTCCTCTGGCCAGCCCATCAAAGTGCACGGCCCTAAGGGCCCTAGGCGGCCCCGGTCAGGTTGGAACGAGGAAAGGTCAGGGATTTCTGGCTTCACACCCTCCATCTGTGATCCAGGGAGCACAACTCACTGTTGCCATTTGGAAGGGTATCTAGAGTATAATAAGGATGAATGGTGCAAAGTACTAGTTACTCTTAGGCTTTACTGCTCCAGAGCATGTTTCCGTTTGGAGTTGGGTAAAGGACCCTGCCAGATGCACCTAAGGTTCCTGAATTGGCCTGGACTGGGACAAAGAGACAGGGGAAATTTTGCCCCTTGGAAAGTCCACTGCTCACTCTGAGTATAAGACAAAAGGAAGTTCTGACAATGGCTTACAAGGCCCGACGTGATCTGAGTGTCCTCCTCCCTCCCAACTTACTGCTCAGACACCATCACCTACTACCTTCTCCCTTTTAACCTTCCTCACTCCAGCCACACTTGTCTCCTTGCTGTTCAACTGCCATGCATGTCCCAACCTCAGGGCCTTTACACTTGCTGTTCCCTCCGCCTGGAACACTTTCCCCTGAGATATTCTCAGGGTTCATGCCTCACCGCTCTTCAGATCTTTGTTAAGATGACACCTGCTCATCGAGGCATTTCCTAGCCACATCGTCTAAAATTGTGACCCCCTCTCTTTCTCTGATTTATTTTTTCTTTAGCACTTAGCTCTACCTAAGATACTAGATTTTACTTATTTACCCCATTGCTTTTCTTTCACTACCATATCACATGAGGGCAGATTTTTGTTCATTTCTCTGTCCCCAGCCCCTAGAAAGGTCAGGTACACATAGATACTTTATAAATAAAAGTGTTAAATACATGAACAGGTTCTCTCCATACCGTTATTTCTTCACAGATGAAAAGCTTACCTACTTTGTAGGGCTGTTGTACAGATAGAGACAATTAGAAACTAGAAGGTGACTGAAAAGCTAAAAGCTCTGTACTTGTAACTCCTGACATCCAATCACCCTGTTTGCAGCCCCACTAATGCAGCAAGCCCTAGAAGTGAAGTCTATCATCTAAATGCCAGGCGTTTCTGATGGACAGCTTTCTCAAGCTTAGTGCAGATTTCCCAGAGTCCACCATGTACCAGTGGATGGCGAGTTCGAAGTTACCACTCACTGAGCATTGCTATGTGCCAAACACTGCTGAGCACTTGATGTGTATCACCTCATTTAATTCTCACAACAAATCTGAGTGTAGGCATATCAGTGTACCCATTTTACAACTGAGGAATCTTGAGGCTCAAAGACGTTGGGCAATGTGTCCAAAGTCTTTCTGTTTAAGCAGCAAAATGAAGTTTTAATCATAGGTCGGTCTGATATACTTTTTCCACCACAGTAAGAAAAGGGGTTTTTGATGATAAAAATCATGCAGTTTTACTATCGATAAAAAATGGAAATTAAAAAGATTTTAAGGTATTGCAATGTGAATAAGAATGATTAAACCTGGTGTCAGAAGGCGTGTGTGTTTGCAGAGAGGGAATAGGTACACCTATACATTGCCAATGCATAGAGATAATGGGTTTATTCTCTTGAGGAATGCAATCTGGCAACAAGAATATACAAATAAGCTTTTTTTATAAGAGAAAGCCTGGAAAATCCCCAATGCCTAACACAGAGTTAAAATTTTTATAACTATAAAGCATCATCACAAAAAACCCCAGTGAGCAAAAAGACATAAAGTAGAAGATGACATTTACCCCTTCACTCCCACAATACCCAGTTGTAGTCCCTCAAACGTTACTTACCATCAATAACAGTTTTGTGAATATACTTCCAGGTGCCTGTTGATTTTGCGTATCCAACATATGTAATGGGCTAAGCCATCCATGGGAGAGTAGCACAATGAGATACTGTTTCCTAGAAGTGAGTATATGAAGCAGTGTTATGTAAAAATTACAAAACACAAGGATAATACACGCTCACTGGAACTACATAGAAGTCAGCTGCCTGCACAGTGATAAACATGGGAAGAAACTGGCCTGATGTATATAGCTGAATTTGATGCGCCTAAGGCTGCCTTCGCTCACAAAGGAGAAAAAAAAAACACTAGACACCAAGTTGAGTGGAAGAAAATCTTAGAATTAAAGCATCTGGTGGGGTAGAGAGAGAGAGCTGAGATGGCTGCTCAGGAGCCCTGGGTCCCCGTCCCAGCTGTTGGGTTGGACTGTCCTTACCCACTTGTAGGCCCCAGTACCCTCATCTGCAAAGTAAGGGGCTTCATGAGATGATCTCTAGGGACCATTCCAGTGCTATAAAGTCTGTGACTATATGAAAGATTAAACATTAGGGCTGAAAAAAATACATCAAATAGTATAGAAAGGTTGGAGAAAAAGGCATGCTTCTATGGGCTTCAAGGGGTTGACTGTTGGACTTCTTCATTAAAAAAAACACACGATGATTTCTGTAGGAAGACAATCCCCGATCTCAAGGAATCCAGAGTCTGGTGTTCCTCTCTGGCTGACTGAAACAGCCATTTGGGTACAAGTTTAAAATAAAGTAAACTGAGGCAGAAGGCCAGTCTACTTTTTTTTTAAGGAGGTCTTGAAATCTTTTTACTGTCTCTTCCCATACTCCCTCCACGCATCACTGGGTTTGTTAGACAATCCCACTTTCTTCTTTCTGCAGACCTTCGTCTTAATTCAGGATCTTTTTTGATTTGGAAGCTTCACGTGGCCTAATAGCCAGCCCAACGGGAAGGGGGGGAGGGGGGCAGGGGTTGAATTGAACTTGTTAAACACCCATAGAGTTCAAGGCCCTGTGCTAAGAATCAGGGCTGCATTAGGACTTCCACGGACCCTGGTGCTCATGACATTTGTGCTTTGGAGGGGAAGCTTCTCCAGGGGTGCAGACAGTGATCCCAGGTGTGTGGATGATCCTTTCGCCTGACTCATCCTTCCCTGACCTTATTTTATATACGCCCTATAGCTGTAATGAGGTGAATCTGAGTTTCAAAAACAGCTTGTGAAATCAGCCTCATTACCTTCCAGCCACAACTTTAGGTCTTTCAGAGTGGAGTGAGCAGACCACATGTTCTAATCACTTTCTAATTATTTTCCAATTAACCAAACCTGCCTCTCAGGTAAGGGTCTGGAAGGGTCTGTGTATGTATGTGTGGTGTGGAATTACACACCCACATCCGAGCATGTGCCTCTATGGTCCACAGCCCAATCTCGTGATGTTTGCATTAGTCACTCATTTCATTTCAGCACCACCTTTTGTGCCTTGCACTTGTGGAGATCACTGGGAGTTGTCTCTGGTTTGAATCCTAATCAAAAATGTTAATAATGGACCCCAGATGCAGGGCTGTAAACCCTACGGTTGTGTGCTGCCTTTATCTAGAAGACTTGAACAGGAGTCTGCTTGTCTTTCTCTGTGGGCTCTTTCTTTTTTGTATGAAACAGACCTGGGAGTATCAAGACCACTGGGTGCACTACACAAAGTTGATAGAGACGAAAGACGTGGCTCACAGCTTCTACTTTATCTACTCAGTATGCTGGAGCATCCCAACCGCCAACACACCCGTGGCATTAGGATCTGCCTCTGCCTACTTCACTATCAAGGTCAACAAAAACCAACCTCCGGTAAGCTGCTCCTTTTCTTCCCTGTTTCCACTGATGGGACTTCAATGAGAATGGAGACCTCTTGTTGAGATCATTGATGACCCCCTTTGTAAAACTTAATAGTCACATTTCTGTCCTCATCCTGCTCGGCTCATCTGCAGTATTTGCCATAGCTGATCACTCCCTCCTCCATGAAACATTTCATTTGGCTTCTAGAACAACAAACTTTTCTGGTTTTCCTCCTGCCTCACTAACCATTCCTTCTGTCTCTACTGGTTTCTCCTCCTCCCACCAACCTCTTCGTATTGCAATGTCCCAAAGCACAGGCCTTGGACCTCTTCTCTATCCTCACTGCCTTGATGATCATACCCAGGCTCCTGGCTTCAAATGCTTGTGGTTCCCAAATTGGTAACTCCATCGCAGACCTCTGCACTTGGATGTTTAAGAAACATTCCACTTATTGTAACCAGAATTGAACTTCCAATTTTCCCTTCCAAACCTGACCTGCAGTCTTCCTCATCTCATTTGATGGCCAAAATCTTTGGTGTCATCCTTGAATCTCTCACATCCCTCATCCAATCCATTAGGAAATCCTGTTGTCCATATTTTTGAAAATAGGTCCCGAATCCAACAATTTCTTGCCACTCCACTTCTACTACCCTGGTCCAAGACACCATCATCTCTTACTGAGATGATTTCAATAGCCCTCTATCTAAGGGCTAACTAAGAGTGGGTCCCTCTGCTCCCACTCTTGCACTCATCATGTCTCTTTTCATTATAGCAGCCAGCCAGAGTGACCCTTGTAAAATGAATGTATGTCACTCCTCTGTTTAAACACATTCCAACGTATTTCTCAAACTTCAGAGTGCATACAAATTACTTGGTGATCTTGTTAAAAGGAAGATTCTGATTCAGAAGGTCTGCGGTGGGTCTTGAGAGCCTGTATTACTAAGAAGCTCCAGGCAAGGCTGATGCTGCAGGTGCACTGACTACACTTTTAGTATAACAGGAAGGGCCTACAAGGCCTTGTGTGATCTGGTCCCTTGTTATTTCTGTTTTCCCACTATTCCTTCTCCTTCAATTACTCTTTCCAGCCACTCTGATCTTGCTCCTCTTTAATATAATATAGTCCCATCTCAGGGCCTTTACACTTGCTGTTCCCTCTGACTGGAACTCTCTCCCCTAGGTTATGTGCATGGCCTGCTCTCTCACCTCCTACACTGCACTTTCTCCCCACCACCACCACCTGCCAACACTTTCGCTTTTTTTCCATAACATTTTATCACCCTCTGATATTCTGTATAATTTATTATCCTGTTATTGTTTGCTCCCTCTCCCAGAATGTAAATTCCACGAAGGCGGGGACTTTTGTCTTGCTGTATACAACAAGGCCTAGCAAATAGTAGGCTCTCAATAAATACTTGAAGGACTGACTGCTTGTAGCCCCTAGGTAGACCATGAATATGAAGTATGTTGATAGCTGGTGTGAAAAGAGTCAAAATAACATCCATGAATCCAGGCATAGGGTTCTCAGAGAAGCAGGGTTGGTATCAAGCATAATGCCTGGAACACAGCACACATAAAAATGTTATATCCCCTTTGCTTTCCATCCTTTCACAAAAGTTATTTGAGGTTTTGCCTGACTCTAAGGCTTTATGTATGAACACATAGTGATCCAACTATGTCCTATATTCATCCTATCCTAGTATAAACTTATCTATTCAGAGTTTGGAATCTGAAGTAATCTAAAGAGGTAAAACATGAGGAGCTCTCACTTCTCCTGGTCATATATCCCACCATCAGCTGTCTTGCTAATTGGCAAGGTTAGAGATTGGAAAAGAAGTCGGGTGGAGGTAATCAAGACCATAAACCAATGACCACACAGAGAGGGTTTGGGAGAAGGGCTCTCGCTCAGAATTTCGAGTATAATTTTGGAGTGGAGACTGGGTGCAGACCACTGAGACAGTATTACAACCTAGATTGTTTTAGAACTTTGTTCATCTATATTATTTAATTCTTATGCCATTCCTAAGAGGTAGATACTGGAACACGTAAAGAAGGTAAATGATTTACTCAAGCTCCTATTAATGAGGAGCACAAGCCTCTCCTGACTTGTTTTCAGTTCCATGGTGATTCGTAAGGTATTTGTTGCCAAAAAGATCTTTTGGAGAACAGAGATTTGAAGTGACAAAGAGCTATTAATACCACCTACACACTCCCAATTCAAATGGAAGATGAAGTCTAGAAATTTAAGAGTACACATATGGACAAGTGTATGGCTGATCTAGGCTGACAATTGTCCATTTCTCTCTTAGCATGCACCAATTGATGTCTCTCATATCTTTGAGGGCCAGCCATTAGTTCACAGGTAATAAATATTTGGAGACTTTTTAAAAAAGGGTGGTGGAAAAAGGTCATCATATTCCAGGAATCCAGCAGGCCCACAGCCACAGATAATTCACATAATGGTCACTTTTCTTCTTTGGACTACCGACCCCATTAGGATTGGCTGAAAGTAGGGTTCTAGGAAATTGTTCTTTTGTTTGTTTGTTTGTTTGTGTTTCAGTGATTAGAAACTTGAGGATTAGTTGCTTGAGTAGGATGGGGGCAAAGTGGGTCATGTCTATTGTTTCTATGGGAAAATTCACAATTACTTGGAATCAGTTCATGTATAATAATCCCTTCTTTTGTTAAAGAATCTTTACATATAAGCTCATGAATTCTTTTATCGACTGGGCTTAAGGAATAGAGGCAGACTTCACTTCCCCACCCCCAAAAGGCTTTTTGCTCACTTAGGAATGCAACAGAGTCAACAGGGAATCAACCTCTGGCTCAATGTTTTGTTTTCTTTTAAAAGCTTTTGGTGTATTTTTCTTTCTCTGCAGACAAGGAATGACTTCCTTTCGAGAAAAATGGCTGTGGGACCTTATTGAGGCCAAACATATTTTAATGGAGTCAATTCCCTTCTAATTCAATTGTATCTGACTCTTACAGAATGTTTTAGGATGGGCTTTCTAATCAGAATGCATTAAAAATACAATACTGCACATCAAACCACAGAATAGTCATTGAATAATAAACTTGTGGCACACAATCCAGCTGTATTTTTTGCATTCTTTCATTTTCCATTTGGCAGCTTCCATCATGCTAGCAGAGGAACCAGTAAGTTGTTTTCTATTTTCTAAAAGATTTTTCCCATCACTGTCTGCATTACTCAGAGTCTTATAGGTATAGAAGCTGAATTTAGAGAGTTGCTGAAATTCAAACCAACCTGTCAGACCAACTGAGATTGGTACTTGGCTGCTTGTTCCCTCATTTGAGCCTAAATCTCCAGCCCAGACACACCTCTTTATGGGCACAACTGGGGAACAGAAAAACAGCAACAGTTCTATGGCTCATAATATAACCAGTCTGAAGGGTTTCTCTACTCACAGACCCCTCCATTTACTGCAAGTTAAACCTCATTGTTAAACAATACATTCTGAAACTTTGAAGCAGGGCATGCTGCTTGCCACAACGCAGCACCACGACCTGGACGGCAGAAGGGTGGCTTGGGAACTGGGGTCAATGCAACTGGGAAGGCTCAGTCACCACCCTTGCTTATTTCTTGTCTTCTTCCCATCCTCACACCAGATTATCACTTGTTCCTACCATCCCTTTGAGGCTGCCCCTTTGAAGCTGTCTTGCCTGGCTGCAAAGTTTGTTTTTGTTTTGTTTTGCTTTGTTCTTAAAAGACATTTATCTCTGTATGTATGTATGTATGTATGTATGTATGTATGTATGTGTTTTTACTGGGGAACAGTGTGTTTTTCCAGTACCCATCAGCTCCAAGTCAACTAGTTGTTTCAATCTAGTTGTGGAGGGCGCATGTCAGTGGCCCATGTGGGGATCAAACCGGCAACCCTGGTGTTATGAGCACTGCGCTTTAACCAACTGAGCTAACCGGCCACCCCCTGGCTGCAAAGTTTTAAAACACCAAAGACAATTACATTACGAGCGATTACTTACAGGTACATCAGAATACATATTTACACAGACAAGCACTGGAAGGCAGCACAGAATCCTAAAGACAATTGATGTGGTAAGACTGTGGGTAATTTCCCTTCTTTTTTTAACTGTTACATTTGTTCAATAAATAGAAAGGAGGGAGAATTTTAGAGCAACAGACAAGGAGGTGAGAAACTAGGAAAGTCTCCTTGGAGAACAAAAAATATAGCATTTCACATACAATAGCCCTCCTATTAGACTTATGGCTCAGGTGACTAAACACAGTTTGAGGCAGTAAGTCTCATGTGCTGAAAATAAAATGCATTTAGCCCTTTTATTCTTCCTTCCTCTTTCTCAAAGAATATGCTACTGAAGCTGTTCTTCGGCAGATCTTTCCTGAACAAACCCTGATGAAAGACATGGTAAAGTTCTGAAATAAATTAATGAATTTTCTTCCCTTTATTCAACAAGCATTTGTTAAGTATCTACTCTGTGGAGGAGACAGGAGAATCCAATGAAAATCCACAATATTCATATATCACAGCATAGTTGCATTTGAACTACCTTGCCTCCTGGAAATAAGAGAACAAACTCATTCAGTCTCTAGGAGCCAGTAACAAAAAATAATGTTCTTAGAGAAAAATTTTCTTTTTAATGGGGATTGTAAATTTAGGTTTCATTACACAGGGAAATAGATGGATTATGACTCACAAATTTGGGACCTACTTTCCTTTTAACTTTTGGCAACAATAGATTCTTTAAGGCTAGGCAGCAATGATGATACACAGAAATCACTTCAAATTCAGGGGTCACGAATGTTGCTCCATGCCAACTGGCTGTTTAGTTCATTAGTTGCGGGTGAAAGGCAGACATTTTCCTAGAACATATGCTAAATAGTAAAACTTCTGATCTATGTTTTGAAATCTGACTGCCTTATTTTAAAACTTTGAACAAAACCACTTTAAACTATTCTAAGGAGAAAGGAGAGGGCATTTTGTAACAGCAGAGTCAGTTTCCCCATCACCCAGGTAATTTAATTTTATCCTAGGCACATAATAATAATGCAGCTCAAAATAACCTTAACAAAAACCACCAAAACTTCCACTGTCCCCCACCCCTTCACTCTTGTGCCCTAACAACTAAAATTGAACAAAGTAAGAGAAGGAAAAAGATTGTGATCTCACAGTCCCAGGATTTCCCATTTCTCACAAACTTAAAAGTCAATAGTCGCCATAAAGTGATACAGTGAGGGGGTTCTGTACAAAGTTAAAGATTAAACTGAATGACAGATGTACAAAATAAAGTGAAAAGTTTTAACAACGTTTAAAATGAAGTCTGCCTATTACATAAAGGACAGACAAAAAAGTTTAATATCATTTTAGCTTTATCCTTATGAAACAACTAAAACAACGATTCATTATATTTTTCCCGGTTAAACTCCTGACCCCATTCATTTCTAGTATTCAAATGATAATCTAAGCACAGCTTGGATGGAAATAATGTACTCACATTGGCACAACAGTAGACTTCCCAATATGTTATATTTCAGAAAAACATTTTAAAGTAACCTATTAAGAATTTTTAAAACTAATGTTCATATTTTCAATTCAACAAGTCTGTGGGTTAGTTTGCTTTTTGGTTTGTTTCTTGGTTTTGGGGTAGAGGTAGGGACTAAAACCAAAATACATTCTTTCCAGGGCAGACTATATATTGTATAATACCAGTCAATCTTCAAATTCCAGATTTGCTTTTGTCAGCAATGCCTTCATTTTGTTAACAAAACTGACCTCCTGTGTGTTTCTATCAAGTCCACTTATAACACATTCAACATGGAGGAATAGTAATTTCCCACAGGTTCAGTTGGGGGTGGGGGTGGGGGCGTCATGTAGAGCTAAGAGTAGCACTGTCCCATGGTGTGACAGTTAAGAGTCTCATCTCACTGATACTTTCATTCAACGTCACCTCCCCCAATACAGTAGGATTTTATTCATAATTTGGATTTTTAAACCAGAAAGTTTTATGGTCAATCCAAAATAACCCAAAGAACTTGCTAAAGTTATATGAATAAGCAGCTTTTTATTGAAGGACTGAAAGAATTAAATAGAAGGCACAGTAGCACTGTAAAGATTTTCAGATCATAACAATCTTTTTGTATGTATATATGGAACCCAGACTTCCCTTTTGTTGTTAAAAATGTCTGCTGAACAATCCAAAAATCCTTATTTGTCATCTTTCCCTTTGGTTTTTCTGTATACCATCTCTCGAAAACTGGCCAGAATCTTGTTTTCTCTCTTTCGTCTCTCTTCTTGGTTAAAGGATGCAAGAGCTCTCTTCTCATCCGCACTATAGATCTGGTTCTCTTTTCGCAGTCGCACAGCCTCCATTCGGCGATGCCTGGGGATAATTTTATTTTTGGCTTAATTTCTCAGTAATTATGCTCATAGTACTTCCTCACAATAGAAATTGTTTTTGTAATGGGTTCAATTTTCAAAAGATCATTCATTTTATCTGCCAGTGTGTCCTTTGATTCATTTCTACTATTCAAATAATGATCTCTGAGGTTTTGTCAACACTGTTTGAATGTTATTAATTTCAAATACTAATAGCAGAAGTCTAGTTCTGCTGTTTCCAGTAAAACAATGAGAAACAGGCAAATTATTAAACTTCCTAGGTGATATGTGCAATCTGCCTTTGTGGAACTGCTAACAGGATAAAGGAAAGAGATAAGTTGTCATTGAGGTAGAAGTTCTTCAAGGTTCAAATTTATCATCCAACCAAAAGAACCAAGTCTAAATCTACAATTGAATTCAACTCCTTAGGCTCCAGTAGCAGCTCAAAGAAAAGAAAGAAGAGATTTAGCACAAGAGGCAAATCAGGAAAGTATAGGGGCAGAGGCAGATGGAAACTATTACATCATCTTTAAAAGGTCACTGATTTAGAGAGAAAACTTCATGAAAACCTGCGTCTTTTATGTATATGTACCCAACCCTATACAATCAGTTCAGGATGAAGCTTGAGCTATGTCTAGAAAAACAGAGAAAACTGAGTGAGGACAAGAGGGGAGAAGCATTTCAGGTTAGTGTGAAAGTAGGGGAGTGGCAGGATGGAGAGCCGAGAAGATGACAATGTATTTAGGTTGCTCAGTGTACAGTGAGTAGTTTATCTGGAACAGGAAGTGCTATGTGAGTGATGCTGTAATAAACGTCTATGTATAATACATGTCTCCTAGTACGCAGGAAAGATTTTCTCTTGGGTATCTAGGTATGGAGTTCCTGGGTCTTAAAAGTATGCAATCATCAACTTTCCAAGATAATGTCAGACTGTTTTCTAAAGTGGTTGTACCAATTTACACTACCAGCAGTAATATTTAAGAAATCCTATAAATCTACATCCTCTCACATGCTGGTATTGTTAGAACTTTGAACTACTGTCTATCAAATGGGTGTAAATGGTATTTCAGTATGTTCTTAATTTCCATTTCCAATGATAATGAACATTTTATATATGTACAGGCCATATATATTTCTTCTTCTGACCAATGCCTGTTTTTGTCATTTTCCTACTCTTCTTTTGGGTTATTTATAGGTATTCTTTAACTATTCTCAATGCTCACTCTTTAACGGTTGTGTGTATTGGAAGATCTTATCCCAGCTTAGAACCTGTCTTTTTACCTATTTTAAGCTGTGTTTTGATGAACAAAAGTTCTTACTTTTAACCTAGGCAAATTTACCAATACTTTACTTTATGGTTAGTGCAGTTTTTTGTCTTCTTTAAGAAATGCTCCCCCGTACCCTGAGGACTATAATAATAGATAACTGCTCATGTTTTATACTAAGAGGGCTAAAGTTGTTTTTGACATTTAAGTCCTTAATCTAATTGTACTGATTTTCTTTAAAGATTTTATTGGGGAATTGGGGAAGGGGAACAGCCAAGTTGTTGTCCTTCAATCTTAGTTGTGGAGGGCGCAGCTAGCTCAGCTCCAAGTCCAGTCGCCATCCGGCTGCCCGTCGGCAGCTCGCGGCTGCTCAGCTCAAGGTGCCGTGTTCAATCTTAGTTGCGGGTGGGCGTAGCCCACCATCCCATGCAGGAGCTGAACCGGAAACCTTGTTGCTAAGAGCACACGCTCTAACCACTGAACCATCCGGCCACCTGTCAGCAGCTCAGGGCAGCTCAGCTCAAGGTGCCATGTTCAATCTTAATTGCGGGTAGGCGTAGCCCACCATCCCATGCAGGAGTTGAACCGGCAACCTTGTTGTTAGGAGCGCGTGCTCTCACCAGCTGAGCCATCCTGCCACCTGTTGGCAGCTCAGCTTGGTCGCAGCTCACTGGCCCATGTGGGAATCGAACCGGCGACCCTGATGCTCAGAGCTCACGCTCTTAACCAACTGAGCCACTTGGCAGGCTCTAATTGTAATGATTTTTAAATATGGTAATATAGGGTTCTACTTTCATCTTTTTCTATATGGGTAACCATTTTTTCCTCATCCATTTACTGAATAGTGCCTTCCTTCCCCCGCAATCTGACATGCCATCTCTTTCAAATAATTATGTATGGCTCTGCCCTGGGCTCTGGATTTTATTCCATTGAACAATTCATTTATTCCCTCACACTTCGTATAGTGCTATAACCTTCATAATAAGTCCTCACACCTGGTAGGGCAAATCTCATCTTCCTGCTCTTCTTCTTCAGAAGTGACCTGGCTATTCGTGGCCCTCTAGTCCAGCGGTTCTCAACCTTTCACAGGGGTCGCCTAAGACCATCGGAAAACACATATTTTCGATGGTCTTAGGAACCGAGACACTGCTCCTCTATCCGTCTCCAGGCCCACATGCAGATACGCCCACATACGAGTACCCAGCGACCCTTGTGAAAGGGTCGTTCGACCCCCAAAGGGGTCGCGACCCATGGCTTGAGAACCGCCGCTCTAGTCTAACACATCAATTTTAGAACCATCTTATTAAGTTTCATGAAAAACTCTGTCATGATTTTGATTGGAACTGCACTGAATCTACAGATCAATTCAGGAAGAACTGATAACTTACAATATTGCCTTTCTATCTGTGAACATGGTCTCTTTCCATTTACTTAGGTCTTCTTTGATGCCTCTTCATGTTTTATAGTTTTCCCTGTAGAGATCCTGGACATATTTTCAGATTTATTCCTAAGTCCTTCAAATTCTCTGATTCTGTTATACATGTTGTTTTGTTTTTATTTAATTACATTTTCTAGTTGTTTGTTGCTGGTGCATAGAAATGCAATTGGTTTCTGTGTATGAACCTCATACCCAAGTATTTGTGAAACCTCCCATTATTTATAATGTATCTGAAGATTCTTTAGGATTTTCTATGTAAACAATCATATTATCCACAAAAAAATGAAGTGTTATAGCCTGCTTTCCAGTCCTTATGCCTCTAATTTCTTTTTCTTATCTTACTGTGTTGGTCCTCAGATATAATGTTTCCAAATGTTGATCTTCAGAATCCCAAGATTCTGGAGGTGCTTCAGGGGTTCGGAAAATATTTGCCTCCAATTTTATTTTAAAATATTTATCTACTTTTTAAAGTTTTTAAAAATCCAAAATTCGGTTTGATCTTGGTACAGATGCCCTATTCACTCTCCTCATTCTTCCTCGTACTTTGCTTTCTCTTCCCTACTTTTATATTCATTTCCCCATGCTGGACCTGATATCTGCTCTTCATTCTCAGAGTCCACAGAGAACTGGAGAGTCCACGTTCTCTAAGTCCAGACAGAATGAGAGGCAAACTCAGAAACCAGGAAACATTATCTTATGAAAATGCCGTCCAAGCTGATTCCATGGTGTAATGGTCAGTACTCTGTGAACTCTGAAAATGCTTTCCTAACTACCAGAATGCCGCATTCCTCAGGGGGCAGTGATAAATATTTGGTTGTCGGAAAAGTCATGAAGCATTTTTGCAGTGAAAAACATAGAAAAAATACGTCATGACTTTTCTGACAACCCAATAGCTGACTTTAACTATATCCTTCAGAGGATAAACTATCTGTGCAAAATACAAAATAAGAAAGGACACTGATTCTTTGCTATAGCTGAGTCTGAGGCTGAGTTGCATCCATACTTGGAATTTTAGACAACCACATTTAAACCAATAAAACCAATATTAAAACAATACTTATACTCTAGTTTTCATTAGGAATGGTCACTTAATGAAAATCCATCACCAAATATAATTCTGGTAGCGAGAAAGAAGGAAATGATCTAATCACAGAAACTGACTTCAATGCCAAGAACATACCTGCTGCCACTCATTACGTAACCTGAGCATTCAAATGATGCAATTTCTTCACTTGTCAAGCCAATTTCACCTCTTCGTGGGATACGTTTTCCAGCTTTTACATACTCAGCCATAGCTGCACCTTCACCAGGTAACAGAGCATGGCCATAGCTACAAAGTAATTCAGAATTCAGAAAAGGTTCATTTAAAAAGGCTCAACAGCTAAAAAAAGCACAAAAATTAATTTATTCTCAGAAAACAGTAGGAATGACAGTTGCTGAGTGGCTGCATGCTGGGAAGCCCAATATTAATTACTTTAATTTAATTAGCGAACAACGCACTGTGACGTGTATAACTAACTCAGAAATACAGAGATACTTTGGAAGAACAAAAGAACTGATATTAGTAAATACAGATTCAAGTTTTATGGATCAATCTATCCCTACAGCCACTGCCTTTATTGCTTCTGCCTTCAGTGAACTCCTTTTCCCTTTTTCACTTAAAAAAAGTACAGAAATAATGTTATTTCACATATTTTTAAACTGATAACCAATAGCAACACTATACAGTAACAATTATCTATTAACTTTCATTCAAGGGGACTTTAAAAACTACCATTCCTTCATTCAATTCATTGACTGCTTCTTAAATACCTATTAAACTCAAAGTTATAATACAAACATAATCTCTGTTCTTGTGGAATTTACATTGTTAATAATGATATAACTGTAATAAAATGTAGAATATATACTACATTACACAAAAGAAATAGAAAATGCTGTGAGGACTAAAGGATTAAAGAGGGGTAGGAATCACACTGACTTGTACGGGGAAGGTATTGGGAATCAGCACATGGACCTCCATTTGAAAAGGGCTTTGAAGGATGGTAAGGATTTTAAAAGGAAGAAATTAAGGGTAGTGAAGAAAACAGGGCTGGGAAAATAAGGGAAAGTATGTTGGGGGAAGAAATAAGGTAAACAGGGCACTATGTGGGAAAGTGCACAGTAAACACAGGGAAGGTTGTAGTTCAGCTCAGTTGGAACCTGGGGTATAAATAGGGGAGCAGAGTGAGGCAAGCTTGGAAAGGTAAGTTAGGGTAATACTTTGGGGAAGGTAGTTTAGTTATTGTAAATTAACTGTTACTTACTTCAAAGGTTTATCATCTTGAGAGGCAAGTGTTTTTGGAGCCTCTGGGCCAATTAAATCTGAGGGTTCTTCAGGCTCTGCACGAAAGATGTTCAGAAACATGTTCACATTTTGACTAATCAGTTAATTTAATGTCTTATCTGTTCTGAGTCAAAGTCCATCAGAAGAACCTACTTGATCGATCCTTCCAGGGATTCTCCAGAAACTCTTCTTGGGAATCTTTAGAGCTTGAATCACTGGAATCTTTTCTGTTCTTCTTAGACTTCTTTTTCTTGTATTTCTTCCTGTAATGATTACAATTTCACACAAATTGACTTAATATTTCCATGTTAAAGGGCATATTATTATTATTATTATTATTATTATTATTATTATTATTTTTAGCTGAGCCATCCTGCCACCTGTTGGCAGCTCAGCGGCAGCTCAGCTCGGGCCGTGAAGCAAACCGGGGACCCTGTTGCTCAGAGCTCACTCTTGAGCGAGCTCTTAACCAACTGAGCCACTTGGCCGGCCCTTATTTTTTTTAAGACCGTGAACGACTGATTAAAATTATTTGGATTCTCAGCTTATTCAAACTTGTTAGAGAAAAAAGTTTAATTTAAAAAATCTTCTAACTTATTTAATCAAATCACGTTTCACTATAAAAAAGATCCCTAGAGGGAACAATGAAATACAGTTCTCATGTTGTAGAAAGATAACAGAAATAAAACAGTTTTCAAAACAGCTCTTACCAATTTGAGCATCAATTTTAAGTGTAATGAATTAAAAAACATCAAACATGTATGAATACTTGGGTTCATAATGATACGAAAATAACCCAATTCATTATTTTGAAAATTCATAAAACAAAGAGAGTAAGCAATTACCCTGCCTTTCCTCTACAAACGGCACTTCAGGGTAACAAATAGCTGATGAGCATAGGTTTCTCTTATAGAATTATTCTACCTTAATAAATGAAGAAAGCAAGCCAGAATTAGACTATCACCATTTTGCATCCCTATTGAAATAAGGGACTTAGGCAATAACCATCAGTGACAGTTAATGTGAGCAAAAAAGACAATCAGACATTATCTGTTTATGAAGTATTTCTGCCAAAAACGGAAATCTGAACCTCATCAAGACTAGGCTTAAGTATCAATCTATAGGAAATGCAGAGGACAGAGAATATGTTAAAAGGACACCATAAAAATACAATCAGCAAAATCCATACTGCAGGAACCTCTACAGGACAAATGACTTGGTTCCTTCAACAAACAAATTGCAAGAAGAAAAAGAGAAGGGGGACGTATTGATTTAGAGGTGTAAGAGACATATCAACCAATTGCAATTTATGGACATTATTTGGATCCTGATTTGAATAAACTGTTCAAAAAACTGCCGAGAATTGAGAAATTATTGTTCAATATTTTAGGTATGATAATAGTATTGTAGTTATAATTTCTTTTTAAAAAAGAATGCCTATCTTTTAGAGAAACATGCTGGTTTATGGATGAAATGATATCTAGGATTGGTTTCAAAATAGTGGAATAGTGAGTTGGTAATTGTTCAAGCTGGGTGATGGTTACATGGGAGATCATTTTACTATTTTCTGTAATTTTATATACAGTAGAGCTTTTCTGTAATAAAAATTGAAGAAAAAAACCGACGATCTGCGTTTCTTCTTCTTTTCCTTTTTCTTGGCTTTCTTCGCTCTCCTTTTTGTATCTTCGTCTACAAATTAAAACACATTATAATTTTTAAAAATAACTCTAAACCCTCAATACTTTTGAGTAAATACCCTATTGCTGTTCTATTTGTCATTACACAGAAATTCATTCATTCATTCATTTATTGCTACTTGTCAGGAAATATGCTAGGCACTGGGGACACAGAAATTAAAGTCACGCTAAGTATTTGGTGATACAGGGTATTATTATTAATTTTACTGCATAGGATAATCGTATTGCAATTAAGTAGGAAAATGTCATTTTTTTAGAGATATATACAGAAATATTTAGGGTGGCAGTGTGATATTTGTAATTTACTTTGACTATCTCAGCAAAAAAAACATATTTGAAGCAAATATGTCAAAATACTAACAACTGTTAAAATCTAGGTAATGTGCATATGACATTATACAATTCTCTTTATTTTTCTGAGTGTTTGAATATTTTCATGATGAAAAGGGGAAAAAACCCTTATGCGTGTTTGAGGGGATGCTTTCCAGGAGCTCAGTCTAATGGAGGAGACAGAGGTAAAGAGATAAATAGAAGGTGGAGTGATGGGGGATGTCTGGGGTGTTCCGGACTTATAGAGGAGTCTCAAAATCAGGCTGATTTGGGGAAGGTGGTCGAGGAATGATTGACCAGGCAAAGGTGACTGTGAAGCTGGTTCTTTTTAAGATCAGTTTTATTACAAAAGTCACGCATGCCCATTGTTGACACGAATAAGCCAAGCCACATGCAGGGAGAGACTGGCATTACAGGCAGACGGATTCTTGGTATCAAGTAACAAAATCAAGAGAAAGAACAAGGAATATTGAGGAGACAGAAGGTAGTTCTCAGGCTACACAGGATGGTACGAGAGAAAGTGACAGGGTATACGTGATTAGAGCAGGGTCAATCAGGGTCTGAACTTTACCCTGAAGGCTATGCAAAGCTACTGAATGATTTTAAGTAGGGGACTGACATGCTTGGATTTGTGCTTTAAGGAAGTCCAGTCGCCATTTCGATAAATAAACCTTTCTTTATTAAGAAAAAAAGTTCAGTCTTCCAGCAGTGAGGAAGAAAAGTGACAGTGGGAATGACACCAGAGGAAGGGGTGCCTTTGTGTAATGTGTCCCCAGAGGAGGCACCCTCTGTCAATCATCAGCCAGGAGATGGCACAAAAAGGTTACTTTTTGTGATGTGCCACCCACAGGGGGTGTCATCCTTAAATCAGCTGCCAACCTGAATGGGGTCCTTTGTGGTATGCCGTTTTGAAAACTGCACAAAGGTTCCGACTGAGTGTGAGAATTACACAAAAGAGCTGCTCTGATGGGCTGATGCAGCCCTGTATGGCTTGGTGTGGCACCACATGTCTCGCAGCCCAAACCTGACTTGGTTCAGTGCCACATGCCTTGTACAACTACATACTACCAATCTGGAGTCACATTGCTTAGGTGCGAATCCCAACTGTGTGACCTTGAGGGTGGTACTTATAAACTGCTCTGTGTCTCCCTTTTCCCTTCTCTAAGATGTATCCTATCCTGTAGTTACTGGGTGGATTAAAAAGCAATAATGAATGTCAAGCACTTAGCAGGGAGCCCGGCGCAAAGTCAGTAAGTGTTCAAAAACTCTTGACTATTATTATTGTTTTGAAGAGCCTACTTCTGAAATAAGCTTTAAGAAGTAAAACTAGTTTCGAAGCAAAGCTTGCAGAATGATGTTGACTTTCTTACCACTGGAGTCAGTTTCAGAATCAGACTCACTGTCACTATAGTCAGAATACTTTTTGTGTTTTCTTTTAGATGGTTTTTTCTTCCTCCTTTTCTTGGACCTTTCTTTTGAATGACTAGACTTCTTCTTCTTCTTTTCTTCTACATAAAATACAAACAAAAAACTAACTTGTAAAGATGCATTTCTGAGTATCAATTTTATTGTATTTGAAATATTGAAAAGGAATGCATGATAGACAATTTGAATAAAAGCAAAGTCTAATGTTCAACTATTTATAAACTTATTTTTTAACATCTCAATAAAAAGTCTGTATTTAAAAATACCTTCTGAAGTAGAAGCTGAAGTGGTGCTTTTCTTTGGCTCTTCATCTTCTACCGGCGTATGTTCATCAGAGCTGAATTTAAAGAAGATGGTTGTAAGAATCAGAAAAGGGATGAAATAGGTCTCTCTCTTTCTCTCTCTCTCTCTCTCTCTCTCTCTCTCTCTCTCTCTCTCTCTCTCCCTCTACACACACACACACACACACACACACACACACACACACACACACACCTTCCTCTCTCTGCCATGTGAGAACATAGTGAGAAGGTGGTTGTCTGCAAGCTAGGAAGAGAGCTCTCACCAAAAACCAAATTGGCTAACACCCTGATCTTGGACTTTTGAGCCTCCAAAACTGTAGGAAAATACATTTGTGTCGTTTGAGCCACTCAGTCTGTGGTATTTGTGAAGGCAGAGTAAGCTGACTAATACAGTTGTTAAAAACTTCCTTCACTTTGTTTCAGTAGACACCAAGTGGACACAAAGTGAACCTGCTATCTCTCAGAAACTGTGACTTTGTAGATACTGAAGATGAGCCTGCTTTTTTTTTTCTTAATCGGTTGTGGAACCTAAACACAGGAATAAATTATATCTTAATACGCTCATGTCTGTCACAATCTAATATTCACTGACCTCTAACATATACCAATAAAAGTAACTCCTTGTTACTCAGTAAAGCTCAAGTAATCACAACAAGATGCCAAAATCCTGTGTGCCCATAGCTCTAAGATATAGTCTAATGCTTATGATTTTAGGTATTTAAAGTTTAATTTCAGTTAATTTTAAGAATCAATATTTTTCACTTAACATACATAATACCCTAATATTTTCAGGGAAGTAAGCTGTAAGAACTAAGAATTATAGTACTTCCCCTCACTCTGTGTATAGGATTGGTTTAAGTAACAGGATAGCTTTTTCATTATTCTGAAATACTGGAGTATTTCTTACTCTGGAACTTCCATCTTAAGACAGCTCATTATAAAACCATCATATCAATGTTGGTTGAGTGCATGAAAGAATAAGAAAAAAAGAAAGAAAGAAAAGGGATGAAATATGGACCACGGGGTATAAAAATATAGACTTAAAATTTTTCAGTAACAAATGATTGTCCAAGAACCACTAAAAGCAGGCACTGGGTGGCTTTTCTAAGACTACAGCTCAAGGATTTACCACCTTCATAATAATATAATAATCATTTACACTTGCATAATGCTTTAGAGCTTACAGAGTGCTATTCAAACTGAAATAAACATGTAAGATTTATATTTTCAGAAGAAACCACAGGGCAAAAGTAAGGAAACTGGAACCATAAGGAAAGATGAAAGAAACTGGAGATAAGAAGGCTGAGGGAAGACGTCACAATTTTATTCTATGTGTGTAAAGGACATATGGCAGAGTAGCAACTGTTCTGTTTCCCCAGAGCAAGAATAACCTCACACACTACAATATAAACAGATTTCATTCTGTTGTAGAAAATTCTGAAAATGAGTATTATAAAAATTGTACAATAGTTTAGAAAAGGAATCCTTATATCATATTATCTTTTCTTCTGGAGATCACATCTGGAATAATTTAGGTATCACATAGAAAATTAATTTTAGGGTTCCTTCCAACTCTAATTCTTTGAGTTCAGATTCTTCAAGCATTTTCCAAAGGTATTTATAAGAACAAGTTTCAGATAATAATGCTTTATCGCCCTGCCACAAATGACAAGTTTACCTGTCTCAACTCAACGTAAAGTAGACATAGAAACAGAGGTGAGGGAAGAAGAAGCTTATGAATAGCATTAAAGAGAAAAAAAATAAGGAACAGGAAAAAGGATTAAGCCTTCAGATACTATTTGATACAGGAAAACTAAACAAAACCATATTCGTATATTCATTATAAAAAAAATTCCTCTGGGAACAGAATAGAGAGCTCAGAAAGAAATGTACACATATATGGTCAATTTATTTACTACAAAGGAAGCAAGAATATACAACGGGGAAAGGACAGTCTATTCAATAAATTGTACTGGGAAAACTGGACAGCTACATGCAAAAGAATGACAGTGGATCACTTTCTTACACCACACACAAAAGTAACTCAAAATGGATGAAAGACTTGAATGTAAGACCTGAAACCACAATACTAGAAGAAAACATAGGTGGTAAGCTCCTTAACATCATCAGTCTTGGTGATGACTTTTCAGACTTGACACTGAAAGCAAAGCAACAAAAGCAAAAATAAACCAATGGAACTACATCAAACGGAAAAGCTTCTGCACAGCAAAGGAAACCATCAGCAAATTGAAAAGGCAACCTACTGAACGGAAGAAAATATTTGCAAATCATACATCTGATAAGGGATTAATATCCAAAATATATAAAGAGCTCATACAACTCAATAACAAAAAAACAACAACAATCCAATTAAAAAACAGGCAGACGATCTAAAAAGACATTTTCCCAAAGAAGACCTAGAGATGGCCAACAGGTACATGAAAAAATGTTCAGCATCAGTAATCATCAGGGAAACACAAATCAAAACCACAATGAGATGTCACCTCACACCTGTCAGAATAGCTATTATCAAAAGGACAAGAAATAACAAGTGTTGGCAAGGATGTGAAGGCAACCTTTGTGCACTGTTGGTGGGAATGTAAATTGGTGCAGCCACTGTGGAAAACAGTATGGAGGTTCCTCAAAAAGTTAAAAATAGAGCCACCATATGATCCAGCAATTCCACTTCTGGGTTTTTATCTGAAAAAAACAAAAACACTAACTTGAAAAGATATTTGCATTCCCATGTTCACTGCAGCATTATTTACAACAGGCAAGGTATGAAAACAACCTAAGTGTCCAGTGACAGATGAATGGATATAGAAAATGTGGCATAGATAGACAGATAGCCAAAAAATGTATACACATTTTAAGAAAGGAAAAAAACTGAATTAATTGCAATACTCAGTATATACCAATAACGAGAGATGAATAAAAGTCACATTTGACTTCTGCAATTATAAGAGGTGCTCAAAGTGGTTACCATCAGCGTCCAGACACTTCTGATTACGGCAAACTACTGCTTGAGCATAGATAACATCTCTTAAAATGTGTATACATTTTTGGCACCCCCCAATGTGTTTGTGTGTGTGTGTATGTGTATATACACACACTGTATTAAAATTACGCTGATGGTTAGTAACCACTTTGAGTACCTCTTGTAATTGCAGAAGTCAAACGTGACTTGTAGTCATCTTTTGTTATCAGTATATATTGAGGACTACAATTTTAATATGGTTTTTCCCTTTTAAAAACGTGTATACAGTTTTTGGCACCCTCTGTGTGTGTCTGTGTGTGTGTGTGTGTGTTTGTGTATCCATAGAATGCTATTCAGCCATAAAAAGAAGGAAACCTTGCCATTAGCTACAACATGGATGGACCTTGAGGGCATTATGCTAAGTGAAAGAAGTCAGAGAGAGAAAGACAGATACTATATGTATGATCTCACTTCTCTGTGGAATCTAACAACGACAACAAAAAAAAACCTAGTTCATAACACAGAGAATAGATTGGTGGTGACCAAAGGCAGGGGCTGGGGGAATCGGTAAAATAGGTGAAGGTACAAAGGTACAAAACGGTCAAAGATACAAAATTCCAGTCATAAATACATCATGGGGATGTAATATACAGCATAGTGACTATAGTTAATACAGTATTACATATTTGAAAGTTGTTAAGAGAGTAAATCTTAAAAGTTCTCATTACAAGAAAAAAAATTCCGTAAGTATGTATAGTGACGGATGTTAGATTTACTGTGATCATTTTGCAATATATACAAATATCAAACCATTATATTGTACATCTGAAACTAATATAATGTTGAATGTCAATTATACCTCAAAAAACCCTTTTGCAATGCTAACATCTGACATGCAATCTGCTACTGGGTTGAGAAATAATAATTAGAAATAATAAATGTATTTAACACTGAACCCTTCTGTGCATAGGAAATTAGCACCCCATGAATTACAATTTAAAGAGAACAATTAGCACACCAAAATCCACTAGCAACATGTTTTAATCCTTAGGTATGCTCAATGATTTTAAAACTTAAGGGGTAGAACAGCATACATCACAAGAAAAGAAAAATGTGAGCTGTACTTAAAAGTTCTTCACTTAACAAAAATGTGGACAATAGACTCTGCAGTTAAACAAATGTTACATTTACTACATATATATATATATGTATGTATGTATGTATGTATTTTTTTAATCACTTACTCTGGTTCCGGATTCTTTGGAGAAAGCCCCCATACTTCAGGAGCCCCCAATTCTCCAATCCTCTCTCTCTCACTTAATCTCCTAGAAGACATAGGCATGTAAATTAAAACTCCATGGCTAAATTGTTTCCTAAATATATAATCAAAGTCAAAGGGATCCAGTTAAGTCCTATTTTCCCTTTACATTTTGAACTTTAAATTAATAAATCTTGACTTAAATGTAAACTCAACACTTAACGCTCTGATGCTTCGATAGTACTATCAAATGGTACAGACTATAGATAGCCTGAGAGGTTGGGCCAGAAATGAAGCCTGGGAGATTGTCAAGTGCATCCTTTCTGCCACATGCATGACATAGCTCCTAACTGCTCATTTCATCTTCTGCAACGTGTGACAGAAACAGTTTTATATTTGGAAATAATTTCATTTGTTCACACACATTTATGAAAGTAAAGAGAAGTCTTTACTTTTGATTTGGTCAAACCTTCCATTTGCAGAAACTCAGGAGTTAAAGTAGAAAATAAAGATGAAGCATCAGAAGTAGAAAATAAAGGGAGCTCTGAAAACAAAAGCAAAGTTTTGTTTGACAAAAATTGTACTCAGTGAGATACAGGGTTTGTTTTCTCTTTCTGTTTTCCCTTTAGTTCTTCTTTAGAAAAGGAGTACATCATTATCGCCTCTTGGTGGACACAAAATTTTTTTCTTGTTTTGTTTGTGAGTTCTTCTCTTAATTTTTCCTATTGCTCATTTAAAAAACACACACAAAAAAAACTAAGACTCAATTACTCTAAGTTTAGCTGCTTGTGACTCCATTTCTTTTTCTTTTTTTTTTAAAGATTTTTATTGGGGAATTGGGGGGATGGGAACAGTGCTGGGGAATTGGGGGAAGGGGAACAGACAAGTTGCTGTCGTTTTGTTCTTCAATCTAGTTGTGGAGGACGTTGCTTCACTGGCCCAAGTTGGCACCATCATTGTGCTCTTCTCTGGCGAGGCAGATCACTCGCCGGTTCTGGACGGCCGCAGTGGCTCACGCTGGCTGCTGGCTACATACGGTAGCTCATGGCAACCCACTGCCACAGGGAGTGCAGCCTACGCCGTCGCCGGCGACTCATGGCAGCCCAGCTCCAGGTTGAGCTGTGTTCAGCATCTTAGCTGTGGAGGGCAGCGTCACTGGCCCTCATATGTGGGATCCGAACCGGGGCCCTCTGGCGTCCCAAGCGAGTTCTTAACCATCGCGCCACTCGGCCGGCCCTCCATTTCTTTTTTAAAAGCCCTTACAAAATAAATATAATTGGTTTGATTGCTTGAATAAACTATTTTGTTACTTTTTTATTCAGGGGAAGAGGTATTATAATCATGCAGTCAGATTCAGGTTTCCCACTTGAAGAAACAGGCTAAAAAGGGACATACTTGGAACAGAGCTTGGAATAGTATGCCTGACAGGCTGTAAAGAGCAAGCAGTCAAGTTCTCATCACCTGGCTTCATCTGTACTCTTAAGATAAATTATTTATCTTCTAAATGTACAAATGCAAATTTCATCCAAGAAGCTCCAACATCTTTTGATGAGGATTGCCTGGTAAGAAGCTGGCTGCTTTTTGATTGACATAGCCCGGGGTAACTTCCTGAAAATTTTAATTTAGGGAGGTAGGTCTCCAACCTACGTAACTCAAGACCATTTTTACTGTTTCTGTTCCTATGCAGGAAAACCTAATAGCTAACACTTAAGGACTATTTATTATGTTCCGGGCACTAAATCATTACAACTCTAAAAGCAGTTGTGCTCATTTTATCCCCTTTTAAATGGTGAAGAAATAAAGCTCAGAGAGGTTATGTAATTTGCCCAAGGTCACACAATTATTAAGTAGCAAAGTAGGGCTTCAAGCTCAGGCAGTGTGATTCTAGAGCCTGTCCTCTTTATTACTATACCGTATGACTTTCCACTTCCTGAAGAAAACCATTCATGGGACATTTCCCAGTTGTTGGAACCTTAACCTTAATGCCTGGAATACTTTTAAATGTCTTGTTTTTTAACACATAGTGTATGTAAAGCACTTAGTAAAGTGCCTGACACATAACTGAACACTCATAAAAGCATTAGGTATTAAGGCTTACACGGCAATAATTATAACACCTTTTCTTTCTCATTCTTAAACTATCCATTTTTCACTCAAATACTCTCATTACAGGAGACCTGCTCTCACCCTGACCTTATTTTTCATGGTCTAGAGTGGACCACTTAACAAGACCTTTCTCAACATAGCCTTATCTAGCTCAGCAGATCACTTTTCCTACATTCGTTCAATTATCTTGTCTCAGAGGTTTTTCTCCTCTCCAATTTAAAACCCTAAATCTCAACCCTTCCCAACTCGCTACAAAACATTTCCACTTACATATCCTGTTATCATCTAAAACCTGTGTGATCATTCAACAAGCCATGGCTGTGTGCCTACAACGGTCTAAGCAGTGTGAATTTTGTGATCGATAAAATAGGGCTCCTCCTTTCTGTGAGATCAGTCTAGTGGGGAATAAAAAACATGCTCACGAATGATAACCACACAACCAAGTAGATGCTATATAATTCCGGTAGGCCATGTCCGCTACAAGCCAGGAGGCAGAAAGGAGTAGCGGGAGACCAGGGCACTGTACAAAGGGGCCCGAGGATGAGTGAAAACCTAGGGAAGAAAAGAGCGAATAAGGCGTTGTAGTGGGTGGACTGAAGGGATGAAAATGGGCGCGAGGCAGGCAGAGAGAGCAAAATGCGAATAATTAGTAGCGGGGATGAACGATAAATCAGACTTGGAAGGCAGGTGGGCTAGTGCAAGAGAAGGTGCATCCGTCTCACTCACTTCTGCCGCAGGCTCTCCTCTCTCTCCTTATCCAGGAGGCTGGGCCAAGGCTTGTCGTTCCCATAGGGGCGTAAGTAGCCGCCATGATAGGCGGACGAGGAGGCAGAAGCGAAGGGGGTGCCCCGCGTCGCAGAGGGCCGCTCTCGAGAGCTTGACCGCGAGCGAGAGCGGTAGGACTGGTTTCGGGAGCCTTGGCTGAAGCCACTCGGCTGATGACTGAGGCCATTCCGATCCCCCGGCCGAGAACAAGAGTGCGAACGAGAGCGGCGTCCCCGCGGGGAGCGAGCGGATTTGCTGGGCTTAGGGCTCTTTGAGGAACTGCGACGCTTCCCCCTGAAGCCCGAGGCCTCTCTCTCCGGGCTGCGCGAACCAGACCCCGGAGCCATAAGTGCCGCTGTGTCCCGGAAGCCGGGGGAGAAGGGGGCGCTCTCGCGAGCGTGGGAAGAGCTCGGTTGCCCTGGGTTCCAGAATAAACCAACCACACCGCAACTAGAGCCTGACAAAACCTTGGAAACAGTTCCTGGTACGTTGGCAAATACTTTCCCCAGACCTAGGTAGTCCTGCGGATGGGACATGATGTGTGTAACGGCATAAACAAGCCGGTGGGGCAACTGGGTCCTTCATCCTCCCGGTTCCGAGTGAACTTGCTCAAGTCTAAGCTGGACTTGAAGCCATGTCCTTTCTTCATCCTTGAATTGAAATACCTGAAGGGAAGTATGTCAGGCCACAGGACACTTTTCACCGAGCGGCCCTATGAAGAAAAAAACCAGTGTAATTATTTAAAGAGGGTGCCAGAAAAATGAATACACTTTTTAAGAATGGAAAAAAATGTATTAAAATTATAATACAACTGTTGACTAAAAATATCAAGCCTAAGAGAAAACGTATACGAATTTATTTGAGTCAAACTGTTGACAATTGCACGGAAACAAAATTTCAACAAAATTTAAATTGGAGAGGAGAAAAACCTCTGAGACAAGATAATTGAACGAATGTAGGAAAAGTGATCTGCTGAGCTAGATAAGGCTATGTTGAGAAAGGTCTTGTTAAGTGGTCCACTCTAGACCATGAAAAATAAGGTCAGGGTGAGAGCAGGTCTCCTGTAATGAGAGTATTTGAGTGAAAAATGGATAGTTTAAGAATGAGAAAGAAAAGGTGTTATAATTATTGCCGTGTAAGCCTTAATACCTAATGCTTTTATGAGTGTTCAGTTATGTGTCAGGCACTTTACTAAGTGCTTTACATACACTATGTGTTAAAAAACAAGACATTTAAAAGTATTCCAGGCATTAAGGTTAAGTTTCCAACAACTGGGAAATGTCCCATGAATGGTTTTCTTCAGGAAGTGGAAAGTCATACGGTATAGTAATAAAGAGGACAGGCTCTAGAATCACACTGCCTGAGCTTGAAGCCCTACTTTGCTACTTAATAATTGTGTGACCTTGGGCAAATTACATAACCTCTCTGAGCTTTATTTCTTCACCATTTAAAAGGGGATAAAATGAGCACAACTGCTTTTAGAGTTGTAATGATTTAGTGCCCGGAACATAATAAATAGTCCTTAAGTGTTAGCTATTAGGTTTTCCTGCATAGGAACAGAAACAGTAAAAATGGTCTTGAGTTACGTAGGTTGGAGACCTACCTCCCTAAATTAAAATTTTCAGGAAGTTACCCTGGGCTATGTCAATCAAAAAGCAGCCAGCTTCTTACCAGGCAATCCTCATCAAAAGATGTTGGAGCTTCTTGGATGAAATTTGCATTTGTACATTTAGAAGATAAATAATTTATCTTAAGAGTACAGATGAAGCCAGGTGATGAGAACTTGACTGCTTGCTCTTTACAGCCTGTCAGGCATACTATTCCAAGCTCTGTTCCAAGTATGTCCCTTTTTAGCCTGTTTCTTCAAGTGGGAAACCTGAATCTGACTGCATGATTATAATACCTCTTCCCCTGAATAAAAAAGTAACAAAATAGTTTATTCAAGCAATCAAACCAATTATATTTATTTTGTAAGGGCTTTTAAAAAAGAAATGGAGGGCCGGCCGAGTGGCGCGATGGTTAAGAACTGGCTTGGGACGCCAGAGGGCCCCGGTTCGGATCCCACATATGAGGGCCAGTGACGCTGCCCTCCACAGCTAAGATGCTGAACACAGCTCAACCTGGAGCTGGGCTGCCATGAGTCGCCGGCGACGGCGTAGGCTGCACTCCCTGTGGCAGTGGGTTGCCATGAGCTACCGTATGTAGCCAGCAGCCAGCGTGAGCGGCCAGCAGCCGCAGTGAGCGGCCGTCCAGAACCGGCGAGTGATCTGCCTCGCCAGAGAAGAGCACAATGATGGTGCCAACTTGGGCCAGTGAAGCAACGTCCTCCACAACTAGATTGAAGAACAAAACGACAGCAACTTGTCTGTTCCCCTTCCCCCAATTCCCCAGCACTGTTCCCATCCCCCCAATTCCCCAATAAAAATCTTTAAAAAAAAAAGAAAAAGAAATGGAGTCACAAGCAGCTAAACTTAGAGTAATTGAGTCTTAGTTTTTTTTGTGTGTGTTTTTTAAATGAGCAATAGGAAAAATTAAGAGAAGAACTCACAAACAAAACAAGAAAAAAATTTTGTGTCCACCAAGAGGCGATAATGATGTACTCCTTTTCTAAAGAAGAACTAAAGGGAAAACAGAAAGAGAAAACAAACCCTGTATCTCACTGAGTACAATTTTTGTCAAACAAAACTTTGCTTTTGTTTTCAGAGCTCCCTTTATTTTCTACTTCTGATGCTTCATCTTTATTTTCTACTTTAACTCCTGAGTTTCTGCAAATGGAAGGTTTGACCAAATCAAAAGTAAAGACTTCTCTTTACTTTCATAAATGTGTGTGAACAAATGAAATTATTTCCAAATATAAAACTGTTTCTGTCACACGTTGCAGAAGATGAAATGAGCAGTTAGGAGCTATGTCATGCATGTGGCAGAAAGGATGCACTTGACAATCTCCCAGGTTTCATTTCTGGCCCAACCTCTCAGGCTATCTATAGTCTGTACCATTTGATAGTACTATCGAAGCATCAGAGCGTTAAGTGTTGAGTTTACATTTAAGTCAAGATTTATTAATTTAAAGTTCAAAATGTAAAGGGAAAATAGGACTTAACTGGATCCCTTTGACTTTGATTATATATTTAGGAAACAATTTAGCCATGGAGTTTTAATTTACATGCCTATGTCTTCTAGGAGATTAAGTGAGAGAGAGAGGATTGGAGAATTGGGGGCTCCTGAAGTATGGGGGCTTTCTCCAAAGAATCCGGAACCAGAGTAAGTGATTAAAAAAATACATACATACATACATATATATATATATATATATGTATAGTAAATGTAACATTTGTTTAACTGCAGAGTCTATTGTCCACATTTTTGTTAAGTGAAGAACTTTTAAGTACAGCTCACATTTTTCTTTTCTTGTGATGTATGCTGTTCTACCCCTTAAGTTTTAAAATCATTGAGCATACCTAAGGATTAAAACATGTTGCTAGTGGATTTTGGTGTGCTAATTGTTCTCTTTAAATTGTAATTCATGGGGTGCTAATTTCCTATGCACAGAAGGGTTCAGTGTTAAATACATTTATTATTTCTAATTATTATTTCTCAACCCAGTAGCAGATTGCATGTCAGATGTTAGCATTGCAAAAGGGTTTTTTGAGGTATAATTGACATTCAACATTATATTAGTTTCAGATGTACAATATAATGGTTTGATATTTGTATATATTGCAAAATGATCACAGTAAATCTAACATCCGTCACTATACATACTTACGGAATTTTTTTTCTTGTAATGAGAACTTTTAAGATTTACTCTCTTAACAACTTTCAAATATGTAATACTGTATTAACTATAGTCACTATGCTGTATATTACATCCCCATGATGTATTTATGACTGGAATTTTGTATCTTTGACCGTTTTGTACCTTTGTACCTTCACCTATTTTACCGATTCCCCCAGCCCCTGCCTTTGGTCACCACCAATCTATTCTCTGTGTTATGAACTAGGTTTTTTTTTGTTGTCGTTGTTAGATTCCACAGAGAAGTGAGATCATACATATAGTATCTGTCTTTCTCTCTCTGACTTCTTTCACTTAGCATAATGCCCTCAAGGTCCATCCATGTTGTAGCTAATGGCAAGGTTTCCTTCTTTTTATGGCTGAATAGCATTCTATGGATACACAAACACACACACACACACACAGACACACACAGAGGGTGCCAAAAACTGTATACACGTTTTTAAAAGGGAAAAACCATATTAAAATTGTAGTCCTCAATATATACTGATAACAAAAGATGACTACAAGTCACGTTTGACTTCTGCAATTACAAGAGGTACTCAAAGTGGTTACTAACCATCAGCGTAATTTTAATACAGTGTGTGTATATACACATACACACACACACAAACACATTGGGGGGTGCCAAAAATGTATACACATTTTAAGAGATGTTATCTATGCTCAAGCAGTAGTTTGCCGTAATCAGAAGTGTCTGGACGCTGATGGTAACCACTTTGAGCACCTCTTATAATTGCAGAAGTCAAATGTGACTTTTATTCATCTCTCGTTATTGGTATATACTGAGTATTGCAATTAATTCAGTTTTTTTCCTTTCTTAAAATGTGTATACATTTTTTGGCTATCTGTCTATCTATGCCACATTTTCTATATCCATTCATCTGTCACTGGACACTTAGGTTGTTTTCATACCTTGCCTGTTGTAAATAATGCTGCAGTGAACATGGGAATGCAAATATCTTTTCAAGTTAGTGTTTTTGTTTTTTTCAGATAAAAACCCAGAAGTGGAATTGCTGGATCATATGGTGGCTCTATTTTTAACTTTTTGAGGAACCTCCATACTGTTTTCCACAGTGGCTGCACCAATTTACATTCCCACCAACAGTGCACAAAGGTTGCCTTCACATCCTTGCCAACACTTGTTATTTCTTGTCCTTTTGATAATAGCTATTCTGACAGGTGTGAGGTGACATCTCATTGTGGTTTTGATTTGTGTTTCCCTGATGATTACTGATGCTGAACATTTTTTCATGTACCTGTTGGCCATCTCTAGGTCTTCTTTGGGAAAATGTCTTTTTAGATCGTCTGCCTGTTTTTTAATTGGATTGTTGTTGTTTTTTTGTTATTGAGTTGTATGAGCTCTTTATATATTTTGGATATTAATCCCTTATCAGATGTATGATTTGCAAATATTTTCTTCCGTTCAGTAGGTTGCCTTTTCAATTTGCTGATGGTTTCCTTTGCTGTGCAGAAGCTTTTCCGTTTGATGTAGTTCCATTGGTTTATTTTTGCTTTTGTTGCTTTGCTTTCAGTGTCAAGTCTGAAAAGTCATCACCAAGACTGATGATGTTAAGGAGCTTACCACCTATGTTTTCTTCTAGTATTGTGGTTTCAGGTCTTACATTCAAGTCTTTCATCCATTTTGAGTTACTTTTGTGTGTGGTGTAAGAAAGTGATCCACTGTCATTCTTTTGCATGTAGCTGTCCAGTTTTCCCAGTACAATTTATTGAATAGACTGTCCTTTCCCCGTTGTATATTCTTGCTTCCTTTGTAGTAAATAAATTGACCATATATGTGTACATTTCTTTCTGAGCTCTCTATTCTGTTCCCAGAGGAATTTTTTTTATAATGAATATACGAATATGGTTTTGTTTAGTTTTCCTGTATCAAATAGTATCTGAAGGCTTAATCCTTTTTCCTGTTCCTTATTTTTTTTCTCTTTAATGCTATTCATAAGCTTCTTCTTCCCTCACCTCTGTTTCTATGTCTACTTTACGTTGAGTTGAGACAGGTAAACTTGTCATTTGTGGCAGGGCGATAAAGCATTATTATCTGAAACTTGTTCTTATAAATACCTTTGGAAAATGCTTGAAGAATCTGAACTCAAAGAATTAGAGTTGGAAGGAACCCTAAAATTAATTTTCTATGTGATACCTAAATTATTCCAGATGTGATCTCCAGAAGAAAAGATAATATGATATAAGGATTCCTTTTCTAAACTATTGTACAATTTTTATAATACTCATTTTCAGAATTTTCTACAACAGAATGAAATCTGTTTATATTGTAGTGTGTGAGGTTATTCTTGCTCTGGGGAAACAGAACAGTTGCTACTCTGCCATATGTCCTTTACACACATAGAATAAAATTGTGACGTCTTCCCTCAGCCTTCTTATCTCCAGTTTCTTTCATCTTTCCTTATGGTTCCAGTTTCCTTACTTTTGCCCTGTGGTTTCTTCTGAAAATATAAATCTTACATGTTTATTTCAGTTTGAATAGCACTCTGTAAGCTCTAAAGCATTATGCAAGTGTAAATGATTATTATATTATTATGAAGGTGGTAAATCCTTGAGCTGTAGTCTTAGAAAAGCCACCCAGTGCCTGCTTTTAGTGGTTCTTGGACAATCATTTGTTACTGAAAAATTTTAAGTCTATATTTTTATACCCCGTGGTCCATATTTCATCCCTTTTCTTTCTTTCTTTTTTTCTTATTCTTTCATGCACTCAACCAACATTGATATGATGGTTTTATAATGAGCTGTCTTAAGATGGAAGTTCCAGAGTAAGAAATACTCCAGTATTTCAGAATAATGAAAAAGCTATCCTGTTACTTAAACCAATCCTATACACAGAGTGAGGGGAAGTACTATAATTCTTAGTTCTTACAGCTTACTTCCCTGAAAATATTAGGGTATTATGTATGTTAAGTGAAAAATATTGATTCTTAAAATTAACTGAAATTAAACTTTAAATACCTAAAATCATAAGCATTAGACTATATCTTAGAGCTATGGGCACACAGGATTTTGGCATCTTGTTGTGATTACTTGAGCTTTACTGAGTAACAAGGAGTTACTTTTATTGGTATATGTTAGAGGTCAGTGAATATTAGATTGTGACAGACATGAGCGTATTAAGATATAATTTATTCCTGTGTTTAGGTTCCACAACCGATTAAGAAAAAAAAAAGCAGGCTCATCTTCAGTATCTACAAAGTCACAGTTTCTGAGAGATAGCAGGTTCACTTTGTGTCCACTTGGTGTCTACTGAAACAAAGTGAAGGAAGTTTTTAACAACTGTATTAGTCAGCTTACTCTGCCTTCACAAATACCACAGACTGAGTGGCTCAAACGACACAAATGTATTTTCCTACAGTTTTGGAGGCTCAAAAGTCCAAGATCAGGGTGTTAGCCAATTTGGTTTTTGGTGAGAGCTCTCTTCCTAGCTTGCAGACAACCACCTTCTCACTATGTTCTCACATGGCAGAGAGAGGAAGGTGTGTGTGTGTGTGTGTGTGTGTGTGTGTGTGTGTGTGTGTGTGTGTAGAGGGAGAGAGAGAGAGAGAGAGAGAGAGAGAGAGAGAGAGAGAGAAAGAGAGAGACCTATTTCATCCCTTTTCTGATTCTTACAACCATCTTCTTTAAATTCAGCTCTGATGAACATACGCCGGTAGAAGATGAAGAGCCAAAGAAAAGCACCACTTCAGCTTCTACTTCAGAAGGTATTTTTAAATACAGACTTTTTATTGAGATGTTAAAAAATAAGTTTATAAATAGTTGAACATTAGACTTTGCTTTTATTCAAATTGTCTATCATGCATTCCTTTTCAATATTTCAAATACAATAAAATTGATACTCAGAAATGCATCTTTACAAGTTAGTTTTTTGTTTGTATTTTATGTAGAAGAAAAGAAGAAGAAGAAGTCTAGTCATTCAAAAGAAAGGTCCAAGAAAAGGAGGAAGAAAAAACCATCTAAAAGAAAACACAAAAAGTATTCTGACTATAGTGACAGTGAGTCTGATTCTGAAACTGACTCCAGTGGTAAGAAAGTCAACATCATTCTGCAAGCTTTGCTTCGAAACTAGTTTTACTTCTTAAAGCTTATTTCAGAAGTAGGCTCTTCAAAACAATAATAATAGTCAAGAGTTTTTGAACACTTACTGACTTTGCGCCGGGCTCCCTGCTAAGTGCTTGACATTCATTATTGCTTTTTAATCCACCCAGTAACTACAGGATAGGATACATCTTAGAGAAGGGAAAAGGGAGACACAGAGCAGTTTATAAGTACCACCCTCAAGGTCACACAGTTGGGATTCGCACCTAAGCAATGTGACTCCAGATTGGTAGTATGTAGTTGTACAAGGCATGTGGCACTGAACCAAGTCAGGTTTGGGCTGCGAGACATGTGGTGCCACACCAAGCCATACAGGGCTGCATCAGCCCATCAGAGCAGCTCTTTTGTGTAATTCTCACACTCAGTCGGAACCTTTGTGCAGTTTTCAAAACGGCATACCACAAAGGACCCCATTCAGGTTGGCAGCTGATTTAAGGATGACACCCCCTGTGGGTGGCACATCACAAAAAGTAACCTTTTTGTGCCATCTCCTGGCTGATGATTGACAGAGGGTGCCTCCTCTGGGGACACATTACACAAAGGCACCCCTTCCTCTGGTGTCATTCCCACTGTCACTTTTCTTCCTCACTGCTGGAAGACTGAACTTTTTTTCTTAATAAAGAAAGGTTTATTTATCGAAATGGCGACTGGACTTCCTTAAAGCACAAATCCAAGCATGTCAGTCCCCTACTTAAAATCATTCAGTAGCTTTGCATAGCCTTCAGGGTAAAGTTCAGACCCTGATTGACCCTGCTCTAATCACGTATACCCTGTCACTTTCTCTCGTACCATCCTGTGTAGCCTGAGAACTACCTTCTGTCTCCTCAATATTCCTTGTTCTTTCTCTTGATTTTGTTACTTGATACCAAGAATCCGTCTGCCTGTAATGCCAGTCTCTCCCTGCATGTGGCTTGGCTTATTCGTGTCAACAATGGGCATGCGTGACTTTTGTAATAAAACTGATCTTAAAAAGAACCAGCTTCACAGTCACCTTTGCCTGGTCAATCATTCCTCGACCACCTTCCCCAAATCAGCCTGATTTTGAGACTCCTCTATAAGTCCGGAACACCCCAGACATCCCCCATCACTCCACCTTCTATTTATCTCTTTACCTCTGTCTCCTCCATTAGACTGAGCTCCTGGAAAGCATCCCCTCAAACACGCATAAGGGTTTTTTCCCCTTTTCATCATGAAAATATTCAAACACTCAGAAAAATAAAGAGAATTGTATAATGTCATATGCACATTACCTAGATTTTAACAGTTGTTAGTATTTTGACATATTTGCTTCAAATATGTTTTTTTTGCTGAGATAGTCAAAGTAAATTACAAATATCACACTGCCACCCTAAATATTTCTGTATATATCTCTAAAAAAATGACATTTTCCTACTTAATTGCAATACGATTATCCTATGCAGTAAAATTAATAATAATACCCTGTATCACCAAATACTTAGCGTGACTTTAATTTCTGTGTCCCCAGTGCCTAGCATATTTCCTGACAAGTAGCAATAAATGAATGAATGAATGAATTTCTGTGTAATGACAAATAGAACAGCAATAGGGTATTTACTCAAAAGTATTGAGGGTTTAGAGTTATTTTTAAAAATTATAATGTGTTTTAATTTGTAGACGAAGATACAAAAAGGAGAGCGAAGAAAGCCAAGAAAAAGGAAAAGAAGAAGAAACGCAGATCGTCGGTTTTTTTCTTCAATTTTTATTACAGAAAAGCTCTACTGTATATAAAATTACAGAAAATAGTAAAATGATCTCCCATGTAACCATCACCCAGCTTGAACAATTACCAACTCACTATTCCACTATTTTGAAACCAATCCTAGATATCATTTCATCCATAAACCAGCATGTTTCTCTAAAAGATAGGCATTCTTTTTTAAAAAGAAATTATAACTACAATACTATTATCATACCTAAAATATTGAACAATAATTTCTCAATTCTCGGCAGTTTTTTGAACAGTTTATTCAAATCAGGATCCAAATAATGTCCATAAATTGCAATTGGTTGATATGTCTCTTACACCTCTAAATCAATACGTCCCCCTTCTCTTTTTCTTCTTGCAATTTGTTTGTTGAAGGAACCAAGTCATTTGTCCTGTAGAGGTTCCTGCAGTATGGATTTTGCTGATTGTATTTTTATGGTGTCCTTTTAACATATTCTCTGTCCTCTGCATTTCCTATAGATTGATACTTAAGCCTAGTCTTGATGAGGTTCAGATTTCCGTTTTTGGCAGAAATACTTCATAAACAGATAATGTCTGATTGTCTTTTTTGCTCACATTAACTGTCACTGATGGTTATTGCCTAAGTCCCTTATTTCAATAGGGATGCAAAGTGGTGATAGTCTAATTCTGGCTTGCTTTCTTCATTTATTAAGGTAGAATAATTCTATAAGAGAAACCTATGCTCATCAGCTATTTGTTACCCTGAAGTGCCGTTTGTAGAGGAAAGGCAGGGTAATTGCTTACTCTCTTTGTTTTATGAATTTTCAAAATAATGAATTGGGTTATTTTCGTATCATTATGAACCCAAGTATTCATACATGTTTGATGTTTTTTAATTCATTACACTTAAAATTGATGCTCAAATTGGTAAGAGCTGTTTTGAAAACTGTTTTATTTCTGTTATCTTTCTACAACATGAGAACTGTATTTCATTGTTCCCTCTAGGGATCTTTTTTATAGTGAAACGTGATTTGATTAAATAAGTTAGAAGATTTTTTAAATTAAACTTTTTTCTCTAACAAGTTTGAATAAGCTGAGAATCCAAATAATTTTAATCAGTCGTTCACGGTCTTAAAAAAAATAAGGGCCGGCCGAGTGGCTCAGTTGGTTAAGAGCTCGCTCAAGAGTGAGCTCTGAGCAACAGGGTCCCCGGTTTGCTTCACGGCCCGAGCTGAGCTGCCGCTGAGCTGCCAACAGGTGGCAGGATGGCTCAGCTAAAAATAATAATAATAATAATAATAATATGCCCTTTAACATGGAAATATTAAGTCAATTTGTGTGAAATTGTAATCATTACAGGAAGAAATACAAGAAAAAGAAGTCTAAGAAGAACAGAAAAGATTCCAGTGATTCAAGCTCTAAAGATTCCCAAGAAGAGTTTCTGGAGAATCCCTGGAAGGATCGATCAAGTAGGTTCTTCTGATGGACTTTGACTCAGAACAGATAAGACATTAAATTAACTGATTAGTCAAAATGTGAACATGTTTCTGAACATCTTTCGTGCAGAGCCTGAAGAACCCTCAGATTTAATTGGCCCAGAGGCTCCAAAAACACTTGCCTCTCAAGATGATAAACCTTTGAAGTAAGTAACAGTTAATTTACAATAACTAAACTACCTTCCCCAAAGTATTACCCTAACTTACCTTTCCAAGCTTGCCTCACTCTGCTCCCCTATTTATACCCCAGGTTCCAACTGAGCTGAACTACAACCTTCCCTGTGTTTACTGTGCACTTTCCCACATAGTGCCCTGTTTACCTTATTTCTTCCCCCAACATACTTTCCCTTATTTTCCCAGCCCTGTTTTCTTCACTACCCTTAATTTCTTCCTTTTAAAATCCTTACCATCCTTCAAAGCCCTTTTCAAATGGAGGTCCATGTGCTGATTCCCAATACCTTCCCCGTACAAGTCAGTGTGATTCCTACCCCTCTTTAATCCTTTAGTCCTCACAGCATTTTCTATTTCTTTTGTGTAATGTAGTATATATTCTACATTTTATTACAGTTATATCATTATTAACAATGTAAATTCCACAAGAACAGAGATTATGTTTGTATTACAACTTTGAGTTTAATAGGTATTTAAGAAGCAGTCAATGAATTGAATGAAGGAATGGTAGTTTTTAAAGTCCCCTTGAATGAAAGTTAATAGATAATTGTTACTGTATAGTGTTGCTATTGGTTATCAGTTTAAAAATATGTGAAATAACATTATTTCTGTACTTTTTTTAAGTGAAAAAGGGAAAAGGAGTTCACTGAAGGCAGAAGCAATAAAGGCAGTGGCTGTAGGGATAAATTGATCCATAAAACTTGAATCTGTATTTACTAATATCAGTTCTTTTGTTCTTCCAAAGTATCTCTGTATTTCTGAGTTAGTTATACACGTCACAGTGCGTTGTTCGCTAATTAAATTAAAGTAATTAATATTGGGCTTCCCAGCATGCAGCCACTCAGCAACTGTCATTCCTACTGTTTTCTGAGAATAAATTAATTTTTGTGCTTTTTTTAGCTGTTGAGCCTTTTTAAATGAACCTTTTCTGAATTCTGAATTACTTTGTAGCTATGGCCATGCTCTGTTACCTGGTGAAGGTGCAGCTATGGCTGAGTATGTAAAAGCTGGAAAACGTATCCCACGAAGAGGTGAAATTGGCTTGACAAGTGAAGAAATTGCATCATTTGAATGCTCAGGTTACGTAATGAGTGGCAGCAGGTATGTTCTTGGCATTGAAGTCAGTTTCTGTGATTAGATCATTTCCTTCTTTCTCGCTACCAGAATTATATTTGGTGATGGATTTTCATTAAGTGACCATTCCTAATGAAAACTAGAGTATAAGTATTGTTTTAATATTGGTTTTATTGGTTTAAATGTGGTTGTCTAAAATTCCAAGTATGGATGCAACTCAGCCTCAGACTCAGCTATAGCAAAGAATCAGTGTCCTTTCTTATTTTGTATTTTGCACAGATAGTTTATCCTCTGAAGGATATAGTTAAAGTCAGCTATTGGGTTGTCAGAAAAGTCATGACGTATTTTTTCTATGTTTTTCACTGCAAAAATGCGTCATGACTTTTCCGACAACCAAATATTTATCACTGCCCCCTGAGGAATGCGGCATTCTGGTAGTTAGGAAAGCATTTTCAGAGTCCACAGAGTACTGACCATTACACCATGGAATCAGCTTGGACGGCATTTTCATAAGATAATGTTTCCTGGTTTCTGAGTTTGCCTCTCATTCTGTCTGGACTTAGAGAACGTGGACTCTCCAGTTCTCTGTGGACTCTGAGAATGAAGAGCAGATATCAGGTCCAGCATGGGGAAATGAATATAAAAGTAGGGAAGAGAAAGCAAAGTACGAGGAAGAATGAGGAGAGTGAATAGGGCATCTGTACCAAGATCAAACCGAATTTTGGATTTTTAAAAACTTTAAAAAGTAGATAAATATTTTAAAATAAAATTGGAGGCAAATATTTTCCGAACCCCTGAAGCACCTCCAGAATCTTGGGATTCTGAAGATCAACATTTGGAAACATTATATCTGAGGACCAACACAGTAAGATAAGAAAAAGAAATTAGAGGCATAAGGACTGGAAAGCAGGCTATAACACTTCATTTTTTTGTGGATAATATGATTGTTTACATAGAAAATCCTAAAGAATCTTCAGATACATTATAAATAATGGGAGGTTTCACAAATACTTGGGTATGAGGTTCATACACAGAAACCAATTGCATTTCTATGCACCAGCAACAAACAACTAGAAAATGTAATTAAATAAAAACAAAACAACATGTATAACAGAATCAGAGAATTTGAAGGACTTAGGAATAAATCTGAAAATATGTCCAGGATCTCTACAGGGAAAACTATAAAACATGAAGAGGCATCAAAGAAGACCTAAGTAAATGGAAAGAGACCATGTTCACAGATAGAAAGGCAATATTGTAAGTTATCAGTTCTTCCTGAATTGATCTGTAGATTCAGTGCAGTTCCAATCAAAATCATGACAGAGTTTTTCATGAAACTTAATAAGATGGTTCTAAAATTGATGTGTTAGACTAGAGCGGCGGTTCTCAAGCCATGGGTCGCGACCCCTTTGGGGGTCGAACGACCCTTTCACAAGGGTCGCTGGGTACTCGTATGTGGGCGTATCTGCATGTGGGCCTGGAGACGGATAGAGGAGCAGTGTCTCGGTTCCTAAGACCATCGAAAATATGTGTTTTCCGATGGTCTTAGGCGACCCCTGTGAAAGGTTGAGAACCGCTGGACTAGAGGGCCACGAATAGCCAGGTCACTTCTGAAGAAGAAGAGCAGGAAGATGAGATTTGCCCTACCAGGTGTGAGGACTTATTATGAAGGTTATAGCACTATACGAAGTGTGAGGGAATAAATGAATTGTTCAATGGAATAAAATCCAGAGCCCAGGGCAGAGCCATACATAATTATTTGAAAGAGATGGCATGTCAGATTGCGGGGGAAGGAAGGCACTATTCAGTAAATGGATGAGGAAAAAATGGTTACCCATATAGAAAAAGATGAAAGTAGAACCCTATATTACCATATTTAAAAATCATTACAATTAGAGCCTGCCAAGTGGCTCAGTTGGTTAAGAGCGTGAGCTCTGAGCATCAGGGTCGCCGGTTCGATTCCCACATGGGCCAGTGAGCTGCGACCAAGCTGCGCTGCCAACAGGTGGCAGGATGGCTCAGCTGGTGAGAGCACGCGCTCCTAACAACAAGGTTGCCGGTTCAACTCCTGCATGGGATGGTGGGCTATGCCTACCCGCAATTAAGATTGAACATGGCACCTTGAGCTGAGCTGCCCTGAGCTGCTGACAGGTGGCCGGATGGTTCAGTGGTTAGAGCGTGTGCTCTTAGCAACAAGGTTTCCGGTTCAGCTCCTGCATGGGATGGTGGGCTACGCCCACCCGCAACTAAGATTGAACACGGCACCTTGAGCTGAGCAGCCGCGAGCTGCCGACGGGCAGCTGGATGGCGACTGGACTTGGAGCTGAGCTAGCTGCGCCCTCCACAACTAAGATTGAAGGACAACAACTTGGCTGCTCCCCTTCCCCAATTCCCCAATAAAATCTTTAAAGAAAATCAGTACAATTAGATTAAGGACTTAAATGTCAAAAACAACTTTAGCCCTCTTAGTATAAAACATGAGCAGTTATCTATTATTATAGTCCTCAGGGTACGGGGGAGCATTTCTTAAAGAAGACAAAAAACTGCACTAACCATAAAGTAAAGTATTGGTAAATTTGCCTAGGTTAAAAGTAAGAACTTTTGTTCATCAAAACACAGCTTAAAATAGGTAAAAAGACAGGTTCTAAGCTGGGATAAGATCTTCCAATACACACAACCGTTAAAGAGTGAGCATTGAGAATAGTTAAAGAGATAGGAGGAGGAAAATGGCCGCGGTAAGGAAGTCACTGAATTAGCTCGCGCAAACCACGGCAGCGAAAACACAACCCTGCAGGACACGCTGAGCAGCAGAGGGACTCCCACGCAGACTACTTAGAGGTGGGCAGACCCGGCAGGTTCGGGAATTGGGTGGCGAGGCGAGTGGAGACACGGGCGGCGCCCGGTCTTCTGAGTCGCAGAGCTCCGCAGATCGGAAACTTCCCCTGCCCGTCCGCCAGCCCGGGCGCGCACTAGGGGAGAGTCATCGGGCCCGCGCCAAGCGTTTCTGAGGAGGACGCAGGGGAGGAGACCGACTGCTCGCGCCCATGGAGGCAGAGACGGGGACTCTCAGTAGACCGGAGAGCGATTTCTGCTCACCCCTTACCCTGTTGGCGCGCGCGCCAAGGCACAATCCCCGGGCCGCGCGCATCGCTGATCGGAGGAGAAGGGAGGCGTGTGAACGGAGACAGCTTGCTCGCTCCCGGTGGCTGAGACGCCGGATCTCAGCGGATTGGAGTTCTCCCGGCTCTCTCCCCACACCTCCAGCGTGGGCGTGATAAGGCAGAGCCCTTCAGCTGCGGGCGACAGTCCGCGGGCATAGTCTGGGTGCTCCTGCGGCTGTGGGTATCCAGGACAAGGCAGACGGAGTTTTCGGCATCTGGACGCGCTCAGCCTTTGTTGCTGACCTACCTGCCTGGTGTTCGTCAGGATTCACAGGGGGCAGAGGCTGGGGCGAAGGTCCCAGCCCAGGAGGACAAAAGGGAGGCGAGAAGCATGGAGACACAGCCAGCCCGCTTTGGTGGTGGAGAGAAAAGCAGCTTAACCAGGGGGTGCCTGGTTGGAAGGGACATTTATTTTATTTTATTATTTTTTATTATTTTTTTTTATTTCTTATTTTTTATTTTTTTGGTTTTGGGGATTTTGTAGGAGTTTTTTTCTCTCTTTTTCTTTTTGTCCCAGATAGGGAAGATAAACTGCATAGAGGAGTGCACACTCCCACCCTCCCTTGGAGTCCTTGTCCCCCTCCCGACTAGAGTTGGAAACCGATATCTGAAGAGAGAAAGAAGCCAAAACAAAGGTGCTTCAACTCTCGGTGGGGTTGAGTAATTTACATGAGTAAAGGCTGCAGGCGACACAGGAAGGCCTTTCTAGCAGCTCTGAAAACCCCACCCCCCACCCTCCAACAGTCCCAGTGGAAAAAGCACCAGCACATCCAAGCCTCCGCGCAGGAACCTGAGTGACTCTGGATAGACAGGAGCAAACATAACACTGACTGTAAAAACAAAGCAAAAACTCCACTCATCTTAAATAGTCCTATAGTAAGGCGGTTAGCTCTGCCCCCACAAGACACAGAGCAAGTGGGTGGTTTTGTTTTTTTTGTTGTTGTTGTTGTTTTCCCTTTCTGGTTTTTAGACCTGTTTTGATTTTGCGGTTTTATTTTGGCTTTTGTTTTTTAATTTTGATTGTTTTTAGTTGGGGCTTCTTTTGATAGGTTATATTGATATTAGATGTTCTGGGGTCGTGTTTTGTTTTTTTTTTGTTTCCCATTGATTGCTTGCATTGGTTGTTGTTGGATATTTCTATCTGATTGGGAATTTTAGTTTTTTCATATAGGCACATATAAAGGAGCATATATGTGGATATATATGTACATATATATGGGGGTGTAGATATATACATATATATATAATTTTTTTTCTCTTGCTCTATTTCTTTCTTTCCTTTTCTTCTAACTTCTCTCTCTCCCTTCTTTCCTGCTTCCTTGTCACAGCTGGATTTACCTCCTCCATTCCATTTTTCTGCAGGTTTTTCGGGTTTTTTTTATTTATTTGTTTGTTTTTTATTTTTTCTTTTCTCCTTTCATCTCTCTTTCTTTGTTCGCCTTTTCTCCATTGCCGTGGTTGTTTCTCTGCTCTTTTTTTTTTCTTTTCTCCTTGTGCTTGATTGTTATTTTTATACAAGCGGAGGGGAGGGTGAGGGTGGTTTTGTACATCAGAGAGTATCTGGTTACCTTTGATTGCTGTTGTGGTTGTGCTTGTTGATCTGTTGTGCCCTAAAACACGCTCTACAGCAGGGTCCAGCGAAAGCAGCACAAGAATCACCACACCCAAAGACCAACTTCAGATAAAACCAGAGCATTACAGGCCTGACCTACAAGACTCACACTCAAAAGGAAATCTCTACAGGCACAAGAGCCCCTTGGGGCCAAGCTTCATCAGAGGGGTCAACCCACTCACAACAGCTCATAAACTTTGGACATAGCTAACGCTCACGGATAGTAAGTCTGGGAGTCAAGCCCACCTTCTGACAAGCAAAAAGCAATAAAAACTAGACCTCAACAGGAGAAGGCACACAACACAAGGAACACCTCTGGTATACATACATGAGAGAAAAGGGAGTCTGAACAATTCAAATAGAAGGACATATACCACATAAGTCTACCCAGAAAAGACTGAGAGACCTAGGGGATCCACATATATCATCGACGTAAACACAAAGAGCAAACCAGAATGGGGAGGCAAAGAAACACAGCCCAAATAACAGAACAGGAAAAACCTCCTGAATCTGCAGAATTAAAGGAAATAGAGGTAAAGAACCTATCGGAGGCAGAGTTCAGAACATGGATCAGTAGAATGCTTAAGGAAATTAATGAGAATGTAAAGAAACAGAGAGAAAACATGGAAAACAACATAGCAGAAATAAAGAATTCACTTGCTGAAATAAATAACAAACTCGATGGAATCAATAGTAGATTGGATCAAGCGGAGAACCGAATTAGTGACTTAGAAGACAAGATAGCAGAGATCACCCAAGCAGATCAGCAAAAAGAAAAAAGAATAAAAAACATGGAAAATAGTTTAAGAGAACTAGGCGACAGCATCAAACGCAATAATATGCGCATCATAGGAATACCAGAAGGAGAAGAGAGGGAGCAAGGGATCGAGAACATATTTAAAGTAATAATGTCTGAAAACTTCCCTAAACTGGCTAAGGCAATAGACATACATGCACAGGAAATGCAGAGAGTTCCAAACAAGATGATCCCAAACAGGCCCACCCCAAGACACATCATAGTGAAAATGGCAAGAGTGAAAGACAAAGATAGGATCCTAAAAGCAGCAAGGGACAAGCAGCAAGTTACATATAAGGGTACCCCTATAAGATTATCAACTGACTTTTCTACAGAAACCCTACAGGCCAGAAGGGAGTGGCAAGAGGTGTTCAATGTGATGAAAAACAGAGGTTTACAACCTAGACTGCTCTATCCAGCAAGGTTATCATTTAAAATTGAAGGAGAGATAAAGAGCTTCCCAGAAAAGAGTAAGCTAAAGGAATTCATTACCACCAAACCAGCATTGCAGAAAATGTTAAAAGGGCTACTTTAAGCAGAGGACAGAGAAAAACAACCTAACTAAGGAAGACCAGGAACACATAATAAAATGGCAATAACTGCGCACCTGTCAGTAATTACTTTAAACGTAAATGGATTGAATGCTCCAATCAAAAGACATAGGGTGGCGGAATGGATAAGAAAGCAAGATCCTTGCATATGCTGTATACAAGAGACTCATCTTAGATCAAAAGACACATACAGGTTGAAAGTAAAGGGATGGAGTAAAATATTTCATGCGAATGGCCCCGAGAAAAAAGCTGGAGTAGCGATACTTATATCAGATAAAATGGACTTTAAAGTGAAGAATATTACAAAGGACAAAGAAGGGCACTTCATAATAATAAAGGGATCGATCCAACAAGAGGATATAACTCTAGTAAACATCTATGCACCTAACATAGGAGCCCCTAAATATATAAAACAGATGTTAACAGACATAAAGACAGAGATCAACAGTAACACTATTATAGTAGGGGACTTCAATACCCCGCTGTCACCAATGGACAGGTCCTCCAGACAGAAAATCAACATGGAAACAGTGGCCTTAAATGACACTTTAGACCAGATGGACTTAATCGATATTTTCAGAGCATTTCACCCCAAGGCTACAGAATATACATTCTTCTCAAGCGCACATGGATCATTTTCTAAGATAGACCACATGTTAGGCCACAAAACAAGTCTCAATAAGTTTAAAAAGATTGAAATCATATCAAGTGTTTTCTCTGACCACAATGCTATGAAACTAGAAATCAATCATAAGAAGAAACCCAGAAAGCACATGAATGCATGGAGGCTAAATAACATGCTACTAAATAGTGAGTGAGTCAAAGATGAGATCAAGGAGGAAATCAAAAGATACCTGGAGACAAATGAAAATGAAAACACCACAACCCAAAATCTATGGGACACAGCGAAAGCAGTTCTAAGAGGGAAGTTCATAGCATTGCAGGCCTATCTAAAGAAAGAACAATCTCATATCAACAGACTATCTTTACACCTAAAGGAACTGGAGAAAGAACAGCAAAACAAGCCGAAAGGGAGTACAAGGAAGGAAATAATAAAGATCAGAGCAGAAATAAATGAAATAGAGACCAGGAAAACAATACAAAAGATCAATGAAACCAAGAGCTGGTTCTTTGAGAAGATAAACAAAATTGACAAGCCCCTAGCTAGACTCATCAAAAGAAAAAGAGAGAGGACTCAAATTAGTAAAATCAGAAATGAAAGAGGTGAAGTAACAACAGACTCCACAGAAATACAAAAAATTTTAAGAAATTACTATGAGCAACTATATGCCAACACATTTGACAATCTGGAAGAAATGGATAATTTCCTAGATGCATACAGCCTTCCAAAGTTAACTCAAGAAGAAACAGAAAATCTGAATAAACTGATTACCACCAAGGAAATTGAATCAGTAATCAACAAGCTCCCAACAAATAAAAGTCCGGGGCCAGATGGCTTCACCAGTGAATTTTACCAAGCATTTAAAACAGAATTAGTACCTATTCTTCTTAAACTATTCCAAAAAATCCAGAAGGAGGGAAGGCTCCCAAACTCTTTCTATGAAGCCACCATCACCCTGATCCCCAAAACAGACAAAGACAGTACAAAAAAGGAAAACTACAGGCCGATATCTCTGATGAACATAGATGCAAAAATCCTCAACAAAATCTTAGCAAACAGAATTCAGCAATATATTAATAAGATCATACACCATGATCAGGTGGGTTTCATCCCTAATATGCAAGGGTGGTTCAACATCTGCAAATCAATTAACGTGATACACAACATCAACAAAAATAAAAATAAAAATCATATGGTCATATCAATAGATGCAGAAAAAGCATTTGACAAAATACAGCAGCCGTTTATGATAAAAACTCTTAGCAAAGTGGGAATACGAGGATCATATCTCAACATAATAAAGGCTATTTATGATAAACCCACAGCTAACATCGTACTCAACAGAGAAAAGCTGAAACCATTTCCTTTAAGATCAGGAACAAGACAAGGCTGCCCACTTTCTCCACTTTTATTCAACATAGTCCTAGAAGTTCTAGCGATAGCAATCAGACAGGAAAAGGAAATAAAAGGCATCCGCATAGGCAAGGAAGAAGTAAAATTGTCATTATATGCAGATGACATGATACTATATATAGAGGATCCCAAAATCTCTATCAAAAAGCTATTGGATCTAATAGACAAATTCAGTAAAGTAGCAGGATACAAAATCAATACTCAGAAATCAGTTGCATTTGTATATACCAATAACAAGCTATCGGAAGGAGAAATCAAGAAAACAATTCCGTTTACAATCGCTTCAAGAACTATAAAATATTTAGGAATAAATTTAACCAAAGAAGTAAAAGACCTGTACTCTGAAAACTATAAAACACTGAAGAAAGAAATAAAAGAAGACACAAACAAATGGAAAAACATTCCATGCTCATGGATAGGAAGAATTAATATAGTTAAAATGTCCATATTGCCTAAAGCAATATATAGATTCAATGCAATTCCCATCAAACTACCTAGGGCATTTTTCTCAGAAATAGAAAATGTAGTCCAAAAATGTATATGGAACCAGAAAAGACCACGAATAGCCACGGCAATCTTGAGAAATAAGAACAAAGTCGGGGGGATCACGCTTCCAGACATTAGAACATACTACAAGGCCACAGTACTCAAAACAATATGGTATTGGCATAAAAATAGGCATATAGATCAATGGAACAGAATAGAAAGCCCAGAAGTAAATCCAGGCTTATACGGGCAGTTAGTATATGACAAGGGAAGCAAGAAGTTACAATGGGGTAAGGATAGCCTATTTAATAAATGGTGTTGGGAAAATTGGACTGACACATGCAAAAAAATGAAACTGGACCACCTCCTTACGCCACTTACAAGAACAAATTCAAAATGGATTAAAGACTTAAATATAAGACCTGAGACCATAAAACTCATAGAAGAAAGTATAGGGTCTAAATTTGCAGACATCACCCGGAGCAATATTTTTACCGATACATCCCCGCGGGCTACGGAAGTAAAAGAAAGAATGAACATATGGGACTACATCAAACTTAAAAGTTTTTTCACAACAAAAGAAACCATCAATAAAACAAAAAGGAAGCCTACTGAATGGGAGAAGATATTTGATAATGATATATCAGATAAGGGATTAATATCCAAAGTATATAAAATGCTCATGCAACTCAACACCAAAAAAACAAACAACCCAATTAAAAAATGGGCAGAGGATATGAAGAGACATTTCTCCAAAGAGGACATACAGATGGCCAACAGGCATATGAAAAAATGTTCAACATCACTTAGCATTAGGGAAATGCAAATTAAAACCACAATGAGATAGCACCTCACCCCGGTCAGAATGGCTATCATCAATAAATCAACAAACAACAAATGCTGGCGAGGCTGTGGGGAAAAGGGAACCCTGGTGCACTGCTGGTGGGACTGCAGGCTGGTGCAGCCATTATGGAAATCAGTATGGAGGCACCTCAAAAATCTGAAAATGGAACTACCTTACGACCCAGCAATCCCACTCTTAGGTATTTATCCAAAAAATCCCAAGACATTAATCCAAAAAAATATATGTACCCCTATGTTCATTGCGGCGTTATTCACAATAGCTAAGACTTGGAAACAACCAAAATGCCCATCGGTAGATGACTGGATTAAGAAACTTTGGTACATTTACACAATGGAGTATTATTCAGCTATAAAGAAGAAGGAAATAGTACCCTTTGCAACAATATGGATGGAACTAGAGAACATTATGCTAAGTGAAATAAGTCAGTCAGAGAAAGACAAATATGATCTCACTTATACGTGGATTCTAAGGAACTGAATGGATGGGAGAAATGGATGGAGATAGTCTCAGAGACACAGAGGAAGAACTGAGGGTTGTTAGTTGGGAGGAGTGGGGATGAAGGAGAGGGGAAGGGATGAGACAATACAAATTGGTAATTGCAATATGGCCTCAGGGATAGAAAAAGACAGTCCGAGGAATACAATCAATAATGTTGTAAGCATTTCTTAGGGGGCCAGATGGACCAATTTCCTTTTGGGGAGTCCACTTCATAGTTGATGTAGAGGCCTGACCACCGCATTGTATTTCTGAAACTGATGTTGAATAATACTGTATGTCAACTATAATTATATATACATATAACCTCGGGACATGGAGTAGAGTGCGGGAACGGATTCAATGGAATTGTAATAGATAAGCATGATACCGGGGGTGGGAGGGCAGTGGTTGGGGGGAGGGGGGTTGTTATTTTGTGAGGGTGAAAAGGGTAACTATTGCATTGTTCTGTACACCTGAAACTAACAATAAAAAAATAAATTAATTAAAAAAAAGAGTAATAAAAAAAAAGAGAGAATAGTTAAAGAATACCTATAAATAACCCAAAAGAAGAGTAGGAAAATGACAAAACCAGGCATTGGTCAGAAGAAGAAATATATATGGCCTGTACATATATAAAATGTTCATTATCATTGGAAATGGAAATTAAGAACATACTGAAATACCATTTACACCCATTTGATAGACAGTAGTTCAAAGTTCTAACAATACCAGCATGTGAGAGGATGTAGATTTATAGGATTTCTTAAATATTACTGCTGGTAGTGTAAATTGGTACAACCACTTTAGAAAACAGTCTGACATTATCTTGGAAAGTTGAGCATTTTCATACTTTTATGACGCAGGAACTCCATACCTAGATACCCAAGAGAAAATCTTTCCTGCGTACTAGGAGACATGTATTATACATAGACGTTTATTACAGCATCACTCACATAGCACTTCCTGTTCCAGATAAACTACTCACTGTACACTGAGCAACCTAAATACATTGTCATCTTCTCGGCTCTCCATCCTGCCACTCCCCTACTTTCACACTAACCTGAAATGCTTCTCCCCTCTTGTCCTCACTCAGTTTTCTCTGTTTTTCTAGACATAGCTCAAGCTTCATCCTGAACTGATTGTATAGGGTTGGGTACATATACATAAAAGAGGCAGGCTTTCATGAAGTTTTCTCTCTAAATCAGTGACCTTTTAAAGATGATGTAATAGTTTCCATCTGCCTCTGCCCCTGTACTTTCCTGATTTGCCTCTTGTGCTAAATCTCTTCTTTCTTTTCTTTGAGCTGCTACTGGAGCCTAAGGAGTTGAATTCAATTGTAGATTTAGACTTGGTTCTTTTGGTTGGATGATAAATTTGAACCTTGAAGAACTTCTACCTCAATGACAACTTATCTCTTTCCTTTATCCTGTTAGCAGTTCCACAAAGGCAGATTGCACATATCACCTAGGAAGTTTAATAATTTGCCTGTTTCTCATTGTTTTACTGGAAACAGCAGAACTAGACTTCTGCTATTAGTATTTGAAATTAATAACATTCAAACAGTGTTGACAAAACCTCAGAGATCATTATTTGAATAGTAGAAATGAATCAAAGGACACACTGGCAGATAAAATGAATGATCTTTTGAAAATTGAACCCATTACAAAAACAATTTCTATTGTGAGGAAGTACTATGAGCATAATTACTGAGAAATTAAGCCAAAAATAAAATTATCCCCAGGCATCGCCGAATGGAGGCTGTGCGACTGCGAAAAGAGAACCAGATCTATAGTGCGGATGAGAAGAGAGCTCTTGCATCCTCTAACCAAGAAGAGAGACGAAAGAGAGAAAACAAGATTCTGGCCAGTTTTCGAGAGATGGTATACAGAAAAACCAAAGGGAAAGATGACAAATAAGGATTTTTGGATTGTTCAGCAGACATTTTTAACAACAAAAGGGAAGTCTGGGTTCCATATATACATACAAAAAGATTGTTATGATCTGAAAATCTTTACAGTGCTACTGTGCCTTCTATTTAATTCTTTCAGTCCTTCAATAAAAAGCTGCTTATTCATATAACTTTAGCAAGTTCTTTGGGTTATTTTGGATTGACCATAAAACTTTCTGGTTTAAAAATCCAAATTATGAATAAAATCCTACTGTATTGGGGGAGGTGACGTTGAATGAAAGTATCAGTGAGATGAGACTCTTAACTGTCACACCATGGGACAGTGCTACTCTTAGCTCTACATGACGCCCCCACCCCCACCCCCAACTGAACCTGTGGGAAATTACTATTCCTCCATGTTGAATGTGTTATAAGTGGACTTGATAGAAACACACAGGAGGTCAGTTTTGTTAACAAAATGAAGGCATTGCTGACAAAAGCAAATCTGGAATTTGAAGATTGACTGGTATTATACAATATATAGTCTGCCCTGGAAAGAATGTATTTTGGTTTTAGTCCCTACCTCTACCCCAAAACCAAGAAACAAACCAAAAAGCAAACTAACCCACAGACTTGTTGAATTGAAAATATGAACATTAGTTTTAAAAATTCTTAATAGGTTACTTTAAAATGTTTTTTTGAAATATAACATATTGGGAAGTCTACTGTTGTGCCAATGTAAGTACATTATTTCCGTCTAAGTTGTGCTTAGATTATCATTTGAATTCTAGAAATGAATGGGGTCAGGAGTTTAACCGGGAAAAATATAATGAATCGTTGTTTTAGTTGTTTCATAAGGATAAAGCTAAAATGATATTAAACTTTTTTGTCTGTCCTTTATGTAATAGGCAGACTTCATTTTAAACGTTGTTAAAACTTTTCACTTTATTTTGTACATCTGTCATTCAGTTTAATCTTTAACTTTGTACAGAACCCCCTCACTGTATCACTTTATGGCGACTATTGACTTTTAAGTTTGTGAGAAATGGGAAATCCTGGGACTGTGAGATCACAATCTTTTTCCTTCTCTTACTTTGTTCAATTTTAGTTGTTAGGGCACAAGAGTGAAGGGGTGGGGGACAGTGGAAGTTTTGGTGGTTTTTGTTAAGGTTATTTTGAGCTGCATTATTATTATGTGCCTAGGATAAAATTAAATTACCTGGGTGATGGGGAAACTGACTCTGCTGTTACAAAATGCCCTCTCCTTTCTCCTTAGAATAGTTTAAAGTGGTTTTGTTCAAAGTTTTAAAATAAGGCAGTCAGATTTCAAAACATAGATCAGAAGTTTTACTATTTAGCATATGTTCTAGGAAAATGTCTGCCTTTCACCCGCAACTAATGAACTAAACAGCCAGTTGGCATGGAGCAACATTCGTGACCCCTGAATTTGAAGTGATTTCTGTGTATCATCATTGCTGCCTAGCCTTAAAGAATCTATTGTTGCCAAAAGTTAAAAGGAAAGTAGGTCCCAAATTTGTGAGTCGTAATCCATCTATTTCCCTGTGTAATGAAACCTAAATTTACAATCCCCATTAAAAAGAAAATTTTTCTCTAAGAACATTATTTTTTGTTACTGGCTCCTAGAGACTGAATGAGTTTGTTCTCTTATTTCCAGGAGGCAAGGTAGTTCAAATGCAACTATGCTGTGATATATGAATATTGTGGATTTTCATTGGATTCTCCTGTCTCCTCCACAGAGTAGATACTTAACAAATGCTTGTTGAATAAAGGGAAGAAAATTCATTAATTTATTTCAGAACTTTACCATGTCTTTCATCAGGGTTTGTTCAGGAAAGATCTGCCAAAGAACAGCTTCAGTAGCATATTCTTTGAGAAAGAGGAAGGAAGAATAAAAGGGCTAAATGCATTTTATTTTCAGCACATGAGACTTACTGCCTCAAACTGTGTTTAGTCACCTGAGCCATAAGTCTAATAGGAGGGCTATTGTATGTGAAATGCTATATTTTTTGTTCTCCAAGGAGACTTTCCTAGTTTCTCACCTCCTTGTCTGTTGCTCTAAAATTCTCCCTCCTTTCTATTTATTGAACAAATGTAACAGTTAAAAAAAGAAGGGAAATTACCCACAGTCTTACCACATCAATTGTCTTTAGGATTCTGTGCTGCCTTCCAGTGCTTGTCTGTGTAAATATGTATTCTGATGTACCTGTAAGTAATCGCTCGTAATGTAATTGTCTTTGGTGTTTTAAAACTTTGCAGCCAGGGGGTGGCCGGTTAGCTCAGTTGGTTAAAGCGCAGTGCTCATAACACCAGGGTTGCCGGTTTGATCCCCACATGGGCCACTGACATGCGCCCTCCACAACTAGATTGAAACAACTAGTTGACTTGGAGCTGATGGGTACTGGAAAAACACACTGTTCCCCAGTAAAAACACATACATACATACATACATACATACATACATACATACATACAGAGATAAATGTCTTTTAAGAACAAAGCAAAACAAAACAAAAACAAACTTTGCAGCCAGGCAAGACAGCTTCAAAGGGGCAGCCTCAAAGGGATGGTAGGAACAAGTGATAATCTGGTGTGAGGATGGGAAGAAGACAAGAAATAAGCAAGGGTGGTGACTGAGCCTTCCCAGTTGCATTGACCCCAGTTCCCAAGCCACCCTTCTGCCGTCCAGGTCGTGGTGCTGCGTTGTGGCAAGCAGCATGCCCTGCTTCAAAGTTTCAGAATGTATTGTTTAACAATGAGGTTTAACTTGCAGTAAATGGAGGGGTTTGTGAGTAGAGAAACCCTTCAGACTGGTTATATTATGGGCCATAGAACTGTTGCTGTTTTTCTGTTCCCCAGTTGTGCCCATAAAGAGGTGTGTCTGGGCTGGAGATTTAGGCTCAAATGAGGGAACAAGCAGCCAAGTACCAATCTCAGTTGGTCTGACAGGTTGGTTTGAATTTCAGCAACTCTCTAAATTCAGCTTCTATACCTGTAAGACTCTGAGTAATGCAGACAGTGATGGGAAAAATCTTTTAGAAAATAGAAAACAACTTACTGGTTCCTCTGCTAGCATGATGGAAGCTGCCAAATGGAAAATGAAAGAATGCAAAAAATACAGCTGGATTGTGGGCCACAAGTTTATTATTCAATGACTATTCTGTGGTTTGATGTGCAGTATTGTATTTTTAATGCATTCTGATTAGAAAGCCCATCCTAAAACATTCTGTAAGAGTCAGATACAATTGAATTAGAAAGGAATTGACTCCATTAAAATATGTTTGGCCTCAATAAGGTCCCACAGCCATTTTTCTCGAAAGTAAGTCATTCCTGGTCTGCAGAGAAAGAAAAACAAATACACCAAAAGCTTTTAAAAGAAAACAAAACATTGAGCCAGAGGTTGATTCCCTGTTGACTCTGTTGCATTCCTAAGTGAGCAAAAAGCCTTTTGGGGGTGGGGAAGTGAAGTCTGCCTCTATTCCTTAAGCCCAGTCAATAAAAGAATTCATGAGCTTATATGTAAAGATTCTTTAACAAAAGAAGGGATTATTATACATGAACTGATTCCAAGTAATTGTGAATTTTCCCATAGAAACAATAGACATGACCCACTTTGCCCCCATCCTACTCCAGCAACTAATCCTCAAGTTTCTAATCACTGAAACACAAACAAACAAACAAACAAAAGAACAATTTCCTAGAACCCTACTTTCAGCCAATCCTAATGGGGTCGGTAGTCCAAAGAAGAAAAGTGACCATTATGTGAATTATCTGTGGCTGTGGGCCTGCTGGATTCCTGGAATATGATGACCTTTTTCCACCACCCTTTTTTAAAATGTCTCCAAATGTTTATTACCTGTGAACTAATGACTGGCCCTCAAAGATATAAGAGACATCAATTGGTGCATCCTAAGAGAGAAATGGACAATTGTCAGCCTAGATCAGCCATACACTTGTCCATATGTGTACTCTTAAATTTCTAGACTTCATCTTCCATTTGAATTGGGGGTGTGTAGGTGGTATTAATAGCTCTTTGTCATTTCAAATCTCTGTTCTCCAAAAGATCTTTTTGGCAACAAATACCTTACGAATCACCATGGAACTGAAAACAAGTCAGGAGAGGCTTGTGCTCCTCATTAATAGGAGCTTGAGTAAATCATTTACCTTCTTTACGTGTTCCAGTATCTACCTCTTAGGAATGGCATAAGAATTAAATAATATAGATGAACAAAGTTCTAAAACAATGTAGGTTGTAATACTGTCTCAGTGGTCTGCACCCAGTCTCCACTCCAAAATTTTACTCGAAATTCTGAGCGAGAGCTCTTCTCCCAAACCCTCTCTGTGTGGTCATTGGTTTATGGTCTTGCTTACCTCCACCAGCCTTCTTTTCCAATCTCTAACCTTGCCAATTAGCAAGACAGCTGATGGTGGGATATATGACCAGGAGAAGTGAGAGCTCCTCATGTTTTACCTCTTTAGATTACTTCAGATTCCAAACTCTGAATAGATAAGTTTATACTAGGATAGGATGAATATAGGACATAGTTGGCTCACTATGTGATCATATATAAAGCCTTAGAGTCAGGCAAAGCCTCAAATAACTTTTGTGAAAGGATGGAAAGCAAAGGGGATATAACATTTTTATGTATGCTGTGTTCTAGGCATTATGCTTGATACCAACCCTGCTTCTCTGAGAACCCTATGCCTGGATTCATGGATGTTATTTTGACTCTTTTCACACCAGCTATCAACATACTTCATATTCATGGTCTACCTAGTGGCTACAAGCAGTCAGTCCTTCAAGTATTTATTGAGAGCCTACTATTTGCTAGGCCTTGTTGTATACAGCAAGACAAAAGTCCCCGCCTTCGTGGAATTTACATTCTGGGAGAGGGAGCAAACAATAACAGGATAATAAATTATACAGAATATCAGAGGGTGATAAAATGTTATGGAAAAAAAGCGAAAATGTTGGCAAGTGGTGGTGGTGGGGAGAAAGTGCAGTGTAGGAGGTGAGAGAGCAGGCCATGCACATAACCTAGGGGAGAGTGTTCCAGTCAGAGGGAACAGCAAGTGCAAAGGCCCTGAGATGGGACTATATTATATTAAAGAGGAGCAAGATCAGAGTGGCTAGAAAAAGAGTAATTGAGGGAGAAGGAATAGTGGGAAAACAGAAATAACAAGGGACCAGATCACACAAGGCCTTGTAGGCCCTTACTGTTATACTAAAAGTGTAGTCAGTGCACCTGCAGCATCAGCCTTGCCTGGAGCCTCTTAGTAATACAGCTCTCAAGACCCACCGCAGACCTGCTGAATCAGAATCTTCCTTTTAACAAGATCACCAAGTAATTTGTATGCACTCTGAAGTTTGAGAAACACGTTGGAATGTGTTTAAACAGAGGAGTGACATACATTCATTTTACAAGGGTCACTCTGGCTGGCTGCTATAATGAAAAGAGACATGATGAGTGCAAGAGTGGGAGCGGAGGGACCCACTCTTAGTTAGCCCTTAGATAGAGGGCTATTGAAATCATCTCAGTAAGAGATGATGGTGTCTTGGACCAGGGTAGTAGAAGTGGAGTGGCAAGAAATTGTTGGATTCGGGACCTATTTTCAAAAGTATGGCCAACAGGATTTCCTAATGGATTGGATGAGGGATGTGAGAGATTCAAGGATGACACCAAAGATTTTGGCCATCAACTGAGATGAGGAAGACTTCAGGTCAGGTTTGGAAGGGAAAATTGGAAGTTCAATTCTGGTTACAATAAGTGGGACGTTTCTTAAACATCCAAGTGCAGAGGTCTGCGATGGAGTTACCAATTTGGGAACCACAAGCATTTAAAGCCAGGAGCCTGGGTATGATCATCAAGGCAGTGAGGATAGAGAAGAGGTCCAAGGCCTGTGCTTTGGGACATTGCAATATGAAGAGGTTGGTGGGAGGAGGAGAAACCAGTAGAGACAGAAGGAATGGTTAGTGAGGCAGGAGGAAACCCAGAAAAGTTTGTTGTTCTAGAAGCCAAATGAAATGTTTCATGGAGGAGGGAGTGATCAGCTATGGCAAATACTGCAGATGAGCCGAGCAGGATGAGGACAGAAATGTGACTATTAAGTTTTACAAAGGGGGTCATCAATGATCTCAACAAGAGGTCTCCATTCTCATTGAAGTCCCATCAGTGGAAACAGGGAAGAAAAGGAGCAGCTTACCGGAGGTTGGTTTTTGTTGACCTTGATAGTGAAGTAGGCAGAGGCAGATCCTAATGCCACGGGTGTGTTGGCGGTTGGGATGCTCCAGCATACTGAGTAGATAAAGTAGAAGCTGTGAGCCACGTCTTTCGTCTCTATCAACTTTGTGTAGTGCACCCAGTGGTCTTGATACTCCCAGGTCTGTTTCATACAAAAAAGAAAGAGCCCACAGAGAAAGACAAGCAGACTCCTGTTCAAGTCTTCCAGATAAAGGCAGCACACAACCGTAGGGTTTACAGCCCTGCATCTGGGGTCCATTATTAACATTTTTGATTAGGATTCAAACTAGAGTCAACTCCCAGTGATCTCCACAAGTGCAAGGCACAAAAGGTGGTGCTGAAATGAAATGAGTGACTAACGCAAACATCACGAGATTGGGCTGTGGACCATAGAGGCACATGCTCGGATGTGGGTGTGTAATTCCACACCACACATACATACACAGACCCTTCCAGACCCTTACCTGAGAGGCAGGTTTGGTTAATTGGAAAATAATTAGAAAGTGATTAGAACATGTGGTCTGCTCACTCCACTCTGAGAGACCTAAAATTGTGGCTGGAAGGTAATGAGGCTGATTTCACAAGCTGTTTTTGAAACTCAGACTCACCTCATTGCAGCTATACGGTGTATATAAAATAAGGTCAGGAAAGGATGAGTCAGGCGAAAGGATCATCCACACACCTGGGATCACTGTCTGCACCCCTGGAGAAGCTTCCCCTCCAAAGCACAAATGTCATGAGCACCAGGGTCCGTGGAAGTCCTAATGCAGCCCTGATTCTTAGCACAGGGCCTTGAACTCTATGGGTGTTTAACAAGTTCAATTCAACCCCTGCCCCCCTCCCCCCCTTCCCGTTGGGCTGGCTATTAGGCCACGTGAAGCTTCCACATCAAAAAAGATCCTGAATTAAGATGAAGGTCTGCAGAAAGAAGAAAGTGGGATTGTCTAACAAACCCAGTGATGCGTGGAGGGAGTATGGGAAGAGACAGTAAAAAGATTTCAAGACCTCCTTAAAAAAAAAAGTAGACTGGCCTTCTGCCTCAGTTTACTTTATTTTAAACTTGTACCCAAATGGCTGTTTCAGTCAGCCAGAGAGGAACACCAGACTCTGGATTCCTTGAGATCGGGGATTGTCTTCCTACAGAAATCATCGTGTGTTTTTTTTAATGAAGAAGTCCAACAGTCAACCCCTTGAAGCCCATAGAAGCATGCCTTTTTCTCCAACCTTTCTATACTATTTGATGTATTTTTTTCAGCCCTAATGTTTAATCTTTCATATAGTCACAGACTTTATAGCGCTGGAATGGTCCCTAGAGATCATCTCGAAGCCCCTTACTTTGCAGATGAGGGTACTGGGGCCTACAAGTGGGTAAGGACAGTCCAACCCAACAGCTGGGACGGGGACCCAGGGCTCCTGAGCAGCCAGCTCAGCTCTCTCTCTACCCCACCAGATGCTTTAATTCTAAGATTTTCTTCCACTCAACTTGGTGTCTTGTGGGTTTTTTTTTCTCCTTTGTGAACGAAGGCAGCCTTAGGCGCATCAAATTCAGCTATATACATCAGGCCAGTTTCTTCCCATGTTTATCACTGTGCAGGCAGCTGACTTCTATGTAGTTCCAGTGAGCGTGTATTATCCTTGTGTTTTGTAATTTTTACATAACACTGCTTCATATACTCGCTTCTAGGAAACAGTATCTCATTGTGCTACTCTCCCATGGATGGCTTAGCCCATTACATATGTTGGATACGCAAAATCAACAGGCACCTGGAAGTATATTCACAAAACTGTTATTGATGGTAAGTAACGTTTGAGGGAATACAACTGGGTATTGTGGGAGTGAAGGGGTAACTGTCATCTTCTACTTTATTTCTTTTTGCTCACTGGGGTTTTTTATGATGATGCTTTATAGTTATAAAAATTTTAACTCTGTGTTAGGCATTGGGGATTTTCCAGGCTTTCTCTTATAAAAAAAGCTTATTTGTATATTCTTGTTGCCAGATTGCATTCCTCAAGAGAATAAACCCATTATCTCTATACATTGGCAATGTATAGGTGTACCTATTCCCTCTCTGCAAACACACACGCCTTCTGACACCAGGTTTAATCATTCTTATTCACATTGCAATACCTTAAAATCTTTTTAATTTCCATTTTTTATTGATAGTAAAACTGCATGATTTTTGTCATCAAAAACCCCTTTTCTTACTGTGGTGGAAAAAGTATATCAGACCGACCTATGATTAAAACTTCATTTTGCTGCTTAAACAGAAAGACTTTGGACACATTGCCCAACGTCTTTGAGCCTCAAGATTCCTCAGTTGTAAAATGGGTACACTGATATGCCTACACTCAGATTTGTTGTGAGAATTAAATGAGGTGATACACATGAAGTGCTCAGCAGTGTTTGGCACATAGCAATGCTCAGTGAGTGGTAACTTCGAACTCGCCATCCCCTGGTACATGGTGGACTCTGGGAAATCTGCACTAAGCTTGAGAAAGCTGTCCATCAGAAACGCCTGGCATTTAGATGATAGACTTCACTTCTAGGGCTTGCTGCATTAGTGGGGCTGCAAACAGGGTGATTGGATGTCAGGAGTTACAAGTACAGAGCTTTTAGCTTTTCAGTCACCTTCTAGTTTCTAATTGTCTCTATCTGTACAACAGCCCTACAAAGTAGGTAAGCTTTTCATCTGTGAAGAAATAACGGTATGGAGAGAACCTGTTCATGTATTTAACACTTTTATTTATAAAGTATCTATGTGTACCTGTCCTTTCTAGGGGCTGGGGACAGAGAAATGAACAAAAATCTGCCCTCATGTGATATGGTAGTGAAAGAAAAGCAATGGGGTAAATAAGTAAAATCTAGTATCTTAGGTAGAGCTAAGTGCTAAAGAAAAAATAAATCAGAGAAAGAGAGGGGGTCACAATTTTAGACGATGTGGCTAGGAAATGCCTCGATGAGCAGGTGTCATCTTAACAAAGATCTGAAGAGCGGTGAGGCATGAACCCTGAGAATATCTCAGGGGAAAGTGTTCCAGGCGGAGGGAACAGCAAGTGTAAAGGCCCTGAGGTTGGGACATGCATGGCAGTTGAACAGCAAGGAGACAAGTGTGGCTGGAGTGAGGAAGGTTAAAAGGGAGAAGGTAGTAGGTGATGGTGTCTGAGCAGTAAGTTGGGAGGGAGGAGGACACTCAGATCACGTCGGGCCTTGTAAGCCATTGTCAGAACTTCCTTTTGTCTTATACTCAGAGTGAGCAGTGGACTTTCCAAGGGGCAAAATTTCCCCTGTCTCTTTGTCCCAGTCCAGGCCAATTCAGGAACCTTAGGTGCATCTGGCAGGGTCCTTTACCCAACTCCAAACGGAAACATGCTCTGGAGCAGTAAAGCCTAAGAGTAACTAGTACTTTGCACCATTCATCCTTATTATACTCTAGATACCCTTCCAAATGGCAACAGTGAGTTGTGCTCCCTGGATCACAGATGGAGGGTGTGAAGCCAGAAATCCCTGACCTTTCCTCGTTCCAACCTGACCGGGGCCGCCTAGGGCCCTTAGGGCCGTGCACTTTGATGGGCTGGCCAGAGGAACAAAGACAGCAGGAAACGTCTCCCAGGGGTGGGAGTTTGCCCTCACCAATTTCAACTGGTCTCTCATCCGAGGAAGTATAGTGAGTGGGAATTTCAATAATTTTTCTTCATCTACCTGCCAGTTATGCAAAGCAACCCAGGGCCTTTTCACCAGAGCCGCCAGGATAAGCCACATGAATGGGTCACAGCCAGGCACAGGAGGAAAAGGAAAAGGAATTCATGGGCATGCGCATCTGACTGTGCAGGCAATACATCCCAAAGCCTCACATCCCCTCTGTTAATAGGAGCGTTCTAAAGTTGGCGATGGACAACTCTTGTTTGGGAGAAGCAACTGGTGCCTCAGGCCACTGGGCCCCACATTTAATGCACCAGCATGAGCAAAATGTTCAACTGGGAATGTAAGACATTTCTAGGGAAGTGTTCAGTTATGTTACTAGAAACACTGGAAAATATGATTGTTCTTTTCACCTTCAAAGACTATCACAATTTGATTTTGGAAGTCAGATGGGGACAATGTTTACTTGTTCTACTTGCCTTTGATATCGTCTCCTAGGGTTTCTGGACTTTGGACTTTTCATCAAACAAGAGCTTTTTTATTGTTGTTCACCCTTGTACACCAAGCTGGAGGGGTCAACTAACTTACCAAAATGAACTCTTCAATTTGTCGACGGCCCCTTTCTGCTGTGAATTCACCGTGTGTAATCCAGTTGATGTTTTTCATGGTGCATTTATCTTCTGCAAAGAAGGTGTGAATTTGTTAGTTGCCTGGTAGTTGACATTATATTTAACAATACAGTCCTTTAGGTACCCACATAGTATTACTACCTTTCACAGTCTTAACAGCAGCAACAGCAGCAGCGATGCCACTCTTAGCTAAATCTAGAGCTAGTTCAGTCACATTGCTGTCGTCTTCTGTATCCATCATCTGGCTTGAAGGACTTACATACACATCTATTGTCTCCTGAAATCTGACAGTTTTAGTCGTACGCATTTTCATTTCCCTGGAAAAAGAAACTCAAGATGTTAACTTTTGCATCTGTGTGCGCATGCATGTGTACGCACTCCTAAAAGTACAGACTATCTCTTGAGGCATCACAAGAGTCAGGAAACAGTTGTTTCTTCTGGGGAGGGGATTAGGAGTTGGGGTAGGAATGAGGCCTCACTGTTTACCCTTTGTACCTGGCTGCTGAGATGTACTTTTCCATCTTTTCCCTTGAGTCGTGGATTCCCTTTCCCTGCTATACTTACGTCTCTTCACTTATGAGAAGTCACTTACTTCTAGCACAGTTATAAATTCTTTGCAGGCAATCTTTGCATTGAATGTGCTGCGGGAAAGTGGATATCTCTCCCCAAAGGGAAATATTTATTTTTCTATAAATAGCAACTCCCAATTTGGGGGTGTTTAATGTGCCTCATTTCATTTAACTATTACCACAGCCCTGTGATTGTGCACTGGCTACCTTTCATGGGCTCTTCCAGATCGTCTCCCCCATCTCTCCTGCCCTCTATCCCTGGAAGGATGACCTAATTGGACTACATCAATAGGCTCTCCCATACCCTCTGTCTTCCAAGAAGTTCCACACAATGGGGAGACCAGGCTGAAGGGAGGAGAGTGAGGGCAAAGTGTGTATTTCCCATGGGGCTGTCCCCATACAGGGTCACCTGTGGCTGGCTGCAAGGAGAAGTCCCTCGATTCTCCCAGGGCAGCTCTCTCACAAGTTATCAGTCTGGTAAGAATAACCAGTCTCTCCCCTCAGCCCTATGGCCCCACTCTGACTAGCCCTGGGGAGCTGGGCTTTCCCACACCTTTGTAAATATTCCCTTAACCCTTCCCTACCTATCCTACTTCTAGTATGCCAACAGTTTCCTGCTGGGACCCTGAGTAATAATGAGAGGGACTCTTGTTACTATGTGAAACGAGGAAGCCAAGCTCACACCCAGACTGTCTGGCTTCACGGCCCTTGCTCTTAACTATACTGCTCTCCTCCCTCCAAGATTCACAAAGAGTTGTGGAGCCATGTTCTCACATTTCCATCCGAAGTCTAGAATGTGCTCACTCTCTTTGTGTGAGCCTCTTTCAAAAAGGATCACCCTTTGTTCCCTTTCTTGGCATCGTCATTGGTCCCAGGGTGTGGTATTTGCTACATAAGGCAACCTGGTTCTCGTGACTATCAGTCCAGGAATGCTTTAAACAGCCTTTAAACATTCTGGTAATAATGCTGACTCATGTTCATTTGGGTCTTTGTATCAGCATTTTAAGCTCAATTTACCTCTGCCTCAGTTCCCTGTTGCTGCACCTGGGGGATGGACAGGATCATTTGCTGGGGGGAAATAGAATCATCCCAGGATGCCCATTCTAGAGTGAGGAGAGACTGCAGGCTCTCAACCCTAGAGAACTGGCTTTTCCCAGGCAGAGGGCCATGCCAATTTGGACAAAACCCCGTAGTTAAAGACAACAACAGTTTTCTGGTAAACTGGTAAATTTGGTAGGCTTTGGTGAGTCCATACATCAACTTGGTCCTTTAGAAAATGGCCCATTTGGTGGCCGGCCAAGTGGCGCGTTGGTTAAGAGCTGGCTTGGGACGCCAGAGGGCCCCGGTTCGGATCCCACATATGAGGGCCAGTGACACTGCCCTCCACAGCTAAGATGCTGAACAACAGCTCAACCTGGAGCTGGGTTGCCCTGAGTCGCCGATCGGCAGATGGGTTGCCATGGGCTACCATGTGTAGCCAGCAGCCAGCGTGAGCGGCCAGCAGCCGCTGTGAGCGGCCATCCAGAAGCCGGTGACTGATCTGCCTCGCCCGGGAAGAGCGCAATGATGGTGCCAACTTGGGCCAGTGAAGCAACGTCCTCCACAACTAGACTGAAGAACAAAAGGACAGCAACTTGTCTGTTCCCCTTCCCCCAATTCCCCAGCGCTGTTCCCATCCCCCAATCCCCCAATAAAAATCTTTAAAAAAAAAAGGTTAAAGAAAAAAAAAAAAGAAAGAAAATGGCCCATTTGGTGACTTGATAATTCTGTGACTTGGCTTTCAGCAAATTGCCTCTTGATGAATTGACTGGAAGCCAAATGTATGACTTCCAACATGAACCAAATGACATGAGGGCTTTATCCATGGAAGCACCTCCTTAAGACCTTCCCCTGGGGAGCCCTGAGTTCCAATAGGATAGGGAAGGGGTGCGGGGAACAGGACTCAGGAAGATCTTATCCTTACACATCTGTAGGCACAAATCATTCTTAAGTGTCCCCCCTACTGTCCTTTCCTAGTTCTTTTTCTTCCCTTCTCTTCTTAACAAGGTAGGCAGAATGGATGTGAAGGGTCAGGGGTGTACTCAAATTTGGGGTCTGGGTGATGAATGGGGAGAACTACTGAACGTTCTTTTTGTGGAGCCCTCCCACCCTTAATAACCCCTGATACCTGAGTAACCAGATCCTTGTTTGAAACAGTAGTAGCCAGGGAAGCTTAGAAAGAGTCTCTCAGCACCTTTTGCCCAGGATTCCCAGACGGAATGTTTACAAGTGCTGCCAGGGTAACACCAGTTTCAACGAATGAATGGGAAGCAAAATCCAAATGTTTCTGACTACTTCTGTTAGTTAAGGAAGGGGCTAGTCAGTCACAGCAACAATCTGACTTCCAAAGCAGGACCAAGCTGTAGTGTCCACACCCAGCTTCTCCCCAGCAGGAAATGAGCTTGCAGGGCTGTGCCAGAGGGAATAGCAACAATGAGCCTCACAGCTGGTATGTATTGGGGGCCTCATTATGTGCCAGTCACTGTGTGAAGGGCTCAGTATGTGTTAAGTCCCTTACTCCTTACAGCAGCCCCATGAGGTAGCTATTAGTATTTTCATTACAGTTGAACAGTTGAACAAACTGAGGCACAGAGAGTGTTAAAGAAGTTGCCTTAAACTCAAATCTGGAGGTGTCTGACTTCACTGAAGGAACATTTTACTTATTTAGTCCCTCATTCTGAGGTTAGGACTTCCCTTGCATGCTTGATTATTTTCAAAAATGTCTTTTTTTATTGATTCACATTAAAAAAGCAATTTATTGAGGTAAAATTCAAATAACAAAATCAATCATCTTAAAGTGAAAAATTAATTGGCCTTAGTGCACTCACAATATTTTCCCCGCACAATTTAACATCTCTGAAATGGGAATTCATCTTATAATCAATGATATATTATGGTTTAATTGATAGTATTTTTAAAAATTCTTCACAGTGGAATATAAATGAAGGTGCACCTTTAAATTGACGTTGTCTTAGATTAGTTGAATTAAGGTACTTGGTGTTCTTCTTGGAATTTAAAGGGAACATACATGATATTTGGTGCACCCCATTCATTTAACGAGTGTTTTCAAAGATGTCTTTTATGAATCAAGGATGAACTTACACTATAATGGTTATCAACACAGACCCAGGAACAATTTACTTAACATTTCTAAGTTTCCTTGTCTATAAAATGGGGATAATAGTGCATATGGAATAGTTTTTTATGAGGATCAAATTAGATAATTCATGTAAAGACTGAGAACAATGCATGGGATATATGCATATAAGCTCTCTATATAATGGTTAAATATTATTTCTAGTATTATTATTAGTTGTAGTACTATAAAGTGTTCTTTTAAATGGTGAAATCAAAAGTCGTAACCCCTATGTTAGGACCCTGTTTTATTAATCCATGAAATAAATCTCCAAGGCTGACCCCTGCCTTCAACCACTGTGCTCTGTATATGGAGTGGTTGGCTTCTCACTCTAAGACAGTTGGTCTCAAGCCCAACAAAGAAAAGAAAGTGCTTGGCTAAATTTCTTTATCCAGGAAGAAATGCTGAACTTACTGCCTGGAAGACACCTCCTACATCGAGGTCCCATACAGAGGGAGCCTATTGCTGAGACACTATCTAGTGAAGTAGGAGAATAGGATTGGGAGAGGAGAATGGTTGAAGGTAGTGTGGCTTCATCCGACGAACTCAATCTCTGATCGCAGAGGGTTTTTTAGGGGTCCAGAAAAAGTGTCCTCATGATGTGCCACCCTGGCATGTAGATTATTTTGAACTGAAAGTAAAGCCCAACAAACTCAGTTTGTTTGTTTGTTTGTTTACCTTCCGCTTACTTACCTAAGGGAATTCAGATAGAAAAAACCTGCTTCAAGAAGGGAACCTTAGCATATCCACCTTAGCATAGTATGAGCTAAGTGTGGCAGACAGGGAGAAACCTGCAGTCTGTTTGTTAGACTCCCCCTCCATGTCCCATTTTTTCTGGTTGGCCTGGCAAGATTGTTTACCACATGTTTGCTCCTTCTCATCTACCGTGAATTGCCTACTTTCCCTTTGAAGTCTCAGACCCCTGCCTCCCTCTCCTTAGTCCACAATACCATATATACTTCATTTGCCTCACTATCTTGGAATTTTCATGCTTATGTGAATTCTGCATGTGCATATGCTAAAACTTGTTTTTCTCCTGTTAATCTGTTGTATGTCATTTCAATTATTTCACCAAGCAAAATAACTAAGGGGAGAAGGGAAAAGTGTCCCTGGCCTCAACGATTTCATATCCCAGTTCTGCCATGAACTGGCTTTGTGACTTTAGGCAGGTTGTTTCACTTCTCTGAGCTTCTTTATGTGTACAATGGAGATCTTAACATGAGTCACCTTATAAGACTGATAAGATGAAATGAGGCGATTCATATAGAGCACTCAAAACAAGGACAGGCACACATTAAGTGCTCAATAAATATTAGTTATCACAGTCATGGTGATGAAGAGACTCACCAAGACAGACAATCAAAAAGAGGAGTCAGAAGGATCCCACTGCTTCCCTGGAGCTGGGAGAATTTTCTCAGCACTCTAGGGACAGGTGGGTCTTGAGTGCCCACTGTTTCGGCCCAATGCCCAGCAGCCAAGCCAGGAGGAAGACTTGTGTGGACACTGTCATTGGTGAGCACACAGGCTCCAGATTTACGAATCCTGCTGCTGCTGCTGCTGATGATGACTGGACTGAGTTCTGTCACTGGTCTGACGCCCACACAGACATTTAGACCAACTGCTAGGAACCTTCTAGTGCCACAGCAGACCCCTTTCACAGCTCTGCCCTTTCCCTGGATTCCCTGGGGGAGAAGGGGGGAAGCTGTAAACACTAGGCCCCACAGTAACTGCATTCCAAAAGGACATTGCTCCAGCTTCCTTTGTGTCTAGTTTTTGTAGGCAAGAGCAGTAAGATCTACGAAGCCCTGAGGCCACTGGTGAGAGGACCTGGCTTGGGAGGGCTGGCACTGGGATTCTTAATTGCCCAGGGGAAAGAGACATGCAGGCAAGCGATGAGATACTCCTTGTGGGCAAAAATGTTTTCAGGTAGGAAGGGAGGACCGATAACCCAGGTAATTAGAAAGGCTCCTCTTTGAAGCAGGAGCTTAAACTCTGCAGGGCCAGAACTTGACTTCCTATCCCCAGCCAGGGCCCTCACAGAAGCAACAAATTATGGCCTCGAGGAACTCCAGATTAGAGGCCTTTTGAACTCCAGGACAGCACTGAGTACAGGTTCTTCCAAACCGCGCAGGTTGGGGGTGTGGATGTGTGTCCGAACATGTGTCCTGAGGTTGTCCGTGAGGGATGCGGTGATGCCTCTAGCTCTCCCCTGTGCAGATAAGAGTGGAGAAGGGGCTTGGAATCCCAAAGATGTAGAGGAGAGATGGGAGGAGCAGGTGGGGCTGGGCAGGAGGAGCTGGCTGGAGGCTCCCCCAGCCCAGCCCAGCCCCTCCTTCCTCAGCAAATAGATTGGGCAGGCTGGAAAGCGCCAAGCCCCTAGTCCCTCAGCCCCAAGCCCTCCTTGCTGCTGGCCCAGAGCGTGGGCCAGCAATGCGCCCAGCAGTCACCGGAGAGAATCTGGAGCCTATGCAGAAAGACGAGCCCCCACTGAACACCATGGGCCTTCCAGACCATTATGGAGTCTCCTTTGTGATGGCAGGCTGGTCCCTGGTGAGTGTATCTGTCCCTGGTGAGTGTGCACGGCATCTGGTCCCCTGGAGATGGAGGAGCAGGTTGGGCTGCTCAGAAGGCCCTGTCTTGGGGCCCTGAGGCTGCCTGCAGAACAGGCCCCCAGTGGGGAGAGGGCAGGGCCTCATTTGCCCCGCCTTTAGGAGCCTGGGGCAAATTTGTCCCACGGATATGGTGCTCACTAGAGAGAATTGTTTTGAGGACCTTTACCGGTCTCTACTCTGTAAAATTATTCCTAAATTGAGGACAACTGGGGGAGAGGCCTCTAGGCAGGGATGGTTGACATCAGAGCACAAGGAAGAGGGGCCCTCTCTTCAGGACACCACACCCTGTGCCTTGAATTATATTCTTTCCCACCTGTGCCCCTAAGTCATGTTCATTCCCTCACTGTTTCTGCCCTCTCCACCCTGATACCCTCATGTTCACCATCACCCCCTTCCCTTTTTTAAAAAAACTTTATTTGAGAACAGTGTGTTTTTCCAGGACCCATCAGCTCCAAGTCAAGTCCTTGTTTTCAATCTAGTTCTGGAAGGTGCAACTCACTGGCCCATGTGGGAATTGAACCAGCAACCTTGGTGTTACAAGCCCATGCTCTAACCACCTGAGCCAATGGGCTGCCCCCACCCCCTTCTCTTTTTTCTTTTTTTTAAATTATTTTTTATTGTGAAATACACATTTTTTAGAATTAGTTTCAGCTGTACAACAGTGCAATAGTTATACTTTTTACCCCTCGAGGTGACAAACCCCCCTCCCCCAATCCGCCGCCTCACTTCCCCCCCAATATCATACATATCTATTACAATTCCCTTGACTCCATTCCCACACAATACTCCACGTCCCATGACTCTCTCTCTCTCTCTCTCTCTCTCTCTCTCTCTCTCTCTCTCTCTCTCTCTCTATATATATATATATATATATATATATATATATATATATTCACTTATAGTTGACATACAATATTATACAACATCAGCTTCAGGTGTACAGTGCAGTGATCAAGCCTCTACCCCATCCATGATGTGGTCTCCCTATCAAGACATGTGACCCTCTGACACCCTACAAAATATTTACATTATTAATTATATTCCTCGAACTGTCTTTCATGTCCGTGTGGCAATATTGTAGTTACATATTTATGCTGTCTAATCCCTTCCCCATTTCCCTCATCCCCACCCACTCCCAAATAGCAACCATCTGTTATTCCTCTATATCTCTGAGACCACTTCTGTTTACTTTGCTCGTTCATTCAGTTTTTTAGATTCCACATATAAGTGAAATCATATGGTATTTGTCTTTCTCCAACTAACTTATTTCACTTAATATAATAGTCTCTAGGTCCATCCATATCATCCCAAATGGTATGATTTCATTCTTCTTTATAGCAGAGTAATACTCCATTGTATAAATGTACCACAGTTTCTTAATCCAGTCATGTTACCAATAGGCATTTCAGTTGTTTCCAAGTCTTGGCTATTGTGAATAGTGCTGCAATAAACATAGGGGTACATATGTTTTTTCGAATTAGCGTCTTGGGTTTCTCTGGATAGATACCCAAGAGTGGAATTGCTGGGTCATACGGTAGTTCCATTTCCAGTTTTTTGAGATACCTCCATACTGATTTCCAGAATGGCTGCACCAATCTGCAGTCCCATCAAAAGTGCAGCAGGGTTCCCTTTTCTCCACAGCCTAGCCAGCACTTGTTGTTTGTTGATTTATTGATGATAGCCATTCTGACCGGAGTCAAGTGGTATCTCATTGTGGCTTTTATTTGCATTTATCTAATGATTAGTGAGGTTGAACATTTTTTCATATGCCTGTTGGCCATCTGTATGTCCTTTTTAGAGAAATGCCTCTTCATATCCTCTGCCCATTTTTTAATTGGTTTGTTTGATTTTTGGTGTTGAGTTGAAGGAGTGTTTTATAAATTGTGGATATTAACCCCTTATCAGATATATCATTGGCAAATATCTTCTCCCATTCAGTAGGCTGCCTTTTTGTTTCATTGATGATTTCCTTTGCTGTGAAAAAACTTTTAAGTTTGATGTAATCCCATATGTTAATTTGTTCTTTTATATCCCTTGCCCGAGGGGATATCTCAGTAAAAATATTACTCAAGGTAATGTCTGCAAATTTACTCCCTATTTTTTCTTCTAGGAGTTTTATGGTTTCAGGTCTTACATTTAAGTCTTTAATCCATTTTGAATTTCTTCTTGTATGTGGTGTAAGTAGGTGGTCCATTTTTATTTTTTTGCACGTGTCAGTCCAATTTTCCCAACATCATTTATTAAATAGACTATCTTTACTCCAATATAAATTCTTGCTTCCATTGTGAAAGATTAAATGACAGTATATGCATGGGTTTATTTCTGGGCTCTCTATTCTGTTCCACTGATCTATGTGTCTGTTTTTATGCCAGTACCATACTGTTTTGATTACTGTAGCCTTATAGTATGATTTGATGACAGGTAGCGTGATACCTCCCAATATGTTCTTATTTCTCAAGATTGCTGTGGTTATTCGGGGTCTTTTATGGCTCCATATAAATTTTTGGATTATATGTTCTATTTCTGAGAAAAATGTTCTTGGTAGTTTGTGCGTTGAATCTATTTATTGCCTTAGGTAGTATTGACATTTTAACTATATTAATTCTTCCTATCCATGAACATGGTATGTATTTCCATTTATTTGTATCTTCTTTGATTCCTCTCTTCAATGTCTTATAATTTTCTGAGTACAGGTCTTTTACTTGTTTAGTTAAATTTATTCCTAGGTATTTTATTGTTTTTGAAGTAATTGCAAATGGGATTCATTTCCTGAGTTCTACTTCTGATAATTTATTATTAGTGTATACAAATGCAACTGATTTCTGAATGTTAATTTTGTATCCTGCTACCTTATTAAATTCATTTATCAGTTCTAACAGTTTTTTGGTGGCGTCTTTGGGATTCTCTATATATAGTATCATGTCATCTGCATATAATGACAATTTTACCTCCTCCTTTCCAATTTGGATGCCTTTTATTTCATTTCTTGTCTGATGGCTGTGGCCAGAACTTCCAGAACTATGTTGAATAGAAGTGGTGAAAGTGGGCAGCCTTGTCTTGTTCCTGATTTTAAGGGGAAAGCTTTTAGTCTTTCCCCATTGAGTACGATGTTTGCTGTGGGCTTATCATAGATGGCCTTTATTATGTTGAGATATGATACCACTATTCCCACTTTGCTAAGTGTTTTTATCATAAATGGTTGCTGGATTTTGTCAAATGCTTTTTGTGCATCTATTGATATGATCATTGATTTTTATTTTTCATTTTGTTAATGTGATTTATTATGTTAATTGATTTGTGGATATTGAACCAACCTTGCATACCTGGAATGAATCCCACTTGATCGTGATGTATGATATTTTTAATGTGATGCTGAATTCGGTTTGCTAGTATTTTATTGAGGATTTTTGCATCTATGTGCATTAGGGATATTGGCCTGTAGGTTTTTTTTTCTAATATCTTTGTCTGATTTGGGGATCAGAGTAATAGTGGCCTCATAGAATGTGTTTCGGAGCCTTCCCTCCTTCTGCATATTTTGGAATAGTTTGAGGAGAATATGTATTAATTCTATTTTGAATGTTTTGTAAAGTTCACCTGTGTCAGGACTTTTGTTTGTTGGAAGCTTGTTGATTACTGACTCAATTTCTTTGGTGGTAATCAGTCTGTTCAGAGTTTCTGTTTCTTCTTGGTTCAGACTTGGTAGGTTCTATGCTTCTAGAAATTTATCCATTTCTTCCAGATTGTCAAATTTGTTGGCATATAGTTGCTCGTAGTATTTTCTTACAATTTCCTGTATTTCTGTGGCATCTGTTGTCACTTCTCTTTCATTTCTGATTTTATTAATTTGGGTCGTCTCTCTCTTTTTCTTGGTGAGTCTGGCTAAGGGTTTGTTGATTTTGTTTATCTTTTCAAAAATCCAGTCCTTGGTTTCATTTATCTTTTGTATTGTTTTTTTGGTCTCTTTTTCATTTATTTCTGCTCTGGTCTTGATTATGTCCTTCCTTGTACTCCCTTTGTGCTTGTTTTGCTGTTCTTTCTCCAGTTCCCTTAGGTGTAAAGATAGTGTGTTGGTATGAGATTGTTCTTGTTTCTTTAGATAGGCCTGCATTGCTATGATTTTTCCTCTTAGGACTGCTTTCGCTGCATCCCATAGATTTTCAGTTGTTGCGTTTTCATTATCGTTTGTCTTGAGATAGCTTTTGATTTCTTCCTTGATCTCAGTTTTGACCCAGTCGCTATTTAGTAGCATGTTATTCAGCCTCCATGTATTTGTGTGCTTTCCAGGTTTCTTTTTATAATTGATTTCTAGTTTCATAGCATTATGGTCAGAGAAGATGCTTGATATGATTTCAATCTTCTTAAATTTATTGAGACTGGTTTTGTGCCCTAACATGTGGTCTATCTTGGAAAATATTCCATGTGCCCTTGAGAAGAATGTATATCCTGTTGCTTTGGGGTGAAATGCTCTAAAAATATCAATTAAATGCAGCTGGTCTAAAGTGTCATTTAAGGCCACTGTTTCCATGTTGATTTTCTGTCTGGAGGATCTGTCCGTTGGTGACAACGGGGTGTTGAAGTCCTCTACTATGATACTGTTGCTGTTGATCTCTGTCTTTATGTCTGTCAAATATATTTAGGAGCTCCTATGTTGGGTGCATAGATGTTTACTAGGGTTATGTCCTCTTGAAGAAATGATCCTTTTATTATTATGTAGTGCCCTTTGTCTTTCATTGTAGTCTTCATTTTAAAGTCTATTTTGTCTGAAATAAGTATTGCTACTCCCGCTTTGTTTCTCATTTCCATTTGCATGAAATATCTTATTCCATCCCTTTACTTTCAGTCTGTGTGTCTCTTTTGATCTGAGATGATTCTCTTGTGAACAGCATATGCATGGGTCCTGTTTTCTTATCCACTCAGCCACTCTACATCTTTTGATTGGAGCATTTAATCCATTCACATTTAAAGTGATTATTGATAGGTGCATATTTATTGCCATTTTGTTATTTATATTTCTGATCTTCCTGGGTTAGCTTGTTTTCCCCTTTCTTCTCTTTAAAAAAGCCCTTTTAGCATTCCCTGCAGTGCTGGCTTGGTGGTAATGAATTCCTTAAGTTTATTCTTTTCTGAGAAGCTCTTTATCTCTCCTTCAATTTTAAGTGATAGCCGTGCTGGGTAGAGCAATCTTGGTTGTAGGCCTTTATTTTGTGTCACTTTGAATATTTCCTGCCACTCCCTTTTGGCCTGAAGAATTTGTGTAGAAAAGTCAGCTATTAGTCTTATAGGAGTTCCTTTGCATGTAACCTGCTGTCCTTCTCTTGCTGCTTTTAGGATTCTGTCTTTGTCTTTAACCTTTGCCATTTTAACTATGATGTGTCTTGGTGTCGACCTGTTTAGGTTCAGCTTGTTTGGAACTCTCTGCACTTCCTGGGCTTGTATGTTCATTTCCTTCACCAGGGTAGGGAAGTTCTCAGTCATTACTTCTTCAAATACATTCTTGATCCGTTGCTTCTTCTCTTCTCCTTCGGGTATTCCTATGATGCGAATGTTGTTGCGCTTGGTGTTGTCCCACAGGTCTTTTTAACTATTTTCATTGTTTTTTATTCTTTTTTCTTTTTGTTGTTCCAAGTGGGTGATTTCTGCTATTTTTGTCTTCTAAATCACTGATCCAATCCTCTGCTTCATCTAATCTACTGGTGATTCCTTCAAGTGTGTTCTTCATTTCAGTTACTGTATTCTTTAATTTACCTGGCTGTTTTTTATGATTTCTGTATCCTTCTTCATGTCCTCCCTAAGTTCCTGAAACATTCTTATCATCAGTGTTCTAAACTCTGTCTCTGAAATGTTGGATACCTCTGTTTCATTTAGTTCCATTTCTTGAGGTTTCTTCTGATCTTTTACTTGGGACATGTTTCTTTGTTTCTTCACTCTGGCTGTCACACTGATTGCTTTGATGTATTAGATCACCTAGAAAGACAAAAAAAAAAGAAAAAAAAAGAAAAAGAAAAAAGAGAAATAGAGTGAGGAAAAAAAGGAAAAAGATGAAAAAAGAAAAAAGTGGGGGTGGGGCTCTCCACACACTTTAATCTGCAGACCACTTGCTCAGCAATAGAGAGACTCTGGGCAAATCAGCACCAGCTGTTGGGGGGAAGGGCTCAGTGCATCATGTGCCAACCTCCCTCTAGACTTGAATTGAGCTTCCCACAATTAGTTGCTATGTGCTCTGGAACCGTGCTCACCACCAAAAATCCTCACAGGTTGTTGCAGGCTGTCTGCTGCTGCAAGAAAACCCTCTGTGGCATGCAGAGGTAGGGACCAGGGACCTGGGGCTCAGGGTGCCCCTGGCAACACAGCTCTAGGTGGGCGGGGCAGGCCCCCAAGCACAACAGGATGTGGTCAGTGGCCCCCACCAAGTCAGAGCAGCATGCACTCCTGCATTGGCAGCCAACGCACACAAACTCGCCAGGAGAGCCCCTGCTGAATCACGCAGGTGCACAGCTCATGGCCCTACACTCTCAGGAAAACTCCCTGTCTCAGCCTATCCCAATCAGCCACTCGCAGATCAGGCCAAGCAGCCCGACAGCCAATTACCACCCAGGCAACTCTGCACGTGCAATGCGGAAATCGGGGACCTAAGGCGAGTCGCGCACTCCCGAGTCTCAATAAGCAGTCTGTTGGAGTTGGAGTGCACCTGCCAGGTGTTTCCTTGGCTACGCAGCACAAGCAGTGTGGAGGGTGGGGATCCAAGGCCGCACGCAAGCACACACGCACTCCTGTGCCAATTCCAGCAGACCAATGCAGTCCCAGACCTGAGCCTCTGTGGGAGGGCCCAACCCTGAATAAATGGCGGCCTCCTGTGCACTATTCGTGTGCAAGCTCCACACAATGGGAACAAGGGTCCCAAAAACCTCCAGCTCCCACGCCAAAGGCACTCAGCCAAGTGAACCCAGTCAGCCAGCACATATCTTTTAAGGGGTGGCAGGCACTGTGGGGAAGTGAAACTGAATAACACAAGGTTTGCATCCTCAATGCACTTAATCTAATTGAGGAGATAAGGTATGCTCACATGAAAAGAAAACTAGCAAATCAAATGTAGCAAGGCGTATTGGATTTGGGCAGGTTCTAAGTAACTGGCTGAGTCCTTGTTTCAAATCTAAAGGGCTACCAGATTGTACCAGGAAGGGGAAAGGGGTGGTAGGAGCCCAAGACCTTTCCTAAACTGAGGCCCATCTTCCAACAGTAAGGGCCCTAAATACAGTGCTGGTCAGTCCCAGATGGGCAGACCCCTGAGTCATGATGTCACAAAGACCTCTCAGAACACTCTATCCATCCTTGAGCATGCAGGTCTGCCAAAGGGTGGGTGAATGCCTCATTGAAAAGTGCCTTGCTCAGAATAAAAGTACAATAGCAGAGCTGTTCCTGGATGCCTGGAATTTTTATGGCAATGACTTGATGTTCTGATCCATAGGCATAACTACTGTGGGCCATACTTACAGGCAGTGGATGAAACTCCAGTGTTGCCTTGAGACATAACACACTTTAGCCAAAGACTACGCTCTTAGATGTAAGAGGAGAGTGGGCTTCTGGGGGCTGCACTGTTTTCTGGCCTGTAGAAACAAAGGGCATTAGGCCAAAAGGAAAACTGTCTGCTGCATGAAACAAGACACTTACCAGTTGTGTGATAGGTGGCACATAGGGGTACAGGCGAGGTATACCAAAGAGAATCTTAAACACATGGGAAAGATTTTTGTTTTCTTGGGGCAGGAATGCTCAGTGTTTCCACTGTCTTCCCTACCTTTCTTCTATTGCCTTTGGAATCATAGTTCTTTGGGGTCATTATTGAAGTTGCATATTCACTTGTAAATTTTATTACCTGACCACTCTCTAGCCCATATATAATTGTTTTCTCCATGTTTTCTGGAACTTAGGAGGATACCTGCCAAGAAACAAAACCACAGATTATAAAAAGTGTTCAAACTAATAAAGCAGCAGTGACATGGGTTTACACAAATGAGATCTGCTAGGCCATTTTCTGTGATGCCCTAAAAAGAACAATTAAGCCTCTAATCCTGAATCAAGACTGTAGAAATCCCGAAAGACATGATTTGTCTCAGCAACTGCTGAGGGAAAGACATGATTGCAAAAGAGCCTTTGGGGGTAGGTAAGATCTATTACAGCCAACAGCATCAGAAACAGAGGGTACAAAGAAACCATTAACTAAAGATTATACAGGGCTGGCCGAGTGGCGCGATGGTTAAGAGCTGGCTTGGGACACCAGAGGGCCCCAGTTAGGATCCCACATATGAGGGCCAGTGACACTGCCCTCTACAGCTAAGACACTGAACAACAGCTCGACCTGGAGCTGGGCTGCCGTGAGTGGCCAACGATGGTGTAGGCTGCAGTCCCTGTGGGGGTGGGTTGCCAGCGGCCAGCGTGAGCGGCCAGCAGCCACTGTGAGCGGCCGTCCAGAAGCCGGTGACTGCAACTGATCTGCTTTGCCCGGGAAGAGCGCAATGATGGTGCCAACTTGGGCCAGTGAAGCAATGTCCTCCACAACTAGACTGAAGAACAAAACGACAGCAACTTGTCTGTTCCCCTTCCCCCAATTCCCCAATTTAAAAAAAAAAACAAAACTCTTAAAAAAAAAGATTATATAAACATAGCTCTGGATTTATTCTTTCCAGAAATTTCCCTCTTTTGTCTTTCATTAACAATGTACCAAAATGTGAAGGTTTAAAGAACATTCTCAACCCCAGTACAATGTGCTGTAGGATTTGCTCCAGCTTTGTCTGGAAATCAAGGAAGAGAGCACATCACGAAAGAATATTCCTGAGTATGCACACCTCAGAGATGAAATATTTGGTCAGGGGGTGTGGATGAAGTGGGAGGACGAGGGGAGCATTACACAAGCACACACAGACCCAAACCAAGAAGCAGTGTGCCAATCTCTTTAGCTATCCAAAATCTGTATTGACATATCTGGGAAGGAAAAAAACTGTATTTGTTCCATATGTCTCACAAGAGTGTAGTAGAATAATTTGAGTTATCAGGTCACAAAAGTATCAAAGTGATAGGAAATCTTGAAAACTAAGTGATGTTTAACTCTCACCCCACCCCCACCCTCATCCAGAAGCTTCCTGTTGAGTACTGTGGGCTTCAATCCCACCCACTCATCACCTTCCCTTAAAAAGACAGCAAGCAGCAACTGCTGAGGGGTAACCAAGCACTCAGTTCTTGCAGTCGCAGTAAGCTGGATTTTCCTGTTTTCAGAAAATACCTTCAGAGCAATTCAGGTTAGTATTGTCTGTTGTCTTTGTTTGCAGTGCTCTGGGAATACTTTAGTTGTGATCAATCGTTCTAGGAGGGAACCCAAAACTGCCGCCACCACATATACTCTTGGTTATGCACTGAGCCTGAGGGTCCTCCCAACATCACATTTGGGTGCCTTTGGGGGGTCTTGAGGTGGACTGGATAGCTGTTCAGGGGGTACTTACAACACCAGCAATAATCCATTCCACATGCACAGGGTAGTACAGTTACAAGCTATTTCATTATACATGACTTTATGACAGTCTCAGATACTCAGGGATGTATGCAAAGGACATGCTATCTTCACTTGAGAGGTGGAAGATCTGAGGCTCAGAGCACTGAAGTGACTTGCTTATGGTCACACAGCTGACAGGTGATGGGGCCTCCTGATGTGAAGGTCCTCCCAATCATCCCAACATCACACATCAACTCCTCAAAGTTTGTTCTTTGCTTTCTCAGTCTGAGGCACATCACCCCCAGTGAGTTGGGATACATCCTTGGAAAACAGTTCAGGTTTGCAGATGAGCCGAGAACCTGGGATCTGTACTTTAATGACAAATGAACTAGGAGTAGGAGGAAGAAGGGGAATTGCTCCCATATAGTCCTGAATAAGTAGGAATTTTTAAAAATACTTCCTGGTGTGTTTCTTCATGGAGAACCTGCTAGTTTTCAGGGTTTGTCTTAGCACTATTGACACTTTGGGCTACCTACAGTCCCCAGAGAGGGGCTGTCCTGTGCATTGTAGGACGTTTAGAAGCATTGCTGGCCTCTAACCACTAGATGTCAGTAACACCTCCCCCAACTCCTCATCTTGTGCCAAAAAGTCTGCGAACTTTCCAAATGTGTTCTGGTGGGCAAACTTACCCTGAGTGAGAACCGCTGTCTTCAGTCTAGCCTCTGCAGAGCAGCCAGGCAGATGTATGCTAACCACCACCTCACTCTCATGCTTCCTGCCTGCAGAGGCTCCCAAATGCAGTCAGGAGAAAGTCCAGCACCCTTCATGTTCTGGGCCCTGCCAGCCTCTCCAGTAACTTTTCTCTCTACTTCATGACTCACAATCTTTGCTCTAGCTCTGAACAACTGCTCGTAGGTGGTTCCCACAGAGCCATGCTAGTTTGTGTCCCCACACGCATGCTGTTCTCTCTGCATGGAGTATCTTCCTGTGAATTGTTTATTTCAAAAATCCTACCCAACCTTCAAGAGTTGGTGTGGGCATCACATGGAAACCTACCCTAAGTCCTTCCCTTTCCCCTAACAGAAGGCTGGATCAATCCCCCATCTGTGCTTCCACAGTACCTTCTGCAAACTTGTCACAGCATTCATCACGCCATCCTGTAAATGTCTTTCATGCCTGCTGTGGGTTCCTGAAGGGCAAGGCTGTCTTACTCAAGTCTGAAGCACAGTGCCTGGCAGGTGGCATTTACTCAGCAGTGTTTATTCAAATGAACCACAATGTCGCCTTACAGCCGATTCTTAGACCACCCCCTCTACATTAGCCTCTGACCCATTAGTCGAGAGAGTGTCTCGGAAAACTGAGGCCGGATGGAATGATATCTGAAAAGCTCTCTCGGGGGGCGTCTCGGCCTGACTGGGACCTGATGGAATGATATCAGCTGTCTCCCCTGGGAGGACATGTAATTATGTCTTGGGGCAATGTGGTGGAGTACGAAGGCATAGCATTTGCTGGAGTACATTGGGAAAAGGTCATTGGAAAAGGCCTTAAGGTGCACCAGAATACACGGTTAATGACTCACAGCATAGCAGTTTACTTCCTTGAAAATAATCAATAAAAACCATGCGTCGACCCGATTCGGTGGCTCAGTCTATCTCTGAAGGCTGAGTCCCTTGGTCTCGCTCTTAAATCTTACTTCTGTCTCTTGTTCTTATTCAATCTGCGCCGCCCCTCTCGTGTCCCATTTGCCCTTGCCACGCTGGACGTGACATCTGGCGCCCAACGTGGGGCTCGAAGAAGGGAAGGAAGACTCTGAGTCTAGGTGAATTTTCACGGCGCAGACCTCAGGATGGGCCGGCACTCTACTTGGTGAGAAGTAGGGAAAAAGTTTTGGGGAATTGTACCGGGGTATCCGGAAAATAACCTTACTAACAAACTCTATGTGTGTGTGAGTGTTTATGTGTGAGTGATTGATTATAGTTTCAAGATCTTTTGATCGCGAAACTTGCGTGGGCTCCCACCTGAGGTTCCGTAATCTGTCATATGGCATAACGGTGACTGGGCATTTGTCTCTGACATTTACCCACCAGTACGGGGGGGCATACTGAAACACCTTCAGCCAAGACAGACTTAGTCCCGCGAGGGACGCGGCCAGGCGAGCATCTGAGTGATTAATTGAGTGAAAGTCCTTTCTTTTCTTTTCTTATATAAACTAACACAGGAAATTCAGAGAGCCGTTTTAGACCTTACATTTGCCTCCTTAAACAATTATCAAGAAGGGGAGGGATAAAAGTATCAGAGAAAAAATTAGAAGAACTTTTAAAAATTATTGAAACCCATTGTACTTGGTTCCCGGACTTGGGCACAATAGACTTAGATGAATGGGAAAAGGTAAGGAAAGATATTTCAGATAAGCAGCTTAATGGAGAGGACATTCCAAACACGATTTGGGAGACTTGGAGACAGGTCCGGTCAGTTTTAGAGCCTTTACAGACTGATACGGAAGACGAAGAGGAAGGCAGGGATCCCAAGTGTAAAAGCCATGTTGATCCCTCAGAGGATGAAAAAGGGGAAGAGGAGTCTGTAGAAGCACCTACAGTAGTTCCAAAAGCATTATATCCTTCTTTAAAAGACGATCTGTTAACACCTGATCGTTTGCCTCCTCCTCCAATAACTAGAATGAAGGATTGGGGGTTATCTAAAAATCCATCAAAATTAAAACAACCAACTCCGTCTGTGGTTTCGGTGCCTCCACCCTATGCCCGAGGCCCAGGTTTGGCCATGTCAGCTATAAAACAAAGAATTCAACAGGCAAGGCTAGAAGGAGATTTGGACACTTTAAATTTTCCAGTCATAGTTCAGGAGCATATTGCACCCAATAATGAGCACCCTGACGGTGCACAGAGTAGAATATCAGCCTTTTCCTTTTAAACTGCTCAAGGAACTTAAGCAGGCAGTTACCCAATTTGGCCCGACTTCCCCGTATACTATAGGATTAATTAGAGGAATAGCTGATGGAAATCGAATGATACCTATAAATTGGAATGCTTTGGCTAAAGCCTGCCTTTCTCCAGCTCAGTTTTTGCTATTTAAATCATGGTGGATTGATGGCGCAGAAACTCAAAACAGGCAAAATCAGACAGGTGAAATAAATATTACTAAGGACCAATTAGTGGGTGATGGAGATTGGCTTAATACTGACCAGCAAATTACTATGAGTCGCCAGGTGCAGGATCAGCTTAAGAGAATATGCCTGACTGCCTGGGAGAAGATAGAAAGGGAAGGGGAAATGCCCACTTCTTTTCAAAAGATTTTTCAAGGACCTCAGGAACCTTATTCAGAATTTATAGCTCGCTTGCAGGACACTATTAACAAACAGGTGTCCGATGCTCAAGCTGCTGATATTATTTTACAAATTATAGCATATGACAATGCCAATGAGGATTGTAAAAAGACAATAGGAGCTCAAAAAGAAAAGACAGATACAATGGGGTACCTTCGTTTATGTCAAGGAGTAGGAACTGAACAATACAGAGCTACAATGTTAGCTCAAGCAATTACAGATAGCCTTAAATGAAAACAGACTCTACTTAAGGCTGCGATAACTTAAAAAAAAAAAAAGTGGCACTTTTAAATCCAGGCGGCAGCAGCCGCGCCCCCCCCCCCCCACTCCTTGTTGCAGCCTCTTAAAGTTGTAGGGACGGACGTGAGATCTTAAGTCCTCTCTATAATTGTTGATGGTTCTGTTTGTATATGTAGTCTCTGATGCTTGTCTATGTTTTATATGTTTTGTAATGTTTTTACCTCCGGATGGTATTGTTAAATTATAGTGGTAGATTAACAAAAAATAATTAAAAATAAACTTTATTAAATAAAATAATAAAAATTAACTCAACTTCTCAAGATCAGATCATTTAAATAAATAAATATATTTAACTAAGACTAATTTCTTAGTATTACCAAGTTGTATATAATAATAAAAGTTATTAAATATTTTAATAGGTATTTTGAAATAACAAAATACCAAAATATCAATTATTAAATAGGTCTAAATTTGTCTATTTCTGGCTACTTATCACAGAGACATTAAGGGATAAATTAAAATCTATTAATATATCATATATTACATTACAAAAGCCTACGCTTTTCAAAATTATAAAAAATATTCCTACCAGACAGCCTAACATCACCAAATAATGGGGACTCTGACAACTTTACTTTAAATTCAGTAACAAAAAGATTTCAATTAGATGGGCCATCTTAAATCTTTTAATAAATGTTCCAAACTCCTAACAAATATTAATTAAAAAAATTTTTTTTAAACCACCCAATATCTTAATTTTAAATAACTTTCAATATAAGTTTAATTAATCTTTAGGTATTTTTAGATATAAGGTTAAGTATAAAAATAAGGTCAAATATACTAGCTTTTAGATATTTTTAATTATAGGGTTAAGTTTAATTCATATTAGATAATGTTAAGTATACGGTAGTCAATTTTAAGGTTCATGAACTTTAAATATTTTTAAGTATAAGTAAGTAACATTAATTAACTTTAAATGTACTTAAAAATAAATATAGTCAACTGTAAGTATTTTTTTATTTTTTTTGTTTTGGGGGTCAGTCAACAATACCCATCAATCTCTCAAAACTCAATTAATAAAACAGAAAGGGGGAGACACAAGGGAACCACCTCAGGTGCAATTAGCAAAAGCCATGTTTACTTTAAATTTTTTGAACTCCTATATGTATTGGCTCTGTTCCACCATGTCTCTCTCTCACGGAGCAAACTTGGACTATTCCTAGTGGAAAAGAAAATAACACCTTTAAAGATTTATTTATGATTTCTAGTAAAGAATTTGTTACTCAACAATCAAGTACCCATAGTTTCCCACCTTCCATTCCTACTTGCCCTCTTATTAACTCTTGGGACAAGAATCAATCCCAAATTCACTGGGATGAGTGTCGGGGAACCTTAAATAAAATAATTATAAATAATACTTTGGAAACAATTATTGATTGGGGACCCTTTGGTCCTGCTCTTCAAGTCTGTAACATTAAAGAATGTTCAGAACCACGACAATTAAAAGATCAAATAATTGGAAATAATTTACCCAAAATTGTTAAGACTCCTTTTAATATTGTTTGGAAAGAAAGAGTCTTAGCCCCACCTCAATTGAGAATGATTAAACCAATTAGAGGTCCGTTTCAAAGAACTTTATGGAAGGTTGCTTTAAGCATTGGACCGAATAAGTTATGGAAAGGAAATCTTACCCATAATAATAAGTTATATTTTTAAATATGAAAAGACTGGACAAATTTATTTACAAGTTTGTCTTAAAAATCCATTTGTGTTTCTAATAGGAAACTTTACTATTAATCAGAATTTGAAATTGGTTGAATGCCCGTTATGCAGATTGTTTACTTGCCTTAATTCCTCTACTTTTAATTACCCTCAGGATCAGATGATGATTTTGAAACATAGAAAAGGATTGTGGATTCCTGTTCAAACCTCTAGGGTTTGGGAGGGATCTCCAACAATTCATGTTGTTCTCCAAATTCTCCATAAGGTTTTACATCAAACTAAAAGATTCATTGGCCTATTAATAGCAGCAATATTAGAAATTATAGCTATTACAACCACTGCTGCTGTCTCTGGAGCAGCTCTCCACCAGACAATTCAAACGACCCAATTTGTACAACAATGGCATGAGAATGCTAGTAAAGCTTGGAATCAGCAATTAAAAATTGATCAAAAAATCAGTGTCCGTTTAGCTGATCTGGAAACTACTGTGGTTTATTTAGGAAGCCAACTGGAAAGTCTCCGGACTATTATCACTTTGAAATGTGATTGGAATACTTCCACTCACTGTATAACTCCTTTTTCTTACAACCAGACACGTACCCCCTGGTCGGAGGTACGGGCTCATCTTTTGGGTCACACGCCCAATCTTTCAGTGGACATACAACAACTGCAGCAAGAAATTGACCAGATGTCATCTGCTAATCTCCAGCTTCTCCCTGGAGAAGAGGCCTTGTCCGCGGCGGCGGAGGGGCTGTCTACCTTAAATCCACTTACGTGGATCAAAAGCCTCGGTGGAGGTTTTGCTGGTGCCTTTGTGTTTCTAATTATAATTTTGTTTCTGTTTTGTTTAGTCCTCCGGTGTGGCCAAAAAAGCCTCCGGCGAGCAATAAATGAAGAAACTGCAAAGTCTGTATTTCTCCTTCTCCATAAACAGAAAGGGGGAGATGTCGCCTTACAGCCGATTCTTAGACCACCCCCTCTACATTAGCCTCTGACCCATTAGTCGAGAGAGTGTCTCGGAAAACTGAGGCCGGATGGAATGATATCTGTAAAGCTCTCTCGGGGGGCCTCTCGGCCTGACTGGGACCTGATGGAATGATATCAGCTGTCTCCCCTGGGAGGACATGTAATTATGTCTTGGGGCAATGTGGTGGAGTACAAAGGCATAGCATTTGCTGGAGTACACTGGGAAAAGGTCATTGGAAAAGGCCTTAAGGAGCACCAGAATACACGGTTAATGACTCACAGCATAGCAGTTTACTTCCTTGAAAATAATCAATAAAAACCATGCGTCGACCCGATTCGGTGGCTCAGTCTATCTCTGAAGGCTGATTGATTCCCTTGGTCTCGCTCTTAAATCTTACTTCTGTCTCTTGTTCTTATTCAATCTGCGCCACCCCTCTCGTGTCCCATTTGCCCTTGCCACGCTGGATGTGACACCACAAAAGATAGGTGAAAGCACCCTAGGTTGAGTCATAAAACCAGGATTCTAGTCCTACTCCTGCCACTAGCTAGCTAAGTTTTTGCTTCCCATCACCAAACCTGTTTCCTCATCTGAGGTATCAGAATTTGGACTAAATATCTAAGGGTCCTTATAAGTTGGAATTGCAGATAATAAGATGTTCCATTTTTTCATAAATGTTTCACTTAAAAATGTTTCCCGGGCCAGCCGAGTGGCTCAGTTGGTGAAGAACTCACTCAAGAGTGCAAGTTCTGAGCAACAGGGTTGCCGGTTTGATTCCTGGCCCGAGCTGAGCTACCAACAGGTGGCAGGATGGCTCAGCTAAAAAAAATTTCCCAAAAGACAAGGTCATCTTCTTCCTCCCCCTTCTGAATGTGCATGGGTTCCTCTAACCTTTTTCGAAGTATTTTGCTGTTGACTATTTTATTTGACCCCAGAAATAATTATGACAACCTGGAGGATATAATTTCAAACAGGACCATTCTTCCAAACAAGTCACATAAAATAAAGGTAAACTGTCAGATGTTACTATTATGGAAGACTGAAAAATGTGTATTTATGTGTATGAGACCCTTCTGGGTGGTGTGACAGGCAGGTGTTGGGCAGAGGATTACAGCAAGTCTTTTCACTGAATACTTTATATTGTTAGATTTTTGAGGTACGTGAATACAGTATCTATTTAAAAATTGAATATAGTGAATACAACCAAATTTATGGCATCATTTCCCAAGCACCATTTGAACTGGCCATAAGAGCAGGTGATCTATTGACCCAAGGTCAGTGGCCAGACCACATCTGTCAGAGCTGCTCAAAGAAAACCCTCCTGGCTAACTGCACTTACAAAAAATCAAGAGAAATGCAGACTACGAAGTACGATCATGATCTAGTTTCAAAGTGCTTTAATCTGGTTCACTCCCTGGCAGTAGAGTGTAAAAATAAGGCTAAATTTCATAGCAGGTACCACAAAAAAGGGAGGTGAAGAATTCAGACCCTAATGTTGAACCTGATCAACTGATCTTTACCTGTCCTTTTGTAACCCCTCACTATACATTCACCTAGAGATAAATTTAGTGGATGATCCCTGCCCAGAAGCACAGTGGAGTGATAACAGACCTAAAACTCTGCAGATTTAGTGATAGATTTAGTAATGTTGTCAATTAGTCTTCTGTATCCATCTGAACTACCTGCTCTTTCTTCCTTTCCAGAAATAGTTATCGTAACTATCAACTAAGTGAGTCCTGTGCAGCACTAAATATAGACCAGAAGTTGTATTAACTTTGTAATCACAAACATGGCTTTCCTTGAAGAGTTCCATCATCACAGGGTGGCACACTATGGACAGCATTACTTTTAAGTGTGAATGCCACCTCCTTGCTCTGTAAGCCCTAATCTGTAAGATGAGGTCGACGGAAACCACAGTGCAGGTGTTTAGGATCATCAGCAGAACAAATGTTCAACTAGATAAAGGATGGAGATGAAAAACAATTTAGTTTTCTCTCTTGGAGGTCCTGTAGTCACTCTATACACATGGAGTATCACCATCTTTATTGTAGTTACACCTTTTCAGATCTTCACATTTCAAGTGGTCAGTACACTCATTTTAATAAACATAATGTCTGTTGTTGCTGCTCTAAAGGAAAAGTCAACACTTAAGCAAATGTTATGTGTTAAGATACAGTATACTTGAAAGCTGAAGATGCAATCTCAGTTTTAAAAGCTTCTTACCTGGAAATTTTAAACACTACTGGATTCACCCAGAAAAGGAACTGGGGGGGGAAGAAAAAATGTTTTTTAATATGTTACAATAGTACCAACTATCATTTTTGACACATTAGGCAGTGATAAAGCTACACTGGGTAGATTGCTTGATCTTGTGTAGTACTATTTTTTTTAAAGATTTTTTTATTGGGGAATTGGGGGATGGGAACAGTGCTGGGGAATTGGGGGAAGGGGAACAGACAAGTTGCTGTCCTTTTGTTCTTCAGTCTAGTTGTGGAGGACGTTGCTTCACTGACACAAGTTGGCATCATCATTGCGCTCTTCCCGGGCGAGGCAGATAAGTCGCTGGCTTCTGGACGGCCGCTCACTGGCTGCTGGCCGCTCATGCTGGCTGCTGGCTACACATGGTAGCCCATGGCAACCCACTGTAGCAGGGGTTGCAGCCTACGCAGTGGCCGGCGACTCACGGCAGCCCAGCTCCAGGTTGAGCTGTTGTTCAGCATCTTAGCTGTAGAGGGCAGTGTCACTGGCCCTCATATGTGGGATCCGAACCGGGGCCCTCTAGCGTCCCAAGCCAGCTCTTAATCAACGCGCCATTCGGCTGGCCCTTGTGTAGTACTATTTTAAAAAGTAAAGAAAACCTTTGATTTTACTTTTTAATTTTTATTAGGCACTATACTATACACTACATAACCTTCTAGGTGTAGATGCATATAACTGAGTTATTTTTCATCAATCAGGAAAATGCTTCCTCAGTCAATGTTCTCCAAACCCTGAAAAACAGTTTCAAAAGGAAAACGTGAGAATTCTGTTCCCATCCAAGATGTACATGTACTCTTATTTCTATTGTCACCGAACGGCATTCTCTGTTATTAAAGAAAGTCCTTTCATATCCCACATTTCTCTAACTGGAACAATAAAATGGACTGAATTTTATAATCACTACACTAAGAAATAATACAATGACTTCTAGTTTTCATTTTCTGACAGCAGCAAATATATCACTTTATATGAAGAGACCCTTCTCTCCCAATCAGAACTAAAGTCAAGCAATAATTTACCATTTAGATCCTTCTATAAAGCACCCTCAGAGAGTCAGAGAATAAGGCAAAACCATTTTATAAAATAATAGCCAACATGAGGAAGATACTATTAGCCTCATTCCACTTTTTTACAGATGAAGAAAGGAAGCTCAGAGAGGTTAAAATTTACTTGCTTAAGTCAGTAAGGAAGCAGAAGAACCATAATTCAAGTTGATGGCCCCCCAACTCCAGAACTCTTGCCCTGTGTAAGCATGACACTATTTATTCAGAAGACCCACTATATTATTCAGTTCACAATCAAATATTTCAGAAACTATAAAGATTAATCAGTGATGACATTTCTTCCAGGTATTAAAATAACACAGTCCAGGTATTTTGTTTACTACTATAGGAAGAATCACCTTGAGAGAAATTAAAATTGCATAGTTCTAGGAACCACCTTGCAGAAATCCTTAATTCATTTGGCGGGCCTGGGGCCTGGTAATTGGCATTTTATCTCATATGCCAGATAATTCTTTTTTTTTACCAGTACAGAGGTCTTATTTTTTACACTCATCATGCCATGAATTCATAGGGAATGGGTTCCAGCAGCTCAGGCTCCTTTCCATTGGTTCTCACAAAGTATGCTTTTCTGGGTGGCGCGTGGTTCAGTTAAACCCAAGTACCTTTCTCTTTAGCATCCTTCTGTTTCTGATCATTTTCCTTCACACCTTTCAGAAAGCTACTTCTGTTCTTACAGTGCTTAATATGGTCAATACGTACATTAGTTTGTATTGAATCTTGCCCTTACTTGTTTACAACAGTGCCCATCGCATGCTGGGTAACACTGTAGACTGTTCCACTTTTGCCATGGTAACATTTAGGGGCACTCCTTTTTTTTTTTTAAAGATTTTTATTGGGGAATTGGGGGATGGGAACAGAGCTGGGGAATTGGGGGAAGGGGAACAGACAAGTTGCCGTCCTTTTGTTCTTCAGTCTAGTTGTGGAGGACGTTGCTTCATTGGCCCAAGTTGGCACCATCATTGCGCTTTTCCTGGGTGAGGCAGATCAGTCGCTGGCTTCTGGACGCTGCTGGCTACACATGGTAGCCCATGGCAACCCACTGCAGCAGGGGCTGCAGCCTATGCCATCGCTGGTGACTCACGGCAGCCCAGCTCCAGGTTGAGCTGTTGTTCAGCATCTTAGCTGTAGAGGGCAGTGTCACTGGCCCTCATATGTGGGATCCGCACCGGGGTCCTGTGGTGTCCCAAGCCAGCCCTTAATCAATGTGCCACTTGGCCGGCCCTGGGGCATTCCTTTTTGAACAGTACCCTTTCCCTTGATGTCTATAATATCACCTTTCTTGTAGATTCACATGTATGTGGTCAAAGGAACAACTCCATGTTTTCTAAAAAGGCCTAGAGAACATATAGCGGTGCCTCTCCTCTTTCCCTTTGTGTTGGTCATTTTGGCAAATTACTGGAAGATGGTTGTTCCAGCCAAAAGCTGCCAGATGATTCTGATGGTTATTCTTGGACCACACTTTGAAAAATACTGCTCTAGATGAGATGCTAGCTATCATCATGTTCTTTAGATTAGATTATCAAACTGCACTATACTGAGAGGTAGATTGCCCAGGTTAAGTCCTCATAGTATTATTTAATCAGTGACCCTCTGTTCTCTCATCCATAAAATGGAATTAATGTTTACCTAGGTTCACTGTGAGGAATAAATGAGCAAAGAGAAAATATAAAAAAGTAAATTTTTAAAAAAGAATAATGAGGATCAACCTCTATAATATATTAGAACATACTATTAGGTTAAAACAAATGAAAATACTACTACTTGGCCATTTTTCACCTACAAAAACAGCAATTTTATATGATTCCATCAAATATAAAATTATACTGATTTTTTACATATGGATGATATTCATGCAGTAATTGGCAAAACAATAGAATAAACAGCACATTTGTGAAACAGGCCCATGTGTATATGGAAATTTAGTTTACTAAAGTGGTATTTCAAATAAAAAATGGACTGTTCTATAAATGGATGATCGTGACAACTGGCTATCTATTGGAAAGAAAAAAAGTTAAATCCTGGCTTCACATTATACCCCCCAAATAACCTGTAGATGCATCAAAGCACTAAATGTAAAGAAAAATAAAAAAGAAACTGTAACAGTATTTGGAGAAATTGGAAGAATATAGTTTTATAATCTTGGGTAGGAAAGTCATTTGTAAGCAAGACATAAAACCCAAAATCCGGAATGATAAAATATAAACATAACATCAGAATTAAAGTCTATTATCTGATGAAAGACATCATAAAATAATAAAGACAAACGGGACACTAGGAAAAATAGTTGTACATATAAAATAGACAAAAGATGAATATCCATAATACATAAAGAAACCGTATAAGTAAAAAAGAAAAGAATAGAGCAAGCAAAGTGTATAGGCAAACAATCCACAGAACAAGAAATACAATCGATCAGGCTGCTCAAACTCACTAGACAAGAAAATGCAAATTAAATTAGCACTGTAAGACCTTTGGCAAAACAGTACCGAACCCACCTGCACCCTGACACGTGGCTAGTATCAGAGCCATCTTACCTTTGACACATAGTAACGATTAACTCCAGAGATTCGCCTGTCTCTTTCCATCAATGTCCACTGATATGAATAATAGGCAACCCTTTTTTCCTACAAAAAGAAACCGTTATTGTGGTTTTTAAATGAGTGACGCAATGGAGGAATATTAGAACTTTAAGAAGTGACATTCTAGAAAAATAGCATCACCACTGAAATAAAAACCAAGTTAACAAAATAAGGCCAGGATCCTAAATAAAATCGGACCACTAAACTTCAGAAGATGGTAACCATGACCTTTACAAAGTCTATTTTAACCAGCATCATCCCCCCACCCCGCCCCCTTTAAAGACATGACTTTAAAGACATGTTTGCTTTTGGAACCCTAATAAGAAAACATTTGTAGGTCACACGTGAAGGACAATCACAAAAACAAAAAGCAAATACATTTATACTCTGTACTCTAGAGATGACGTGAAGAACCAGGAAGGGGGAAATTACAAGGCTGAAAAACAGGATCTTGTGGTGAATTCCTAATGGCTTGCAAGAGAAAGTGGGGGATAAAAAGCGTCAAGGTAAAAACCTAATTAAGGATGGGAAAGAAGTAAAAAACGAGAAGCCACCAAGATATGAATGCGAGTAGTTAGAATCAAAATTGAGCGAGAAAGGATATTAGAAGTCAGAGAGAGTGGGGGCAAGACTAACTGACGCCTCCTTCACTGCCTAGGAGCTTGGACCTACCTCTTCTACTCTCCTACCTTTCCAGTCCCTGAATCTCTGTCCACCCATTCTTATCCACCCAGCAACTAGCTGTTTGTTGTTAGAGTAGAATGTGGTTTTCATTGGGCTTCATTCCGCAAGCCTCCGCTCATAGGCAATATGAAAAAACGGGAGGGATGACCTCGGCGTTCCCCATTTTGGATAGAGGCTCCGGATGCTAATGGCCTCCCTACCCCACCGCCCATTGCGTAACGTCGGTCCGGGGAGACCAACGAGCCGGAGAAGCCGCCTTACCTTGCCTCCATTAGTGAACCTGTGGATGTGCGCAGTGGCCACTCCGGGAATGAGTAAACACGCACCCATAACGGCGATCCCGGGGAGAATCTCGAACCACATCGCGGCACAATTAGCAAGGCCAAACAATACCTTCCAGGCCGCTTAAAAGTCACCAGGCTTCGGTCGCTTCCCAGTAAGCCCCGCGGCAGCCCGCGGCTGGGCGAGGTCACGTACGCCTCCGAGGGAAACGACGGCGTCCGACAGGGCTCAAGAGTGTCACATGCTTGCGCTCTCGCATCCCCATACTCCCTCAATTCTCTTTCCGTACCCCATTTTTGTCCTGACTTTCCGCCGAGAGCGCTACGTGCACTGACGTGAAGAGACCCCGCGCAACCCGGAACACCGCAGCCGTTTCGGAGCTCGGGACTAGAAAATGGCAGAGCAACTTTCTCCAGGAAAGGCGACCGACCAGGTGTGCACCTTCCTGTTCAAAAAGCCTGGGCAAAAAGGGGCTGCAGGCCGCAGGAAGCGCCCGGTCTGCGATCAAGAGCCCGGAGACAGCAGCAGCAGTGACGAAGGCAGCACGGTGGTTCGCCCAGAAAAGAAGCGAGCGACCCACAATCCGATGATACAGAAGACCCGCAGCAGTGGTAAACAGAAAGCGGCTTACGGCGACTTGAGTAGCGAGGAGGAGGAGAATGAGCCCGTGGGTCTCGGTGTGGTCTACAAGTCCACCCGCTCAGCGAAACCCGTGGGGCCAGAGGATATGGGGGCGACTGCTGTCTACGAGCTAGACACAGAAAAGGAACGTGACGCACAAGCCATCTTTGAGCGCAGCCAGAAGATCCAGGAGGAGCTGAGGGGCAAGGAGGATGACAAGATCTATCGGGGAATCAATAACTACCAGAAATACATGAAGCCCAAGGATACATCAATGGGCAATGCTTCCTCCGGAATGGTGCGGAAGGGCCCCATCCGCGCTCCTGAGCATCTGCGTGCCACCGTGCGCTGGGATTACCAGCCTGACATTTGTAAAGACTACAAGGAGACTGGCTTTTGCGGCTTCGGAGACAGCTGCAAATTCCTCCATGATCGTTCAGATTACAAGCATGGGTGGCAGATCGAACGTGAGCTTGATGAGGGTCGCTATGGTGTCTATGAGGACGAAAACTATGAAGTAGGGAGCGACGATGAGGAAATACCATTCAAGTGTTTGATCTGTCGCGAGACCTTCCAAAACCCAGTTGTCACCAAGTGTAGGCATTATTTCTGCGAGAGCTGTGCGCTGCAGCATTTCCGCACCACCCCGCGCTGCTATGTCTGTGACCAGCAGACCAATGGCGTCTTCAATCCAGCGAAAGAATTGATTTCTAAACTGGAGAAGCATCGAGCTGCAGAAGAGGGTGGTACTTCCGATTTTCCAGAAGACCCCGATGAGGGCCCAATTTCCATTACTTAGTTTTTCCATTATTTTCCAGTCTCAAAATAAATATTTTGGAAATTTTAATTTGTGTCCTTCCTTTCTAGGAAAAGTGACAGAGGAAAAGGCAGGTGGTGAAGTAGGGTCCTGCATAGAAGGCTTATAGAAGCATCAAGGTAGGTATAACCTGGATTTTTACTGGTATAAATGCCTGGGTATAACTTTTCAGAACACTTTGGCATAAATTATGGGAATGGGAGAAGTTCGAGAAGAAAGGTACAATTTGCTTGAAATAACCAAAGCTGTGATGAAAGGAAAAACTGAATTTACTTATTCTATCACATTTCTAAATCACTTGATAGTTTATAAAAGTACTTTCATGCATTATTTCTATTGGGAGCCTGTGCTACTTCAAAGTACACCCCCGCTAAGGGGGAAAGATGAGTGGGTGAATTGGATTGGGGGACTGGTGGCCAGCACCACAGAGTGCATTTATAGAAAATGGTCCTTGTTCTCTTTGAAGCACCTATAGTAACCCCTCCTTCCATGGATGATTGAAATGATCTATGCTGTGCTGTGCAATATGATACCACTGGCTTCTTGGAACTGTGGAACACTTGAAATGTGTCTGGTAGCCACCATCTTGGACATTGCAGTTCTAGAATGAACTTGTGAACCTGCAGAGGGCAAAAATCTAATACTTTATAATCCATTGTCTGAAACTGTCTGTTCTCACAGACCCTGTGATATAGCTGTTCATGCCCTATTAAAGTTAATCTATGTCCCTGTCTTCCCAATTAGTTTGTGAACTCAATGACTAGCCCAGTATTTGGCATATAATAAGCACAATAAATAAATGCAGAGAGTTTTCAAAAGGGAGATTGGAGCCAAAGACTTGAATTCAAGCTGAGGAGCTTTGACTGTATTCTGTTGGTATTGGAGAGATAGCAGAGTTTTGGGGAAGAGAACACAATCAGCCTTTTTTAATGTTATTGTGCTTGCAGGCTATCAGGTAGGTTGCAGGGAAATGGAGGACAAGCAGGGAAGCCAGTTAGGTCAAGTAATCAGTAAATTTTTATTGATCTGTCTAGAATTTGGGCAGACCCCAGAATACAGATGCAAGAATAAATTGTGGGTTAGGTTGTTTGTTTGTTTGTTTTTATTCACATTCATTAATCCATGTAAAGATATCCTTTATGCAACTACTCTGTGTCAGGCACAGTGCTTGGCATATGGGATATTATCAAACAAAATGGACACAACCCCTGTCCTCATGGAGCTAGACATCAGTGACAAGTGTGATGAGTACAAGAAAAAAAGTGCAGTGGGTTGATCTCTCAGGATTAACACAATCCCAGCTTTGGAGGAGTTCAGAATCATAAACTCACTTAATAAAATGTGATACGTTCAATAACAACAATGTGTAAAATGTACTGGAGATACATGAGAAGCCTGGTAGGAAAAGGGCTTCTTAAGAAAGCATCACACAGGAAACAGCATTTAAGGGATGAGACAAACAAACAGCCGAATAAGAAACAGGAAAGAGGACATTGTAGAGGCAGATGAAGAAACAGGAGCATACACTACCATGGAAGGCAAAGGAAAAAAGTATTCTTAAAAAAGTGTCATGGAAAGATGTATGGCAATGAGTAGCAAAAAAATCATTAAAATGGTTCATTTAAAAAAATATTCCTGGGCCGGCCAGATGGCTCAGTTGTTTAGAGCACATGCTCTTAACAACAAGGTTGCCATAAAAAATTATTCAAAACTTAGATTAAGCTTTATGGAAAAAGATATACATTGCATAAAAAAATGTCTAAAGAAATAGTCATCAAATGGGAACACTGCTTATTTTTTATGGCGTGATTCTAGGGAATTAGTTACTTTTCTCTTTGGACTTTCCTGACTTGCTTGAATTTTTAGACTTTTAATGTTATGTTTAAATAAATAGTAAGTTATAAATATGGGGGGAAAAGAAAAATATATACATTGAATTGTTATATAAGCTAGGAGAAAGGGTCCAGGAGAAAACAAGATGAAAGGGAAAGAATGCTGCTGATAATTTCTAAATTCTAAGGTAGCTAGAACTGAAAAGCGATGGGATTAAAGGCATAAATCAAGAAGTTAGTCTTAAAGAACTGAGAGAAAGAACAGGAGAAAGATAACATTTGTCTACTACTCTACATGTTTTTAAATTCCTGTCTGAATCTTAAGAAAATATACAAAATATATGCAAATGAGTATTCTTAGGATCCACAACATTCAGCAGATTCTTAAAGGGATCATAACTCGACAAAAGTGAATAAATCAATGGTATACTCAAGGTGTTTTTCATGTTTACAAGTTTAAGATTACAGTTTTTAAAGTCAGAACTGTATTTTATCACCTTTCATCAAATGGTTCAACTTCATTTTAGAGGTGGAAACTAAGTAGTTCTCTTTTTTTTTAATATTTTTTTATATTTTTCAATTACAGTTCATATACAACACTATATTACTTTCAGGTGTACAACACAGTGATTAGACATTTATATAACTTATGAAGTGATCAATAAATCGGTTCCAATAAATGCAGTACCTATCTGACACCATACTTAGTTATTATAATACTACTGACTATATTCCCCATGCTATACTCTACATCCCTGTGACTATTTTGTAACTACAAATTTGTGCCTCTTAATCCCTTGCCTTTATGCATACCCCCAATCCGACAACAATAAAAATGTTCTCTGGGGGTTATCACTTTGAGGGGTAAAAAGTATAACTATTGCTCTGTGTTGAACAGCTGAAACTAATTTTTAAAAATGTTTATTTCACAATAATAAAAAATTAAAAAAATTTTTAAACTGCTCTTTATCTATGAGTTCGTTTCTATTGTGATTATTCATTTAATATGTTCTCTAGATTCCACATATAAGTGAAATTATATGACAATTGTCTTTCTCTGCCTGACTTACTCCACTCAGCACAATACCCTCTAGGTCCATCCAGGTTATTCCAGATGGCAAGATTTCATTCCTTTTTTTTTTAAGACTTTATTGGGGAATTGGGGAAGAGGAACAGCCAAGTTGTTGTGCTTCAATCTTAGTTGTGGAGGGCACAGCTAGCTCAGCTCCAAGTCAGTCACCATTCAGCCATCCGTTGGCAGCTCGCGGCTGCTCAGCTCAAGGTGCTGTGTTCAATCTTAGTTACGAGTGGACATAGCCCACCATCCCATGCTGGAGTTGAACCGGCAACCTTGTTGTAAGGAGCACGTGCTCTCACCAGCTCAGCCGTCCTGCCACCTGTTAGCAGCTCAGCTTGGGCGCAGCTCACTGGCCCATGTAGAAATCGAACTGGCAACCCTGTTGTTCAGAGCTCACACACTTATCCAACTGAGCCACTTGGCCGGCCCTCATTCTTTTTTCATGGCTGAGTAATATTCCATTGTGTGTGTGTGTGTGTGTGTGTGTGTGTGTGTGTGTGTATATATATATATATATATATATATATATATATATATACACACCTCTTCCTCTTTATCTATTCATCCATTTAGGGACACCAGGCTGCCTCCATATCTTGCATATCATAAATAATGCTGCAGTGAACATACGGATGCACATGTTTCTTCAAAGTAGTGTTTTGGGTTTCTTTGGATAAATACCCAGAAGTGGGATTACTAGGTTCTTCTTTGTCTTTTGTTATAGCTTTTGTTTTAAAGTCTATTTTGTCTGGTATAAGTATTGCTACACCAGCTTTTTGTTTTCATTCCAGTTTTTGTGAAATATCTTTTTCCATACCTTTGCTTTCAGTCTGTGTGTATCTCTCGATCTGAAGTGAGTCTCTTGTAGGCAATATATATGTAAGGGTTTTGTTTTCTTATCCATTCAGCCACCCTGTCTTTTGATTAGAGCATTTAATCCATTTACACTGAAAGTAATCAATAGATATGTAGTTATTGCTATTTTATTATTCATATTTGTTATCTTGTTCTTCTTAAAGAAGACCCTTTAACATTTCTTGTAATACTGTTTTGGTGATAATGAACTCCTTTAACTTTTTCTTGCCTGGGAAGCTGTTTATCTGTCCTTCAATTCGAAATGATAGCTTTGCTGGGTAGAGTAACCTTCGTTGTAGGTCCTTGCTTTTCATCACTTTGAATATTTCATGCCAATCCCCTCAGGCCTGCAAGGTTTCTGTTGAGAAGTCAGCTGACAGTCTTAGAGGAGCTCCCTTGTAGGTAACTGACTGGTTTTCTCTTGCTGCTTTTAAGGTTATCTCTTTGACTTTAATCGTTGGCATTTTAATTGTGATGTGTTTTGGAGTGGGCTTCTTTGGGTCCTGTTTATGACTCTGTTCTTCCTGGGCTTGTATGTCTATTTCCTTCACCAAGTTAGGGAAGTTTACTGTCATTATTTCTTAGGTTTTCAATTGCTTGCTTTCTCTGTTCTTTTGTACCCCTATGATATGAATGTTGGTATGTGTAATGTTGTCCCAGAGGCCCCTTAAGCTGTCCTCATTTTTTAGATTATTTTTTTCCTTTTGCTGTTTTTTTTAAAGATTTTATTGAGGAGTTGGGGGAGGGGAACAGCATTGGAGAATCGGGGAAAGGGAACAGACAAGTTGCTGTCCTTTTTGTTCTTCAGTCTAGTTGTGGAGGATGTCACTTCACTGGCCCATGTTGGTATTGTGATCATTGTGCTCTTCCTGGCTGAGGCAGTCGGCCGCCGGCCATTGGACATCTGCTCATGGTGGCTTATGGCAACTCACACCAGCTACCGGCCACTCACGGTAGCTTATGGAAGCCCACTGCAGCCCCACTGCAGCCTACGTCGTCACCGGCGACTCATGGCAGCCCAGCTCCAGGTCAAGCTGTTGTTCACCATCTTATCTGTAGAGGGCGCAGTGTCACTGGCCCGCATGTGGGATCCGAACCGGGGCCCTGCTGCTCAGAGCTGGTGTCCCAAACCAACTGTTAACCAACGCGCCACTCGGCCGACCCTCTTTTTGCTGTTCTGATTGGGTGTTTTCTGCTACTTTATCTTCCATCACTGATTCAGTCCTCTGCTTCATCTAATCTCTTGATTCCCTGTAATGTAGTCTTCATTTCTGTTATTGTATTCTTCATTTCTGACTGGTTCTTTTTTGTTTCCTAGCTCCATTTTTATGTTTCCTATCTCTTTGTCGATGTATTCCCTGAGATCATTGAGCATCCTTATAACCAGTGTTTGGAATTCTGTGTCTGGTAGATTACTTGTCTCCCTTTTGTTTAGTACTTTTTCTGGAGCTTTGTTCCGTCCTTTTATTTGGGAAATGTTTATTTGTCTCCCCATTTTGGCTGCCTCCCTGTGTTTGTTTCTATGTATTAGGTAGGGCTGCTATATCTTCCGGTCTTAGTAGAGTGGCATTATGTTGTAGGTGTCCTGTAGGGCCAAGTGGTGCAGTCTCCCTGGTCATGTGAGCCAGGTGCTCCAAGTGTGTCCCTTGTGTGAGTTGTGTGTGCCCTCCTGTTGTAGTTGAGCCTCAGTTGCTGTTTGCACATCAATGTGAGGGATTGACCTTTGGGCTGATTGGTTGTGAGGACTGACTGTGACTACAATGGAGGAGATGTTGTGCAGGAGCTGACCCTACAAAGATGGATGTGCCCTGTGAGTGTGGAGGTGGTTGGGTGGTGCTCTGGTGTGGTCTGAAGCTGACCACCTGGTGTGTTGTTTCTGGGGCCTCTTGGGACAGGCTGTGGTGCAGGCCAAGGTTACTCGCTGCCTGTGCCCTGCCCTGGGCCACTTGGTATGAGCTAAAAAGTGATCTGCAGATGGTTGCCACATGTCCTGGGCATGGAGGTGCCTGAAAGAAGCTATGCTGCAAATCAAAGTTGCTCATAGTGCTGGGCTGAGGGCTGCTTAGCAAAAGGGGCATGTCGAAGTCAGATGCTGCTTCTTTGGGGTTTGTGAACCTTTGAGAGATTTTAGGAAAGTCCACAGTATGAGCCAAGTAGGCCATTTTTATGGAAAAGCCACTGGAAGTAACTTGGGTAGGCCCATGAGTTGGGTGGGGTGGGGTCTCAGGGAATCACCAGGCCGTGGTGAATAGTGTTAGCAAGATTGACGGAAATTCAGATATTGCAGCCGCATGTGTCTGCATGCCGGGAGGGGGCAGGGCTCTACAAAGAAGCAATGGATTCTGCCAGCACTTCTGTCCGGGAGAAAGTTGCCCCTCCAGCCCTCGCCTTGAAGCCAGACAATTCATTTCCTCCTGGTATGTCCCTGGCACCTTTCAAGCTGCTGCCCTGGAGCTCAGAGCAAGTGAGTTCATCAGTGAGTAAGTCCATGTGCAGGCCCTTTAAGAGTAACACCTGGGAATCCAGCAGCCCTCCATCTTATTCAGCCACTATCTCCACTGGTTTTCACAGCCAGAAGTTATGGGGACTTCTCTTCCCAACACTGGAACCCCGGGCTGGGGAGCCTGGTGTGGGGCCTGGACCCCTCTTCAGGGAATCTTCCACAGTCGAGATATCCCTTATGATTTTTAACTGACACATGCGGGTGTGGAACTAGCCTATTCCATGTCTCCACCCCTCCTACCAGTCTCGAGGTGGCTTCTTCTGTACGTCGTTAGTTGTAGAAATTTTCAACTAGACTTCAGGCAATTCTCAATGATAGCTGTTCTGTAGTTTAGTTGTAATTTTGATATGGATGTGGTTGTGAGAAGATACAAGCACAGCATTTACCAACTCTGCCATCTTGACCCTAAATAATTGCTCTTACAAAATAAAAAAAAGAAATATGGAAAAAAAAGCATGCCAGCAAAGATGAGGTTGTAGCTGGACTCTGCTGGAGGCTGTGGGTATTTATTTACTAAATAGTTTTTGAGCACCCCCTATGTTTCAAGCATTGATTTAAGCAATGGAGATACAGCCATAACAAAAGCACTTAACTGACTCCCTGCTGTCATAGAAGTTACATGAGAGTAACAGATTCATACATACATATGCATAATGTCAGATTGAGATATGTACTATAAAGAACAATAAAGCAAGATAAGGGGATAAGAGCATAGTGGTGTAGGGAATGTTATTTTATATAAGGTGGTCAGGGAGAGGGCTCTTCTGGTAAGGTGACATTTGAGCAGAGACCTAAATGAAGCAGATATCTGGGAGAGGAGTTTTCTAGAGAACACTCAAATGCAAAGGCCCTGAGCCAGAAAGTGCCTCACATGTCCTAGGAACAGTGAGAAAGAAATAGAATTGGAGTGGACTCAAGGAAGAGAAACGAACTCTAAGATTAGGGAACAGAAGAAATCGAGGGAAGAGCTGTTTACAGCCTTATAAACCATTGGGCTTTTAGTCTCAGTGAGGTGGAGAGCCACTGGGAGGTATTGAGCAGAGGAGTGATATGAGTTGATATTGGCTTTAAAAAGGATCCTTCTGGAACTTTTGTGGGATAGAGGAAATGTTTAATATCTTAAGTGGGGTGTCTGTTAACACAGGTGTCTACATTTGTCCAAATTCATTAGAATCTACATTTATGTGTGTTTCATTGCATGTGATTATATATCATTAAGAAATATCTTAAAGTCAAAAAAAAAAAAAGAAAGTAACTGTTTGCTAGGTAGACAATAAACTGGCCAGAAGGGTCAAAGGATGAAGTGGAGAGATTAGAAGGTGAGAGATGATAGTGACTCAAACCAGGTGGTGGTGAAAAGGAGTCAGATTCTGGATGTATTTTGAAGGTAAAACTTATAAGTTTCTTGGTCAAGGTCAAGTCAAGATGACGCCAAGATTCTTTACCTGAGCAAGCAAGTAGAAAATCGAACCACTTACTGAGATGGAAAGATGCACATACAGAAAGTGCATAAGGCACAGCTTTGCAGTATAACAAATAATTATATAGGAACACCTGCATAACCACTATCCAGGTCAAGAAATACAAAAGTGTCCCAGACAAGAAAAAGCTAGAGTCCATCACCACCAAACCAGTATTAAAAGAAATGTTAAAGGGACTTCTTTAAGAAAAGAAAAAAAAATTAAAAATATGAATAGTGAAATAGCAATAACTACATACCTATCAGTAATTACTTTAAATATAAATGGATGAAATGCTCCAATCAAAAGACATGGGTTGAGGCAGGCCTAGTGGCTCTGTTGGTTAAGAGCGCAAACTGAGCAACAGGGTCGCCAATTCGATTCCCACACGGGCCAGTGAGCTGCTCCTGAGTTGAGCTGCTGCTGAGCTGCCAACAGGTGGCAGGATGGCTCAGCTGATAAGAACGCATGCTCCTAAAAACAAGGTGGCCAGCTCGATTCCCTCAGGGAATAGTGGGCTACGCCCACCTGCAGCTAAGATTGAACACGGCATCTTGAGCTGATCGGCTGTGAACTGCCAATGGGTGGCCAAATGGTGACTGGACTTGGAGCTGAGCTAGCTGCGCCCTCCACAACTAAGACTGAAGGACAGCAACTTGGCTGTTCCCCTTCCCCAATTCCCCAACACTGTTCCCCTTCCCCAATTTTGCAATAAAATCTTTAAAAAAAATAGACATGGGGTGGCTGAATGGAAAAGAAAACAGGACCAATTCATATGCTGCCTACCGATTGGAAGACACACAGAGACTGAAACTGAAGGGATGGAAGAAGATATTTCAGGCAAATGAAAATGAAAAGGCTATAGCAGCAATACTTACATCAGACAAAATGGACTTTAAAACCAAGGTGATAACAAGAGACAAACAAGTACATTTCATATACAATAGCTAAGATATGGAAGCAACCTAAGTGTCCATCAATAGATGAATGGATAAAGAAGAGGTGGTATGTATATACAATGGAATATTACTCGGCCATAAAAAAGAATGAAATCTTACTATTTTTGACAACATGTATGGACCTAAAGGGCATTATGAAATATGAAATAAGTCAAACTGAGAAAGACAAATACCACATGATTTCACTTACATGTGGAATCTAAAAAACAATACAAAATCAAAACAAAGAAAGTCATAGATACAGAGAACAAATTGATGGTTGCCAGATGGGAAGGGGGTTGGAGGGATGTGTGAAAAGATGAAGTGATTAAGAAGTACAAATTGGGGCCGGCCCGAGTGGCGCGTTGGTTAGGAGTTGGTTTGGGAGTGCCAGCTCTGAGCAGCAGGGCCCCGGTTCGGATCCTACATGAGGGCCAGTGACGCTGTGCCCTCTACAGCTAAGATGGTGAACAACAGCTCGACCTGGAGCTGGGCTGCCCTGAGTCACTGGCGACGGTGTAGGCTGCATTGGGGCTGGCCGGCAGCTGGTGTGTGCTTTTGCTAGCTGCCGTGAGCCGCCGTGAGCGGCTGTCCAATGGCTGGCAAGCGACGGCCTCACCCAGGAAGAGCACAATGATAATACCAACATGGGCCAGGGAAGTGACGTCCTCCACAACTAGACTGAAGAGCAAAAGGACAGCAACTTGTCTGTTCCCCTTCCCCTATTGCACAACGCTTTTCCCCTCCCCCAATTTCCCAATAAAATAAATTTTTTTAAAAAAATACAAATTAGCCGTTACAAAATAGTCACAGTGATGTAAAGTACAGCATAGGGAATATAATCAATAATATTGCAATAACTATGGTGTCAGGGGGGTACTAGACTAATCAGGGAGATCACTTTATAAGTTATATAAATGTCTAACCACTAGAGGATTTGCACTCCAAATTCACCCTTTTGAAAATCAAATTCATCCTTTTGCAGATCAAATTTTTCCACAAAAATGTTTTCTAAATCTTTGTAATAAAAATAAATCCAGGGTCGGCCGAGTGGCGCATTGGTTAAGAACTGGCTTGGGATGCCAGAGGGCCCCGGTTCGGATCCCACATATGAGGGCCAGTGACACTGCCCTCTACAGCTAAGATGCTGAACAACAGCTCAACCTGGAGCTGGGCTGCCATGAGTCGCTGGCGACGGGTAGGCTGCAGCCCCTGCTGCAGTGGGTTGCCATGGGCTACCATGTGTAGCCAGCAGTCAACGTGAGTGGCCAGCAGCCGCCGTGAGCGGCCTTCCAGAAGCCGGCGACTGATCTGTCTTGCCCGGGAAGAACGCAATGATGGTGCCAACTTGGGCCAGCAAAGCAACGTCCTCCACAATAGACTGAAGAACAAAAGGACAGCAACTTATCTGTTCCTATTCCCCCAATTCCCCAGCGCTGTTCCAATTCCCCAATAAAAAAATTAAAAAAAATATCAAAAGGTTTTAAGACACTTGACTAAATAGGTTCATGTCATTATGAAGCCATACTTAATTATTCATTTAACCAAAGTGACAATAAAAAATTTCAAAGACAAATACAAAGGTTACATAACTGTTAGCAAAACTTTGTTCTCACTATTGAGATGATTCAGTTTTCATAAGTCATCAAGAACCTGATTAAGACAACATAAAACACAGAATATTATGTTGAGGGGTGGCCTGTTAGCTCAGGTGGTTGGAGCACAGGCTTATAGCATCGAGTTTGCTGGTTTGATTCCTGCATAGGCCAAAGAGCTGTACCCTCCACAACTAGATTGAAGATGACTAGTTGACTTGGAGCTGATGGGTCCTTGAAAAATACCCTCCACAACTAGATTGAAACAACTACTTGACTTGGAGCTGATGGGTCCTGGAAAAACACACTGTTCCCCAATTTTAAAAAAATAAAAAAATATACAAATACAAATTTTTAAAAATATTGGTAAAAAATTGACTCTTTTCTCAGCAGAGAACTTTTTACAATATCTTACCAAGATCAGAACAATAATCCATAAAAACCCTGTCCTTTTAACAGAAAAAACCCAAAAAACTCTAATTTTGCATCAGTTTACTTTTGATATTTACATTTACTTAATTAAATTCATTCCGATCTTATTTAGCTTGACCACACATAAACTTTCCTTTCTCAAGAATCCTGTTCAGGGGTGGCTGGGTGGCTCAGTTGGTTAGAGTGCGAGCTCTGAGCAATAGGGTTGCTGGTTCAATTCCTATGTGGGCCAGTGAGCTGGGCCCTCTGCAACTAGATTGAAGACAAAGACTTGAGCTGAGCTGCCAGTGAGCTGCCAGATGGCTCAGTTGCTTAGAGTGCATGCTCTTAACAAGAAGGTTACCGGTTCAACTCCTGCAAGGGATAGTCGGCTGCCCCCGCCCCCTACAACTAGATTGAAAGTCGTGACTGAACTTGGAGCTGAGCTGCGTCCTCCACAACAAGACTGAAGGACAACAAGCTGATGGGTCCTGGAAAAACAAACTGTTGCCCAATAAACTTAAAAAAAATAATCCTGTTCATAAACTTTATACAACTTCATTTGTCCCTTCTAGTTTTTTTCTTGTTCTCTTATCCATTTAGAAATTATCAACTTATTTTAGGACAAACCATTTTTTTATAATTTCCCTCAAAAAATGTATCTCTCCACCTTGTATCTTCCATTACTAAAAATACATATACTACTTTCCTTTCATTCAGTTTATTCACTTATTATTCTTCATAGTTTCAGTTACATATGCTGGCATTTTTAACCCCCAAAAACCTCAATTTCTAATGAAAACTAAGTAACTGAACTGTTGAAAGCGATAGCAAATCATAACAATAGGTATACTAGAATTTAGCTTTTAGTTAAAAGTATTAAATTAGCTCTTTTAAGAGTCATAGCTACACTGGACTGTAGTCATATACTGGGGCCTGGAGGCCTACCTATAAAGCAAATTTCAGGGAAAAATATAAATATATATTTTGTTTAACATAATAGAAGACTAGGAGATCTCCGGAATCTGGGCGCAAGACAGACATGTCTTGAAAGCGCTGCCGGGAGGCTGTGCACCGCCTTCTGGTGCCTTGAAAAGCTTGCTGGGGTGGTGTCTGCAGAACTGTGGGACCGGCTCAGTGAGAGAATAGTGAATGAATGAGAGAAGGATCAAAGAAACCAAGCAGAATTTAGGGGCAGGTTTCTGGAGGGCAGATACAGAGTTGCCTGTAGTATCCGTCAGTAGATTCCAGAATCTTCTGCTCTTCAGCCCCGTGCAGGGAGACCATGCCTAGACCCAGGAAGAGGCTGGCTGGGGCTGCTAAGCCATACAGGAAGGGGCCAGCAGGAAAATATACCAAGACTTAGAACCCAGATGAGGCATCAACTAAAGTGGCAAACTCTAGCCCTCAGAAGACGTCAACCTCTAAAAATTGTGGGAAGAATCTAAGCAACTACTGGCTGACGAAGTCAGAGCCAGAAAGCCGACTAGAGAAAGGTGTAGATGTGAAGTTCAGCATTGAGGACCTCAAAGCGCAGCCCAAGCAGACAGCATGCTGGGATGGTGTTCGCAACTATCAGGCCTGGAACTTCCTTAGAGCCATGAAGCTGGAGGAAGAAGCCTTCTTCTACCATAGCAACTGCCAAGAGCCAGGCATCTCAGGACTTGTGAAGATTGTGAAGGAGGCTTACCCAGACCACACACAGTTTGAAAAAAAGCAATCCTTATTATGATCCATCCAGCAAAGAAGACAACCCTAAATGGTCCATGGTGGATGTACAGTTTGTTCGGATGATGAAGCGTTTCATTCCCCTGGCTGAGCTCAAAACCCATCACCAAGCTCACAAAGCCACTGGTGGCCCTTTAAAAAATATGGCGCTCTTCACTCAGCAGAGACTCTCAGTTCAGCCCCTGACCCAAGAGGAGTTTGGTTTTGTTTTGAGTCTGGAGGAAAAGGAACTGAGTTAACTGAGACACTCGCTGGAATGGGCAAGACATTACTCCAAAGAAGTGAAGTTTCTATTAAGACACAAGGAGGTGTAAGGATACTTGCTTGCTATTATCATCTGGGGTTATGTACATAGGGGGATTTTGTGTACTTTTCTCAATAAAACACTGATATCAAAAAAAAAGATAATAGAAGACTATAGCCTGTTAAGCACAGGATATATAGCTCTGTTTTTCCTGCTCTTGAGATAACATCACTGACTCACAATCCCAAGATGTTTTACAGAAATCTATAAGCAAGAAAGATTACCTTACCAGTCATGAAGACACCAAACAGGATGCCACCAAGTACTAAATAAATGAAATTAAGAAAATTGCTGAAGCTTGCACAAGAAGTGACCAATCAACACAGCCCACTACCCAGAACCCCTTACTCATACTTACTCTTGACTTTTTGCCTTTAAAAGCCCCCCAATTATAAGCCATCAGGGAGTCTGGGTTTTTAAACAATAGCTTCCAGTTGTCCTCAGGTGGTAGTACCCAGCAATAAAACGACCCTAATTCCTCCACTGCAATTCTTGGTTCTTGGCTCTGCTGTGCACCAGGTGGGTGAATTCTCTTATTTATAGCCTCCATTAGGACTTAATATACAAGTTTTGGTTTCACAATACTGGGCAGGGGAAATGTTCCCAGCCAGACATAATAACCATTCCTATTTAAATATTCAGGTAAAATTGACATAACTGTTAGGTAGAAGTTAAAAAATGTAGAAGGAGGAGGGGTGGGAGGGGGTCCATAGTGCCTATAGAAAAAGCTCATAAATAGCTTTGATTGACTGCCTCCAGCCACGTATCTGTTTTTACAACAGATGACAAGAGGTGGTCTGGAAAAGCCAAGGATCTGAGCCAACAGACCTCCACCCATCTTAGGAGGTCACGCCCTCCTGTGGAAGAAAGAGCAGGCACCACTTTTCCCACCAAATCAATATGTAACTCCCTCACCCCACCCAGCAAACTAGAAGCCCTCAGGACAAGGGCTCTCTATGGTCCTTGAGATCTCTCCTCCTTTTTCTCTCCCACTTTCTTTCTCTTTCCTTTCTTTCTCTCTTTCTTTCTCTACCTCCCTCTCCCTCACCTCTGCTAGGCCTGTTCTCTTCCCTGAAAATGTATCACTAATAAACCCTGCTTGCATATTAATCAGCTTGCTGACCTTTGATTCTCTACTGCATCGGAAAGAAGAATCGAGACTCCAGTAACATAACTCCGTTTCATAATACTTGCTTAAACAATCCAACTTTCATGATCTTATTAACCATACATTTTTACAGTCTCTCAATCTAATTGTAGCTTGAAACAAGGCTTCACCAGTAGGTTTTCCTACCCAGGCCCTATTGTCAATCTTTAACTTGATTAACTGTCCCAAAAATTGCTAGTCAGGTTTCTCATAGACAGTTTTTGCCTTCCAGCTTTTTTGTTTTTTAAGATTTTGTTGGGGAATTGGGGGTGGGGAACAGCATTGGGGAATCGGGGAAGGGGAACAGACAAGTTGCTGTCCTTTTATTCTTCAGTCTAGTTGTGGAAAACATCGCTTCACTGGCCCATGTTGATATTATCATTGCGCTCTTCCCGGGTGAGGCAGTTGCTCTCCGGCCATTGGACAGCCGCTCAAGGCGGCTCAGGGCAGCTCACGAAAGTTCACGTCCGCTGCTGGCCAACCCACTGCAGCCTACACCGTCGCCGACGACTCACAGCAGCCCAGCTCCAGGTCGAGCTTTTGTTCACCAACTTAGCTGTAGAGGGCACAGTGTCACTGGCCCTCATGTGGGATCCGAACCAGGGCCCTGCTGCTCAGAACTGGTGTCCCAAGCCAACACTTAACCAACACATCACTCAGCCAGCCTGCCTTCTAGCTTTTTTAATTTCTCCAAACTGTGGTAAATAGATCTGACTTGTTTGGGGTCATTTAATGTTGGGGGACCAAAATGGGGTCTCTGGCCTGTACAACCTTACGTAGTACTGTATTGAAACCTTCGTTTTTAACTCCATTAATATCTGTTTTGTGTGTCCCATTTCTTTTTTTTTAACTGACAAGGCAGATTTATTTTTTTTTTAAATTGAGGAATTGGGGGGAGGGGAACAGTGTTGGGGAATTGGCAAAGGGAACCAGCCAAGTTGTTGTTCTTTAATCTTAGTTGTGGAGGGCGCCAGTCACAATCTGGCTGCCCGTCGGCAGTCTGTGGTCTCTAAGCTCAAGGTGCTGTGTTTAATTTTAGTTGTGAGTGGGCATAGCCACCATCCCATGTGGGAGTTGAACCAGCAGCCTTGTTAAGAGTGCACATTCTATCCACTCAGACATCTGGGTGGCAGCTCAGTTCAAGGTGCTGAGTTCAGTCTTAGTTTTGGGTAGGCATAGCCCACCATCGAACAGTTAGTCTAGTTGAATAGGTAGTCTTGTTGTTAGGAGCACATGCTCTCACCACCTGAGCCATCCTGCCACTTGTTGGCAGCTAAGCAGCAGCTCAGTGGCATCTCAGCTCGCGTGCAGCGTCACTGCCCCATGTGGGACTCGAACTGGCGGCCCTGCTGCTCAGAGTTCGCAGTCTTAAGCTAACTCTTAACCAACTGAGCCACTCGGCCGGCCCTATTTATCCCATTTCTTAATAACCATCTAAAGATTTCCACCCTGCTGGGATCAGTCCTGTGACTCTTCCCTTTCTGTTTTCTCTCTCTCTCTCTCTTTCTTTTTTTTTTTTTTTAAGATTTTATTGGGGAAGGGGAACAGCCAAGTTGTTGTTCTTCAGTCTTAGTTGTGGAGGGTGCAGCTAGCTCAGCTCCAAGTCCAGTCACCGTCTAGCTGCCCTTTGGCAGCTCGCAGCTGCTCAGCTCAAGGTGCCGTGTTCAATCTTAGTTGCAGGGGGAGGGGGGCATAAACCACCATCTCATGCGGGAGTCAAACCGGAAACCTTGTTGCTAAGAGCACACACTCTAAGCATGGAGCCATCCGGCCACCTGTTGGCAGCTCAGGGGAGCTCAGCTCAAGGTGCCATGTTCAATCTTAGTTGACGGTGGGCATAGCCTACCATCCCATGTGGGAGTTGACTGGCAATGTTGTTGTTAGGAACACGTGCCATCACTGGCTGATCCATCTTGTCACCTGTGGCAGCTCAGCTCCAACGCAACTCACTGATCCATGTGGGAATCGAACCAGAGACCCTGTTGCTCAGAGCACGCACTCTTAACCAACTGAGCCACTTGGCCGGCCCTAAACCTTGTTTTTGCAACTTGCTTAATTCTGTCTCTTGACCGAATTTTTTTCCTTCAAGAGGACAAAACCTGAAGAAAAACATTATTCCTGATAACAGTTCCTTCTTCTCAAAAATGGTCCTCATGTCCCTTCCCTATACTAGCTAAGCTGAACTAGCTTCACAAATAATTTCTCCTGCCAATCTAAATTTAGAGAGGACTCTCAACACCTCTAACTTCCAACAACACCACCCCACCCACCCACCTCCCACGCCCCCACTCCACCCCACCCCCCGCAGGCAGATGAGGAAGGCTGATAGAGTAAGAAAGCTAACCTCTTGGTGGCATGTCGTTTTAGCAACCGGAGACACCAATAATGGAGAGAGACAGGCAATGCAGAAAGCAGGAAAGAGGACAGACCATGAGGTCTGACCCCGCATCCTTTCTGACTTCAGTCTTTTATTAGAGATAACAGAAAAACAGGTGGTAGGAAATAACACACACACCCCCAAGGTTAAGGGAGAAATGCTTAGTCTAAGAGTTGTTTTTTAGCTCAAGAAGAACAAAACAGTTTCAAGGACTTTGGCTTTGCACACACTGTTTTCAGTGTGGCAAGCATCCAGCCTCTCTCAGTCGACCGCCGAGCTTTTACTCAGAGGGCAGCAACCTTACAATCTTGATTCTACAGGCCTATGTGGGGGAGTCCCTGGTGTGTCCCTACAGTGACATTTTATCAGACATCACAGAATTCTCAGCTGCAGCAGTTCCCCGTAATTAGTGGTGTCCCAGCCAGTGAGCACTCCTGGCTTAGTAGACAAAACTGTCAGGGAAGAAAAATTTTACTCTACCTTTTGAGGTGCTTCAAATTGACATGAGATAGATTAGCAGGAGAAAAACAAATAAAAGTTTAGTAACATGTATACCTCCTGTATACATGGGAGAGACCCAGGAACACTGAGTTAACTCGTCAAAATGGCAGAACCCACCACCTTAAATACCACCTTCACCTAGAGACAAAAGAAGACCTTGGGGGTGGAGACAGTTATGGGAGGTTTCCAGGAAAAGCACAGTAAACAAAAGTAAGATGGCATGTAGGTTGCAGTCATGCCTTCTCCAAAGATAATGAAGGCAGGCCTGCTACAGTAGGGAAAACACCCTTACAAATGGAGATTTTCCTTACAAATATAAATGTCCTTTACAAAGGATAACTTCCACTTGATTTTTCAGAGCTTCTTCCCTGTCAGCTGTTTCTTAAAAATAACCAGCCTAAAATAACCCTTATGACAAAAAGACATATTTTGGGGTGACAAATTCTGCTTCCCTACAGTGGCAAAGAGGTTAGTACTTGTTTCTAGACAGTTTGGATGAGGGGTCAGGGTGTCAAGATTGGTCTGGAGAGCAAGGAAACTTCCACAGTGAGGGGCTCTCAGGCACCCTGAGGACACCTACAAGGAAAGAGATGGTTCTCTCTTTCCCTCCTTTCTATTTCCTTCTCTTATCTGTTGATTCATTTATTTATTCAGTCAGCAAACTTTACCAAATACTTACTTAATGCTGTGCAGGCACCAGACTATTCCTTGGGGAAACAGGATGAGAAGACATGGTATCTGTCCTCAGAAAGATCACAGTTTCCTGGAGAAGAAACACAAAAAATCACATGAGAGTCAGGCATTAATTAAGGCATGTACAAGATGCTACAGGGTGACCGAGAGACAACTGGGGACATGGGGGCTTCACAAAGGTGGTGACAGTTGGGTAAGATCTTAGAGGATAAGTATGAATTTTCCCGGCACACTAGACGGAGGAAAGGCCTTCCAAGCAGAGGGAACAGCATGGGCAAAGGCATAGAGATGCAATGGAGCATTGTATGGTATTAAGCTGGGAGAGCAACATAATCATTCTTTGACTCGACACATGTGCGCTAGGCACTGTTGTAGGTGGGAGCGGGGAATGATAGTAGTGAAAAAAACCAAATCCCTTAATTCATGAAGCTTACATTTGTCAATGAAAAAACATCCAGCCTAAGAGAAAGCTTATAAGAGTTTACTTGAGCCAAACTGAAGACAATTACTGGGAAACAAAATCTCAATGGATTGAGAAAATGCTCCACAAAATGGTGTTTTACAACTTATTTTATACATAGAATCAAATCAGGAGGGTTATATGAAATCCACTGGTAGTAGATTAAGGGGGTGGGAGAAAGTTAAGTGGGGAAATTTCTGGGATTGGATAAAAGTAAATTGGAGAGACAGGTACTTCTACATAGGTGAGTACGGGATAGTTACTAGTTCACATTTTACAGCACATAGAGATGGTAATCAGGGGACAAGAATAACATTGTGAGATTCCGTAGTTTCCTCGCTCTGGTCCAGAAAAAGGGGATTACTCTGACATGCCAAGGGCATGAAATCTTAGATGCAAAAAGACAATAGACAGACTCACTTAAGGTAAAGATTGACCTTTGTCAAGGAAGCTACACGCTAAAGATGTGACTTCCCGCCATGCCCCACCTTAGGTAGGAATTTTTATGTTCACACCACCCTATGAGGTTAGTTTTCAGTCTCCTGAGCTTGTCGGGTTTAACATGTGGCCCCTTTTCCATTCACACACTCTAGTTAGAGAGATTGACACAGAGCAAAGGGAATAGAGAGGGAGCAGGTGGTGGCTTTAGACAAGGGTGACCAGAGTTGGCTTTCCTGACCACGTGACATTTGTGCAGGACTGAATAAAATGACAGAGCTGGCCTCACTAGTGAATAGGGAAAGGCCACACCAGGCAATGGGAACTGCAGGTGCAAAGGACTTGGGACAGGAACTTGTTTGGCATGATCAGGGAACAAGCAGGAGGGATGGGGGAGGGCTGGAGCAGCATGAGGGTGTTGAGGTAGGGGATGAAGTTAGTAGGAGATGGGGCAGGTGAGGTAGAGAAGGACCTGATCATAGGGCCCTGGGGTCCACAGCAAGGGGTGGAGATCTCGTTCTAAATGGGGTGGGAAAGGTTTGCTGAGACTGCACGTTGGGACATGAGAGGAAAGTGAAGTGTTAGGATGATGCAAAGGTTTTTACCCAGGCAACTGGAAGTGTTTCTGGAGTTTCGGGTTTTCTTGCCAACACAGCGAAGAATCAAAGGTCAGCAAGCTGATTAATGTGCAAGCAGGGTTTATTAGTGATACTTTCTCAGGGAAGAGAAAGGGCCTAGCCGAGATGGGAGAGAGAGGCACTGGCTCCCGATTTTAGTGATAGGTTCTTGGGGAATAGACTGGGCCTAGCTGAGGTGGGAGAAAGAGGCATAGGTTCCTGGTATTAGTAAGAGAGAGACAGAGAGACACACAGAGAAATACAGAGAGACACAAAGAGAGAGACAGAGAAAGACCTATGCCCCTTGTCCCAAGGACTTATAGTTTGCTGGGTGGGGTGAGGGAGTTACATATTGATTTGGTGGCTAAAGATTGTGCATGCTCTTCCACAGTAGGGCATGACCTCCTAAGATGGGGGGAGGTCTGTTGACTCAGATCCTTATCTTGCTCCAGGCCACCTCTCCTCACCTGTTGTAAAAACAGATATGTGGCTGGAAGCAGTTAATCAAAGCTATTTATGAGCTTTTTCTGTAGGCACCATGGATCCCCTCTCACTCCTCCCCCTTCTCCTACATTTTCTAGCTTCTACCTAACAGAATGATGGCGATGTCATTAAGTGAGGCAGAGGAGACTGGAAAGAAGCTCAAAAGGACTTCAATTTACACGTGCTACATTTGAGAGCTCATTAGATCTCCAAGGGGAGCTGTAAAGGTTGTCATCTGGATCTTTCTGTCTACGACACACAGCAGGTGTCAGAGTAGCAGCTGTCAGTGCAGAAGGGGCGTTTAAAGCCCTGAGATGGGATGAGATTCTCGAGTGAGTACACACACAGAAGTGGTCCAAGGCCCGAGCCCTGTGACTCTCCAAAATCCAGACTCTACAGCATGAAGACAAGAGGAGCCAGCAGAACTAACTGACTAGCTAGTGAGATGACAAGAAAACCGATAGAGCTTGGTGTCCCACAAGTCAAGGGAAGCAAGAGTTGCAAAGAGAACAGAGTGATTAACTACATCGAATGCTGCCAAGAGGCCCAGTAAGGTAAGGACTCACTCACCACTAGATTTGACAGCAGGAAGGGAGGACACAGAAAACTGGATATCCACACGCAAAATAATGAAATTGAATGCTTATCTCACACTATACACAAAAATCAATCCAAAATAGTTTAAAGACTTAAACATAAGACCGGAAAGTATAAAACTCCCAGAAGAAACAGGAAAATCTTCATGACTTTGGTCTTGACAATGATTTCATAGAAATTATACCAAAATGGCAACAAAAGCAAAAATAAACAAGTAGAGCTATGCGAAACTAAAGGCTTCTGTACAGCAAAGGAAATAATCAACAGAGTGAAAATGTAATCAATGGAATGGGGAAAATATTTGCAAACTATATATCTATAAAGGATTAGTCTACAAAATATATAAATAATTCCTACAACTCATCAGTAAAAAAATAAAAACTAATAGCCCAGTTAAAAAATGGGCTGAAGATTTGATTAGACATTTCTCAAACATATACAAATAGCCAACAGATATATGAAAAGATACTCAGTGCCACTACCCATCAGGTAAATGCAAATGAAAACCATATCACCTCAAGCTTTTTAGGATGGCTATTAAGAACAACAACATTAGGGGCCGGCCGAGTGGTACGTTGGTTAAGAGCTGGCTTGGGACGCCAGAGGGCCCTAGTTTGGATCCCACATATGAGGGCAAGTGACACTGCCTTCTACAGCTAAGATGCTGAACAACAGCTCAACCTGGAGCTGGGCTGCCGTGAGTCGCCAGCAATGGCATAGGCTGCAGTCCCTGCTGCAGTGGGTTGTCATGGGCTACCATGTATAGCCAGCAGCATCCAGAAGCCAGTGACTGATCTGCCTCACCCAGGGAGAGCGCAATGATGGTGCCAACTTGGGCCAGTGAAGCAACGTCCTCCACAACTAGACTGAAGAACAAAAGGACAGCAACTTGTCTGTTCCCCTTCCCCCAATTCCCCAATAAAAATATTTTTTAAAAAATAACAACAACATTAACAACAACAAAAAACAAGTGTTGGTGAACATGTGGAGAAATTGAAACCCTGTACATTGTTGGTACAGCTGCTAAGGAAAACAGTATGGAGGCTCCTAAAAAATTAAAAATAGAATGATCCAGCAACCCTACATCTGGTATTTATCCAAAGAATATAAATCAGGCTCTCCAAATGATATTAACACTACTATGTTCACTGTAGCACTATTTACAACAGCCAAGTTGTAGAAACAACCTAAATGTCCATCAACAGATGAATGAATAAAGAAAATGTGGTATGTAAAGACAATGCATTATTCAGTCTTAAAAATGAAAGAAATCCTCCCATATGTGACAACATAGGTGAACATTAAAGACATTGTGCTAAGTGAAGTAAGCAATTAACAGAGGGACAAATACTGTATGATTCCACTTTAATGAGGTATCTAAAATAGTCAAAGTCATAGAAGCATGGAATAAAATGGTAGTTGTGAGGGAGTGGGAGTAGGAGGAAATGAGGAGTTATTAATCAACGGGAATTAAGTTTCAATAATGCAAGATGAATAACTTCTAGAAATCTGCTGTACAACATTGTGCATACAGTTAGCAATACAGTATTATACACTTAAAAATCAATACTGTATTATACAACTAAAATATATTAAAAGGGTAGATCTCATATAAGTATTCTTACCACAATAAAATTTTAAAACATTTGTTTTTAATTTAATAAACTTTAAAGATGTGAATGCCAACAACAGAAAGAAGCTTCCAGATAACATATCATTTCCTCTGCCCGGGAATAAAGTGGCCTTTCCTAGAATGTTAACAATCATGCAAGCTCACTAGTTTCCTCAAATAAAATACTTTGATCCAATAAACTAACCTTACCAATAAACTCCAATCTTAAAAGTCTTGCTGGCTTTTTGTTTGTTTGTTTGTTTGTTTGTTTGTTTGTTTGTTTTTTAAGATTTTATTGGGGAATTGGGGGAGGGGAATAGTGTTTGGGAATTGGGGAGGGGGACCAGACAAGTTCTTGTTCTTCAGTCTTCATTGTGGAGGGCGCCAGTTGCCATCTGGCTTCCCATCAGCAGCTCGTGGCCTCTAAGCTCAAGGTGCTGTGTTCAATCTTAGTTGCGGGTGGGCATAGCCACCATCCCATGTGGGAGTTAAACCAGCAGCCTTGTTGTTAAGAGTGCATGCCCATATCCACTGAGCAATCTGGGCATTAGCTCAGCTCACGGTGCCAAGTTCAGTCTTAGTTGTGGGTGGGCGTAGCCCACAATTGAACAGGCAATCTTCTTGTTACACCAGCTGAGCCATTCTGCCACCTGTTGGGAGCTCAGCTCAGGCACAGTGTCACTGGCCCATGTAGGAATCGAACTGGCGGCCCTGGTGCTCAGAGCTCACGCTTTTAAGCCAACTCTTAACCAACTAAGCCACTCGGCCAGCCCAAAAGTCTTACTGTTTTAAATAAATATACTCTTCAAGATTACATAAAAAAATATAGATAATTATTGAAACTGAGTGACTACTTAATGAGAGTTCATTATACTATTCTCTCTACTTTTAGGCATACTTGAACATTTTCATAATAAAAACGTTTTTAAAAAAATTCCTCCACTGTTGGCCAAGTGGCTCAGTTGGTTAGGAGCTTGCTGAAGAATGCAAGCTCTGAGCAACAGCGTTGCCAGTTCGATTCCCGGCCCGAGCTGAGCTGCCACTGAGCTGCCAACAGGTGGCAGGATTGCTCAGCTAAAAAAGAAAAAAAAATCCTCCAATTATTTTCCCATCTCAATTGCCAGGATAAAGTACAAATTTTTTAGCAGGAAAACAATATTTTTTTAGGATCAGGCCTACTTCTCTGGCTTCATATCTTAAACCCTCCCACCCCCACACCTCTTACATTCTGTACTGTAGGATTTCTCAGCCTCAGCACTATTGTGATTTTGGTCCCAATAATTCCTTGGGGTGGGGGCTTACCTGCACATTGTAAGGTTTTTAGCAGCATCTGTCTCCTACCCACTAGATGCCAATAGCGCTTACCTGGTTGTGACAACCCAAAAAATTCTCCAGAATTTGCCAAATTATTCCCTAAAGGACAAAAATGCCCCGACTGAGACTGTCAACAAAACAACATCCAGCCTAAGAGAAAGTTTATGAGTTTATTTGAGTCAAACTGACAATTGCCAGGAAGCAAAATTTCAAAGGATTGAGAAAATGCTTCACAAAATGGCGTTTTGCAACTTATTTTATACATAGAATCAAAGGAGGAAAGTTACATGCATCCACTGGTGGTAGATTAAGGGAGTGGGAGAAAGCAAATTGGGGAAATCTCTGGGATTGGATAAAAGTAAATTGGAGAGACAGGTATTTCTTTTACATAGGAGGATGCAGGGTAGCTAATAGTTCACTTTTTATAGCACATAGAGATGTTAATCTGGGGACAAGAATAATAACGAGGGATTCTGTAGTTTTCTGCTCTAGTCAGGAAAAAGGGATTACTGACATTCCAAGGATGTCATCTTGTTACTGGAGAACAGGCTTTTCTCGGCATGGAGTCCAGGTTCTTGGTGTCTCGAGCAAAGAATTGAAGAGGCACAGAAGTAAAGTCGTGAAAGAGTGGTTTGTTAGAAAGAACAGTACACGCCAAAGAAATAGGAGTGGACCGGAGCAGTATAGAAAGTAGCTCAAAGGCCCCAACTAATGAGGGCTTGGTGGTTTTTATCCTTTTTTTCTCTATAATGGGCTGGTTTTTTCCAGGTATGAGACCACTTGATTGACACCTGTGGTTGACAAGAGGCTATTACTTTATTGTTTTAGACTGTGCATGTTTCTTCCCAGAATTCAGTCTGTTATAGTAATATTAATGAACTTCCAAGCATATGTATGATATTATCATGCTGATATAATGATGTCCAGGTGAAATGAAGGTCATGGTGGCCTTCACTGTGCAGGTGTGAGTGACTGGTTTAAGCTAGTTGGGTATTTTGTACCCATTTGTTTCCTCATAGAAGTAAATAATTACAGTAAGAAGGGGGAGTTTTGGGTGGAGAGAGGAGGTCTTCTGGGCGGTTGGATTGTGTGGGTGATATTAGACAAGTAGGAATGCAGAGACCCGATGCCTGTCTCTAACTGCCTACCTTGTTTTCCCCTTGAAAGACGTGATTCCCATAAAATCTCTATGGGAAGCTGAGGGACAGGAGGCCTTTCCTTCTGTATCTGCTTCCTGCTGGGCAGGGGTGTACAGCTGTCCCTACCTATTGGGGGGATTCACGGAACTCCCGCCCTGTCTGATCTTAGATGAAGGAAGGGGGTCTCGAAATCTACCTGGAAGACCATGCTTCACCTGGAAGACCATGTCGGATCTTGTTGCAGTATTATTTGTATCCTCAAAGCGCCTGAATGAGGAAAAATATAGATTTTAATTAATAAACTTAAAAGTGTTGGGCTTAAAAAGCAGAACTCAAAGCTATTGATGTAAGGTGGCTACATGATGGCTCTGTGGAGCCTGTGGTCATTTAACCGGTTATTCAGGTGACGTTAATTGTCCAGGAGCTGGGCCCAGAATGGGTTAAGCAAGAACATTAGGCTTCAATGATTACAATCAACAAGTATAAATCACAAATCTTAGGGTAATTATCTAGAGTAGGGGTAGGAACTTTCCATGATTCAGGTTAAAAACAATCTATTATTTATGATTAATAAACTGATTTGATAACCAGGGGCTATCATGCCAAAACATTAGGAAAAAGAAAACGTAGGGTTTTTACACTGAAAAAGCCCTTTCATTTGGCCCGTATGAATCTTAGGTTCAAAAAGACAATAGACAGGCTCACTTGAGGTGAAGATTGACTTTATAAAGGAAACTTCAGACTAAAGATGTGACTTCCTGCCATGGCCCACCTAAATTATGAATTTTTTTTATGTTCATGCCATCTTATGTGGTTATTTACAGTTTCCTGAGCTTTTCAGGTTTAATCTGTGGTCCTTTTAACATCCTCAAGATCATGCATCTTGGTGTACCAGACAGCCATCAGTTCCCAACATGACACACTTTTTCATACCTCTGATAATTTGTATAAACTATTTCTTTTATCTAGAATGTCTTTCTTCTTCTTCTCTGGCTGACAAGTTTTGTTAATTGTTCAAATACTTGCTTACAGCAACACTTCTTGGGTGACGTTTTGTTTCCTGTGTTCATTACATTTTTGTAGCCCCAATGTCTAACACAGTCCCTGGGATAAAGTAGGTGCTGGATAAATGTTTGCTGAAAAGATTAATCATAATTGTGAGATTTTTATTGAACTCGTGAGCACTGAACTTTATGAAAGGTATAAAGCAAGTTCCTCACTCTGGAATGGTTTACAATGTTGTGGGTGTGATAGAACCTGTTAATTATCCCCCATTATTCTTTCTTTCCTTTGTCTCTAATACAAGAAGCCCTGATGGCTGGCTATTAAAAAACATTTCTGGGCCGGCCGAGTAGCACGTTGGTTAAGAGCTGGCTTGGGACACCAGCTCTGAGCAGCAAGGCCCCAGTTCGGATCCCACATGAGGGCCAGTGACACAGCCCTCTACAGCTAAGATGGTGAGCAGCAGCTCAACCTGGAGCTGGACTGTCATGAGTCACCGGTGATGGCGTAGGCTGCAGCCCTTGCTGCAGTGGGCTGCCATAAGCTACCGTGTGTTGCCGACAGCCAGTGTGAGTGGCCGGGCAGCCAGTGTGAGCTGCCAAGAGCTGCTGTGAGCAGCCGTCCAGAGGCCAGTGACCAATCTGCCTCACCCGGGAAGAGCACAATGATAATACCAACATGGGCCAGTGAAGCAACGTCCCCCACAACTAGACTGAAGAACAAAAGGACAGCAACTTGTCTGTTCCCCTTCCCCCGATTCCCCAGCGCTGTTCCCCTCCCTCAATTCCCCAATAAAATCTTAAAAAAAAAAAACATTTCCCAGCCTCCCTACAGACTAAGTCCTAGCCAAGTGATATAAATGAAAGTGGTATGTATCCTTTAAAAGAGGGGGCATGCTTTTCTTGAATTCTTCCTTCCTTTTGGCTGTAATGCTGATAAAATGGCTGGAACTCAAGCAGGTATTTTGGAGTATGAGGCAAAGCCTCATGCTAAGAATGGCAGAAGAACAATAGAAAACAAGTCTGTGTACCTGATGAGTATGAAGCCACTAAACTCACCTTGGACTTTATGCCTTCTGACTTCATTCATAGCAGAAAGAAACAAACTTTTATCTTGTTTAAAACAAGATTAAATTTGATCCTAAATAACTGAGTTGGGAAGACCAAAAGCAGAAGAGATTGGATTGAAGAGGAAAACAGAAGCCCAGGATGCATGAGGAAGTTTGCACAAGAGTAAACTAATGCAAAAAGGAGATGCAACACCAAAGATGCATCATGCTCAGATGGGCTTGGGAGTAGAGTTCAAATTTCTCCCACCTGCAAAGTTCAGGGTCCCTCAAGCTGAGAAATAAACAACAGTAACACCAAAAATAATAGTAAAACAGATCTTAACTGGTGAGAATCACGACAACCAGTAGAGGCAAACACAGAATTTCTCTATAAGGACTTTTTCATACCCAGGGAGATGGGACTTCTACAGAGAGCAAGCCCACTGAAGGTGGGCTCACAACCAAGATTACAGACTACATCAGGAAATCAACTGCCTGCAGGGAGTCAGAACATGGAATAATTTACACCTGATGAACTAGTGATAATGGAGCAATCCAAAAGAGCTTTTGGAAAAAGGAAGGAATAGAAACAAAAATTTTAAAGCATTAAGAAAGATGGATTTAAAAATATCCAAATACAGGGGCGGCCAGTTTGCTCAGATGGTTAGAGCACAGGCTCATAACACCAAGGTTGCCGGTTTGATTCCCACATGGGCCAAGGAGCTGCACCCTCCACAACTAGATTAAAGAGGACTGATTGACCTGGAGCTGATGGGTCCTGGAAAAACATACTGTTCCCTAATAAATTTTTTTTTAAATCCAAAGACAAATTTTAAAATATCATTACTTTTGGAAAAAATTAATAGACAAAATGAACAATAGACTAGACACAGCCAAAAAAAGAAATCAGTAAATTGGAAGACATATCTGAAGAAATCAACTGGAACTCAACACAGTAAAACAATAAAACAGAAAAAGCAAAAGAAAACCTGATTACTAGTAGAAAGAATGAGGCATTCCAATACATGTCTACTAGGGATTCAAGAAGGTGAAAACGGGAAACAGACAATATTTGAAGACACAATAACTGAAAACATTTTAGAAATAAAGGAAGTCTTCAAGCTGAACAAGCAAACCTATGTATATAGCAAGACAAATTAAAACAAGTCCACACCCAGACACATAGTAGTAAAACTGCAGAGAATTAGAAGCAAAAAAAATACTTATAAGAGAGACAGATTACCTACAAAATAACAATAGAATAATAACTAAAGACTTCTTTTTTAAAAAAGATACTAGAGGGCCGGCCGAGTGGTGCGATGATTAAGAACTGGTTTGGGATGACAGAGGGCCCCGGTTCAGATCCCACATGTGAGGGCCAGCGACACTGCCCTCCACAGCTAAGATGCTGAACGGCAGCTCAACCTGGATCTGGGCTGCCATGAGTCGCTGGCGACGGCGTAGGCTGCAGCCCCTGTGGCAGTGGGTTGTCATGGGCTACCGTGTGTGGCCAGCAGCCGCAGTGAGCGGCCTTCCAGAAGCCGGCGACTGATCTGCCTCGCCCGGGAAGAGCGCAATGATGGTGCCAACTTGGGCCAGTGAAACAACGTCCTCCACAACTAGACTGAAGAACAAAAACCAACAGCAACTTGTCTGTTTCCCTTCCTCCAATTCCCCAGCGCTGTTCCCATCCCCACAATTCCCCAATAAAAAATAAAAAAACAAAAAAATCTTAAAAAAAAAGGAAAAAGATACTAGAGATGATAGAGTATCTCCAAAGTGCTAAGAAAAATAACTCAATCAAGAATTCTATATTCAGGGGGCCGGCCGAGTGGCGCGATGGTTAAGAACTTGCTTGGGATGCCAGAGAGCCCCGGTTCAGATCCCACATGTGAGGGCCATCGACACTGCCCTCCACAGCTAAGATGCTGAACGGCAGCTCAACCTGGATCTGGGCTGCCATGAGTCGCTGGCGACGGCGTAGGCTGCAGCCCCTGTGGCAGTTGGTTGCCATGGGCTACCGTGTGTAGTCAGCAGCCAGCGTGAGCGGCCAGCAGCCGCAGTGAGCGGCCGTCCAGAAGCCGGCGACTGATGTGCCTCGCCTGGGAAGAGCGCAATGATGGTGCCAACTTGGGCCAGTGAAGCAACGTCCTCCACAACTAGATTGAAGAACAAAATGACAGCAACTTTTCTGTTGCCCTTCCCCAATCCCCCAGCACTGTTCCTATCCCCCCAATTCCCCAATAAAAATCTTAAAAAAAAAAAAGAAAGAATTCTATATTCGGGCCAGCCGAGTGGCTCAGTTGGTTAAGAGCTCGCTCAAGAGTTTGAGCTCTGAGCAACAGCAATTCGAGTCCAGCCCGAGCTGAGCAGCCGCTGAGCTGCCAACAGGTAGCAGGATGGCTCAGCTAAAAAAAAAAAAAGACTCCTATATTCATTCAAGAAACTCAGCAAGTGTAATAAATTTATTATGAAAAAAACCTGCGCATCTACTCTGTGCCAGGTAGTTTTCTAAATGCTTGGGATACACAGTGAATGAAACAGATGTACATGCCCTCATGGAATTGACACTCTAGTGGGGAGAGACAGGAAACAAACAACAAACAAATATGTGAATTATATAATAGGCAAAAACAGGTAAGGGGATTGAGATTGCCTGCAGCAGGAAATGGGTTGAAAATTATGAAAAGATTGTCAAGGTTACCTTATTAAGAAGGTGGCACTGAAGCAAAGATTTGAAGGACTTGAGGTACTAGGTTAAATGTATCTAGCTAAATTTTCATTTACCAGAGAGAGAAATAAAAACATTTTTAGACATATAAAGACTGTGGGTGTTCAATATTCACAGACCCTCATTAACACAACTATTAAAATGAACATTTTTGCACAAAAATTTTGTAAGGAAATTGCATCCAGAAAGGAGAAAAAAGCAAAATGAAATAGTGAGCAAAGACTTTGCAAAACCTAAATGTGCACTGTTTATGTAAATAGGAGAGTTTAAAAAAATAAAACCGAAATTACCTTATAACTATAATATAGAAGAGTGGATGGTGTAATAGGAAGTATCGGAGTTAAAGCATGGGAAACTCCATGTACTATTTGGAAAAATGATGTAGTTACTTATTAACTCTAAACTTATTAAAAATTAAACTTGCATTTTGAAATTTTAAATGAATACTAAAGTAACAGTGAAAACAAACAAAAACATACATAAAAACACTAAAACCCAACCCTAAATAGCCAATGAGTTAAAGAGAAAATCTTAATGGGAATCATGAAAAAGTTAAAACTGAATGACAATAAAACACATATAAAAACGTGTGAGATGCATCTAAAATGGAATCATGAAGAAAATTTATAGTGTTAAATGAACTTTTAAAAATATTCTAAATTAATGTATAAAGCATTCAATTTGTGAAGCCAGAGAAAGAGCAGAATAAACCTAAGAAAATACAGAGAAAAAAATAATAAAAAGAGCAGAAATTAAACACACACACACACACACACACACACACACACACACACACACACAGAGGAGACGATCAACAAAACCAAAAGCTGGTTCTTTGAAAAAACTAATATAACAGACATACTTTTATCAAGATTAACCTATTAAAAAAGATAAAAAGTATACATAAATAATACAGAAAAAACTAATACAAATTAAAACCATATAAGACACTTTGGAAACTTGACAGAATGACATGCTTTCATCTCTACAACACTCTGAAATCCCACTAAAATTACAGGTAATTATAAAAGATACAGACTCACAAGGACATAAAACTTGCTTAGTTGAATGGAGGAATTATGAAACTAAGTACACTCAAGGGGGGAGGCAACAGGAAATAAGCTAATTTTGCTGCAGAAACCCAGAAAAGTCCAGGAACTGAAGGCATCAGCGTAAACAGTATTTCATTTTATGTGAAACAACTGTAATGTGTTAGGAAAAGATCTATGATTTCCATCCATCAAAATCATAAGTACTCCTAATACTGCTATGGTTTACTGCCTACATTCATAATTGAAGGAAATGCTAAATTTCATTCAATGGTTAGTGAAAACTAAGATGAAATTTTTTTCCATCAAAGCTCATAAGTTCAACACATGCACAACCTATGACCTAGAGATTCTACTCTGAGGTATACCTAACAGACATACTTGCACACAGAAACACGTACAAGAATGTGCATAGAGGGCCCGCCGAGTGGCACATTGGTAAAGAGCTGGCTTGGGATGCCAGCTCTGAGCAGCAGGGCCCTGGTTCGGATCCCACATATGAGGGCCAGTGACACTGCCCTCTACAGCTAAGACGGTGAACAACAGCTCGACCTGGAACTGGGCTGCCATGAGTCGCCAGTGAGGGCATCAGCTGCAGCCCCTGTGGCAGTGGGCTGCCATAGCTATCATGAGTGGCCGGCAGCCAGCATGAGCAGCCGGCGGCCGGCATGAGCTGCCAAGAGCCGCCGTGAGCAGCCGTCCAGAAGCCGGCAACCGATCTGCCTCACCCAGGAAGAGCGCAATGATAATACAAACATGGGCCAGTGAAGCGACGTCCTCCACAAGTAGACTGAAGAACAAAAGGACAGCAACTTGTCTGTTCCTCTTCCCCGACTCCCCAATGCTGTTCCCGTCCCCCAATTCCCCAATAAAATCTTTTAAAAAGAATGTACATAGAACCATTATATGATAGGCAAAAATTGTGAACAACCCGAATAGTCAAAAACAGTAGAATGATATCCAGTAAACTGGGAAATTCAAGAAAGGCAAAGTCAAGTCCCAGGGCAATATCTGTTTAGCAGGTCTAAAGATCACTCAATCCTTACAAGAGTAGAAGGGTAAATGGCAGGAGGAACAATGTCTCCAAACAAAAAATATAAAACAAAAAAAACTAATATATTACCTGATTCTTTTGACATGATAGAGTAGGATTTACATCTCTGAAGGGGTTGGCTAAAAAAAATAGTAATAGGTACAAGGAAATTAATCAAACAAACACAATAGCCAAAGTAATCATTAACTCCAGGAAAAACAAAATGTCATATATGAAAGAAGCATAATAATAGTATATTATATTGGGTTATCAGAAAAGTCATGAAGTATTTTGTCTGTGTTTTTCAAAGGTCATTTATTTATATAAAGAATAAACATCAATCAATGATATATTGCCCATTTTGTTTGATAACGTTTTGCCTTCTTTCAGTGAGCTTCATAATTCCTCATTCATAGAAGGACCTGTCTTTATTGGTGAAAAACTGAACAAGGTGCTGATTTACAGCCTCATCTGAATTGAACGTTATACCACGCAAGGAGGGTTTTTTTTGTTGTTTTGTTTTTAAAGATTTTTATTGGGGAATTGGGGGATGGGAACAGTGCTGGGGAATTGGGGGAAGGGGAACAGACATGTTGCTGTCCTTTTGGTCTTCAGTCTAGTTGTGGAGGACGTTGCTTCACTTGGCCCAAGTTGGCACCATCATTGCGCTCTTCCCAGGCGAGGCACATCAGTCGCCGGCTTCTGGATGGCCGCTCACTGAGGCTGCTGGCCGCTCACGCTGGCTGCAGGCTATATACGGTAGCCTATGGCAACCCACTGCCACAGGGGCTGCAGCCTACGCCGTCGCTGGAGACTCACAGCAGCCCAGCTTCTGGTTAAGCTGTTGTTCAGCATCTTAGCTGTGGATGGCAGTGTCACTGGCCCTCATATGTAGGATCTGAACCGGGGCCCTCTGGCGTCCCAAGCCAGTTCTTAACCATCACGCCACTTGGCCATCCCGCAAGGAGTTTTGAAGAGAGCGAAATAAGTGGAAGTCTGACGGCGCAAGGTCAGGCAAGTATGGTGGGTGTGGCAACACATCCCATTCAAGCTCCAGTGATTTTGACGGGCGATCAAACTTATGTGTGGTCTCGCGTTGTTGCAATGGAACACAACTCTTTTACAATTAACAAGCTCTGGATATTTCTGGATGATGGATTTGCTCAAACTGCCCAATTGCTGACAGTACACATGTGAATTGATTGTTTGGTTCTTTGGTAGGAGCTCGGAAAACACAACACCTTTAAAATCCCACCATACTGGGCCAGCTGAGTGGTGTGATGGTTAAGAACTGGCTTGGGACGCCTGAGGGCCCCGGTTCGGATCCCACATATGAGGGCCAGTAACACTGTCCTCTACAGCTAAGATGCTGAACAACAGCTCAACCTGGAGCTGGGCTGCCGTGAGTCGCCGGCGACGGCGTAGGCTGCAGCCCCTGTGGCAGTGGGTTGCCATGGGCTACCGTATGTAGCCAGCAGCCTGCATGAGCGGCCAGCAGCCTCAGTGAGCAGCCATCCAGAAGCCGGCGACTGATCTGCCTCGCCTGGGAAGAGCACAATGATGGTGCCAACTTGGGCCAGTGAAGCAATGTCCTCCACAACTAGACTGAAGAACAAAACTACAGCAACTTGTCTGTTCCCCTTCCCCCAATTCCCCAGCGTTGTTCCCATCCCCCAATTCCCCAATAAAAATATTTAAAAAAAAAAGAAGTACAAATTGGTTGTTACACAGTAGTCATGGGAATGTAGGGTATAGCATAAGGAATATAGTCAATAATATTGTAATAACTATGTATGGTGCCAGATAAGTACTAGATATATCAAGTTGATAGATAGGAATGGGGTTGGGAACAAGGTGAAAAAGGTGAAGGTAATAAGAAATACAAATTGGAAGTTAATGCAGTTTGGGGAATATAATCAACAATGTTCTAAAGATTACGTAAGGTGCTAGATGGGCACTGGACTTATCAGGGGGATTGCGTCATAGACTGTGTAGATGCCTGACAATGCACTGTACACCTGAAGAGCTGAAGTAGAATAATATTGAATGTCAACTATAACTAAATATATAGGTATATATAGTCACAGGATGTGAGTACAACATAGGGAAGATAGTCAATGGTATTGTAACAGCTATATAACATGCCAGAGAGGTAGTAGCTTGGGGTGTGGGTTATCACTTTATGAGGGGTTTAAATGTCTAATTATTATGTTGCTTTGTACACTGAAACTAATTTTTAAAAATTCAAAAAAAGAAAAAGAAAATTTATTTTCACTCTCAATACCTAGTACTTATCTGGGGCCATTTCATATAGAAGGACTAGCAGGGGGTCTCTTTGCCCCCACAACCCTGGGTAATGCTATATTAAAACATTTGTTTTAACCCCATCAATATCAGCTTTATATAAATACATGTTTGCTGGGCCATCTTTAACAGTGGGACACAGAGAAGGTTCCTAGGTCCCTCCCTGTTTCACACACTAGTTCATATTAAACTATCTATATATAGTTATCCATGATGATAACTTCTTGGAGCAGGTCCTCTATCTAAATCCTTTTAGGCAGTGTAGGGACCCCATCCATAGCCAGATAAACTAGCAGGCCATCAAGGTCTCCCTGCTTCTTGGGAATCCGTATTCATGAGAGCAGGCCTGCAGGGCCTGCCAGGTGATTTTTCAGATGGAATGTTCTTTGTTTTGCTGTATCTATATAGCCTTGCTTCTTCTCCGCCTGAGTGCGGAATGCTATCCCTCTGGCTGGCTGCCACCACCAGAGACTCTCCCCCATCTGTAAGTCTCAATAAACCTGTCTTCCATTCAGCCACCTAGGGTGTTCTTTGGCCCTGTGGCTTCTCAGGCACAGGTCTTAGAACAACTTGGAGGAGCCAAGTATTAGAATTGAAGGACAATGTGTTAAGTAATCGATGATCCAGCCAAGAACCCAGAAACACGCTTGGCTCTGTGGACATGGGGAAAGAGGAGTTCCATGGGGGAAATCCCGGGATGGCCCAGCACCTCTGTGTGGATGGCTGTGACATTCATAGTCGATGGGTGGGTGCCACTGCGTGACTATGGAGATGCCCCAAAAACGCCAACCGGGATGGAGCAATTACTTAACACTATAGCCAAGGACCTGCGCATAGAGAGGAGGAATGCTGACTGCACTGTGGTGGTGGCCATGGCCTGGATCTGCTGGCTTCTCATCCACCCCAACTGGGATTCCAAGACCTGGGATCCCTTAGCCACCTCTTTGGATGATGAAGAGAACATGTGGGAGGATGTAATAAAAAGGGATGTACTGGATGTGCAATGCACATGCCCAGTGCTGCAAGCTCATCCAATTCTGCAGCAAAAATGTAAAACAGAACAGGGCTGGCCACAGGGAGCTGAGCCTGCCAATTTGCCAGCACCCAAGAGGAAGCTATTTACCTCTATGAGAGAGTATACTGTTGCTGAATTGGTGGAGCTAAGCAATCACTTCAGACAGAAAGCTAGAAAACATCTGTGGGAATGGCAGCTCCGGTTATGGGGAAAATGGGGCAGAAGAAGTATTTCTGAATGGGACTGAGATGAGTAAGCTTGCATCAGTCACGAGCTGCCCCTCGCTGAGGCAGCAGCTTTATGCGGCCATCAATGAGGAGACAATTTCACTCCTGGCATTAATTGCTGCATGGAAGGCAGCCTAGCCCAACAAGGAGACATACCCATGCAACTCACTAGATGGCAGACTATGGAAGAATTACAAGCTATCTATTCTTAGAATTTCACAGGGCCAGATAATGAATTTCTTACAGCAGGGATCAAGGATGTCATTTTACAGTCGGCCCCTAACCAAGTGTGGTACCTTGGTTTCCATCTTGAGTCCCCTGGTAGTGCAGGCAATCTCCCTTGCTGCCACAAGCAGCAGCGGACCTAAGAGAAACTGAAAGAGCACGCCACTGGGAGAGGTCAGGAAGGCCCAACAGATGAGAAAGGAGGGGGGTTGTTTGTGTCACCCATAAGGAACTATGATATGACCTGCACCAAGCAGGGACACCCTGGAATAAATTGACAGACAACCAAATGCAGTCTTTAGTAAACTGCGGCAGAAGCTACCCAAAGAGAAATGTTTCTGCAAAACACAACCCAAAGATGGTCTCCTGCAGGAGAAGGGGGAAACTCAGCCCATGACAGCACCTATGGAGGAGACATGGAGGAGCCATACCCCCTGCCATAGGATGAAGGTCAAGGCCCCAGACCCCAGGTCAGGGTGTACACCGGGAACCAGAGGTTTCATGTAGAACTGACCATACAGTGGTCTCCAAAGGATGAAGAGAAGGTTTTAGCTCTTGTTGATACCTGAGCTGAATGCACTTTTGTCGCCTTACAGCCGATTCTTAGACCACCCCCCCTGCATTAGCCTCTGACCCATTAGTCGAGAGAGTGTCTCGGAAAACTGAGGCCGGATGGAATGATATCTGTAAAGCTCTCTCGGGGGGCGTCTCGGCCTGACTGGGACCTGATGGAATGATATCAGCTGTCTCCCATGGGAGGACATGTAATTATGTCTTGGGGCAATGTGGTGGAGTACCAAGGCATAGCATTTGCTGGAGTACATTGGGAAAAGGTCATTGGAAAAGGCCTTAAGGCGCACCAGTATACACGGTTAATGACTCACAGCACAGTAGTTTACTTCCTTGAAAAGAATCAATAAAAAACATGCATTGACCCGATTTGGTGGCTCAGTCTATCTCTGAAGGCTGAGTCCCTTGGTCTCGCTCTTAAATCTTACTTCTGTCTCTTGTTCTTATTCAAATCTGCGCCGCCCCTCTCGTGTCCCATTTGCCCTTGAGAAGCTGGACGTGACATCTGGCGCTCAACGTGCGGCTCGAAGAAGGGAAGGAAGACTCCGAGTCTAGGTGAATTTTCACGGCGCAGACGCCAGGACGGGCCGGCACTCTACTTGGTGAGAAGTAGGGAAAGTTTTGGGGAATTATACCGGGGTATCCGGAGAATAACCTTACTAACAAACTCTATGTGTGTGAGAGTGTGTATGTGTGAGTGAGTGATTATAGTTTCAAGATATTTTGATCACGAAACTTGCGTGGGCTCCCACCTGCAGTTCCGTAATCTGTCGTATGGCATAACGGTGACTGGGCATTTGTCTCTGACATTTACCCACCAGTTCGGGGGGTCATACCGAAGCACCTTCAGCCAAGACAGACTTAGTCTCGCGAGGGACGCGGCCAGGCGAGCATCTGAGTGATTAATTGAGTGAAAGTCCTTTCTTTTCTTTTCTTATATAAACTAACATGGGAAACTCAGAGAGCCGTTATAGACCTTACATTTGCCTCCTTAAACAATTAACAAGAAGGGGAGGGATGAAAGTATCAGAGAAAAAATTAGAAGAACTTTTAAAAATTATTGAAACCCATTGTACTTGGTTCCCGGACTTGGGCACAATAGACTTAGATGAATGGGAAAAGGTAAGGAAAGATATTTCAGATAAGCAGCTTAATGGAGAGGACATTCCAAACACGATTTGGGAGACTTGGAGACAGGTCCGGTCAGTTTTAGAGCCTTTACAGACTGATACGGAAGACGAAGAGGAAGGCAGGGATCCCAAGTGTAAAAGCCATGTTGATCCCTCAGAGGATGAAAAAGGGGAAGAGGAGTCTGTAGAAGCACCTACAGTAGTTCCAAAAGCATTATATCCTTCTTTAAAAGACGATCTGTTAACACCTGATCGTTTGCCTCCTCCTCCAATAACTAGAATGAAGGATTGGGGGTTATCTAAAAATCCATCAAAATTAAAACAACCAACTCCGTCTGTGGTTTCGGTGCCTCCACCCTATGCCCGAGGCCCAGGTTTGGCCATGTCAGCTATAGAACAAGGAATTCAACAGGCAAGGCTAGAAGGAGATTTGGACGCTTTAAATTTTCCAGTCATAGTTCAGGAGCATATTGCACCCAATGATGAGCACCCCGATGGTGCGCAGAAAGTAGAATATCAGCCTTTTCCTTTTAAACTGCTCAAAGAACTTAAGCAGGCAGTTACCCAATTTGGCCCGACTTCCCCATATACTATAGGATTAATTAGAGGAATAGCTGATGGAAATCAAATGATACATATAGATTGGAATGCTTTAGCTAAAGCCTGTCTTTCTCCAGCTCAGTTTTTGCAATTTAAATCATGGTGGATTGATGGCGCAGAAACTCAAAGCAGGCAAAATCAGACAGGTGAAATAGATATTACTAAGGACCAATTAGTGGGTGATGGAGATTGGCTTAATACTTACCAGCAAATTACTATGACTCGCCAGGCGCAGGATCAGCTTAAGAGAATATGCCTGACTGCCTGGGAGAAGATAGAAAGGGAAGGGAAAATGCCCACTTCTTTTCAAAAGATTTTTCAAGGACCTCAGGAACCTTATTCAGAATTTATAGCTCGCTTGCAGGACACTATTAACAAACAGGTGTCCGATGCTCAAGCTGCTGATATTATTTTACAAATTATAGCATATGACAATGCCAATGAGGATTGTAAAAAGGCAATAGGAGCTCAAAAAGAAAAGGCAGATGCAATGGGGTACCTTCGTTTATGTCAAGGAGTAGGAACTGAACAATACAGAGCTACAATGTTAGCTCAAGCAATTACAGATAGCCTTAAATGAAAACAGCCTCTACTTAAGGCTGCGATAACTAAAAAAAAAAAAAAAAAAAAAAAAAAAAAAGTGGCATTTTTAAACCCAGGCGGCAGCAGCCGCGCGCCCCCCCACTCCTTATTGCAGTCTCTTAAAGTTATAAAACCAAGTATAAGATCTTAAATCCTCTCTACAATTGTTAATAATTCTGTTTATATATATAGTCTCTGAAGTCTATCTTTGTCTATGTTTTATATGTTTTATAATATTTTTACCTCTGGATGGTATTATTAATTTATAATAATTAATTAACAAAAAATAAAGAAATAAACTTTATTAATTAAGATAATAATAAATATATTTAACTAAGACTAATTTCTTAGTTTTACCAAGTTATATATAATAATAAAAGTTATTAAATATTTTAATAGGTATTTTGAAATAACAAAATACCAAAATATCAATTATTAAATAGGTCTAAATTTGTCTATTTCTGGCTACTTATCACAGAGACATTAAGGGGTAAATTAAGATCTATTAATATATCATATATTACATTGTAAAATCTACGCTTTTCAAAATTATAAAAAATATTCCTACCAGACAGCCTAACATCACCAAATAATGGGGACTCTTAACAACTTTACTTTAAATTCGGTAACAAAAAGATTTCAATTAGATGGGCTATCTTAAATCTTTTAATAAATGTTCCAAACTCCTAACAGATATTAATTTAAAAAAAAATTAAAAACCACCCAATATCTTAATTTTAAATAACTTTCAATATAAGTTTAATTAATCTTTAGGTATTTTTAGGTATAAGGTTAAGTGTAAAAATAAGGTCAAATATACTAACTTTTAGATATTTTTAATTATAAGGTTAAGTTTAATTCATATTAGATAATGTTAAGTATACGGTAGTCAATTTTAAGGTTCATGAACTTTAACTAAATATTTTTAAGTATAAGTAAGTAACATTAATTAACTTTAAATGTACTTAAAAATAAACATAGTCAACTGTAAGTATTTTTTTTATTTTTTATTATTTTGGGGGTCAGTCAACAATACCCATCAATCTCTCAAAACTCAATTAATAAATCAGAAAGGGGGAGACGCAAAGGAACCACCTCAGGTGCAATTAGCAAAAGCCATGTTTACTTTAAATTTTTTGAACTCCTATATGTATTGGCTCTGTTCCACCATGTCTCTCTCTCACGGAGCAAATTTGGGCTATTCCTAATGGAAAAGAAAATAACACCTTTAAAGATTTATTTATGATTTCTAGTAAAGGATTTGTTACTCAGCAATTAAGTACCCATAGTTTTCCACCTTCCATTCCTACTTGCCCTCTTATTAACTCTTGGGACAAGAATCAATCCCGAATTCACTGGGATGAATGTCGGGGAACCTTAGATAGAATAATTATTAATAATACTTTGGAAACAATTATTGATTGGGGACCTTTTGGTCCCGCTTCTCAAATTTGTAAAAATAATGTTTGCACAAAGCCAAGACAATTAAAGGATCAAATTATTAGAGATAATTTGTCTAGAGTAATCAAGTCTCCTTTAAATATCTCTATTTTTTGGAAGGAAAGAGTTTTGGCTCCCCCTCAATTGAGAATAATTAAACCAATTAGAGGTCCGTTTCAAAGAACTTTATGGAAGGTTGCTTTAAGCATTGGACCGAATAAATTATGGAAAGGAAATCTTAACCATAATAATAACAGTTATATTTTTAAATATGAAAAGACTGGACAAATTTATTTACAAGTTTGTCTTAAAAATCCATTTGTATTTCTAATAGGAAACTTTACTATTAATCAGAATTTGAAATTGGTTGAATGCCCGTTGTGCAGATTGTTTACTTGCCTTAATTCCTCTACTTTTAATTACCCTCAGGATCAGATGATGATTTTGAAACGTAGAAAAGGATTGTGGATTCCTGTTCAAACCTCTAGGGTTTGGGAAGGATCTCCAACAATTCATGTTGTTCTCCAAATTCTCCATAAGGTTTTACATCGAACTAAAAGATTCATTGGCCTATTAATAGCAGCAGTTTTAGGAATTATAGCTATTACAACCACTGCTGCTGTCTCTGGAGCAGCTCTACACCAGACAATTCAAACGACCCAATTTGTACAACAATGGCATGAGAATGCTAGTAAAACTTGGAATCAACAATTAAAAATTGACCAAGAAATTAGTGTCCGTTTAGCTGACTGGAAACTACTGTGGTTTATTTAGGAATCCAACTGGAAAGTCTCCGGACTATTACCACTTTAAAATGTGATTGGAATACCGTATTTGCCGGCGTATAAGACGATTTTTTGGCCCTGAAAAATATGCCTCCAAGTGGGGGGTCGTCTTATACGCCAGGTACACTTCAGATAGACTGCCCATAGTGCTTGCCCCGTGCCATAGTGGCCTCCCGATGCCCACCCACTTCATTCCACATACCATTCAGGCATCAGCAGCGCTGCTGGGTGTATGCTCGGCTGTTATGCGATTTTGCTGTTATGCGATTTTACCACACTCGCAAAATCTACGGTACCAGTCTATAGAGTGTGTTTTCTTTAGTGAATTACCGGTATGTTTACCGGTAATAAACTTGCACTGTTTTATGTATATGTTTGATTACATACAGCCTTGTGACAGTTTTCCTGCATGTCATAAGCATTTGAATATAAATTAAAATGTTGAAATCAAATCTGATATTGTTTTACCTTTTATTTGGTGTGTGGAAGGTGTGCGGAAGAGGGGGTAGTCTTATACGGCGAGTATATAACAAACTCTGTATTTTGAGTGGAAATGTTAGGGGGTCGTCTTATACTCCCAGTCGTCTTATACGCCGGCAAATACGGTACTTCCACTCACTGTATAACTCCTTTTTCTTACAACCAGACACATACCCCCTGGTCGGAGGTACGGGCTCATCTTTTGGGTCACACACCCAATCTTTCAGTGGACATACAACAACTGCAGCAAGAAATTGACCAGATGTCATCTGCTAATCTCCAGCTTCTCCCTGGAGAAGAGGCCTTGTCCGCGGCGGCGGAGGGGCTGTCTGCCTTAAATCCACTTACGTGGATCAAAAGCCTCGGTGGAGGTTTTGCTGGTGCCTTTGTGTTTCTAATTATAATTTTGTTTCTGTTTTGTTTAGTCCTCCGGTGTGGCCAAAAAAGCCTCTGGCGAGCAATAAATGAAGAAACTGCAAAGTCCGTGTTTCTCCTTCTCCATAAACAGAAAGGGGGAGATGTCGCCTTACAGCCGATTCTTAGACCACCCCCCCTGCATTAGCCTCTGACCCATTAGTCGAGAGAGTGTCTCGGAAAACTGAGGCCGGATGGAATGATATCTGTAAAGCTCTCTCGGGGGGCGTCTCAGCCTGACTGGGACCTGATGGAATGATATCAACTGTCTCCCCTGGGAGGACATGTAATTATGTCTTGGGGCAATGTGGTGGAGTACGAAGGCATAGCATTTGCTGGAGTACATTGGGAAAAGGTCATTGGAAAAGGTCTTAAGGCGCACCAGTATACACGGTTAATGACTCACAGCACAGCAGTTTACTTCCTTGAAAAGAATCAATAAAAACCATGCGTTGACCCGATTCGGTGGCTCAGTCTATCTCTGAAGGCTGATTCCCTTGGTCTCGCTCTTAAATATTACTTCTGTCTCTTGTTCTTATTCAAATCTGCACCGCCCCTCTCATGTCCCATTTGCCCTTGCCACACTGGACGTGACACACTTTGATATATGGCAACCCCAACCATTTCCAGGGCATTGTTCTAGCTATAGATGGCTATGAAGGAAGCACTATTAGGGCTAAACAAACACCGTTAGTTCTACAAATTGGCCGACTCCCCTCTAAATGATACGCAGTTCATATCTCACCCATACTCAAATACATCTTGAGCATGGACATTCTGGCAGGCCTTACACTTTACACATCAGGGGAATTCAGACTGTGATGCAGTGTGGTGAAGACAATCACCTCGGGACATGCCAAATGGTCTCCGGTGCAACTTGCATCCCCTCATTGCATAGCGAATACCATAGCAATCGCCTCCTGGGGGGAAGAAGAAATAACCCAAAACTATACAGGAGTTGACAAAAGTGGGCATTGTTCACCCAACCCCCAGTGCCTTCAACAGCCCTGTGTGGCCCATGTGAAAACGAGATGGCACTTAGAGGATGACTGTAGATTATCAGGAATTGAATAAGGTAACCCCCACCCCCACCCCCATATGCAGCTGTACCTAATGTCGCTTCCCTCCAATATGACATTGGACAAGCCCTGGGAACATACCATTTTCTCATAGATCTGGCTAATGCTTTTTTCAGTATAGCTAGTCAAGACCAATTTGCCTTCACATGGAAAGAGCAACAACGGATGTTTACTGTCCTCCTCCAAGGCTACCTACACAGTCCCATTATCTGTCATGGTGTCATGGCAAGTGATGTTCAGCTCTGGCCAAAGCCTGTCTCAGTGCAGCTGTTTCACTATAAATTGTTTTGTTTGAAAAGTCATGACACATTTTTGCAATAAAAAACATAGAAAAAATATGCCATGACTTTTCTGACAACCTAATAGATGACATAATGCTAACCTGTGAGTCTCTTTCAGATCTAGAGCAAGCAGCTGGAATGCTGATTCCCCACCTGGATCAACGAGGATGGGCAGTGAACTGTACCAAAGTGCAAGGGCCTGGGTTCTCTGTCAAATTCTTAGGTGTTATGTGGGCGGGTAAGACAAAAGTCATGCCAGAAGCAATTATTGACAAAACACAGTTTTTTCCCCGTCCCCACATCTTTTCCCCAGTTACAGTCTTTTTTGGGCCTCCTGGGCGACCCTTCATCCCCTACTTGGTCAAATCCTTAGGCCATTATATAGACTGGTTAAGAAGGGGTTCCCAGCTCATGCAAAGTTAAATACCCCACCTGGAAATCAAGAGGCAGGCAGCCTCGCCTGGCTGCGCCAGACCCTTAGGACCATCAATTACACCCCTGGAAGAGAAAGTCCCAGCTCATATGCTCTCCTGACAGCTGGGCCCTACCAGGTCCTCCAAATTCAAGGGACTGGGCTACACAGTCTCATGCCCTAGTGAGGCACCAAAAGCAACCTCCTCTTGCAGCTGCCACAAGACCTACCCATGGGAACACACACGGTCTGTTCGCCAAGGCACTGGCAAACCAGGCCTTGGTGGTTGGGGATCTTAGCCCCACAGAGTATTGGTATAGAATAGATTAGTAATATCCCCAACCTTTGTCTTTAATACCCCTCCCATGTCACTACTGACAACCTGGGGCCCACGATAAAGCAGGGCTCCCTATGCATGACCCCTTTTCTGATTGGTTAACCTCACTCACCCACTCCTGGCTGCTCACATTTTGAGATATTGTTGCTTTCCTCCTTGGGCCTGTTACTGTTTCTCCTTTGCTTGTATTGTTGTGGTGGTGTCTGGTTACAATGTACATCTTTAACCGGCAAGAATCTGGGAGCTATGATGAGAGGGCGGGATGTAGGGACCTGCCCACAGGCAGACAAGCTAGCAGGTAATCAAGGTCTCCCGGCTCCATGGGAATGCTGCTGCATGAGAGCAGGTCTCCAGGGCCTGCCAGATGATTTCTCCCACAGAATGCTCTTTGTTTTGCTGGACCTATATAACTTTGCTTCTCTGCCTGTGTGCCCAATGCTACTCCTCTGGCTGGCCGCCGCTGGAGACTCTCCCGAGTCTGTAAGTCTCAATAAACCTGTCTTGCACCCAGCCACCTGGTGTGTTCTCTGGGTTGTGGCTTCTCAGGCACAAATCTTAGAACAACTCAGACTCTGTTGGAACAGAGAGGCAGAAGGTGAAAGTTTCTGCCTGAGCCTCTTTATTAAAAAATAACCAGCTTAAAATAATCAATATCTCAAAAGACATTTTAGGTTGGCAATCTCTGCTTCCCCTCAGAATCAATGATAGAAAACACAAATTGTTTCTCCTAGTGAGGTACACTTTGGATAACATCGGGTTTATCTGAGAAACGCGATATGAACCTATCTTTCGATCTGAGAAAAACAAAACGTTCAATATTGAAGTATTCCTGAGACTTCTAATGTTCCAGAACGCCCAGTCAGAAGCTTTGCATGCCGGGATTTGCAGTCCGGGAAAGAGAGCTTCTAGTCAAGATGGAGGAGTTGCTAATGACGTGTTGAGAGCGGCCCCAGGGGTGTCTAGGTCGCGAGGGGATTGGGCGGCGCGCGGATTCGGCCCGGTGAATTTAAGACCAGGTGTTAAAACCTCTTCTTCCGAGGAAGCTGGGTGCCTTGTAGTCTCGCGAGATCCTGACGAGGCCCAATGGAACGCGGGGCCGGCTTATCACTAGAGGCGTTTGGTGGGGGCGGAGTCTTGCCGGGGGGGTGGGGGGGGTGGGCCGGGAGTCGTTAGCTGCTCAGCTTAGGGGCGTTTGGGCCGAGCTTCGACTGTGAGGAGCAAAGCCGTGGCCATGAAGGAAGAGAAGGAGCATAGGCCTAAGGAGAAGAGAGTAACTCTCTTGACCCCCACGGGAGCCACAGGCAGCAGCGGTGGGGCTTCCGGGGACAGCACCAAAGTGGAAGATAAGCAGGATCGGAACAAGGAGAAGAGAGAGGCGCTGAGCAAGGTGCCTGGCCCGCCGTTGGCCCGTGAGAGGGCGGGATGCGTTCGCCGCCCATGGAGGATGGTTAGGGATGGGGTTGCCCCCTTCCTCTTCCAGTCGACACTTCTGTTTCTTCACCTGTGTGAAAATACCATCACCCTGTCTTAATTTCTCGACCGAAATGGATGGAGCCCCTCCCGGCCAAGCCCCGGGGTGGGAGTGAGGGAAAGGGGATTCCCAGATGAGAAGGGTTTAGATCAGAACTGTGAGATAATGAGAGGGGTGGGGAGCAATAATACAGAAAATGAAGATTTGAAACAGTTGAGGAGAATTATTAAATAGTGAAGGCGCTATCATGGGTGGGAGTAGTTTGTGATAGGAGTGTTAATGGAGGCGAGTTGAGGGAGTATGGTGGAATTAATTGTCTGGGGGGCAAATCGGGTGCATCTTATTTTGGGAACAATGAGGGAATAAGGGGTATTCCTTAGAGTTTTGAATTCTATATGATGAATGAGGAAGGGTTTTGTTTTAGGATGTTGGATGTGGTAGGGAAATATTAATAAATCAAGAGTTTGTGGCACTCACAGACCAGGGTTGGCCTACTAATTTCTTACCACGACATCTATTGGAAAAGGGGTGCTATAAAATGATGCAGAAACCTAGTGAACTGCGGGGCTTCAGGTTAACAGAACCTGAGACTTGCCTTGCTCCAGACAGTTCTCATTTCTAAGAGTTTTTAAAAACTGTGTTACTATATGTTTGATTAATTCTGAACATTAGAAGACTTTTCTCCTGGGATTTTATAAATAATCTTGTCTTTTAAAGCACAGCTTTCTTCAGGGATAGTGATTCATTCAGGTATGACTGAAAATTGATTTGTACTAATTTTATTTTACTTATTCATTTCTGAAGGTGGTAATTCGGAGATTACCTCCCACTTTGACCAAGGAACAGCTTCAGGAACATCTTCAGCCTATGCCGGAGCATGATTATTTTGAGTTTTTTTCTAATGATACTAGGTAAAATAAATAAATAAATAAAGGGGGGGAATAAATGAGAAAGGTTTCTTCCATTCTTCTTTATCCTGTTTTCCATTTGATTTTTGAGCCTGTTTCTTTAATATGTGCATTCTTACAATTCAGCTAGACACCTGCAAGCATATTTACATAATTGCTTTCCTCTCTGCAGTCTGTATCCTCATATGTATGCCAGAGCATACATCAACTTTAAAAACCAAGAGGACATTATTTTGTTCAGGGATCGCTTTGATGGTTATGTATTCCTTGACAATAAAGGTGAGTCCTAGTAACTGAAAGAGTTCCTTTGTCATTTGTGTTTAAGACAATATCTGTATCACGGTGTTTTCTCAATGCCTTGATAGCTTTTCCAAAATCCTGAGTGATAAAATGTGCAGCATTTAAAGACTTACAAATTGATAAACCTATTATAATCTTATACATAGATATGTGACTTTTCACAGTCCTCTGGTATATTTATTAACTTGTTATTTCTGTAGTTTGATCAACTGAATGAAACTGCCAGTTTTCTCCTATGACAAATGTTTTGCCCTGAATTAGAAAATCTGTTGTTTTGACTAATTTACCAGTTTCAGCAGTAATACTCATCAGTACTCTTTGAACTTGTATGGCAAGCTTTAAACATTTACTTATCTTGCTTCAAGGACCAACATTTATTTATTTAATTCAAACCATTTAAGCCAATAGTTCTATGCTTGAATACTGTTTAAAATTCTAAATTGTATGTAATTAAAACCTCAAGCTTGATGATCTCCGACTTTGTATCCAGGAGTCTAGAGGGAAGAAAAACTTCTGCCTTAACTCTTTTTTTTTAAATTTTCTACTACTTGCAACATTTAGCCAGAGAATGTCCTAACTGCCATTTGCTACTTTTCTTTGGCTTTGCAATCATAATGAATGATGTGTCTTTTGTTGAGTTTTGTTTTTTCAATATTACTTCAAAGTTAGTGAAAATGAAAACTTCGTCAGGGAATATGCCTGTAAAAGTAGGATTGCCACTGTCCGACTTTAATTAATCCCCACAAACTAGCTACTTCTCCACGCCAGCAACTTTATCCCAGTAGATATCAATGATTTCCCAGTGACTTAGTCTGAAAATCTCAGAGTTGTGTTAAACTCTTTCCTCCTTTTTATCCCTTACATTTAAACAATTGATGAATCTGTTAAACTTGTTTTTGAATGTCTTATTCATCTAGTATTACTAATAGTTTCATATTTTGTCATTGTCACCTAATGCTTAGACAACCACTGTCTCTAAACTTATAGGATTTTCCATTTTTTCCATTTCTGTATAATTCAGTCTGTTAACTGCCATGAAATTAATCTTTTTGGAAATAGTGATTTAATATTATAATTGTGAAAAAGTCCAAACTTCTTAGCCTGGTAATCTCTCAGGGTCCTCCATAGTCAGGTCTCACTTCTGTTTTCTTCAGCCTGTCTTCCACAATTTCCCTCTACTTTGGTCCAGTTTATCTATTCCTTTTCAAACATATCATTTCTTATCATGTTTCCTCCATGACTGCTTTGTGATGCCTTCTGGTCAATTCTACTTACTTTAATCTGGTTTATGTCTACATGTCAATGGTCTTTACACCTTGTGTGACATTCTCCTATGGGAGGGACCTTGTATATTTTTTTTCCAGTAGTCAACTTTTTTTTTAATTGAGCTATAACTTACATACCTTAAAATTCAGTGGTTTTTAGTATATTCACAAAGCCTTATAACCATCACCAGTATGTAAATCCAGAATGTTTTCATAACCCCAAAAAGAATCCTATATCTTAGCAGCTATCTCTCATTCTTCCCTCTCCCCCAACCCCCACCCCAGGCAACCACTAATCTAATGGATTTCCCTATTCTGGACATTTTATGTAAACAGAATCTTACAATATGTAGCCTTTTGTGACTGGCTTCTTTTACTTATCCTTTTTTTCAAGGTTCATCCATGTTATAGCATTACCTCATTCCTTTATTTTTATTTGCATTTTTAAAAATTGTGATAAAATACACAGAAATAAAATTTACCATCTTAACCATTTTTAAGTGTACAGTTCAGTTGTATTGAGGACATTCACATTGTTGTGAAATCAATCTTCCTTCTTTGAAGACCAAAACTATGCCAATTAACTCCCCATTTCCCTTTCCCTCAGCCCCTGGCAACTATCATTCTATCTCTCTGTTGACCTAGAGGTGGACCATTTTAGGTACCTCTCATATAAGTGGAATTATAAAGTATTTTACTTTTTGGGACTGGTTTATTTCAACTTAGCATAATGTCCTCAAGGTTTCCATGTTGTAGCATGAGTCAGAATTTCATTCCTTTTTAAGTCTGAGTAATATTCCATTGTATATAATACATTTTGTTTATCCATTCACCTGTCAAGGGACATTTGGGTTGCTTCTACCTACTCTTAGCTATTGTTAATAATGCTCTATGAATGTGGGTGTACAAATGTTGAAGTCTTTGCTTTCACTTCTGTTGAATATATACCCAAAAGTGGAATTGCTAGGTCATATAGTAATTCTATTTTAAATTTTTTGAGGAACCATCATGCTGTTTTCCATAGAAGCTGCACCGTTTTACATTCCCACCAGTAATGCACAAGTGTTCTCATTTCTCCAGATTCTCACCAACACATTATTTTCTGGGTTTTTTCCCTTTAATAGTAACCATTCTAATGGGTGTGAGGTGATAGCACTTTGTAGATTTGTATTTCTCTACTGATTAGTAAAGTAATATTTTAATGTTTTCATATGCTTGAGCATATGAGCATCTTTTCATATGCTTTTCTGCCATTTGTATATCATCTTTGGGGAAATGTTGATTCAAGTGCTTTGAACATTTTTAATAGGGTTATTTGTGGGGTTTTTCTTGTTGTTGAGTCGTAGGAATTCTTTATATGTTCTGTCTTTTGACCCCTTATCAGATGTATAATTTGTAAATATTTTCTCCTATTCCATAGTTTGCCTTTTCACTATATAGATTGTGTCCTTAAATGCACAGTTTTTAATTTTGATGTCCAATTTATCTATTTTTACTTTTGTTGCCTGTGCTTTTGGTGTCATGGTGTATTTTTTAAATAACAGCTTCATTGCAATATAATTCACAGACCATAAAATTCACCCTTTATAAGTGTACAGTTCAGTGTTTTTTAGTGTATTCAGTTATGCAGCTGTCACCACAATCTAATTTTAGAACATGTTCATCACTCTAATGAAAAACCCCATACCCACTAGTTGCCAGTCTTCATTCTCCCCACCACTACTCCCGAGTTCTAAACAACCACTTAATCTATCTCTATAGGTTTGCTTAGTCTAGAGATTTCTGATGTATTTTTAAATGAAAATTAGCCGGTAGATTCCCCCCCCCCCACATATCAAAATACCACACTTTAGAAGTGGAATTTAAATGAATGTTTTACTTCCCTGCCACATCTTTTCATGATAAGTATCAATTTGGGGCTCCTTTGATAGCACATTGATATTAGTTGTGCCAGTGTGATTGATGCCTGTTGGGAGACCTTTCTCAGATGACTGCCATCAAAGGAGGCCTAGAAAGTGGTGACTTTAACTCTTGTATCCAGTTGACATTTTCTTTGTTATAGCAAATGTGATATATATTTTTTCTAAACAGGTCAGGAATATCCTGCTATAGTAGAATTTGCACCTTTTCAGAAAGCTGCAAAAAAGAAGACTAAGAAAAGAGATACCAAAGTTGGGACTATCGATGATGGTACAGTATAGCTCTAGTTATGTAATGCTACTGCCATGGGTTTTAAAAAATATTACATTTGTGGGAATTAATTGGACTCCAATCTTTTAAATAAGAGAACATATGGGGTGAAGTTAATAAGAAATATAATTCATTGATGAAAGCTTTGCTTAATTGTTAGAATGGAGGTGGCTTCCCTATAGTTTCTACTCTTTTTGGCTAGTGGAATTTCATTCCTCCACCATAAGCAATACATTGTTGACTATTGAGTAGTAAATGACCTTAAGTTTGTTGATTAAAAGACAATGGGGAAAAATGAGATGTTTCCAAGTACAACTCCTTGAGGCCTCTTACCATTTTTACGATTATTTGACTTGGTTTCCATTTTTATAAGAAGGAAGATTTCTCATTGAAAGCTGTGATGTAAATTTTTATGTACTCAAGTAACTTAATACAAAGTAACTGAAGTGGCCAGTCCTATTTTCTAGGCTTTAAATATGCAGTTAACTGCATACATAGTAGTTACATTGAAGCAAAATACAGGACTTAAAAAACCGGAATAGTTGCCACTTAAGGCAACCTAGATCCAGATTTTGATATCTCTGTAACTTACGCTGAATAAGGGCTTAGCTGCAATATTTTATTGGGTTGTCGGAAAAGTCATGACTCATGTTTGCAAAAGATGGCACTAGTTCATTTTTGGAAGTACTAGAGTCATTCACATCTATTTATTGCTATGTCACTTGACAGCTGACAGTTCTAGCTTCATTCTAAAAAAATTGAGCGATTTGCTTGAGTTTTGGAGATTTTACAACAAGTTGAAGATAGAAGACCAAACTGCATTTTTGCCATATTTTACTGTTTTACTTTCATAAAGGGAAGAACGCATGTCAAGCTTGTTAAAAGTTGCATAAAGTTTATGGTGACAATGCTCTACAAGAACGTCAGTGCCAAAAATGGTTCACGGAAGTCCGTGCTGGTGATTTTGATCTCAATGACACTCCTAATTCAGGGAGGCCCACCAAGGTTGATGACGACAAAATAAAGGCATTGATCAAGTCAAACCCACGTTCCACGACATGAGAGATTGCAGAAATATTGAATACCCATCATTCAAGCATTCACGGCCACCTGAAGAAGCTGGGATACGTAAGCAAGCTCAATATTTGGGTTCCGCATGAACTCAAAGAAGTTCATTTGACAGCACAATATGCTCATTAAATGTGAGGAAAACGATCCGTTTTTGAAGCGACTGATAACTGGTGATGAGAAGTGGATTGTTTACAACAATGTGGTATGCAAACAGCCTTGGTCCCGACGTGATGATTTGCCTCAAACGACATCGAAAGCAGACATTCATCAGAGGAAGGTTATGCTTTCAGTGTGGTGGGATTTTAAAGGTGCTGTGTTTTTCAAGCTCCTACCAAGGAACCAAACAATCAATTCGAATGTGTACTGTCAGCAATTGGACAGTTTGAACGAATCCATCATCCAGAACTGTCCAGAGCTTGTTAATTGTAAAAGAGTCGTGTTCCATCGCAACAACGTGAGACCACACAGACGTTTGATCCCTCGTCAAAAATCACTGGAGCTTGAATGGGATGTGTTGCCACACCCACCATACTTGCCTGACCTTGCACCATCAGACTTCCACTTATTTCACTGTCTTGAAAACTCCTTGCATGGTATAACGTTCAATTCAGATGAGGCTGTAAATCAGCACCTTGTTCAGTTTTTCGCCAATAAAGACAGAGCCTTCTATGAATGAGGAATTATGAAGCTCACTGAAAGATGGCAAAAGGTTATTGAACAAAATGGGTGATATATCATTGATTGATCTTTGTTCTCTATATAAATAAGTGACCTTTGAAAAACATAGACAAAATACGTAATGACTTATCTTGACAACCCAATATATCAGATTGATATTTTAGAATTATCTTGTTTGATTTCCATTATTTACTGTTATAATGGGTATTTTATAAAGAACACAAAAAAGACTCAACACACAGCTGCTTTTGATTATATAATAGATTCAGACCTGGAAGACTAGATCAAGTGACATGCTCCACATTGCATAGAAGTTCCAAATACAAGCAATATAATGACTCAGATGGGTTACCCTGTCTGATACTGGGGCATCCAGGAAAACACTCCAGAAATTAGTACCACCTCCAATGCCATTCTAGGGCATCCCCCTAACTGATCTTTTTGGAACTACTGATTTTCATACATTGAGTCTACTTAAAGTTACATTTACCCATACAGTAATTGGTTATATATATATATATAATATATATATATATTATATATATATACACACACACACACACACACACACACACACACATATATATATATATATATATATATATATATATATATATATAATACATGATATATATAATTATATACATGTAACTGTAACAGTTGTCCCCCTAAGCGTGACTCTGGATAAGCAGAAGAAGTGACTTTCAAAAGCAAACTGTGTCATCCCTGGAGGTTCTCTTCCAGTGTGGTATCTCATTTTCCTTGATACAATGTTGTACCAGCTCCCTTCCTAGTTCTCTAATAGCAGTTCTGAGAGTAAGTAACCAATAAAGCCCTAAATATCTTGTGGCTATAGGTTTATTGTTATTCTTCCATAAAGTAAAAGATTATCTTCTTTGATAAATATCCTAGATAATAATTTCCTATTTTGCTTAAAGTCTGCTATACTTTCTGTTTACTTCAACAATTATTTAGATCCAGAATATAGAAAATTTTTGGAAAGTTATGCTGCAGATAATGAGAAAATGACATCTACTCCAGAAACACTGCTAGAGGAAATAGAAGCTAAAAATAGAGAATTAATAGGTAAGTAGGCAAAAGGAATTAAGGGTAACAGCTTTCTTATCAGCAGACCTGTCTGACTCCCACTTCTGTCACTTGCTAGCTATGTAATCATGGGGAAAGCACTAACTTCTCTGACACTCTGTTTCTTCTGTAAAATACAGATGATAATACCTGCATCATAAGATTATGAGCATGCATTGATTAGATAGGGGAAATTCTCTGTGACCTATTGAGTATCATACAAATGTAACATAATTACAAACAGTTTGAAGACTCATGTGGCACCTTAAGAGGTTGGTAAGCGTTAGAAGATAAATTGGTATTATCTAGTAATAAAAAGCTAGTTTTCCTTAAAAAAATGATCTGAAATGTCAAAAAATGAATTTAGTCACTGCAAAACTGAAAACTTCTTGAGAAATTCTGGCTTGGATGTTGGTTCTACTAGTAAGCTGTCACTACTGTATCAGCTCTAAACAAGCATAGCCTGTGACTCAGGATGCCCACTCCTAGACATTTATCCAAAGGAAGTATATTTTCAACAGCTAGCTATAAGGCTAGATAGCATTGTTTAGACTATTGAAAAATGAATTAAATATCCTTATAAAACTTGATTTTTATTAATGGATGCATAGTAGAAGCCCATCTCTCATAATTTCCTGAGAATAAACTCCCAGAAGTGAAATTATGGGGTCAAAAGGATTAGATATTTTTAACCCCTTCCCCCAGTTTCTTCCCAGATGGACAAATTGATACTCCCATCTGTAAAACAAGAGACTGTCCTTTGCACTTAATTCTCACCAACACTATGAAGTACACTTTTTAAAAGTTTTATATTTTGTATTTCTTCAATTTTAAAAAGGTATTTTATATTTGCAGAATTGGAATACTGTAAAACTTCTTTCCAATAATGTAGTTGTGAACTTTCTGTTCAAGGGGTATATAGTTTTTCCCACCTTGGGCGGTTGGCAGGTGATGTCAGAAAATGAAATCCTTTCTAGGGGTTGATAAGTATTATTAATAATCTGTTTATATTTATGTAGCTAAAAAGACAACCCCACTGTTGAGCTTCCTGAAAAATAAGCAGGTAAACCTTTTGTTTTCTTCCCTCAATACTTTCCTTTCATTGGTTCACATTCTGTGAACATTTTAAGAGCATTGGGATCCTATAAGAGAAATAGCTGCTTTTTCTTACCATTATTCTTTAAAGATTTGGCTCATTGGTGCTCTCCTCTGTGGTTGTTGGACCAAAGAATCACTCTGCAAATCCAGAGAGTCCCTAACTTGTTCCAGAGACACTCTCTTGATTTTCTGAAAGCTTCTGGAAATATAGCAAGGCAGCAGTGGGAGACTTTGATACTAGCAGGCCTTGGTCTTTATTCTCTCTCATATTATGAATGGGATGGAGAAGAGTTTAAGGAGGTAGAATGCCACTGTAGAATGTAGGAAGGAAAGATGATCCAGTTTAGTGGGTGCCCACCATGCCTTTGGGATTGACTAAGTTTGTGGTGGTGATTATTTTGTTTGAAGGCTTATGTTGATGTTTCTTTCTAGAGAATGAGAGAAGAAAAAAGAGAAGAAAGAAGGAGGCGAGAAATAGAAAGAAAAAGACAAAGAGAAGAGGAGAGGAGAAAATGGAAAGAAGAGGAGAAACGAAAAAGGAAAGATATAGAAAAGCTAAAGAAGATAGACAGAGTTCCAGAAAGGGACAAATTAAAGGATGAACCAAAGATTAAGGTAGGAAAATAAACTGACTGCATGTTGCTGAAAATTGCATGTATCTACTTCTTTAAATATGCATGCATCTTGTGCAGTGTAAATACAATTTTTCAGGTTTGTTTTTGTCTGTATTTTTTTTGGTAGGGGGGAGGAATGAACCAACAGAAATCTTTCCTACAATACTAATAGTATTATTTTTTAAGATAATTTAAAAGGACAGTTTACCTATTTCTTCAGTACAGATCTGTTATTTTTATCACTGAAAGTGTTCAAATTTTGGATAATTATTTCTCATTTCTTCATAAATAAGGGCTTAGAGCTGGCTGGCATGAATTACAGTTTTTATTCAGCTTTTCCTGCATATTTGATACATGAAATTGCCTCATCTGTTTGTTTTCCACTGTCTTCAGGTACACAGGTTTCTGTTACAAGCTGTGAATCAGAAAAATGTAAGGACCAAGTACATGATACAGAGCACCTAGTATCATGTCACACAGGTCTTAGTTAATAAGTCCTTTTGGTGGTGGTGGTAGTGTTTCCCGTAGAAAACCCCTTCAGACTGACTTGAGTCTTCTTAAAAGCTAGCCATTTTAAATTCCTACTTTAAAAGAAATCCCAGATGACTTCCTGATGCTCTGCTGTGTACCCAGAAGCTTCAACAATATACATTAGAGGACAACCATGCCTAAATAGCTCATTCTCTTCTTTTTTGTCTGCCTCTCATAACTGTCTGCCTTGCGGAAGTACTAGAGATAATATCCTGCATTATGTGTTTTCCCCTCTCACATGATTCCCACGTTGTCTTCTTGCATCTACCTGGGAATCTGTGAGCAGCAGATTCTGAATAATGTATTGCAGATAGGAAGAGGAAAACCCATATAAAGATCCCAGCCTTGCCGCTTCCCTTCTGAGGGCATGGCTTGGGCAACCTTTGCTCCAGAGAACTTCCTGGGGAACTTCAGAGAAAAATCTCACAAATATGGTAGCAGGGTCTCCTTTTATCTCCTCAAAATTCAGCAGTTTGTGGTTCCCCAGGGCTATCCAGGGCTCATTACTGGTGACACGGGGCTTGGCCACAGGGTGGGGGAAGCTCCCATCTTAATCCTTCTAACAATCTGTCTTCCCTACCACAAGTGACTTGACTTGTGGCAGAAGGTAGAGCCAGCTATGCTAGAGATATCCACTAATGTTCTTATTAGAGTAATGAACATCTTGGCTTCTAACAAAGATGTTCACTAGAGAAATAAGAACACTTCCAATGAAACTTGTACATGGTGTTCTCTCTTTACACTGGCTCCTTCCTAGTGTCCAGTTTGTAATCACCATTTGCAGTGGCTGTCTGTGTGCTGAAATCTTCATGCTTAAATCTTTTGGTGGTTGGCTTTTAGCTTGGTGACTCATATGATGCCTTCACCCTGAGACGAACTTTTGTATGATGGCTTCACTACGAGATTTGAAATTCTTCTGTTTTGCCAAAGAATCTCTCTGAATATCCAACACTTGGGGGTTGAGAGAGATTTGTAGCAGTGGTGTGAAAAAGAAACTGTTTTGTTAGAAATTTGAACTTGATAAAGCACTTTTATTTTAGAGTTGCATTCTGTCATATATATGACATTGAGCAGAGTTCCTACTCAGCAGAGATGGAACTTCACTGTTCTGATGTATGAAGTATTTGGATTTTTAAATAAAATGCCAAATAATTCTTGCTATTCATTTGTCTCTAATGATAATATGATTTTACCATCATAAGTATGTTACTCTCAGGTTCAAGGCAATATTATTCTCGCAATAGATCACTCCTTTGGTGACCAAGTACTACATAAAAACACTCCAACAGTAATGATCTACTTAGCATTTTAAATTTGTGGCATTTTAAATTTGTGGCAAGTTATATTGACATGCTCATTTGCTACAGAAGGCATACTTAGAAGTGTACATTGGTTCACTTAAAGGTTGATACATTTAAAGCCAAAGGAGTCTTGATCGTATTGCCACAAAGTGATTGAACCACTTCATTTGAGTGGATTACACTTTCACATTAATAGTAACCTTTTAGTAAATTACTGCACTGGTGCACTAGTTGTTCACCTGAAAGTTTGAATACCTGCAGAGATAGGGGCCTTCTACAGTCAAAATGAAAAATATTTAGTATATCGTTTTCTTTGATAGACTCAGAAGACAGTGTCCCACCCTTTAATATAAAAATAAACTTGTTCTCTTTAAAGCTGCTCAAGAAGCCAGAAAAAGGAGATGAAAAAGAATTGGACAAAAGAGAAAAAGCCAAGAAATTGGATAAAGAGAATCTAAATGATGAAAGAGCCAGTGGGCAAAGTTGTACATTGCCCAAACGTTCTGATGGTGAACTTAAAGACGAAAAGCCGAAGAGGTTGGTAGGGGAAGGCTCTGTTACGTTTGTTTTCAATGTGTTTCTTCTAGATGCTAGTTTTACTGCTATGTCCTGGACTTATACCTGAATTAAGATAAGCTCTTTTACCAGGGCCAGGGGAATGAGGAGGAGCGGCTTCAGATATTCTATTGGGTCGTCAGGAAAGTCATGACACATTTTTGCATTGGGAAACATAGAAATATACGTCATGACTTTCCCGATGACCTAATAGTGTCTTAATCTGTGTGGATGACTTTTGTTTTTTGTTATTGTTTTTCTTTTTTTTTTTTAAGATTTTTATTGGGGAATTGGGGGAATGGGAACAGTGCTGGGGAACTGGGGGAAGGGGAACATACAAGTTGCTGTCATTTTTGTTCTTCAATCTAGTTGTGGAGGATGTTGCTTCACTGGCCCAAGTTGGCACCGTCATTGCGCTCTTCCCTGGTGAGGCAGATCAGTCGCCGGCTTCTGGACGGCCGCTCACTGCGGCTGCTGGCCGCTCACGCTGGCTGCTGGCCACACACGGTAGCCCATGGCAACCCACCGCCACAGGGGCTGCAGCCTATGCCGCCACCGGCGACTCACGGCAGCCCAGCTCCAGGTTGAGCTGTTGTTCAGCATCTTAGCTGTGGAGGGCAGTGTCACTGGCCCTCATATGTGGGATCCGAACCGGGGCCCTCTGGTGTCCCAAGCCAGTTCTTAACCATCGCGCCACTCGGCTGGCCCCTTTGTTATTGTTTTTCTTTTTTTTTTTTTTTTTTTTTTTTTTTTCTGTTGATAGGATTGCATTTTATTTATTGAGGGATAAAACAGATGGGGGGAGGGGGGTTGTTACTTTGTTATTGTTTTTCAAAATGCTAGTATTTTTTTACTTTGCTCCCAAAGTGTAGCCTCATTGCCAGTGGCCGAGTCAGAATCAGAGTGTTCCTGCATTTGTGATTAGAAGATATTTGAGAGTACATTCTGAGATTGTTTTTCATGCAGACCTGAAGATGAGAGTGGCAGAGACTACAGGGAGAGGGAACGGGATTATGAACGAGATCAAGAGCGCATACTTCGGGAAAGAGAGAGACTGAAGCGGCAAGAAGAAGAGCGCCGGAGGCAGAAGGAGCGCTATGAGAAAGAGAAGGCTTTTAAAAGAAAGGAAGAAGAAATGAAAAAAGAGAAAGAAGCATTTCGGGATAAAGGAAAGAAGACTGAAAGTGCAGAATCAGCGGGCAGCTCAGAAAAAACTGAAAAGAAAGAGGAAGTGGTTAAAAGAGATCGCATAAGAAACAAGGTGCGGCATTTCTTTACACTTGTTTGTTTTCATGAGGATTTTCTTTTCCTGCAAAGTGTAAAGGAAAGGACTCATTGTTTATTATAGAATTTTTAAAGGAAAATTTATTACAGAAAATTTTATTATAGGAACTTTAACTATCTGCAACTTTTTTTCAGTCTTGGTTGGGTCCTTTTATTAAATTATAGAAATGTCAAACACACACAAGAGTAGAGAACAGAATAATACAATGCACCCGTCATTCAGCTTCAATTATCAACTCATGGCCAACCTTCTTTCTGTTCTACCCCATCCCTACCCCTACTGTATTATTTTCAGGCAAACCCTGGATGTATTTTTCTTCTTTAAATATGTCAATATTAGAGATCAAGACTCTTTTTCTTAACATATATAACCCTAATAGCATTTTCACATCAAGGAAATAACAATAATTCCTTAACATCCTACCTACTCTGTTCAGATTTTCCCATTTATCATTTATATCTTTTTTATTGGCTCTAAACAAGGTCCACAAATTGTATTTGCTTGAACTATTTCCTTAAATCTCTTCTAATATAAACAATTTTCACTCCTTTTCTTGTCCTACGTTTATTTGTTGCAGAAACAAATTTGTTCTACAGAGCTTCTAACAGTCCATATTGGCTAATTACATCCCTGTGGTATCATGTAATATGTTCCTCTAGCTTCTATATTTCCTTGAAAACTGATAGTTATATCTAGGGAAGGGGTCAGCAAATTTTTTTCTATAAAGGGCCAGATGGTTAACATTTTCAGCTTTATGGGCCATATGGTCTCAGTCACAACCACTAAGCCCTGTAGAAAAGCAGGCATAGACAATATGTAAAAAAATGAGAGCATGGCTGTGTGTCAGTCAAATTGTATTCACAGGCAGTTGATCTTCTGGCCTGCCTGCTGCCAGCATTTTGGGAGTGTACTATCCTCTTTGAGTAAATTCACCACTTGCTTGGCTTAAAAAAATTTATTCACAAAAATAGGCAGCACCTTACCTAGAGGTCTGAATATATTTTTAGGCTCAATTTTTGGCAAGAGCACTTCATAGATGGTGGTGTGCACTTCCTGTATATCATATCAGGAAGCATATAATGTTTGGGCGTCCTCTGAGTGTGATGTTATGATCGATCAATAGCAGTTATATTGTGGTTGTGTAATAGGATGTCCTAGTTCTTAGGATATACAAGATGAAATACTTAGGGATGAAGGGTCATGATGTGTGCAACTTACTGTCAGTGTTTCTGTAAATAATAATGTGTACATAAATGTGTGTACATTCACACAAATACTAGAGACAGAAAAAGCACATGTGGCAAAATGTTAAGAAAGGTGCTAAGTATTCATTGTTTAAGGTTTGCAACATTTCTATAGATTGAAATTTTTTTTTAAAGATTTTATTGGGGAATTGGGGGAGGGTAACAGCACTGAGGAATCGGGGGAAGGGGAACAGACAAGTTGCTGTCCTTTTGTTCTTCAGTCTAGTTGTGGAGGACGTCGCTTCACTGGCCCATGTTGGTATTATCATTGTGCTCTTCCTGGGTGAGGCAGATCAGTCGCCGGCCTCTGGACGGCCGCTCACGGTGGCTTTTGGCAGCTCACACCAGCTGCCAGCCACTCACACTGGCTGCCGGCCCACGGTAGCTTATGGCAGCCCACTTTAGCAGGGGCTACAGCCTACACCATCGCCGGGGACTCATGGCAGCCCAGCTCCAGGTTGAGCTGCTGCTCACCATCTTAGCTGTAGAGGGCAGTGTCACTGGCCCTCATGTGGGATCCGAACCGGGGCCCTGCTGCTCAGAGCTGGTGTCCCAAGGCAGCTCTTAACGAACGCGCCACAGGCCGGCCCTACAGAATGAAATTTTTTTAAGATAAAAAGTTGAAAAACAACTGATCAATAGTTTCAGGTACTATAAGCCTGATCCATCTATTAAAAAAATTGTATCAGCCTTTCTCCTAAAGATTTTGCTTAGATTAATTATTTCATGGGGAGGTGGAAAATGGTAATATACGAATTCTGCCTTTCCTGTTGTATTTATTATCTGATGTTCTTCTGTAAAGAGGCATTTCCCTCATCAGCTGTTTGGTTAGCCTGAAATTCAGTTTACGCAGGAAAGACAAGATAAACACTTTATTTACCAGTATTCAGAGTAATGAGTTGGTGTCCCAGCAACTTCTAGGGGTTATCATTGAGTTTTTTTGTTTAATCTTTAAGAACTCGTGGATTTAGAAATGCTTGGTGTATTCCAACTTATATTATCAGTTATTGTCTTTGTTGATGTTTAAATTGTCCTATCTTTGCACAGCGGGAGCCCTATCACCCACTTCTTTAAATACTATGCAGGAGTCTCATCTGTTTTAACATTTCATTTGGTGAAAACAGTGAAATATTTTGCTGGAATTATTCAATTGAGAATAATGCTTTGAGGCTAACTTTCATACACCAGGGAGATGGGGTAAGGAAGTCTTATATAATTTTTTGTGAATTCTGAAAAAGGCCTATACATTTAAGTTTTCAAGGATCATATTGTCATTAAACCAAACACATTACCTGAACTGTGAGCTACATGATGAGTTTATTGAAGATTATTTAGGAGTCTGAGATCTAAAGTGCCACCTAGATAGAGTCTCAAGCTGGGGTTCCATTGCCATAACTGAATTAAGAAACAGTCATGTTTGTGGCAAGTTACATGGGGTCTGCACGCATAAGTCCAGGGAGGTCTTGATTTAAGACTGCACTCTTTGTTATTGTTGTTACTCCTAAGATTTTTTTATATGGTGGTGCATTTTAAAGTCAATTTACTGATGGGGAGGGCAGAGAGGCAATGGCTGTGATTTCTAACTAAAAAGAAAATCAAGCTGATTCAGTTAGTCTTGAGGTGATTAAGAAAATTAGGCAGTAGGTTTATCAAAAATTTAACTTAGTCATATAAAATAATACTTATGAAATGGTTGCTTCTCTTTGGAGATAGGGGAAAGGAAGCAGGCAGTTAGAAGCAAATTAACCATCAACACTGTCAAGTACTGTGCCCTCATATTTTTGGTCTTGTATGAGTTGTTTTTGGTATATATCAATACATAACTTATAACTCTGAAAATTCCCTGTAAACACTTAATAGCAATGTTGTAACACTAACATTTCACTTTATTTTAGGATCGCCCAGCAATGCAGCTTTACCAACCAGGAGCTCGAAGCCGAAATCGACTCTGTCCCCCTGATGACAGCACCAAGTCTGGAGATGCAGCAATAGAACAAAAGCAGGAAAGTGGTATTAGCCATAGAAAAGAAGGAGGAGAGGAGTGATAAGTCCAAATGGCCGGAGGTGTCCTCCTGACTATCTAGGCAGCCAAAGAGCATCTATTAAGCAATCCAGAAGTGCCTCAGGGCAAAGGAATAGAGAGAGAAAGGGGTCGCTGTGCTGGTAGGGTACACTGTGGAGGAGTATGTTTTGCGCCAAAGCAGGAACCTGATTGCAGGTTCAGATTGGAAGTACAATTTCATTTTTTATGCAGTTCCTACACATTAACTTTAAAGCGTCAGACAAAGATGAGGGAGAGGACTTGCATTGCAATTGGCAGGTAGAAAATGTCAGTGAAGACTTAATTAGGTATGACAAGAGAAGAAACCAGAAAGCTGGCTCTAAAATGAAATGGTTTTGTTAGTCCTGGATTGAATTTTCTTAATTTGATTGGAGCAGAGTCACTCTGAAGTTTTGTTCAGATCTAGTTAGATTCACTGTTGGTGATAACTGTTGGCTTTGTGTAGCGTAAAAGCAACACGCATGGATTTGTAATACAAGTACAGTAAAGGGTGTATCAAATGCTCACTGATGCAAGATTTAAATAGTCATGTCATGTCTATATCCTGTGTCCTAAAATTTTAGAATTAGTTTTAGATTTTTGTTTGCTTATGTGAGCTCGGCATAATGAATATTTTTAGACATCTCCTTTTGCCTTTAGCAATTTTTATATTAATAGGAAAATTTAACTTTGGTTCTTGACAATCCAGTGTTTGTTTTACCTTAGGTCTCATGATATGAATGCATGCCCTGTCCAGGAAGGAAACTGCACCAATATTTTTTCCTGTTTAAACAGCAACTTTCAGTTTTAGCTTGTTTTGCATTGGTGTCAATAAATATCAACATCACTCAAGTATGAAGCTAAGTGTGTTTATTAACTTTACTAAATAGCTATTAGTTTTGAGAAATTAAATTTGATACTGAATTAACCTCTTGGGGATTTTGAAAGGGGACAAATGGTATTTGTTTCTGCTTTCACTAGCATTCTGCCTGTATTTTTCCCACCAACAAGATCAAATCATGGTTTCTTACTCTTGTTCCATAAGAACCAAAATGTTGCACAACATCCTTGAGCTGCTGCCTAATCCTCATCCTGCCAGCTCCTCCTAACGTGGTGTCAGTTTGCCTTTATGTAATAAGTCACTGCTTTATGTTTTCCTTAGCTTGTAGAAGCCAATATTCCAAGAGTCAGGTAAAGAGAAAGAGCCCTCGAAGATGATAGAGAATGGTCCTCAATTGGTGGACAGATTACTAAAAGAAGGGAAGGGAAAATTTTAAGGAGGAAAATAGCTGGCAGTGTCCCATGCCACAGAGAGGTTAAGGAAGTTAAGAAGTGTGAAGTGTCCATTGTCTTTGGCAGTATTGAGGTCATTAGTGAAATACAGCCCCACTTGGAGGCAGAGGTTAGAGGAGCTGGTCTTAGGAGAAGTGATGCTCTGGAACCATCATTCATGAGTTGGCATCACTTGCCTCCTTACCCAGCCTGGGGCCTGTTGCCAGCCCTCATAAGACTTGTTTTCACATCAGCATCTCCCTCTTTTATTCTACTTGCTTTGCCAGTCCAACCTGGTAAACTACTTTCTGACCCCCCTTAAATTTCTTCTACTCATTTATGTATTCATTTGGCAAACATTTACTAATCACTGACTGTGTCCGGCCCTTGAGGTCAAGGACTCAAACAAGTCCTTGTTCTTTTTATTTTATTTTATTTTATTAGATTTTATTGGGGAAGGGGAACAGCCAAGCTGTTGTCCTTCAATCTCAGTTGTTAAGGGCCCAGCTAGCTCAGATCCAAGGCCAGTCGCCATCTGGCTGCCTGTCGGCAGCTCGCAGCTGCTCAGCTCAAGGTGCCGTGTTCAATCTTAGTTGTGGGTGGGCAGAGCTCACCATTCCATGCGGGAGTTGAACCAGCAACCTTGTTAGGAGCATGTGCTCTCACCAGCTGAGCCATCCTGCCACCTGTTGGTAGCTCAGCGGCAGCTCAGCTTGGGCACAGCTCACTGGCCCATGTGGGAATCGAACTGGCAACTCTGTTGCTCAGAGCTCGCATTCTTTTTTTTTTTTTAAGCTGAGCCATCCTGCTACCTATTGGCAGCTTAGCGGCTGCTCAGCTCGGGCCGGGCATCGAACCGCTGTTGCTCAGAGCTCAAACTCTTGAGCGAGCTCTTAACCAACTCAGAGCTCGCATTCTTAATCAACTGAGCCACTCGGCTGGCCCATTCTGTTAGGTTTACGGCTCCTAAACAAAACTTGCACAAAAGATTTTCGTTCCAGAGAATTTATGACCAGACCTGGGACTGTCTCTCAAGAGATCAGCCCCTAAGTCTTGGTGGGTAAGGAATTTATAGCTGAAGCTGGATACAGAAGCAAAAAAAAAGCAGTTAGTGTGTAAAGAGGAAAAAAATGGTTAGTTTATCTTATTTTAACAAACTATAAAACACAGTTAGGTTATTATTTTTAACGAGCTAATACATAACTTGCTTATCTTCTTGACGGGCTATAGATCATGACTTGTTTATTTTTTCCTAACAAGCTACCCAATTTATCTTTTCCCTAACAAGTAAGCTATAAAGCATACCTAGCTTATCTTTTTCTATTCTCTTGACAAGATACTTTGCTAATTTTTGCTGAAGTAGAAGTTTCTTTCATTCCTCTGGGCGGGGGCCCTAGCCTAGGGTCTGGGCCTGGGTCCCTACATTCCCCACTGGTCTTATATAGGGAATCAAATTGTTGATTCAAAGTCCTGGAAGGGATTAAAAAAACAAATAAACAAGCAAATAAAAAAAGAAAACAGAACAAAGTCCTGGAAGGGAGCATTATTTGTAGTCATGTGACCAGGGGAATTACCGTTAAAGTGCTGGGGAGAGTGTCCATAGAGAAAACATAGTACCTTTAGGGAACTTGAAAAGTAAACAGTATATAAATAAGTATTTGACAAGGGCAACCCTGTTATAGGACAACAGTGAGCCTTAAATATACCTTTAAAATTACAATCTGATATAAATGGTAAAGTAAATAACAACAAGTATACAGTCTATTTTTTCTAAAAATACAGAAACGCGAACGCTATAAATTGAAAAAGACATTAAGTAACAAAACAAGATACCCTAAATACTAACGATAATCTACTGGTACAAATGTTTTGATGATCGGCAACAGTCTAGTCCGGGTCGCCTGGAAGGCCTGGAGAGACCGAACTAAAAAGCGGCTAGAGACTTTAGACAAAATTTCAACCCCAAACCAAGGGGAAAAGCGGGGAGCAAGTCTGGCTCCCCAACACCAGTCTTTAAAACAAATTTACCAAGAGTTTCCCTATCCGTCTAACCTGCCCTGAGCTCTGCGGCCGATATGTATAGTGAAATTTCAAGAAACATGGAGGGCCCTGGCTAGTAACCAAGAGATGTCAGCCATGAAGGCCGGACTGTTGCTAGACCCCAGGCACCTGGGTAAGTAAAACTAGGGGATGAGTCCCCGCAGAAGTCCCCCAGTATAAACAAGGTATGTTAAGGTGATGTCCTGAGTCAGGGCAGAGGCCCAGGACCCTGAGGATATCTGTATTACCGATAAGTAGCCAGCCTGAGGAAGACAGGCCGTGCCAGGGCCGTCGTAGTGTCTCCTCCCCTGGGAAGACTGGCTGGCAGGGGAAGGAGTCCGGCAGTGAGGGAAGGAGGGGAGGCGAGAAAGTTCTGTCCCAGGGGCTGGAGGGAGAGTGTGAGTTTTTATCGCCGGCGCTGCGCCTCTCTGCGGGGTTTTTGCTGGCTGAGTGAAGGATAGGTTTTAGTTTACTCCTCGCCCTTACCTCCTACTGCGGCTGTTTCTTTGGGAGGGGTCTTAGTCGTCTTCTTCCTGGTGCCGCGAACTGGGCTGGAAGCTCGAAAGGGGCTGTCTCGTCCTCTGTCCTGGGGATCTCCCCTACGAGCTGAGTCCTCTTCCCGTTACACTCCCTGGGATGAGGGCTTGGAGAGTTGAATGATACTTAGTGTCCGCGCGTAGTCTTGCTGAAGTCGCTGTTCCGCTGGTAGCGGCTGGGTTTGTATGGCCGGAGGAATGTGACAAGGTAGCCCGGAGAGGCTTGGATCCCGGGAAGCGCCATCGCGCCCGGCATATGAGAGTCTTCCTGGCGTCGGGTTGGGCCGTAGGCGGCGCAGAGCCGGGAACGTTGCAGCTGGGGGTGCCCTGGGCCTGAGTCCTAGGGCTAGTCGTATCCTCTCCTGTCCCCCAGGCTCCCGCTCCGCAGAGTCTGGATGTCGAGTTAATGAAGCTGAGCAGGTCGTGGGTCCTAAGTGGCCTCGCGTAAGTCCTAGCCCGTCTAAGGAGCCCCGAAAGCCGAAGGGGATGAGCGGGTGTGTGTTGAGGAACGCGACCTGTGCCGTACCTTCTGGGTGATTTTTAGGAGTTTAGACCTATTTCCCTGAAACTTTTTAGTTTTTGGAGTTATTTTTTAATGCCTGGGGCCGACTGGAAAATGAATGTTCTGGTGTTGAGTATCCAGGCTCCCCTTACTGATATCCGTGGTGGGGTCCTAGCCGGATGCTGGGTTGGAATATATAATAATACCCCCCAGGCTCTTAGACTCCCCTAATATCCCTGCTCCTCTTACCCGCCCCCCCCCCGCGCTCTAATCCTGGGGGGCTACATTACCCTTTCCCCTTCCCCACCCCCCAGAGAGCAAGCTCCCTTCTCTTATTGCAATATTAGAAATGGCGCCAGAGGCAGTCTGAAGCGGCGCGGGGTGCAGCGCCGGGGGTCGGCAGGCATGAGTCACGCCGCGTGTACATTCACCCTCCGCTTTGCCCGTACCCCCGTGTATATATACTTATATATTTTTTTTTTTTTCGCGCCGGGCACCCGCCCGCCCGCCGGCCGCTCCGGCTACACTTTGGGCACGGGTGAGGCTGCCAAGAGCTGGGGTCACTGCAGGCCGAGCCCCCGTCGCCGTTGGGCTGGCCGACGGAGCCGGGTATGGCGTCAGCGCCCTTACCTCTCGGCCTCGCGCGACTTGGCTTGTTCCTAGGAGGCGGCGGCATCGGCTGTTTTTTTCCGTCTCCCAGAGGATACCCCGGCGGGCATTGCCAGCGGTCCCCGATGCTCCGCAGCCTCGGACTGGCCCGGAAGGATTTTATATATATATATATATATATATATATATATATATATATATATATATATATATATATATATATATATATATATATATATATATATATAACTCTCGGCAAAGGAACCCGGGTCCCGCAGCACTCCCTTGCCCGCCTCGCCCCCGATATCAGCCGCTTCTGGCTAAGGAGGAATCGGGGCAGAGTAACCCCGGGGGCGCACCCGGGGGCAGGGCTCTCAGCGGGCTGCGGCTTATTATAGGCACAGCCCTGGCTGGCAGCGCGGTGGAGGCAGCCCGGGAGTGGGACGCAGCGGGCCGGCTTCGGGCGTGGGGACTGGGTCCGCTGCTCCGAGGCAGGCGTGGCAGTAGCGGCAGCTGGTCCCCGCCTTCGAGGGGACCGCGGGACTCTGTAGCCCAAACTCTGAGCAGTTTCCAGGCAGCAGACGCCCTGCGGCTCGGGAAGGGAAACTTCTACTGGGCCCAGAGCCTTGCTCCGCATTTTGTTGAGCCTGGCGCGCTGTCTTCTGCACCTTTTCAGGATTGTAGCTTCCTCCCTCGCTTGGGGGGAGGGGGGGGTAAAGCCCGCTGGGGAAGGTTGGAGTGGGGAGTGGGCTTATACGGGACCCAGCTCTAGGCAAAGCGGCTTCCGAGCTGGAGTCGGGGCCGTAGCTGGAGTGCAAGCCCAAGTTAGGGCCGCCAGTGCCGCCACCGCTGTCCCGGTGGATTGAGAAGAGCGGTGAGCTAAGCAGGGCGAGGCTGCCCAAGATGGTTGGGGAGTGCTTTGGAGGAGGAAGGGGGCTTAGGCACGATGGAGTCAGGAAAGCGTCTGGGGAGTCCTGGGACTCGCGCGACTAGTATCGTTCCAGGGGAGGGAGTCCGGATGGTTCAGGGGGCTAGCTATTTAGGTGGTTTCTGAATTAATTTTCTTAACATTAATATAAGGAAACTGGTCAGGGTGCCCCGGGCATCTCAGGATGACGTCCTGAGTAATGGCCTTGTTAAAGGTGCCAGTAGGGCCACCCGATATTGAAAGTGGGCTAGTTGATTTGCAGAAAGTTCGGAGACGAACTCAAGAGAAACATACGCCGTAGTTTGCTTTTTTTTCCTGTGAATAAACGTTATGGAAACAGTTTAAGATGTACTCCAAAGGAGAAGAGGGGAGAGACTGAGAGTTACCCATCTCTCAAGAACAAAAATTAGACGGTGAAGGGAAAGACAAACAGGTTACTCAGTAAGAGACTAGCCGATTAGAAGGAGAACAAAGACGAACATGGCGCCAAAACAGAGAGAGAGACAGCCAGACCCCCTCCAGTAATCCAGAGGGGAGGACCAGGAGTCACGGAACGCAACGCGACTCAAATCTGACCCAAACCAGCAGGAGACTCGCTGCCGTCGCAGGGTCCCCCCGAACTTAAGGGCGAAAGCCGCGTCCGGCACCCTTGAAGTTCCCCCAGACATCGCGATTTCAGACCAGATGAGGCCAAAGAGACCTCTTACCTTCGAAGGATTTCCCGCATAAAGTCTCTGGAACGAAGGGGACTGCTGCAGAACCCGCACTCCACTCCCGGGGATGTCGACTTAATTGTCGGGGTCCTGGAACTTCATCAGGTCGGCCGCCCCCTGACAAAAAGTCGGCAAGCTCCGAGGGCAGAGGCTAGTCCGCAGTCCTATCTCGTTGGCGCCTCCAAAATGTTAGGTTTACGGCTCCTAAACAAAACTTGCACAAAAGATTTTCGTTCCAGAGAATTTATGACCAGACCTGGGACTGTCTCTCAAGAGATCAGCCCCTAAGTCTTGGTGGGTAAGGAATTTATAGCTGAAGCTGGATACAGAAGCAAAAAAAAAGCAGTTAGTGTGTAAAGAGGAAAAAAATGGTTAGTTTATCTTATTTTAACAAACTATAAAACACAGTTAGGTTATTATTTTTAACGAGCTAATGCATAACTTGCTTATCTTCTTGATGGGCTATAAAACATGACTTGTTTATTTTTTCCTAACAAGCTACCCAATTTATCTTTTCCCTAACAAGTAAGCTATAAAGCATACCTAGCTTATCTTTTTCTATTCTCTTGACAAGATACTTTGCTAATTTTTGCTGAAGTAGAAGTTTCTTTCATTCCTCTGGGCGGGGGCCCTAGCCTAGGGTCTGGGCCTGGGTCCCTACAATTCAAGTCCTTGTTCTTGAGGAACCATGGCCCAGTGGTTGTACGAGACACCCTGAGCACAATGCACTATGTGAGAATGGCAGTGGTGGCATAGCCTGCTGTGGGAGTCTCCTGCTCCTAAGCTACCAAGTGTTGCTGGAGAAGATCTCTAAACCAGATCAACTGGTGAGACTACAGGAAGGCCCTCCTTCCTGCTGAGCCATTTTTAAAATCCATCTTGATTTCCTTTTCCACAGTGCCACCTTTCTTTCTCTAGTTTACTTCCTTGCTCTTTGTGCCAGGAGAGGAGAGTGAGGAGAACTTCCTCATAACTCTGATTTCATGTTCTTAATTTTTAAAACTATGCTGTAAACAATAGAACAGTAAGAATTCATTCTGTTGGCCTACTTTTCTTCAGACACAGGTTTAATTTCTCTGGAAATAAAGACAAGATGGAGGGAGACAGCTCAGACCTGGATATCTGAACATTCATTGAACACCTCCTATGTGTTGGCACTAAGACTGTGATATTGAGTACGGCCCTGCCCCCATGATTCTTAACAGCCATGGGGAGTTGGCTGCTGTGGTGGAAACAAGTGATGCTAAGGGAAGTAGACAGGAAAAATTCAAGAAGTGAGGGCAGTGGGAATAGGTATCTCCAGGGCAGTGAAAAAAAGAATGATTGTGTATTCATGAGGCTTTCATACCTTCAAAATCAGGAGCCACACCCTCTTGCCCCAGCAGGCAAACACAAGGTAGTCCTGAGGCAGTAAATTAGATTATAAATTACTATCTAACTTTACAATGGTAGTCACAGATGTTACCTTTACACTAATTCCTTAAGAGAAAAGTTAGAGGAATTTTGTAAACTTTTGTTGGTATATAGAGATTCTGTATATGTTTTTATGGGGGCTGCCCAGTATTTACTGTCTCCAGGGCTGTCCTCTACACCACAAAAGTTTATTATAACCATTTATATCATTAAAGAAAGCAAGATAGGGCCGGCCTAGTGGCGCCATGGTTAAGAACTGGCTTGGGACGCCAGAGGGCCCCGGTTCAGATCCCACATATGCGGGCCAGTGACACTGCGCTGCATAGCTAAGATGCTGAACAACAGCTCAACCTGGAGCTGGGCTGCCATGAGTCGCCAGCGATGGCATAGGCTGCAGGCCCTGTGGCAGTGGGTTGCCATGGGCTACCGTGTGTAGCCAGCAGCCAGTGTGAGCGGCCAGCAGCCACAGTGAGCGGCTGTCCAGAAGCCGGCGACTGATCTGTCTCGCCCGGGAAGAGCGCAGTGATGGTGCCAACTTGGGCCAGTGAAGCAACGTCCTCCACAACTAGACTGAAGAACAAAAAAACGACAGCAACTTGTCTGTTCCCCTTCCACCAATTCCCCAGCACTGTTCCCATCCCCCAATTCCCCAATAAAAATCTTTAAAAAAAAAAAGAAGGCAAGATAGCAAAAATAGGCTCACACTGGTTGAATTCATGGAAAGTATATATTGACAGGTACATACATAGGATTAGCCATCCTTAGAAATCTCAGAGAGTTCATTTATTCAGTCACAAATATTTATTAAGTTCCTACTACAAAGGAGAAAGTATGTGAAAAGGCCCTGGAATTAGGAGTGTTCCTAGCCTGTTCAGGAATGGTAGAGGCCATTATGGCTGAAGTAGAGCGAGCAAAGGGAAGAGTAGTCAAAAGGGATGGAATCAAGTCAGAAAGCTAATGGGCAACATCCTCTAAGTCAGCGGTTCTCAACCTGTGGGTCGCGACCCCTTTGGGGGTCGAACGACCCTTTCACATGGGTCACCTAAAACCATTGGAAAACAAAAAGATATTTACATTATGATTCATAACTAGCAAAATTACAGTTATAGAGTAACAGTGAAAATAATTTTATGGTTGGGGGTCACCACAACATGAGGCACTGTATTAAGGGGTCACAGCATTAGGAAGGTTGAGAACCCCTGCTCTAAGTCATAGTAGGATTTGGACCTTTATTCCATATGAATACAGGAACTATTGCAAAGTTTTCAGCAGAGGTGTGATATAATCTGATTTAATATTTTAAAATAAAAGGATCACTCTGGCTGCTGTATTGAAAACAGACAAAAGCCAGGAAAGGATAGAGGGATGGGGAGAAGTTAAGCTAATGTAGTAATGTAGTAGAAAACTAATGGTGGCTTGGACCAGGGTGGTAGCACTGGAGGTAGTCAGACGTGATCAAATTCTGATATTTTTTAGGTAGAGCCAACAGAATTTGCTGACTGACCAGATGTAGGGTGTGAGAGAGAAGAGTCAAAGATCACTTAAGCAACTGGAAGAATGGAGTTATTGAGATGGGAAAAACTGCATGAGAAATGGAGCGTGAAGGGTTTAGAGGGAGGTGTGAACAGAGGTCTGGGGCACTCAAGCATTTTGACATGAAATGAAGAACCAGAAAAATATTCTGAATTAGCAGTCAGAAAAGATATGAAGAAAACCAGGCACGTGTACTATCCTGCAAGCCAAGTCAAAGAACTATTCCATGGAGAAGTCAAATAAGATGAGATGAGAGAAATTAACTTAGGATTTAGCAACACAGAGGTCACTGGTGACCTTAAGAACAGTTTCAGTTTGAGTGCTAGGTGAAAGCCATCCTGAGAGGGTGGGCACCCACTAGGATGGCTATATTTTTTTTAGTGGAAAATAAACATTAGCAAGGATGTGGAAAAACTGGAACCCTCATACACTGCTAGAGGGAATGTAAAATGAAATGGTGCAGCCACTGTGGAAAATAGTCTGACAGTTATGCAAAAGGTTAAACATAGTTACCATATGACCCAGCAATTCCACCCCTAGGTATGTACCCCAAAATAATCAAAAACAGGTACTCAAGCAGATAATTGCACACTAGTAATTACAGCATTATTCGCTACTGCCCAAAAGTGAAAGCAACCCTAGTGACCATCAGCTGATAAATGAATAAACAAAATGACACGTCCACACAGTGGAATATTATTAAGCCATGAAAAGGAATGATGTACTGGCAAATGCTAGACCATGAAGGAACCCTGAAAACATGCTATGTGAAAGAAGCTAGATACAAATAACCACATAATGTATTATTCCATTTATATGAAATATCTAGAATACACAAATCCATAAAAACAGAAATATTGGTAGCATAACACTAGGGGGTGGGGGAGGGGGACAAGGGGAATGGAGAGTAACTGCTAATGGGTACAGGTTTCTTTTTGGGGTAATGGAAATGTTGTGGAATTAGATAGCAGTGGTGGCTACACAGCCTTGTGAACATACTAAAAACGACTGAATTTTACACTTTAAAATGGTGACTGTTATGGTATATGTGAATTATATCTCAAAAAAACAGGAGAGAAATTGGAGACAGTAAATATAAACAGATCTGTCAGAGTTTTGTAGTAAAGGAAAGCAGGGAAAGGAGCAGTAGTCGAAAAGGGATCTGGGGTAAAGAGCAGGTTTTTAAGATGGCAGAGATGGCCAACTATTTATTTGTATGTTGATGGGGACAATCCAGTGAAAAGCAGGGACAGGAAAGGAAAGCTTGCCAGAGCAAGGTTCCTAAATAGGTGACAAGGGTTAAACAAGGGCACAAAAATCAAAAGGTTAGCTGTAGCACAAACACTTCATCTGGAGTGACAGGAGGAAGGCAGAGGATTCTAATGCAGGTGCTGGTAGCTGAGATGTGGTAGGTGAGTTAGGGAAGTTCTCCTGTGATTACTTAAATTTTTTCAGTGACTAGGAACCAAGGTCATCAACTGAGAGTGAAAATAGGAGGAAGGGTTGCAGGTGTGAGGAGAGAGGAGAGGTTGGAAACAGTCATCTAGGCCAAGGGTCATCAAACTGGTACAAACCCAGCCATTGCCTATTTGTGTACAGAATGCAAGCTGAAGATAGTTACTGTATCTTTTTAATGGTTGAAAAATCAAAAGAAGAATAATATTTTGTGACACATGAAAATTCTACAAAATTCAACATTTTAGTATCCACAACTAAAATTTTATTGGAACCCAGTCACACCCATTTGTTGACATATTGTTTAGCTGCAATGGCAGTTGGACAGTTGCAACAGATGCTGTATGTCACCTGCAAAGTCTAAAATATTTACTATCAGGAAAAGTTTTCCGGGCCCTGGTCTAGGCCCTTGCTACTCAAAGTGTGGATCCATGCTCCAACATCAGGCACATCACCTGGGAAGTTGTCAGAAATGCAGAATCAGAATCTATATTCTAACAAGATCCCCAGGTGAGTCATGTGCACATTAAAGCTTGAGAAGCACTACTCTAGGAGAATGGGAGAGTGGCTAGACTAAATAAATGTAGGGTTTTGAGGCAGCATCAAGGGCCCACTTGAAGTCAGTGTTCATGAACCTGAACTGAGGCCAGTCAGTTTCCTCCGGCTTCATTCAGCTGCCAAAGAGGCAGGTTGGTGGATAGGTGGAGATTTGGATTTACCAGAGTTATGGTTTCACCAAGCTAGTACAAGAAAGGGAAACGTGTATGAGCGAGTGGTTGATATAATTTATTTAAGTTAAGTAAGGAGGGAAGAAGAGACATGGAGGGGCGGTAGAGAGAAAAGGGAAACGGTGATGGGTTCAGTGGATTAATGGTCCTGGTGAGGTGGAAATGTCGTTAGAGTTGGCATATTAGAGGAACTGCACAGCAAGGAAGCAAAAAATGGGATAATGCCAAGGTTGAAGGTATGGCAAGGGAGTGAGTGGCTGAAGTGTGGTGGAGGCTAAGATCAATGGAAGAGCGGAGGCCAAGGGGCTGGAAGTATCTGCGTGAATATCGAATTCACCAAGAATTGTGGCAGGAGGAGTGTTTGAAAGAATGATAGTAAATCAGGAGCTAAATCTGCAAGGAGTGAGATGGAGAGACTCAGGGACTGGTAGGCAATTACAATGAGAAAGCATCCTGGCGTTGGGACTGTAGCAACAGCCCCCATGGGTCTCCTTGTTTCAACTCTTCCCTCTACCCCATCTGGTCTCCACACTGCTGCCCAAAGGATCTTTCTAAAATACTTATATAATTGCCACTTACCCTTCAAAAGCTTTCAATGGCTCCCATTTGCGTTCAGCAGTCATTTTGAAACTATACTCTGAGAAACTCTCTTAGCGGGACAGAAGTGCTTCAGGGGCTTCCCAGACAAGAAGTGTCCAGGCCAAACAGTGAAGATGTGAACTACCCTGTTCTTCTATTTTGTCTGTTTGATATATTAGAGTTCATTCATTCATCAAATATTTACTGAGCACCTACTGTGTGTAAGGCACACTATTCTAGGCTCAGGGAATACAGCAGTGAACAAACACAATTCCAGACCCTCATGGAATTTACACTGTAGGGAGGGAGTCAGACAATGAAGAAAGAAAATATATGTTATATCAGATAAGTTCTACGGAGAAAAATAAAGTAGGAGTAGGGGTAGGGAATGTTGAGTGGAGGACAAAGGTTGCAATTTTAGATAGATAAGGTGGTTAGGGAAAGCCTCACTGACAAGGTGACATGTGAATAAAGACCTAAAGAACTGATGGAGGAAGTTTCCAGGTAGAGGGAACTGCAGTGCAAAGGCCCTGAGATGAGAACATAACTGGCCAGTGTGGCCAAAGCAGAGTGAATTTAAGGTGAGAGAAGTTGGAGATGAGGTCAGAGGTGGGGGTGAAAGGGTCTGATGGTGTTTGCCCTTTGTTGGCCATTGTAGGAACTTGGATTTTTACCCAGAGTGAGATAATGATTGAGCAGATGAGGGACACAATCAGACTGGTTTTAACAGGATCACTCCGGCTGCTGTGTTCAGAAAAGACTATGCAGGGGAGAGTCAAAAGAAGGGAGAAGAGAGAGTCAGGAGACTTTGTAATGATCAGAGAGATGGTGGAATCTTGAGCCAGGGTGCAGGCAGTGAGAAGCATTTGGATTCTAGGTATATTTTGAAGAGAGAGTTGACAGGATTTGCTATCAGGTTGGAATAGGAGTGTAAAAGAAAGAGACGAGTCAAGGTTGGGTTTCTTTGTAAAATGGCTTTAAAACAAAGTATTCTGCTAAAGAAGTTGTAAATTGTTGGCCTCTAGAATAAAGCTCAGACTCCTGGGCCTACTCTGGGAGGCCCTGGATACTTGCTCTCAGCTTCTCTGCTTTTGCAAATAGTTCCCTCTTCCTGGAATGCCACCCCTCACTTCCCCTTCTCTGCCCCCTCTTATTCCTCTGTCAGGATTTCCTTCAAGCAGCCCTTTCTCTGAAGACCTACCACCCTACTGTCCAGGCTGGGGGAGGATTTACTCTGATCTCCAAGCATTCCCTGTGTCCCTCTCAGCACATGGGCCACACTGTGCTGCGAGTGACAGTAGGCTATCCTACTATTGCACATAGTAAGGGCATTCACCTTCTCGAGTGAATGCATGTATCTATTCTAAATCCTTTCTGCTTTCTCCAGATGTTTTTATTCTCTGTTGAAGGCTGCTGAGCCTCCTAATGGTGCCAAATGCCTGTGTGCCATTTTGGTTTTCCTTCTCTCCACCTCACAAGTTATATATGAAACTAACATACTACTTTTGCTGTAGGAAGGTGGCAGGGTGGGTGTTATTTCAACAAATATATGAATATTTGAAATGAAATGAAAATAAAAAGATTCAGATATTTTCCAAAAGAAACAATGGAAAGAGAAATCAGCAACTAATAAAAATTACCTATGGGGAAAAATAGCCTATGGAGAGCGAAAGAAGGGAGAGAGACTGGGATAGCAGCTAGACCTCTGTAAATATTTTATCTCTGGTTTTGTCTGTAGACTCATATAAATGTGTTCTTAACTTCATATTGAAATATAACACCGATACAGAAAAGTGTACAAACCTGAAGTGTACAATTAGATGAATTCTCACACAGGGAACACACCCATAGATTCAGTACCCAGATCAAAAAACAGAATATGACCAGTGCCCCCTCCCCACAAGGATAACCACTACCTTGACTTCTAATGGCACAGATTCATTTTGCCTGGTTTTGGTCTTTACATAAATAGAATTATACAGTTCATATGGTGTTGTATCTGGCTTCCTTTGCTCCACATTTTTGTGAGTGTTCGTGATATCCATCTATGCCATTGTAGTTAGTTGTCATCTGTCCATTTTCATTACTGTATAGGAGTGGTTTGCAAACATTTTAATGTTAGAACCCCTTTACACTTCAAAATTATTGAGGACCTCAAAGGGCCTTTGTGTGGATTACATCTATCGATTTATGGTATTAGAAATTGAAGCTGAGAAATATTTAAAACCCAAGAACACACAAGCACACATTCTATTGTCTGTCAGAGCAATGAAGTCATTACAAGTCATATAGCCTCTTGAAAACTCCACAGTATACTCATGAGAAGACAAAAGTAAAAGAAGCAAATGAATTATTTATTTATATTATTATAAAAATACCTTTGACATTGCAGACCCTCTGAAAGGGTCTTGAGGACCCACCAGAGCCCTGGATCACACTTTGAGAAATGCTACTGTGTAGGAGCCATAAATATACCACAATTTATTGATTCATCTGGTTATAGATTAGGACAGTTTTCAGTTTGGGGATATTAGAAACAATTCTATTATAAGCAATTTAGTACATGCCCTTTGATACACATTTGTTCACCTTTTTGCTGGGAAAACACCGAGGAGAGGAAAAGTGGGGTCATATAGGATGTAAATGGAATCATGTAAAATATTTACATAATTTACAAACAAAATTAAATTTACAAAAAAATTCTCGCTTCATCTGTCCTTCTCCTTCCCCTTCCAGTGTGGGAAACAACTGGTCTCCTTTTCAAGGCAAACTCCTCTCCTGATGCCCTTCAGCTGGCCCTCCCCTCCATGTCCTCCGAGACCCCCACACTATCCATTATACCTGGGTTTTCTTGCATCTTTATTCTCTCTCCTTCCTTACCACCCACTCTTTCCGCTTCTTGCCACCTTCCATTTTATACGGCCCAACTTTTGCGGGCACCAATAAGCACCTTGTGTCAAATCCTGGAGCCTCTTCACAGCCCTTGTCCTTTCTGACCACTGTGGGACCTAGCTCTGTTGAATTCCAGTTGCTGAAACTTGCCTCCCCTGGCTCCAGCCAATCAGAATGTACTGTACATCGACTCTTGTGATCGGTGATATGCTGTTCCTTCTAGCTGGAAAACCCTTTTCCCTATTTCCCCATGTCCTGATCCCACCTGTATTAGCCTGCTAGGGCTGCCATAACAAAATACCACAGACTGGGGGACTTACACAATAGAAATTTCTCACATTTCTGGAAGCTGGAAATCTGAAATCAAGGGGTCAGTAGATGTGGTTTCTCCTAAAGCTTCTCTCCTTGGCTACAGATGGCCGACCACCTCTCATTGTGCCCTCACATGGTCTTTCCACATGTGCACGCAGACCTGGTATCTCCTTGTGTGTCCTAATCTCTTCTGATAACTACCTCAGTCAGATTGGACTAGGGCCCACACTAACAAGCCTCATCTTAACTTAATCACCTCTGTAATGGTCCTACCTCCAACTAAGTCACATTCTGAAGTCCTGCGGGTTAGGGATTCAACATAAGAATTTGGGGGAAACACAGTTCAGCCCATAATACCACTCACCTTGTAAGGCTGAATTCAAATGCTACCTCCTCCTCTTAACTGGCAATCATCACTCCTTCAACATTCTTGTAATAGTTTATTTGTACCTTTTTATATGGTTCCCAGCACTATCTGCCCTGTTACAATACAAGAGAATGAAAGGAATAATGGCTGCTGTTTACTGAGCTTGATGGCTATTAAGTGCTGGGTATATATTAACTGATACCTTACTTACTATGTGCTTAACATACCCTACCAGTGACGCTGAATCCTCACCACAGCACTATGAGTTAAGAAATATGATTTGGACCAGCCGAGTGGCGCGACAGTTAAGAACTGGCTTGGGATGCCAAGGGCCCGGTTCGGATCCCACATATGAGGGCCAGTGACACTGCCCTCTACAGCTAAGATGCTGAACAACAGCTCTACTTGGAGCTGGGTTGCCGTGGGTCGCTGGCGACGGCGTAGCCTGCAGCCCCTGCTGCAGTGGATTGCCTTGGGTTACCGTGTGTAGCCAGAAGCCAGCGTGAGCGGCCAGCAGCTGCAGTGAGTGGCCATCCAGAAGCCGGCGACTGATCTGCCTCACCCGGGAAGAGCGCAATGATGGTACCAACTTGGGCCAGTGAAGCGACATCCTCCACAACTAGACTGAAGAACAAAAGGACAGCAACTTGTCTGTTTCCCTTCCCCCAATTCCCCAGTGCTGTTCCCATCCCCCCAATAAAAATCTTTTTGAAAAAATATTATTTATCCCCATTTTACAGAAGAGGGAACTGAGGGGACAGATGGGCTAAGTTATGTATCCAAGATTACAAAGCTAGTATGTTGCACAGCTGGTACTCAAACCCAAATAGTCCTGGCTTCAGAGTCTGTGCTGTCAACATTATACTCTAGTGCCTTTTCAGTTCAACAGATATTGAGGCCAGCTATGTGTCAGGCTTGGTCTTGGTGCTGAGGGCACAAGAGCGAAGAAATTCGACATAAAAAAAACCCTGCCCTCATGCAGCCTTGTGGTGATGGTACAGTTCTGTATTTTATAATATTGTAGTGGTAGTTCCACAAAGCCACACATGTTATAAAACTGTATAGAACTACACACACATACACACGCGCACACACACACCAGTGTGCATGTACAACTGCTGAAATCTGAATAAACTCTTTGGATTGTCCTATTGTAAATTTCATGGGTTTTTTAAAAGATTTTTATTGGGGAATTGGGGGGATGGGAACAGTGCTGGGGAATTGGGGGAAGGGGAACAGACAAGTTGCTGTCCTTTTGTTTTTCAGTCTAGTTGTGGAGGACGTCGCTTCACTGGCCCAAGGTGGCACCATCATTGTGCTCTTCCCGGGCGAGGCAGATCAGTCACCGGCTTCTGGATGGCCGCTCACGCTGGCTGCTGGCTACACACGGTAGCCCATGGCAACCCACTGCAGCAGGGGCTGCAGCCTACGCTGTCGCCGGCGACTCACCACAGCCCAGCTCCAGGTTGAGCTGTTGTACAGCATCTTAGCTGTGGAGGGCAGTGTCACTGGCCCTCATATGTGGGATCCGAACCGGGGCCCTCTGGCGTCCCAAGCCAGTTCTTAACCAACGCGCCACTCGGCCGGCCCGTAAATTTCCTGGTTTTGATGTTGTATGATAGTTATGCAAGGCATTAATGCTGGTGAAGGCTGAGTGAAGGGTGCACAGGACCTCTTTGTACATTTCTTTTTGACTTTTTGTGAATTTATGATTATTTAAAACTAAAAAGTCAAAAAAAGCTCTGCTCTCATTGAGCTTAATTCCAGTGGGGAGTTAGACAATAATCAAATAAATGATATGGCATGTTAGACGGTAATAAGTATTATTGCAAAAAACAAAGCAGAGAAGGGGGATACAGCGTTGAGGAAGTGGTCTCTCTGAAGTAGTGACATTTGAGCCTTGCCTTGCAGGAGGTGAGAAAAGCAACCATGGGATACCTGGGAGAATGGAGGCCCAGGCAGAGAGAAGAACTAGTGCAAAGGCTGTGAAAAGTACTGTGTCTAGCATGTTTGAGGAACAACAAAGAGGTCAGTGTGGCTTCGGCAAAGTGAGTGAGGGGAGAGTAACAGGAGGTTGAATCACAAAAGTGGTGGGGTCCAACTGGGTAGGGCCTTTCAGGCCATTGCAAATACTTTAACTTTTATTAGGAGAGCAATGGGGAGCCATTGGACGGTGCTTAGCAGAAGAGTGACATGATCTGATTGAGGTCTTGAAAGGATCATTCTGGCTTCTGTAGGGAAGCTAGAGCAGAAGCAGGGAGACCTGTGAGGAGCCTTAAAATAATCCAGGTGAGAGAAGGTAGCTGGGACCAGGGTAGAAGTGATGAGAAGTAATCAGATTCTGGAAAAATTTCAAAAGCAAACCAACCAGATTTTCTGACAAACCAGATGTGGGATGTGAGAGAAAGAGAAGAGTGGAAGATGGATTTTGGCCTAAGCAACAAGAAGAATGTAGGTGCCATTTGCTGACATGGAGAGCACTTTGAGTGATCCAGCCGGGAGGTGAAAACATCAGGAGTTCTGTTTGATATGTATTAAGTGTAAGGCATCTATTACACATCTAAGTGGGGATGTTGAGAAGGTAGGATTTCGAGGAGAGGTCCAGGATGAAGATACATTTAGGTGTCATCAACCAAGAGAGGATTTAGTCAGGATGTTGGATGATCACCAAAGGAGTGAGTGTATATAGAAAAGAGAAGAGGTCCAAAACTGATCCTCAGGGCTCTCTAATGTTAAAAAGTAAGTGAGATAAGGAAGGACCAGCAAAAGAAACTAAGAAGAGGTAGCATGCACAGTAGAAGGAAAACCAGAAAGGACAACAAGAAACGCCATATAAAAGCTGTAAGAATTCAAAAGATAATTTACACAAGCTCTTAACAGTGTCAGTCACACCCTAAATCTGAGGTAAATGGTAGTTATGATGAAGATGATGATGATAATTCCATCAACTAAGGGCTAATTTGCTGCTCCTTTGGCCACCAAAAAGAAATGACTAGTTCATAAGCAAATGGATGGAGGGATGGATGGAGGGATGGATAGATAGATAAAATCCAGGTTGTGAATCCTGAGGTCTCTCGCTTCAATTAAATGTAAAATTATCTCAATGAGGGTCTGAATTTAAAAACTGGATGGGATTAATATAATACAACTTTTTCTGTTAAAATATGGTAACTAATTTTAAAAAAATGGTAATTAAGGTGGTGAATACACAATGTGATATATAGATGATGTATTACAGAATTGTACACTTGAAGCCTATGTAATTTTACCAACCATTGTCATGCCAATAAATTTAATTTAAAAAATGGTTATTGGGCTCAAGCTTCCTATGACTTCTGCATTCCCCTCTAAACCTAAGGCACCAGCATCCAGTTAGTTGCCCAAGGCAGAAACGTGAGACCACATCCTGTTAATTTTGTCACAATCATCTCTTGATTTTATTTTTTCCTATTCAACATTATGGGTACTACCTTACTTTGGGCTACCATCTTTTCTTGCCCAGACTATTTCCAAAGTCTCCTACCTAGTTTGTCTGTTCTACCATCTGTCACTATACTCCAATCCAAAGATTTGTAACCATTTTTTTGCCATGGAACCCTCTGGCAATCTGATGAAGTTTATAGACTTATTTTCATAATGTTTTTAGGGCCAGCCGAGTGGCACGTTGGTTAGGAGTTGGCTTGGGATTCCAGCTCTGAGCAGCAGGGTCCCAGTTCAGATCCCACATATGAGGGCCAGTGACGCTGAGCCCTCTACAGCTAAGATGGTGAGCAACAGCTCAACCTGGAGCTGGGCTGCCATAAGGCACTGTGAGCGGCCGTCCAATGGCCGGCGAGCGGCTGCCTCACCCGGGAAGAGGGCAATGATAATACCAACATGGGCCAGTGAAGCAACGTCCTCCACAACTAGACTGAAGAACAAAACGACAGCAACTTGTCTGTTCCCCTTCCCCAATTCCCTAACGCTGTTCCCTTCCTGTAATTCCCCAATAAAATCTTTGTAAAAAAAATGTTTTTAAAACAAAGTACATAGGATTACAAAGAAAACCAATTACACTGCAATATAGCTATCAAAATATTTTCTAAAATAAATGAGTGTTAAAGCAATATATGGGCTTCTTTTTTTTTAAGATTTTATTGGGAAATTGGGGAAGGGGAACAGCCAAGTTGTTGTCCTTCAATCTTGGTTGTGGAGGGCGCAGCTAGCTCAGCTCCAAGTCGTTGCCATCTGGCCGCCCGACAGCAGCTCGTGGCCGCTCAGTTCAAGGTGCTGTGTTCAATCTTAGTTGCGGGCGGGCGTAGCCACTATCCCATGCAGGAGCTGAACCGGAAACCTTGTTGCTAAGAGCGTACATTCTAACCACTGAGCCATCTGGCCACGCGTTGGCAGCTCAGCTCAAGGTGCCATGTTCAATCTTAGTTGTGGGTGGGCATAGCCCACCATCCCATGCGGGAGTCAAACCAGAAACCTTGTTAGGAGCACGTGCTCTCACCAGCTGAGCCATCCTGCCTCCTGTTGGCAGCTCAGGAACAGCTCAGCTCGGGCGCAGCTCACTGGCCCATGTGGGAATTGAACCGGTGACCCTGTTGCTCAGAGCTCGTGCTCTTAACCAACTGAGCCACTCGCCCGTCCCCTACATGGACTTCTTAATACAGTTCTACTTGTATGTCTAATAACTACTGTAACTTCAAACAAGTGATGAGTGTATAAATAGTATTTCAAGACATCTACATTGTAGGGGTCCAGAACAAGTCTCCCCAGAAGTGCCACCCAGGCATGCAGGTTATTTTGAGCTGAAAACAAAGTCCAACAAACTCAAGAAGAGTTCTGTTCTGTTTTGTTTTATATCTTCCCTTTTATCTGTCTAAAGGAATTCAGAGAGAAAAGCCTGTTTAAAGGAAGAGATAATATGATCTCTTATTGTAATACTTTATTATATTATATTGTTATAATCATATTAGCATAATATTATCTAAATGTGTCAGATAGGGAGGCACCTGCAAAGTATGTTTGTTAGACTCCTCATTGTTTCTGGGTGGCCAGGGAAGAATTTATTTACCAAGTGTTCACTCTTTCTTATCTACCTGTGAATTGCCTACTTTCCCTTTGGGGGCCCAGACCCCTGCCGCCCTCTCCTTAGTCCACAATGGCATATCAGCCTCAATTGCTCAATGTGTCCTTGGATCTTATATTCTCATGGAACCCCTTGTATGTACATATGTAATACATTTGGTCATTTTCTCCTGTTAATGTCTCATGTTAATTTGATTAGTCTAGTGGCTAGACTCTAGCAAGATGTATTTAGAGAGATGGGAATAAAATTATTTCCCACCCCTGCAGCATCAACTTTAATGGGACATGAAATAATCTTAGATTTCTATTGGTGACTAAGTCACAGGTACTGCTAACGTTACTGTAGTTTGTTACCTACATTTGTAAATAAAGAAGTGCTACATTTCAGTGTTTCATGAAAATGAAGTTGTGATTTTTTTCCCTTCCAAGTTCATGTACCCTGTGAATTCTGTACATGGATCTTGTGGAACCCAGGTTAAAACTATTGGTGCAAAAATGCTTGAGGTGACTGCAAAGATAGAGTTCTTTGTTTTAAAATGGGGAGAAGAAAAAGATGAAAATGGAAACATTAATATCCAAAACATGTGTCATTGATTCCTGTACACTTTGCCAAAGGTGGACTACAAAGTTAGTCTGGGCTTCCTAGCAGCCAAGGACACAGTTCTGTCCAGAAGTTTCTCAGCTTAAAACCTTGATTGGCAACCTCTTGCCTAGACAGCCTTATGGCTGTCCCTAGGCTTACAGGGCCCACCTGGTCCAGACTCTGCCTACCTCTCCGGCTTCCTCCAACATCCTGTCCCACACCACTCAGTCAGGTTGACACTACCATAGACCCTTGAATAGCACGGGGGTGGGAAAAGTGTTAGGTCAACCCCCATGCAGTGGAAAACCCGCCTACAATTTTTGACTCCCTCAAACACAGAAGTCCCTGGGTATCTGCCACGGGATTGGTTCCAGGACTCCCCGCGCCCTTCCCGCCACCACCACACCAAAATCCAGATGCTCGAGTTTCTTATGTAAAACAATGCATATAGGTGCATTGGATCCCAGGAATCCAAGCCGTGGCTCGAGATCGTTTCGGCTGAATTCACGGATGTGAAGTACAGGGATACGGAGGGCCAACTACATGCTTATTGAACAAAATCCCCATGTAAGAGAGCGCACGCAGTTCAAAACCATATTGTTCCAGGACCGACGGTACTTCTAGCTATCCAGAAATGGCGTTCCCCGCCCGGCCCCTCAGCGCGCTTTGGCCCATGCGCAGTACCAAATCCCTCGCGCTGGGACTCGTTGTCCCTGGGGCTAGTCCCGCCTACTCTGCTCCCTCTGCCTTTGCAAGGGCTTCTGCTTTGGCATTTATCATGGCCTTCAGCCTCATCCACGACGAAGCAGGTGCCCCTGGCACACTGACGGGCTCCCCAGGAGCCCAATTACAGAAAAGACGCAACACGAATTCCATTTCGCAGGAATGAGCGCGGTTCCCCACAGCTCCAAGGGAGCGCTTGTAGGGAGGAGCCTGTCAGGAGGCTGTGGTTGTCGCATAGCGTCAGCCCGCAAGCTCCTCCCCCGGTGGTGCCTCTAAACACGTCTTTCCGCTTACTTCCTCCTCTCTTTCGCCGCCATCGTAGGGTGTGTGGTTGACTCTTCTTCGCCATGGTAAGTCCATCCGTTACCATCGGCTCGGGGGTGGCTTCCTGAGACCTTAGGTCTCTGCGAGCTCGCCCGTGCCGCGTGCTGCATCAAGGTGTGGGAGCCTTTTTAAAGGTTTTTTGCTGAGAAGTTCGAGTTCGGCCCCCTCTCCAGTTGGTGGGCCTGGCTGGAAGCTTGCAAGCTATTGAGCGCCTAAAAGGTGCAGGCTGCGCTGGCGCTGCGACTTCTCAGGTGGGGTGCAGTGTGCTCCAGGCCGCCGGCCGGGTGGTCAGGGCACCGCTTCCGCTCACCCTTCTGGAGCGAACTGTTTTTGGTGCAGGGAGAGAAGTCGGTGGTGGGGGCGGACGGGGGAAGCACTACAGAAATTGTGGCCCGCAGTCTGCCCGCGACATGTGTGGGGTATTGAGAACAGAATGTGGGCTACTGGTTTTCGTAAAGCTTTTTGGCTTGTTGGCTCTGGGCCTACCACGTTATGAGCTTCCAGAACATTTTAGTCTTTTGTTCAGGGACTTGAGCGTCAACCCAGAAAAGCGCCTGGGAAAAGGAGTGTTGTGATGTGAACTTATATGCTATTTGGGCATTCTTCATAACATGCCAACTGCGGACAGTCACTGTCGTGGGTTTTCCTGTAACGGCCCCTTGAGAAGTTAAAATTGTTTATAGGCTTGTAGGTACGAAGAGAATCATCAATCATCTTTGGTGTTTTACAATTTTATTAGTTGACAGAAAATTTACAACTGCAACTGTGAGCTGGGAAAGAGGGATATAGTCTTTGCCTAATTTATAATGGTCCCTGTTATTATGCAAGGGTGTGTTGGGCCACATTGGCCAGACTTTAGACCAGCATTCATGCTATTTGGGTTGTCCTGCAAACTGAGGAGGGGGTTGGTTGTGGTTGGATGACCTGAGGTTTGTTGGTTTTTTTTAAAGATTTTGTTTTTATTGGTGAATTGGGGGGATGGGAACAGTGCTGGGGAATTGGGGGAAGGGGGACAGACAAGTTGCTGTCCTTTTGTTCTTCAGTCTAGTTGTGGAGGATGTTGCTTCACTGGCCCAAGTTGGCACCATCATTGCGCTCTTCCCGGGTGAGGCAGATCAGTCGCCGGCTTCTGGACGGCCGCTCACTGCGGCTGCTGGCCGCTCACGCTGGCTGCTGGCTACACACGGTAGCCCATGGCAACCCACTGCCACAGGGACTGCAGCCCACGCCATCGCCGGCGACTCATGGCAGCCCAGCTCCAGGTTGAGCTGTTGTTCAGCATCTTAGCTGTAGAGGGCAGTGTCACTGGCCCTCATATATGGGATCCGAACCGGGGCCCTCTGGCATCCCAGTCGAGCTCTTAACCATCGCGCCACTCGGCCGGCCCCTGAGTTCTTTATGAAAGCCAAAAGGTGCAAAGGGAAATTGGGAAAAATCATCCTTGGAAAAGTGTTAGAATTAATATCAAAATGGTCATCTGGTTAGAATAGATCTACCGAATGTCAGAGACTTTGTGTAAATTCACAATGACCGGTGAAAGTGGGTACCCCTGTGTCACAGAGAAGGGCACTGAGACTGGTTGACTTGCAAGTGATACATTGTTTGGTTTACTAAAAGCTGTGTTTTTGAAAAGCAAGTTCCCCAGCTGTAGCTATCCCCAATGTGGTCCTCCTAGGGAAGACTGGAAGGTGCCCTAGCCTTAGAGTAGAGAGCACCTGGCTTTGAATCCCAGTTATGCACATTTATACTCTTTGGGGCAGGTTACATACCTCCCTGACTTTTTTTTTTTTAACGTGAACAATGTGAATTACGTTATCTACCTCCAGAGACATTGCAAGGAACAGAACAAAGGGCATGAGGGGTGGTTTGGCACCGAGAGGATTGTTTTTGGTATATATTAAGCATTCAAGTGTTTATTGAATTTTGTGGGAGTTCCTGACTTTGAATCTTTTGAGCAAGCTCTGGTATTACTAAATTGATTCCATTTCTTTCCCAGTCTTCTCACAAGACTTTCAGGATCAAGCGGTTCCTGGCCAAAAAACAAAAGCAGAATCGGCCCATTCCCCAATGGATTCGGATGAAAACTGGTAATAAAATCAGGTAAGGATACCACCCACACTGTTTTTTTGTTTATTTTATTTTTTGTTTTTAATTTAAGATTACTTTTTGGACATAAATGTATAATTAAAAGTTAACTACAATCCAATTTATCCTGTACCACCATTCTGAAATTCTTTTTTGTTTTTTAAATGTGCTTCCTCCGGGTTTCTGGATAGCACCCAGCCTACAGCTGGGCTTTTAGGGACAGACACTCCGATTTTTGTCAGTTTCCTGTTTGTCTTAAGTCTGGGCCAGAACATGAGATGCAAGTCCGTCTTTCTCATTGCACATCCCAGTGGGGAAGACCATGTTACTCACCTAATCCATCTTTGAAGTATTTACCCTTTTAAAAATTGGGAAATTGCCCTCCACTGCAGAAGTAGTTGAATTGATGGTTTTACAAGAAAGACATTACTAGAATTACTACAAAGGACCTCCAATCCAGGGTCATCTAAGCCAACTCCAGGCAAAGCTAGGCCTAAAACCCTGGTCTCCTGCATTCTTTTCAGTCCCACTGCTCTTTGGAGACCAGGTGAGCTTTGAGACAGGTCTAGCATCAAATCAGTGAGTTTTGCCCAAGGGCTCATAGCCAGTGACAGCCTGGGTGTGCTAAACAGCTTTTGGAACTTTGGTTTGTTTAAAATGAAAATTAGATTTCCTGGCTCTCCCAAACAATTGAACCCAGAAGACCACAGAGGAGGAGGGAACAAATATTATTACTAAAACTCTTATTTTCAGTTTTTGGGCCTAGCAAATGGGTCCCTTTTGTAAGATAAAGGTGTTGAGAAACTCAGGAGTGCAAAATCATGAACATAGGATAGAACCCTGGTTTGATTATATGGCACATCTAAGTAGAATTAGTTTTCTCATATAAAGACTAAGGTGAATTGTTAGAGCTAAAATGTAAGGCCCATTTCCTTAACTCATTTAGCCAGTTAGACATGTGAAAATCGCGTCCCACTGTAGCCTTATATGCCAGTTGTTTGCTGCCTTTGATTTATTGGGTACTAGACACTGGTATTTATTATTGATGCATATTAACTTGTATAGGGGATGTCTCACTGTTACAGGTGCAACTATAGAATGTAAAGCCCATGGTGTTGCCATCATACAATACTGAGAAAAGAGCGTTGTCACTTGGCGAAGTGGTTTGTATGGCAGCTCAGCCTTTCTACAAGTTTGATGAATTTTTGTTGAGAACATCAGACATCCATAGTAAAGCCCCCTTTTTAAATGTATCAAAATGAACATCCGTTTCTCTGTCATGTCCCCATCCGATGATGGTGCAACCTGCCCTTATAGGTTTTAAGGGATGAAAGAAATGTATATGAAGTTCAGTGCCTAGCTCAATAGGTTACCTGCAGTTATCAATATTAGCCTCTTTGCTTTGTGGACTCCTAGAGCTGGGAAAGTATTTTGTATTTAGGATTACACACTCTTGGCCAAAATAATTGGCACAATAGAATGATTTTTCTATTGACTCAACTGTCTTCTAACTTTTAAAATGTATTGAAAGCAGGTTGCAATTACAGTGCTTCATTTTGTGGAAGTACTGCCATTATCCTGCTGAAAGAAAATCTTGTGTTGATCATGTTTGATTTTGCCTTTATTAGGGTAAAATGACAGATTGACATAGACAATTCTGAGATGGCCTTAGCTCTGCAAATCACGTGCTTTAGTACTGAAACTGAAGTGACTGAGGGTGTTAATCTATTATAAAAACTGTGCAGAAGCTTTTATGTGTGTGACCCATTATGTAGAAATGACTGGTTTTGAATGTAGTTCAGAAGTGGAGGGGGTTGAAAATAACATGTATGTCTGGGTCTGCCCCAGGTCTGTGGAATCAAAGATGGGTAAGTGTACACTTGGGGAGGGGAAAGAGCTTCCCCACTACTCCTGTCTCAAGAACCAGTGTATTTTCCTACCCTGGAATCATTTTGAGAGGTAAAAATTTGATTTGACTAGTTCTTAAACACATCTAGCAAATCATTTTTTACTCTCCAAAAAGAGCTCCAAACTTGTTAAAGGAAGGAAAAAAGGGACCCTTTGCCTTTCAAGGATTTTATGGTACTTAAAAAGCAATGTTTGTGGTAAATGAGAGCAGCTAAATGGAGGTGAGACTGCCTTGACTGCCTTTGTAACTTGCAGTTTCTTTCTGTGTAGGTACAACTCCAAGAGGAGACATTGGAGAAGAACCAAGCTGGGTCTATAAGGAATCGCACAGGAGATGGCACCACATATTTATGCTGTGTCAGGGTTGCTTAAATCTTAACCATGGCACTGAAAAGATTGCTACTATCTAAACAGTTGGGTGTGCTTTATTGGGAAGTTATGGGGAAAATGAATTTCTTCCTGATATGTTTCTGCACTAGTAGGTTGGTTCAGTAATAAATATGTGAGGCCTTCTAAACTGTTGTGTTCTGGTTTGTGAAGTATTCAATAATACAAATGTTCTCTGGCTATCCAGTGTTTAATTATGGCCAGTAAAAGGAACTGATAGTTAATTTTTTTTAAATATTTTATTGGGAAAGGGAACAACATTGGGGAATCAGGGAAGGGGAACAGACAAGTTGCTGTCCTTTTGTTCTTCAATCTAGTTGTGGAGGACGTCGCTTCACTGGCCCATGTTGGTACTATGATCATTGCACTCTTCCTGGCTGAGGCAGTCGGTCGCCAGCCATTGGACGGCGGCTCAAGGCTGCCGGACACTCACACTGGCTGCCAGCCATTCACAGTAGCCCACTAGCCTGCACTGTCGCTGGCCACTCACCCAGCTCCAGGTTGAGCTGTTGTTCACCATCTTAGCTGTAGAGAACACAGCATCACTGGCCCATGTGGGATCCAAACCGGGCCCTGCTGCTCAGAGTTCGCGCTCCCCAGCCAACTCTTAACCAAGTGAGCCACTCGGCCTGCCCATTAAGTTTTTATTTAATTGTAATTAGTTCCATGTGGCTAATGGCTCTTGGACCTTCTGTTATAGGAAGTGCATATATGGGTCATCTTCATACCTGAGGGTAGCACATTCTTTTTTTTTTAGCTGAGCCATCCTGCTACCTGTTGGCAGCTCAGCGGCTGCTCAGCTCGGGCTGGACTCGAACCGCTGTTGCTCAGAGCTCAAACTCCTGAGCGAGCTCTTAACCAACTGAGCCACTCGGCCGGCCCAGGTAGCACATTCTTAAAATAAACAGCATCTTTATATGCTCTTCTATGATGCCAGTCCTCAATACGAGTAGGACTCATAAATCACCTGAACGGGGTGGCAAACTGGTATGCTGCCTGTTTCTGTATGGCTTGTGAACTAAATTTCTGCATTTTTAAATGGCTGAAAAAATAACTATTTTGACAAATTAAAATTTACTGGACATTTATGTGCCGGGCACTGTTTTAAGTACTTGGAATTACTTAGTTGGTAGGCAAATATATCGTATGTTGGGCTAATGAGCCATTATGCAAGCCATAAGAAATGTATGGAGGGCCGGCCGAGTGGCACAATGGTTAAGAACTGGCTTGGGACACCAGAGGGCCCCGGTTCGGATCCCACATGTGAAGGCCAGTGACACTGCCCTCCACAGCTAAGATGCTGAACAACAGCTCAACCTGGAGCTGGGTTGCCGTGAGTCACTGGCGACGGCATAGGCTGCAGTCCCTATGGCAGTGGGTTGCCATGGGCTACTGTGTGTAGCCAGCAGCCAGTAGCCGCAGTGAGCGCCGTCCAGAAGCCGGTGACTGATCTGCCTCACCCGGGAAGAGCGCAATGATGGTGCCAACTTGGGCCAGTGAAGCAACGTCCTCCACAACTAGACTGAAGAACAAAACGACAGCAACTGGCTGTTCCCCTTCGCCCAACTCCCCACCTCTGTTCCCATCTCCCCAATTCCCCAATAAAAATCTTAAAAAAAAAAAAAGAAATGTCTGGAAAAGGTGGGAAGTAGCAAGTGCCCTCATTACCTGTGAAATTAGGATGAAGCGGCAGCAAGGGAAAGGGGAACCAAGTTTGGGGTAACCCCCTACTCTAGGTTTGTAGGGAGCCTTTGCTGGACATAGCTGAGAAGGCAAGTGGCAGATGGGTGCTGTGTATAAGGTGCAGCAAGTGGGGGGGCTGCACAACGGGTCCCTACCTATAACCACATTAGGAGCCATATTCCTTAAGGACCACTGTGCTTACTGAAAATGTGAACAATGGGCTACAGAATAGCAACCAGCCCCTACATGTCAAATTGATTTCCTCTAAGAGGATACAATTAATTGGCAGTCAGGGACAGAAATTTCTAACCATTTTGGAGTGTGGAAATAGTCAATTTCCCTTTTGCTCGATGTTAGACTCTACCAATAGAGGGCCCTAGAGTGACACAGAGGCTGGAAGACACAGTAGGGATACTTGGGCTCTGTTCTCAAGCACATCAGCAAGCATGCAGAAACCCTGGCAATGTTCTAGCAAAGCAGAGGGTTGCTCTTGTATGTCACTGATAAGTGCTCTCCAGCCTTTTGCTTAGCCACTGCAGTGGTAGGTAGCATGTTCTTGTAGCAATCCACTCTCAGGTCTGAATCTCAGCTGGGAGAAGGGCTCATTCACTTTTCCCTCAGGTCCAAGAGGTAGTTGCTCTCAGCATATACTATGCCATCACACCTTAAAATTCTTTTATTATTTGTGGTAGCTACCCTTTACCTACTTAATTCTTTATATTAAGTTTTCTGTGTTTAAATTACTGGTGTGTGGTTTCTCCTAATTGGAACTTGACTTTATATCAGAAATTTTAAGGTTATATGACATCACAAGACTGAAGGCAGGAGCAGATAAGAATTTAGTTGTGCTATTAAGTGAGATATTAACGATCTGCAGGAATTCAGAGTACCACCACTCTTCTTAGTAAAATTTTTATTTTTTAAATTTACATTTATTGTTTTAAAAGAGGATTTGGGCAGCCGGTTGGCTCAGGTGGTTAGAGCGCAGGCTCATAACACCAAGGTTGCTGATTCAATCCCCACATGGGCCACGGGACTGTGCCCTCCACAACTAGATTGAAGAAAACTACTTGACTGGAGCTGATGGGTCCTGGAAAAGCACGCTGTTCCCCAATAAAATTTTTTTTAAAAGTCGGGATTTAAACAAATACCTTAGCTTCACTATTCAAAGTAGGTTGGGATGTCCTCACGGGCCCAAGGAGGTTGGAGCAAGGCCAACGTGACAGCAAAGAGGTTTCTCTACAGACTGAATGGGTAAGATTAGAATCGAAAGGGAAAGTGACATGGACACCATTGTTGGTTGGCTGTGTGAAGGGTTTCATTTTGAGCCTGGGAATTAAACACAGGTTCTGGTTCCAGTGGCCCCTCACTAGCTTGTACAGTTGCTAGTGTTTCATCTAAAGGATTAGATCTGTTTCCTGAAGGGATGAATGGGAGCTTAAGATTTATATATATTTCCCCACAAGAAGTGCAGCATAACATGTCAGCTTTCGCAAGATATGCAGTCAACTCCATGGTGGAACTGCCCGTCTTATCAGCCTACTGAGAAGTGACCGCAGAGTGGTGGTCAAGAGTTTGCAAATTCAAATCTTGTTCACCATTCACCAGCCTGTAAACCTGTCAACTGCAGCATGGGGCCAATGGGACCTCCCTCAGGGCTGTGAGCATAAAATGTACCGTATTTGCCGGCGTATAAGACGACCCCCTAACATTTCCACTCAAAATACAGTTTGTTATATACTCGTCGTATAAGACTACCCCCTCTTCCGCACACCTTCCACACACCAAATAAAAGGTAAAACAATATCAGATTTGATTTGGCCCACTGAAGTGCAAACAAGCGTATTGTATTTCGTGTCACCACATAACCGTTTTGGCGATGTTGAGCCACCATGTCTGCTACATGTTTTTCGAGTTCTGGCCAGTATGGGGTGCCTCTTCTTAATGCACACTTACCCCTTGGCATACTCTTTAATGCTTTCTCATTTGATTTCCAGTCCCGAACCATCTTTTCTGTTACTCCATATTGTCTTGCAGCAGCACAATTATTATTTTCCTTAGCAAAGTTTATAACTTGCAGTTTAAAATTTGCATCATACTTCTTTCTTTTGGCTGGTGCCATGATAGGGATGATAGGGGTTTGACTGGTCGACATTTTCTATGCTGTACTGTACAATGATGCAGTATTGTGGTTGGCTGTTGGCTGTATACAAAGCCTGATTTGATTGGTCCCTGCTCCCTGTTTGCCCGCCCTGTCACTATAGCAGTCTGGTCCACCCTTGCATCAGCATCTCCCTGGGACCTCACTAGTGTGCAAGTGCGAGCTCTTCAACATTCTAACAGGCACCATGATAGTGCAAAATTGCGAATCTTCAATGCATATGTAAAGAAATATACGGTAACCTGAATTTACCACACTCGCAAAATCGCACACAGCCGACCATACACCCAGTATGGTATCGCGATTCGCGATTTTGCGCTATCATACTGGGTGTATGGTCGGCTGTGTGCGATTTTGCGAGTGTGGTAAAATCGCATAACAGCAAAATCGCATAACAGCCGAGCATACACCCAGCAGCGCTGCTGATGCCTGAACGGTATGTGGAATGAAGTGGGCGGGCATCGGGAGGCCACTATGGCACGGGGCAAGCACTATGGGCAGTCTATCTGAAGAGTACCTGGCGTATAAGACGACCCCCCACTTGGAGGCATATTTTTCAGGGCCAAAAAATCGTCTTATACGCCGGCAAATACGGTAATAATATACAAAAGCACTTAGTTGAGTGACTGACTAGGAAAAGGAGAAGAGGGATGGGGAATGAGCAGGATTAAAGTTTGGTGTTGATCCTTCCCTAGCAGACTTGCTATATGCTGGATAAAGCTAAAATAAGACAGAGACCGAAGATAGTGGGGAGGGGCAGGCTTTCATGGGAGAAGACAAGTGGGGATGGTGCTCACTTCCAGGCTACTTGGGACTGCTTGTCTAGAGCTGCTGATGGAGAATGGCAGGAGCAGCAGGATAGGATGTGGCTCTCAGCCTGTCCCTAAATGAAACTATTCTCTTGATCAATTAGAATAATTTAAATTCCCGCAGAGCTGATAATACAGATGTTTTGGAAATGTTTTATAAAGACGCATATAATAGCAGTGAGGGAAATGGTAAAAAAAAAAAAAAACAGCAAACAAGCAAACACCAGCAGCGTAGGCCAGGCTAGAGTCATTTTCTGGAAGCAAAGAAAAAGGGAAAGCTTAAAAGTTAAACTTAATCCAATATAAAACCTCACTACTGGGCCGGCCGAGTGGCGCGTTGGTTAACAGCTGGCTTGGGACACCAGAGGGCCCCGGTTTGGATCCCACATATGAGGGCCAGTGACACTGCCCTCCACAGCTAAGATGCTGAACAACAGCTCAACCTGAAGCTGGGTTGCCGTGAGTCGCCAGTGACGGCATAGGCTGCAGCCCCTGTGGCAGTGGGTTGCCATGGGCTAACATGTATAGCCAGCAGCCAGCGTGAGCGGCCCTCAAGCCTCCGTGATTGGCCGTCCAGAAGCCTGCGACTGATCTGCCTCGCCCGGGAAGAGTGCAATGATGGTGCCAACTTGGGCCAGTGAAGCAACGTCCTCCACAACTAGACAGACCAAAGAACAAAAAAAAGACAACAACTTGTCTGTTCCCCTTCCCCCAATTCCCCAATTTAAAAAAATTTAAAAAAAAAATAATAAAACCTCACTACTATCAGTTCTGGAATTATAGGGTTTCTTTTTTTTTTTAAAGATTTTATTGGGAAATTGGGGAAGGGGACCAGCCAAGTTGTTCTTCAATCTTCGTTGTGGAGTGCGCCAGTCACCATCGGCAGCTCGAGGCTTCTAAGCTCAAGGTGCTGTGTTACAATCTTAGTTGCGGGTGGGCGTAGCCACCATCCCATGCGGGTCAAACCAGCAGCCTTGTTGTTAGGAGCGCATGCTCTATCCACTGAACCATCTGGGTGGCCTCTCAGCTCAAGGTGCCGAGTTCAGTCTTAGTTGCAGGTGGGCATAGTCCACCATCGAACAGGCAATCTTGTTACACCAGCTGAGCCATCCTGCCACCTGCTGGCAGCTGAGCAACAGCTCAGCTCAGGCGCAGTGTCACTGGCCCATGTGGGAATCAAACTGATGGCCCTGTTGCTCAGAGCTCGCACTCTTAAGCCAACTCTTAACCAACTGAGTCATTCGGCTGGCCCTATAAGCTTTTTTTTTTAATATTTTTATTGGGGAATTGGGGGATGGGAACAGCGCTGGGGAATTGGGGGAAGGGGAACAGACAAGTTGCTGTCCTTTTGTTCTTCAGTCTAGTTGTGAAGGATGCTGCTTCACTGGCCCAAGTTGGCACCATCATTGTGCACTTCCCATGTGAGGCAGATCAGTCACCGGCTTCTGGACGGCCGCTCACTGCGGCTGCTGGCCGCTCACGCTGGCTACTGGCTACACATGGTAGCCCATGGCAACCCACTGCAGCAGGGGCTGCAGCATACCGGCGACTCAGGGCAGCCCAGCTCCAGGTTGAGCTGTTGTTCAGCATCTTATCTGTAGAGGGCAGTGTCACTGGCCTTCATATGTGGGATCCAAACCAGGGCTTTCTGGCGTCCCAAGCCAGTTCTCAACCAATGTGCCACTCGGCCGGCCCCTGAAAAACAATTTTTAAAATAACAGGAAAATTAAACTTTCAGGGTTAGAATAGAGACACTCACATATGTTCCCTTTTTTTAAAGCAAAAGAGGGGAATTTATTACAAGCCATCAAAGATGTCTCATGGGACCCAAGGGCAGGGGCAGCCAGCCTTCAAGAAGAGCCAGAACCAGGACTTTGGAAGCCATTGAGAAGCCTCTCCCTCTCAGGGCCTTTCTTACAGCTTCTTTCTGCATTTCCAGTTTACACCTGTCCTTGGCAGACCTGCTTCCTCTGCTTCTCTCAACCAAGGTGGCCTCCTCCTCTCTGTCTCAGGTTAGGTGCCCAGAGGAAATGGCGGGGAGGGGGAATCACCGAATCCCAATAACATGATCATGAGAGGATGAGTCTGAATGGCCCAGTCAAGAGTCAGTCAGCTATGGCTGAGGGGCAGGGTCCTGTATAATCATGACTGCCCTGTGGATGGGTTGTATGGCCCCCAGGCAGAGTGGTATGGGCCGAGCAGACATTCCCAAAAGCATTTACTTTAGTGGATCTCTGAGCAGCTCTGAGCAGCTCTGAGCTAGAAACAATGACCTGTACGCTAGTCCTGGTGTTACCTCAAGAAACCCCTTACTTCTCTGGGCCTTTATCTTTTTTCTTTTTTTTTTAAAGATTTTATTGGGGAATTGGGAAGGGAACAGTGTTGGGAAATTGGGGAATGGGAACATTGTGTTTTTTCAGGACCCATCAGCCACAAGTCAAGTTGTTGTCCTTCAGTCTTAGTTGTGGAGGGCACAGCTCAGCTCCAAGTCCAGTCGCCGCTTTCAGTCTAGTTGTGCGGGGGGCGGGGGGGGGGGAGTGTAGCACACCATCCCATGTGGGAGTCGAACCGGCAACCTTGTTGCACACTGAGCCATCAGGCCGCCCAGCAGCAGCTCACAGCTGCTCAGCTCAAGGTGCCATGTTCAATCTTAGTTGTGGGTGCGGGGGCGCAGCCCACCATTCCATGTCAGAGTCGAACTGGCAACCTTGTTGTTAAGAGCACACACTCCAACCAGCTCAGCTTGGGCGTAGCTCACTGGCTCATATGGGAATCGAACCGGCAACTCTTGCTCAGAGCTTGTGCTCTAACCAATTGAGCCACCTGGGCCTTTATCTTCAGTTTATTTGTGTGCACCCAGTGCTTTCCACAGGCCTTTATGTTGCTTTTTGTTTACGTTTGGTTTTCTGTAGGTATTTTCAGAGGCTTCCAAAAATACCAAGACATGGGAAAGATAAACACATCAAGTAAACGAGAATTCTGAAACAAATTAGACAAGCCAAGCCTATGAGCTGTGAGATTTGAAACAGATACCCTTTTGACTAAAACCAAATTCTTGGGTTAGGGCTGCAAACAGGAGTCCAAGCTAGATTCAAATGTTAACCTCCAGAGTTTCAGGGATAACTCTCATGTTGTCATCTGGAACTGCTCCTTCTGAAGGGAGTCTTTGTAGCTGCCTTATGCAATATGACCCAGCACCTATCTCTTTGAGTGTTTTCTGAGACAAGTATTTTGATGGGTTCCAAATAGCACAGGGTAGAGTTAACTTTTTCTATTGTTACCAATTCATTATTGTGGTTGTGATTGAAAACATTTAAAAACATAAAGTAACCATAGGGGAAACTGAGTACATACAGGGTATATAGGAACTCTGTAATATTCTTGCAACTTTTCTGTAAATCTAAAACTATTCTAAAATAAAATGTTTACGTAAAACTAAAACAAAATAACCAACCAAACATCTAAGTGTGAAATTGATTACATGCACATTTTTTTTAATTAAAAATTTTTCCAACTACAGTTGACATTCAAAATTACATTAGTTTCAGGTGTACAGCATACACCTGATTACACATTTGTATAACTTAAGTGATCCCCCCAATAAGTATCACCAGATATAGTTAATATAATATTTTGACTATATTCTCTATGCCATACTATTTAGTAACTGCCAATTTGTACTTTTTTTGTTTTAAGTCTTATAGTTTTAACCTTCAGGTGGTTTTTGTTTTTGTGTTTGTTTTATTGGAGAACAGTGTGTTTTTCCATGACCCATCAGCTCCAAGTCAAGTAGTTGTTTCTATCTAGTTGTGGAGGGCACATCTCAATCTCGTTGTGGAGTGGCCCATGTGGGGATTGAACTGGCAACTTTGGTGGACAAGCACTGTGCTGTAACCAACAGAGCTAACCAGCCACCCCAAATTTGTATTTCTTAATCCCTTCACCTTTCCCACCTAGCTCCGCAACCTCCCTCCCACCTGGCAATCATCAGTTTGTTCTCTGTATCTATGAGTCTGTTTCTGTTTTGTTCGTTTATGGTTTTTATTCCATATAAGTGAAATCATATGGTATTTGTCTTTCAAATTTGTTTTATTTAGCATAATACCCTCTAGTTCAATCCATGTTGCCGCAAATGGTAAGATTTCTTTTTTTTTTTATGGCCGAGTACCATTCCATTCTATACATGTACCACCTCTTCTTTATCCGTTTGTCTACCAATGTACACTTAGGTTGCTTTCATATATTAGCTATTATATACAATGCTGCAATGAACATAGGGGTGCATGTATCTTTTCAAATTAGTGTTTTTGTTTTTCTTTCAGATAAATACCCAGAAGTGGAATTGCTGTGTCATATGGTAGTTCTATTTTTAATTTTTTGACGAATCTCCTTACTTTTTTCCCTAGTGGCTGCACCAGTTTGCAATCCCACCAACAGTGCATGAGGGTTCCCTTTTCTCCACATCCTCGCCAGCACTAGCTTGTTGATTTATTGATAAAAGCCATTCTGACAGGTGTGAGGTGGTATCTCATTGTGGTTTTAATTTGCATTTCTCTGATGATTAGTGATGTTGAACATCATATCATGTCTATTGGCCATCTATATATCCTCTTTGGAGAAATGTCTATTCACGTCCTCAGCCCATTTTTTAATTGGATTGTTTGGGGTTTTTTTGGTGTTAAGTTGTATGATTTCTTTGTATATTTTATATGTTAACCCCTAATTGGATGTATCATTGGTGAATATTTTCTCCCATTCAGTAGGTTGTCTTTTCGTTTTGTTAATGGTTTCTTTTTTTTTAAGATTTTTATTGGGGAATTGGGAGGATGGGAACAGTGCTGGGGAATTGGGGCAAGGGGAACAGACACGTTGCTGTCATTTTGTTCTTCAGTCTAGTTGTGGAAGATGTTGCTTCACCGGCCCAAGTTAGCACCATCATTGCGCTCTTCCCGGGCGAGGCACATCAGTTGCCGGCTTCTAGACAGTCGCTCACAGCGACTGCTGGCCGCTCACATTGGCTGCTGGCTACATACGGTAGCCCATGGCAACCCACTGCTACAGGGTCTGCAGCCTATGCCATCGCAGGCGACTGACTCACAGCAGCTCAGCTCCAGGTTGAGCTGTCGTTCAGCATCTTAGCTGTGGAGGGCAGCGTCACTGGCCCTCATATGTGGGATCTGAACCGGGGCCCTCTGGTGTCCCAAGCCAATTCTTAACCAGCGCGCCACTCGGCCGGCCCTGTTAATGGTTTCTTTTGGTATAGAAAAACTTTTTAGTTTGTTTTAGTCCCATTTGTTTATTTTTACTTTTGTTTCCATTGCCCAAGGCGATATATCAGAAAAAAATATTACTAAGAGCAATGTCAGAGAGTTTACTGCCTATGTTTTTTTCTAGGAGTTTTATGGTTTTGGGTATTACATTAACTCTTTAACCTACTTGAATTTATTCTTGTATGTGATGTAAGAAGGTGGTCCAGTGTCATTTTTTTGCATGTATTTTTCCATTTTCCCCAGCATCATTTATTCAATAGACTGTCTTTACTCCAATATGTATTCTTGCTTCCTTTGACATAGATTAACTGACAATATAGGCATGGATTTATTTCTGGGATCTCTATTCTGTTCCATTGATCTATGTATCTGTCTTGACTACTATGGCCTTGTAGTATAGTTTGACAGCCTGATACCTCCACTTCTGTTCCTTCTCAAGATTGCTATGGCTATTCAGGGTCTTTTGTGGTTCCATATAAATTTTAAGATTGTTTGTTCTAGTTCTGTGAAAAATGCCATTGGTATTTTGATAAGGATTGTACTGAATCTATAGATTACTTTGGGTCGTACGGACATTTTATTTTTTATTTTTTTATTTTTTTAGCTGAGCCATCCTGCCACCTGTTGGCAGCTCAGCGGCAGCTCAGCTTGGGCCAGGCATTGCACCGGGGACCCTGTTGCTCAGAGCTCACACTCTTGAGCGAGCTCTTAACCAACTGAGCCACTCAGCCAGCCCTGGACATTTTAATGGTGTTAATTTTTTCTTTCTTTTTTTTTTTTATCCATGATTGAGTTTATTGCAAGAAAGATAAGGGAAATGGGGTTGGAGAAAGAAAAGAGGTGGAGACGCAAATGGACAGAGGTTTTCAGACTGGGCCCACTACCCACAGGCCTCAGCAGCCCTGCCATGGATACACCCGATTCTTTCACATCAGAAAGTTGATCTTGCGAGTCATTTCCATGCTGTCGATGCGCCTGCAGGTTTCATAGCTTTCCCTCTGTCACCAGCGGCAAGGCTTCTTTCTCATAGTACCACAATCGCTTGATGTCCTCAATGAGCCCATCCATGGTGAGGATTCTGTTTAGAGTCTTGTATGCACCTTCCACGTTCCCTTCCTGTACCATCACAGTCCTGGCAATGAATTTCATATGTTTTGCCATGACCTTGGAATTAAGTCTTCACTCTGCAAGACTCTGCGCCCTCAGGCTCAGCCTACGCGATCAATGATAATTTTTTCGATCCATGAGCACAGTATATGCTTCCATTTATTTGTATCCTCTTCAATTTCTTTCTTGAATGTGCTATAATTTTCCAAATACAGGTCTTTTACGTCCTTGGTTAAATTTATTCCTAGATTTTTTTTTTTGGATGAAATTGTAAATGGGATTCTTTTCTTAATTTCTCTTTCTGATAGTTTGTTATTGGTGTATAAAAATGCAACAGATTTCTGAATATTAATTTTGTATCCTGCTACTTTACTGAATTCACTTATAAGTTTTAATAGTTTTTTGGTGGAATCTTTAAGGTTCTCTACATATAGTATCAAAATATGCATTTTCAAGTGTGGTGTTTAAGGAGTCATGCTGATGGGAGAGGGAATTTCTGGTGCGTTTAAAAATCACCAAAAGCTGTTGAGCTCTACCTATGATGTCTACATCATAAACACTGACCTTAACGTGTGTCTACATGGGTTGGTTCCTCATAGGTTGAGAGAGAAAATGTACTTTTTCTAGGCTGTCCAGTCTCAACACAACACCTAGATGGCTAGGTGCTTTGACTAATTGTGTGGGGCAGCAGAGTGACATGGAAAGCTCATCACATACCTTGCACTTACTAGCTGGGTACTTTAGGGGAGTTACTTAACCTCCCTGAGTATGTGTGAAATGGGGCTTAATACTGTGCTGCAGAGGGGCTGCGACAATTAAATGAGACGATGTGTCAAAAGTACTTGATCTAGGGCCGGCCGAGTGGCGCGTTGGTTAAGAACTGGCTTGGGATGCCAGAGGGCCCCGGTTCGGATCCCACATATGAGGGCCAGTGACACTGCCCTCTACAGCTAAGATGCTGAACAACAGCGCAACCTGGAGCTGGGCTGCCATGAGTCGCCGGCGGGGGCGTAGGCTGCAGCCCCTGTGGCAGTGGGTTGCCATGGGCTACCGTGTGTAGCCAGCAGCCAGCGTGAGTGGCCAGCAGCCGCCGTCAGCGGCCGTCCAAAAGCTGGCGACTGATCTGCCTCACCTGGGAAGAGCGCGATGATGGTGCCAACTTGGGCCAGTGAAGCAACATCCTCCACAACTAGACTGAAGAACAAAAGGACAGCAACTTGTCTGTTCCCCTTCCCCCAATTCCCCAGCACTGTTCCCATCCCCCCAATTCCCCAATAAAAATATTTAAAAAAAAAGTACTTGATCTATTGTCAGGACTTAGTAAATGGTAGCAATTCATTTTTCAGAGTTCCCAGTGTAAAACTGTAAACCTATTTAGAGTTTTAGATAGGTTTACTTCCTTCCTTCCTTCCTTTATTTTCTTCTTTCCTTCTTTTTTTTTTTTTTCGAGTGGATTGGGGAGAAGTGGACATTTTCTCTTTCAGCAGGCAGTGTTAACAGAAAGCTTACACTGATGTAGATATTCAGGCCCAAACAGAAAACTGCAAATTGAAAGTAAAGGGATAACAAATAAACTGCTGTAAGACTCCCTCATTTGCGGAGGAAGTGGAAGTCTGGAGCCCAGCACTATTCTTAGGAACCAGTAAAGGGTCACAAGAAGATGAGGATGTTTGTTTCCAAATAGCAACAGTCAAGAATAACATTCATGCATTTAAAAAATATTTAAAGAACATCTACATGCCAAACAATGTGCTGGCTGCTGTGGATATAGTGGTGAAGAGGCTAGGCATGGGCACTGCCCTTGGGGGTCTCACAGTGTGTGCAGTGGCCGCACACACATACTCCTGCAAGTTTCTTGATTTAATACTTGTGTGCAACAGAGTGTTATATTTTTATTTTATTCTATTTCATTAAAAATTGATTTTATGACCCACTAATAGGTTGCTTCTTCAGTTTAAGAAACACTGATCTAGTGGGGGAGAGAGACACATAGACAATTAATTATACAATGTTATAAGTGCAATGATAGGTTTTTACACAGAGTTCTGTGCTTAGTTTGATGTTCTGCTTTTGCCATATTGACATTCTTTTTTTAATTTTTTTTAATTAAAAGTATAGTTGGCATACAATAGTAGTTAGTTTCAGGTGTACAATATATTGATTCGACATTTATATGTCTTATGATGTAATCACCACACGAAGTCTAGTAACCATCTGTCACCATGCAAAATTAATACAATATTATTGACTATTTTTTCTGTGCTGTACACTACACCTCCATGGCTTAAAAATATGTACTGCTTCATGAATTTTCATGTCATCCTTCTGCAGGGGCCATGCTAATCTTCATGTATCATTCCGGTTTTAGTATATGTGCTGCTGAAATGAGCACTGCCATCTTGAAGTTCTTAACAAATTTTTTTTTAAAGATTTTTATTGGGTAATTGGGGGGATGGGAACAGTGATGGGGAATTGGGGGAAGGGGAACAGACAAGTTGCTGTCGTTTTGTTCTTCAATCTAGTTGTGGAGGATGTTGCTTCACTGGCCCAAGTTGGCACCATCATTGCGCTCTTCCCTGGCGAGGCAGATCAGTCGCCGGCTTCTGGACGGCCGCTCACTGCGGCTGCTGGCCACTCACGCTGGCTGCTGGCCACTCACGCTGGCTGCTGGCTACATATGGTAGCCCATGGCAACCCACTGCCACAGGGACTGCAGCCTACGCCGTCGCCAGCGACTCACGGCAGCCCAGCTCCAGGTTGAGCTGTTGTTCAGCATCTTAGCTGTAGAGGGCAGTGTCACTAGCCCTCATATGTGGGATCCAAACCGGGGCCCTCTGGCATCCCAAGCGAGTTCTTAACCATCGCGCCACTCGGCCGGCCCAACAAATTTTTAGAAGGGATCTCACATTTTCAGTTCTGACCCTGCCCAGTCTGACTCTTTTGCTGTATTTTATTGGTGTTAGCAGTTACAGATCCCACCTGGATTGAAGGGAAGGGGATATAGACCCCACCTGCCGTAGGAAAGAGTATCAAAGAACTTGTGGTCATCTTTAATCCATCACAGAATGGTATAAGAGAGTGGACAGAGTACTGAAATCAAGAAACGTGAGGCTAAGTCCCAGTTTTACACATAGACACGTAGACCATTATCATACAGTATTATAAGCACAGTGAGAGAGAAGTAGTTAAAGGAGCCAAGGGAAGTATTCTGAACTCACATATTTCTAGATAAAGTTAGCCTGCCACTAACAAACCACTTCAGCTTTTGGGACTTCAGTTGTTGTTTTTTTTTTCATTTGAAATGAGGAAGTTACTTTTAAAATCATGAACCTCTAATGCCACATTTGTAACTTTTTAAATGTATGTCTGATATGGTGTTCATTAGAAAAAGTGTTTCACAGGACTCACTGTGAAACAGTGGGAGGAGGACATGGGAATGGAAGGCGAATGAGCTACAAAACAACTATTAGTTTAATCAGAAAGCCTGGCCTGTGCATCTAAATTCAAGGTCAGCTGCCTCCAACTCCCACTTGTTCATTACAAAGACACACAGTGCTGAGTGTTGGGTTCTGGGTGCTGGGCTGCAGCAGGGAGCCACATGAACAGTCTCTTATCTTCCTGGGCTCAGTCTACAGGGTGGCAGATGAGTGTGCAGAGAGTTGCACCCCTCATGCTGAGTGCTATGGTGAGGAAAGCATTGATCCTTGGACACGAGAGAGGTTGAAAAAGAGCAAGCTGAGCCCTGAAGGCTGAACAGGAGTTAGGTCTAGGGGTGGAGTGTGGTGTGGTCATTTCCTATGCAGAGGAAACAGGATGCAAAAAGGCCCAGTTGAGAAAAAGCTGGGAGACTTTAGGGAACTGAAAGTCACTCTGTGTGGCAGGAGTGTAGAAAGGGGACATATTGGGAGGTGGTGGGAGATGGTGCTGAGAAGAAGTAGTGATGAGGGTGTTGAGGATGAGGCTGGAGAGATAAGCAGGGGCTTAGATCATGGGGAGCATCTAAGCCTTAAGAGGGAGCTTGGATCCTATCCTGAGGCCCAGAGAAACATTGAAGGGTTTGAAATTGGACAGTGGCCTACTCGGTTTGGGTGTAAAAAATCACCGAGTTTAGCGATGGACTGCTGAGATCAGACTGGTTGAGGTGGGGTGGGGTATGCTAGAAACAGAGGCTAGTAAGAGGATGTGGTTTGTAGTCCAGGCGAGAAATGATGGTGACCTACACTAGGTCAGAGGCAGTGGAGATAGAGTCAAATGGACAGATAAAAGAGATTTAGTAGAATCAACAAGACTTGCCATTGACTGAGTGTAGGGGAAGAGAAAAAGGAGTGTGCAAAGATGGCGCCCAAGTTTCTGGCTTGAGTAACGAGGTGGATGGTGATGTCCTTTACTAAGAAGGAACTACTATGAGAACAATAGTTTTTTGGTGGGAGAGCAGAGGGATCAAGGGTTCAGTTTTGGATGTGCAGTTCATCCTTGAACAATATGGGTTTGAACTGTGCTGGTCCATTTATTTGCAGATTTGTTTCCAATAAATACTGTAGATGTATTTTCTCTCCCTTATGATTTACTTTTTTTATTATTAGGGAACAGTGTGTTTTTCCAAGACCCATCAGCTCCAAGACAGGTAGTTGTTTCAATCTAGTTGTGGAGGGCGCATCTCAGTGGCCCATGTGGGAATCGAACCGGCAACCTTGGTGTTATGAGCACTGCACTGTAACCAACTGAGCTAACCAGCTGCCCCCTTTCTTATGATTTTCTTAATAAAATCTTCTTTCTTCCAGCTTACTTTATTGTAAGGATACGGTATATTCCAGGGTTGCCAAAAAAATGTATACATGTTGTAAGAGATGTTAACACTTTGGTCAGCGTTGCTCAAGCAGTAGTGCGCCATAATCAGAAGTGTCTGGACGCTGATGGTAAGCACTTTGAGCACCTCTTATAATTGCAGAAGTCAAATGTGACTTGTATTCATCTTTTGTTATTGGTATATATTAAGTATTACAATTTTAATACAGTTTTCCTTTCTTAAAATGTGTATACATTTTTTGGCACCCTCTGTATAATATATATAACATACAAAATATGTGTTAATTGATTGGTTATGTTATCAGTAAGGCTTTCAGTCAACAACAAGCTATTAATAGTTAAGTTTTTGAGGAGTCAAAAGTTACACTTGGATTTTTGACTGTGTGGGGATCAGTGCTCTTACTCCCTGTGTTGTTCAAGGGTCAATTGCATTTAGTTTGAGAAGGCTGTAAGACTTCCAGGTGAAGACATTCAATAGACAGTTGGGTCGTGGATATGCAAGTCAAGAGAGAACTAGAGGTATCTGAGAGGTTAGGGAAGGGGTTTTATTTTGACCTGGGAGTGACAGCTTGTTTGCATAATGATGTGAAGGACATAGAAGAGATGGACAGGTAGAAAGACAGAGATGTCAATGTGAATAGTCAATGGATCAAAGCTCCCTAGGGCTGGGAAGGGATAAGTCAGAACAGGACCAGGGATTTGGTCCTAGGATTTGAGCCTAGGAGTTAGGAATTTAGACTCTAGAGTCAGACTATCTGGGTTGGGACAGTCGATTCTCTCACCTAGCTGTGAGATCTTGGGCAAGTCACTTCCTCTCCCTCAGTCTCAGTTTCCTCAAATATAAAATGGGAATGTTATGAGAACCTACATCATAAGTTTGGTCTGATCATTAGAAGAGGTAATGCACATAATATGCTTATCATTGGGCCTGGCAGGTAATTAGCACTGCATAAATGGTAGCTGCTGTTATTATTATCAGGAGCAGAGGAGGGGGAAATGGGTGCACATGCAAGTCAGTCCATGGGTTTCATGGCAGGAAGTTGACCAAATTATTTTTAGATAGTTTCTATCTTTTGATGAAATAAAAGGTGAGCTTATCTACTGGGGGACTACCTGCTAATGTCTCTGGCGGGAGAAAAGGCATTCATTTGGCATTGATTTAGCATTGATTAGGAGATAGGACAGTCACTGCCAATGGAGGGTCAACAAATTGCCACCTAAATTACTAAGACTTGCTTTTAAATTAAAATATAAATGGAAACAGCAGAATGACTCCTAATTTTGTAGCCTAGTACTGAAACTTGTGCAAGTTCATATTCAGAAGTATTTGTTCACCTAATTTCTTTTCCTGATTGATATTTTTTAACAGACTTTATTTTAAAGAACAGTTTTGGATTTACAGAAAAATTGAGAAGACAATATAAAGACTTAAAGTTCATAGTTTTTCCAGATTTCCTTAGTTTTTTACCAAATATCCTTTTTCTGTTCCTGGAACCCATCTAGGATACCACTTTTCATATTGTCGTTATGTCTCCTTAGGCTCCTCTTGGCTGTGATAGTGTCTCAGAATTTCCTTGTTTATTTTTTCTTCCAGAAATATTTTAATAAAAATTGGCTATTTCCAAGAAACACCCACTGCATGCCCATCAACAAAAGAGAACCATAACAAAATAGAAAAATTACCATATGGCTATGAATTAAAGGGAAAAAAACTAGCAGACACTCAAGCACATCAGCAAAGTCCAATACTAAAATCACATTCCTTCTTATGGGCTATGATTAGGATTCTGAGTAGATTCCGAAATAAAGCAATGCAAATGCTGAACTATTCAGGTCAAAAGCCCTCTATAGAAACATCTGTCCTCAAAGGCATTTTAGCTGGAGACTCAATTTCAGAATAAGGTGTAACAAATGAACAGAAGATGCATAAGGTGAAAGAGGGATTCTACAATTCTCAAAATACTATGAACCTGAAAAAGCAAGTCTAGACTTTTAAAAAAATATTTTTCTGATAAACAATTGGCAAGACTGGAATGAAAGATAAATAGAAGGCACAACAGTTTTGCTCTGGTTTTGTGTTATTTGGATTGTGGGGTTTGGGAAGGGATTGTTTTATTTTTTTAAAGATTTTATTGGGGAATTGTGGGAGGAGAACAGCGCTGGGGAATTGGGGGAAGGGGAACAGACAAGTTGCTGTCCTTTTGTTCTTCAGTCTAGTTGTGGAGGACGTTGCTTCACTGGCCCAAGTTGGCACCACCATTGCGCTCTTCCCGGGCGAGGCAGATCAGTCACCGGCTTCTGGACGGCCACTCACTGTAGCTGCTGGCCGCTCACGCTGGCTGCTGGCTACACGGTAGCCCATGGCAACCCACTGCAGCAGGGGCTGCAGCCTACGCCGTCGCCAGCGACTCACGGCAAGCCTGCTCCAGGTTGAGCTGTTGTTCAGCATCTTAGCTGTAGAGGGCAGTGTCACTGGCCCTCATATGTGGGATCTGAACCGGGGCCCTCTGGTGTCCCAAGCCAGTTCTTAACCATTGCGCCACTTGGCCGGCCCTTTCCTTGTTTTTGATTACTTTGACAGGTTTGAGGAGTACTGGTCAATATTGAATTTTGTTTGATGTTTTTCTCATGATTAGACTGAGGTTATAAGTCTTGGGGAGAAAGATCACAGAGGTAAAGTGCCATTCTTATCAGATCATATCAAGGGTACATACTATCAACATGATTTATCATGGCTGATAGTGACCTTGATCACCTGGCTAAAGTAGTAGTGATCAGGTTTCTCCACTGTAAAGATATTCATTCTTCTTCCTTCCCAACTGTACTCTTTGAAAGGAAGTTACAATGTGTAGCTCTTTCTTAATGGGTAGGAGGTTATGCTCCCCCTCTTTAACAGGGGAGTATCTCCATAAATTATTTGGATTTTACTGCATGTGAGATTTGTCTCTTCCCTGTTTATTTGTTTGTTTATTCTATCATTTCCTTATATCAAAATGAACTTATGGATATTTATTTTATACAATAATGCCTTGATTTGCGAGCATAATTCATTCCAGAAACAAACTACTCGTATTGCAAGACATTGCTCATTTACCAAGTTAAAATGTATTATTAGGTTAGTGAAAACGTAATAGCGGTTTTTGCTATTATGAATAATGGCAAAAACCACTATTACTTTTGCACCAACCTAATAGAAATGTTTGCTTATCTTCTGGAACACTCGCGAACCAAGTTACTTGCAATCCAAGGTTTTACTGTACTTTCTGTTATAATTCAATACTTCCCCAGCCTTAGAATCAGCAATTTCTCCAAGGAACCAAGGAACCAAGGAACCTTGGTTCCTTTTATTGGAAAATGGTATTAGGAGCCAAGATCTGGGCACTAGGTGTGTTCCATCTGAATAAACTTTAATCTGATCACAAACTTGTCATCTTGGAGTAATGTGGTTACTTTATTATTATTATTATTAGTTTCAGGTGTACAAAACAATGTAATAGTTAGACAGTGGGGTTTTTTTGTATGAATTAGCATTCAACCAGAGAGGCAGGACCAGTAGGAGATATATATTAAGATATTTATTGCAAGGAATTGGCTTCTGCAATGGCGAGGCCAGCTTAGGCAAATTGGAAATTTATAGGACAGGCTTTCAGGAAGGGTAGACTGGGAACTCACAGGTGTGGGCTATCCACAGGTGGGACTGTAGCCTAGCCAAGTTGACATCTTTTGTTGCTTGTGCTTTTCAGTTCAAATCTGATTCCCTTGCCAATCAATACCTATTTTTTGAGCACCTACCATTTACCAGAAACTAGGGATACTGTGGTGAATAAGACAGACTTGGTCCCTGCCCTCTTGGAATTTAAGCCTAGTGGGGGCAGGGGAGATAGTAATCTAATAACTGCTTGAATAAATTCTCAAGTGTGACAAGGGCTATCAAAAGGAGCAAAATGGGTGAGGTGCTAAGCTAGCCTGAGGGGCAAGGAAGGCTTCCCCAAGGAGATGACATTTAAACTGATATCTGAAGGATGAGTGGGAGTGGGCCAGATGAAGGGGACAAGGAATAGAGGGAGGAGTGTTTCTGGAGAGGGAACAGCATGTAGGAATCCCAGAATTCAGAAGATATTCCTCTTTCAAGGCATAGCCAGGATGACTGTGTGGCTGGATCAGAGTGAGGAAGGGTGACTAGGGAAGGGATGAAATGACTTAGGGAGAGAATGTAGAGTGAAGAGAAAGTTTCTGGGACTTCAGCCTGGTAAATGCCAGCAATTAAAGCCATAGGAGTTCATGGAAGATGAGAAGAGAATTTCAAGGTGGAAGAAGTAGCCAACATTGGCCAGCGAGGCCAAGAAGTGAACTAAGATAACGACTTGCATTTGGCAGATGGGAGGTCATCATGGAAGACCTTCGAGAAAGCAGTTGTGCTGGGATGATGAAGGCAGAAACCAGAACGTGGATTGTTGAGGAGTGATTAAGAGGTGGGGAAATGGAGGTGAGTAAAGAAAGGAGGAGACCTCTCTGAGAGGCTTAGCTACGAAGAGAAGAGTCACAAGATTGGGCCAGAAGGCTGGGGAAGACTTGAGTCTGTTTGTCACTCAAAGGGCCTTGCTCCTAGTAGGAACTCAATAAATGTTATTGCACAAACTATACTGAGGGTGACCGTGAAGACACAGGAGAGGGCCAACTGATGGAATAAGGCCCTGGGAGGAGATGGGTTTGAGAGCATAAGTTACAGTTTGAAAGGAGACAGGCATGCTTCTTTGTTAAAATGAACAGAAAGAGTGAAGACACTCAGAGGCTGGGTGTGGAATGTAGGATATGTTGGGTTGGATGGGAGGAAGGCATTTCCACAGATAATAGGGTCAGGAGATAGAGGACTTGTATACTTTTATTCTCTTCAGAGGATTTCATATTTAGTTCTGACTTCAGTTTACGACTTTATCTAGAAACAGTATCTTTAATATTTGATGGGCACTTACTTGTTAAGTTGCTGCTTTTACTTCTGTGGGCTGAGAACAAGGTACGGCAGCTTGATACAATTATGTCTAAAGTAAAAGAATGTTGTAAAGAACATCAAGCAGAGGAAACAACAGGGCCTTTGAGAAACAGTCACTCATTTGGCACAGAGATAAAATAATTTGCAATCAATGTTAACACATTTTGGAGATAGGATATTACAGGTAACTGCAAGATTCCTCCTGGATTTAGGCCAGCAGGTAAAATAGTTTCACAAGATTCTGCTGAGCACCTTTCAATTTTTCCAAACAACAGCTGTCATTTCCTATTTCCTTTGTGTCCTGCAGCATTTTAGGTGTTACACATATATTATCGCCAATCCTCAGGACAACCCTGCAAGGGACATTGTATTGTTCCCATTTTGGTGATGAGGAAATGGCAACTCAGAGGTGAATGATTTGTTTAAGGTCACTAGTCAGTAGATTTGAATTTTGCTCCAGGGGCTGCCAGGTAGGGGGTGAGGAGGTCCCAACCAGGCTTCAACCTGAGCAGCACTGCATTTGTTAGTTATATACATGGGCCTTCGAGGTAAGCTTCATTAGCACAAAGGCTATGGAGAATAAAAAAATGTTCAAAAACTACTGCCCTCCATAGGGGTCTCTGAACTTCACTGCTGAAGAATGACTTTTCTTGAAGAATTTCTCCAGAAATGCTTTGCTTGTGTGACGCGTTTTCCCCCAGTTGTCTCTCCTAGCACATCCATCCTCCAAGTGACTGGCAGAGTGATTTTTCTAAAATCTCATGTTACTCCTTTGCTTGGAAAACTTCTATTGCTCCCAGCTGCCTTTAGGTGAAAATCAAGTCCTCTTGTAGCATAAGCTATGAGACCCTTAGTGATCTGGACTCCCACCCACTTCTCCAGCTTTGCTGCCAAACCGGCTGACTTATATTTCCTGATACTTGCTGTGCTCTCCCATACATACTCCAGTGGCTCTGCCAGGAGGCCCCTCCTGCCCTCTCCACTGAGCATCTCCCACTCATCCAGTGCCTCAGGTCAGGAGTTATCTTCCTCCCTGAATGCCTTTCCTGAACCTTTCAGCCTGGGTCAGGCCCTACCCTCTATGCAGCAACCCTCCCCCCATGTTTACCTGCTACAGCCTAGCTTTTGTCTCCTTTTCTTGTCCCCAGGCCCCATTAGAATGCAGATTTGCATTATCTGCTTAACTCTGTTTTGCTCCCCTGGAAAGAAATTTCTCAGGGAATTTGTTCTTTCTCTTGGTGCAAGCATACCAGTCTTGCCTCGAAGCATACCAGAAATGCCAATGGCTTGATGTTAGGCATGGAGAGTTTTCAGCATGGGTGTTTGTCCCCTAAAGCCAAACCTCAATTTTACATGGAGAACGTAGGCTAGGCAATATCACATGATGAGAAAAATCTGTGGGGAAGAATAGCTGACTACAAGAAAAACTATAGAAAGTCGCTTTCAAATCTTCCAGCTGACTTGGGTTTGCATTTTGGACAGCAAGGTGGATGCTGGTCGCAGGTCCCCAAATCTGCTAATAGTTAAGATGCTTAGGTTCAAACGTTGCCTGTGAAAAGAGGACAACTGTTAAAAGTGTCCTTTGAATGTTGGGCAAATGCACACACCAATGTTCCCTCCAAGCCAGAAGCCAGCCGACTTAGCCATGTGGCAGGAAGGCCCTGCCATGACAGCCTTCACCAAGCCCAACTCTTCTTGGCAGCTGTCAAAGGGGAGGTTGTGGAGCAGAAACCGCCATCTTGTATCAGTTAACCAATTTTTATCTACAAAATGAGCACAAAAGGTGGAGGGTGTTTATGCCAGCTGGTAATACCAAATGCCAGAAGCCAGGAACTGCTCACCCTCTTCCCTTCAAACATCAAAGAAGTTCACTTAGAAGAAGAAAAAGAAAAGACTACATTACACTGTGTAAATATGTGTTGATGAAAAATATCCAGCCTAAGAAAAAACTTATAAGAGTGTATTTGAGCCAAACTGTCGAAAATTGCCGGGAAGCAAAATCTCAACGATTGAGAAAATGCTCCAAAGAATGGCAGTTTTACAGCTTATTTTATACATAAAATCAAAGGAGGATGGTTACATGAAATCCATTGATGATAGATTAAGGGGGTGGGAGAAAGGAAAGTGAGGACATCTTTGGGATTGGATAAAAGTACATTGGAGACACAGGTACTCCTCCCACACAGGTGGGTGCAGGATAGCTAACAGTTCATTTTATACAGCACATAGAGATGGTAATAGGGAGACAAGCATAATGAGGAATTTTGCAGTTTCCAGCTCTGGTCCGGAAAAAGGGTTAAAGATGTTATCTTAGGCACAAAAAGACAAAGAACAGGCCCACTGAAAAGGCACAGATTAATTAATGAGGAAGTTCCTGATGTGACTTCCCACCATGGCCCACCTTAGTTAGGAATTTTTATGTTCGCACCATCCTCTGTGGTTATCTTCAGTCTCCTGAGCTTGTCAGGTTTAACATGTGGCCCCTTTTCCATCCACATATGTTTAAGGTGTAGTTCCTAGAGACATGGGACAGGCTGAAAACATCAATAGGAAGGGTTTGGATCATTTCATGAATGAGAAGAAAATAATGGGTTATTAAGGGCAAGTGGGATCATTTGGGGGTACAGAGGATGTAATAAAAGAGGGTGAACAGGCTGACAGGGTAGAGATGGAAATAGGGATGGATGGGCTCAGGATGGTGTTTCAGTGTTCTGTGATGACTCAGTTTCTCCCTGGTGTTCAAGGACTGGGGTGGGAGGGCTGGGGACACAACAGTCCATTGCAAGGGCTATCCAAGCCTCCAGGGATACAGCACTATTTTAAAAACACACTGTTCTCTAAGGCATCATGGAGTTCTAACCTCCAACTGCTTTTCCCTCATTTCAGTTCTACTTCTAAACGGGAACAAGTTTCCAAACTACAACTTATTAAATGTAACTTTTAAATAACCAGTGCTGGGTTGGCCTAGTGGCTCAGCTGGTTAAAAGCGTGAGCTCTGAGCAACAGCGTCGCCGGTTCGATCCCCATATGGGCCAGTGAGCTGTGCCCGAGACCGGTTGGACTCCCACATGGGATGGTGGGCTATGCCCACCGGCAACTAAGATTGAACACAGCACCTTGAACTGAGCGGCCGCTAGCTGCCTGACAGGCAGCCAGATGGCAACTGGACTTGGAGCTGAGCTAGCTGCGCCCTCCACAACTAAAATTGAAGGACAACAACTTGGCTGTTCCCCTTCCCCAAGTCCCCAATAAAATCTTAAAAAAAGAAACCCAACCAACCCAACAAACAAAAACATTGCTGATGGTTAAAGCCCTATCTTGGGAAAAAATGCCAGTGAGTATGTCTCATTGGAGGGCAGAAGTCCAGGTAAATGACATGACTCACCACAAAATATCAGACAGGTACATTTGGAAGCGTTTCCCTTTTACCAGCTCTCTATCCCCTACAGACAACTATTCTAGGAGGAAACGTGTGCAAGAGGCCAGACTTAGATGCTCAAGAGCCCAGTACATACGTCAACTGGGTCTCTACCTAGAGCCAAGGTGAAAGGAGCTCCTTCAGTGCACATCTCTGCCACTTGCTCTGAGAATGAGGTCCTGGATCACTAGCTCATGGCCATGGGTGGGTGTCCTCTTCCTTGCAAAGGTAGGAAGCTTCCCTTAGGTGGTTAATGAAAAAAAAGTAACACAAAGAACAGCTTTGTCATGTGAAAGGAAAACAGAATTCCACTTTAATATGTTTAATAAGTCATCCGTGTTACATTAGAAAAGGTACCGGTAAGGCCTGGTTGTCTCAGGAACAGAGTGCCTGGGGTTGACTACAGCAGCACAAAGTGACCCCTCAATAACCAAGTCAAGCCTGAAGTTAGGCGCTTCCTCTGCACCAGTGGTTTACAGTCTTAACTCATTCTTCTAGCAAATGTTTCCTAATAAACCCAGAGCTTCCGCCTGCTTAGAAATGGCTACTGGAAGCTTAACTTTCCCTCCCCCAGGCAGGACCATGCTCCTGCTCCTAACTCCTTTTGGGACTCGGGGCCAGGACAGGTTAGTCTGTGCTCCCTCTGGGTTAGGGGGGCCCTGGTCCCCGGGTCTCCTGGCCAGTGGCTGCAGGAGACCTGTGACAGGTACCTGAGGCAGACCCCTGAGGTGGTCTGCTCCTGGAAGGCACGGCGCACTAGGCCGCGTCCTAGGCATTGCCCCTTCAGTGGGACACGGGACAACCAAGGACCAAGGCCTCACCACAGCGTCGCAGTCCCTCCGCGCTCTCCAGTCTAAGTCTCCCTCAACGGTCCTTGAAGAAGGGGAACATTTGGCGAAAAAAGCTTTGAATTTGCGCTACCCGGTTGCCTGTGGAGTCCTTCTTGCGGGGCAATGCCGCTGCTCTGGCTGTTGTCTCCATGGCCGTCGCACCCACTGCATTCGGAGTCTTTGGCAGCGTCCACGCCGCGCCGCCGCTGCTGTTGTTGTTGGCGTTGTTCCGCTCGCTGCAGCCCGCTGTCTCCCAGTCCTCCGCCCCCGACAGCTCCAGTAGGCTCCGGGGAGCGTCGGGCCGCAGGTAGTGACAGGCCCGGTGGCCGCTGTGGTCGCGGCGCATGGGGTCAGCCCCCAAGGCGCCCACCAGCACCTTGATGACCAGGTCGTGGCCCTGCTGGGCCGCCAAGTGAAGGGGCGTGAGGCCGCCGCTCCCCGGGGCGCTCACGTCGAGCCGCAGCCCCCGGCACTGGGCGAAGTTGTGCGCCAGGATAAGCTCCTCGTGGCGCCCGTGCTTGGCCAGCCAGTGCAGAACCGAGTAGCCCGTGATCGGGTCGCTACGCAGCAGCAGCCCCGGCTCCGCTTCCAGCAGCTCCCGCAGCGCCTCAAAGCGGCCCTCCGCGGCCGCCAATATCCAAGCGTGCTCCTGGGGCTCCAGGCACAGCCTGCTGCCGCCTGCTCCGTTCGGCCCGCCCGAGGGCTGCTCCTCGGCGCGATCCTCTGACAGCCACCCGGCGGAAGCCGCCCCTTGCAGCCCCAGCAGCTCCCTCAGCGCTCCCCGCCGGCGCCCCGAGCCCGCTGCCGAGAGCATCAGCGAGCCGTGGAAGGGGGGCTCCTGGGAGGCGGCGGCGCTGCCCAGGTACCTGCCCAGGCTGCGGGCGTCCACTCTCGAGGGGCGGGGCTGTGGGGCGCTCCGCCGGCTCAGCGCGCTCCGCGTCGGGGAGGCCCTGGGCTCCGGGGTCGCGGTCCCTCGGGGCTCGGCCATGGTCCTGCAGCTCCGCCGCAGTCCCCGTGTCTAGGTTCGCGGCCCTTCCCGGGCCCCACCGGGAGAGGAACTGGCGCTGGCGTTGGGGAAGGAAGCGGCTTGAGCAATTGGGCTTGGAGGGAGGGAGGGAGCAAATGAGGGGAGGGGAGGAAGGAGAGAGCGAGCTAGCAGAGGGAGGGCCGCAGTAAGGGCGTGAGGGGTATGGGGGGCGTGGAGGGGTGGGAGCTCTGGCTGAGTCCCAGGGCAAACCCATGTGCCGCACCCGGGATACCGCCGCCACCTCCGTTCCCCAGGTCGCGGACCGCCCCGCCCCAAACGGCCAGGTGAGCTGGGCAGCCCGTTTCCCTGCCCACGCCGGCAGAAGAGGGGCGGGCGCTGGGGAGGGCTGCAGGCGGGCCCAGAGCGTCGCCCGGAGCAGCCCAGCTGCCCCAGCAGCCGTTCTCGACATCCCTGCAGCAGCTGGGGTAAAGAGGCTCCAGAGCGCCCTCTGCCCAGCGGGCTGAGCTCGGCTGCCAGCCAAAGCCTCCGGGACGCTAGCCTGGAGCTCCAGGGCGCTCGCTCCCCGCCCCCTTCTTTAGCCGTCGCTCTTATCTCCTCAGGAGTCTCCCTGCACTTTGTCCCCGAGCCGTCTTTGTGTCGTGCCTAGCATTTACAGAGGCGGCCTGGTTGTGCCTTGTGACGCTGGCTCGCCTGCCCTGCCCTTTGCGCTGTCTGGACCCTTCCCGCAGCGTCCCGAGCTACACGGGATTCCTGCAGAGAAACCCGAGACAAGAGCCCAGGCAGACGCCCTGCCACGAAACGGAGAAGGGGTATTCCCCTGCCTCCCTGCAGGTCCCTGCTCCGCCCTCTTCTTCCCTCTTTGACTTCTACCAGGTTGTCTTAAAGAAGCAGGTGCAGGTGTATCTAAGTCAGCCCTCCTCAGAAATGTGTTCTGCGTTCTCCCTCGGGGACCTGGTGATTTCTGCGAATTCAGAGCTGAGGGGCTTTTAAAAGAGGAAGATATTTTACCTTGTTACTCCTAACACTTGCCTCCTCTTTGTTCTTTCCTTCCCTCAATAAATCCACTCCCAAGTTAGGGAGTTCAGTCAATGAGCAACCTGGAGCCATAGAAGGTTCTTGAGCCAGAGAGGGACACAGCCATAATTATTTTATTTTATTTTATTTATTTATTTTTCTGGCTGAGCCGTCCTGCCACCTGGTGGCAGCTCAGAGGCAGCTCAGCTCAGGCCGGGAATCGAACCAGCAACCCTGTTGCTCAGAGCTCGCACTCTTGAGCGAGCCCTTAACCAACTGAGCCACTCGGCTGGCCTGACACAGCCATAATTAAAGTGGTGTTTAGGAAGATAATTCTGGGAGAAGCAGAGGCAGGAAGCCAGGAGGCTGTTCCAACAGTCTAGGCCAGAGGAGATGGGGGCTTAGCCCAAGCCAGCCCACTCCAGTGGGCCCAGGTAGGTATGATGGAAGGTATCAGAGGCTTTTCCTCCTTGGCCCTCAACTATTTGGGATCAGCTCTAAATATCTCAAGCTTTCCTTCATGACAGACTATGCATTTGTAATAAATTTTTGAACATTTAGTATGTGCCAGGCACTGTGTGAGATGCTTTATATACGTTAACATTTTTAATCTTCCCACCGACCTCAAGAGCTAAGCATCGTTACTATCCTCATTTTGCAGAGAGGTTAGGCCACTTGCCCAAGGTCACCCAGCAGGAAGTGGCAGAGCAGGTCTGTGTGATACCATAGCCTTTGTTCTGGCACAGAGCAACTGGCATTCAAGCCAGGCTTATCGACTGCAAATCACCCACACAAGCCCCAAGTTCCAGCCAAACAGATGGACTTGTCCTAACCTGAGCATACCTTCAACTTAACTAGGATATCCTTCTAGAAGGTCCTCCCTCACAGCTTCTGTCTAGTGAAGTTGTTTTCCCTGTCCTTCAAGGTTGGCCTCAGTTTCCACCTTTTCCAGGAAGCCACCTCCGATTACCCCAGCCCAGAGCGATCCCTCTTCTCCCAATCATTTGTTTGTATTACTCCTTTGGCACCTGGCACAGACTGCCTTGCGTTGTATGTCTCTCCCCAATTACACTCTAAACTAAACTCTTTGATGATTGTCACACTATCCTTGTGCACCTAGTAGGTATGTGAGAAATATCTGTTACCTTGTTCTGGGATGGCAGCCCGGGAAAATGTGATTGTGTGTATATGTGGTAGGGGCATTTTACGTTTGTGTTTGGGGGTGTGTCTCCAGCCAGAACCTTGATGCCCACTCCCACATTCCTACCTCAGCCTGAATCTGCCCAACACCAAAAGCAACTCATAGATTTGGTGAATTCATTAAAAAATAATAGTGATCAAGTGGTTCATTCACAGAGCCCACTAGCCAAAGCCACCTCCTGGTTTTTGCTGACTCCTCAGAGGCCAAGTCCAGGCCCAGGCCCAGAGTGGGCCCCAAGCTTTCAGGCTTTTATTTTCAAAATGAACCCTGACTGACAAGCATTTACTTCCGTTGCTCTGGAAACTCCCCTCTGAAACCCCAAATGTGTAAACACCAAACCACATGCATGCACACACACTTCCAGAATATGCAAACAGCTGCAGCAATATTTTTTTAAATCAAAATGCCAACATGGAGGCTGCAGGATAGAAGAATGTTTGGACTATTAATTTTCCTCACCACTAAGCAGGCAATTCCCTTCCCTATCAGCAGTAATAATATCTCTGGTTCCAGTTCAAAGACTGCAAGGGCAGTTGCCTGACCAGCACCACAGACCCATGACGCATGTGCCTTTGCTGAACTCTGTTGCCAGACACCAAAGCCTCCCTAACAACTCACTTCATCTTTACTTAGCAAGTGCTTTCTACCCTAGGTCACCAGCTGCATACACGGCTCCCCAGAATGTCAGCACCCATCTCTATTTTAGCAGAGAGGGTCTCTGGGAGGTGGGGGGGGGGCAGATAGAGGGATCAGAAATCGGAAGGGATAGTATCCACCCTCCTAAAACGAAGATGCCAATCACCTGAGGCAGCTGCTCCTCATTAAGGGAGAGGGGCAAAAATCCCTCAAGCCTTGCAAAACAGCCTCCCACAAAATTAGATGTAAGGTGAGTATTTGCATTTGAGATGGTGGTACCTGGTGTCTTTTCGAAATAGCAGCCTCTAATGTATTTACAGGTTTGTTTACAGACCCTGGACCATTTGAACTGGAAGAGACCTTAATGCTTCATTGGTTGTTTCTTCATTTTCCAGATGAGATTTAAATAACTGTCAGAGAGAATGGTAAGAGGCAAAGGTACTTAAAGCAGAAGTGTTGGGCATACATTGAAAATCAATATCGATTAAGAGAGAGAGGCTCAGATATATTACTGGAAGTCAGTGGGGGATATACTGTCCTGCAAAAAACTAATTTACATGCATCCTTTCAAAACATGCTCCTGGGGAGAAGCCAAAGGCAAGAGTCTCTGACTTTCAATGGAGTTTGCCAGTGGGGCTTATGGATCCAGAAAAATCCATGGATGCAAACAGGTGAAAGGTGAATATGGGAAGTAAAGTCCCTCAGTCCCTCACAGGCTTCCATAACCCTTGCTGATAGAGGGAACAGGGAACGATTTTTCTTTCTTTTTCCTTCCTTCCTTTCTTCCTTCCTTCCTTCCTTCCTTCCTTCCTTCCTTCCTTCCTTCCTTCCTTCCTTCCTTCCTTCCTTTCTTTTTCTTTTCTTTTCTTTTCTTTTTGGCTTAAACAACAGAAACTTATTTTTCATGGTACTGGAGATTTGAAGTCCAAGATCAGGGTGCCAACATAGTCATGTTCTGGTGAGGGCCCTTTTCTGGTTTGAAGATGGCCACCTTCTGGCTGTGTGCTCACATGGTAAAGAGAGCTCTCCTGTCTACTCCTCTTTTTATAAGGGCATTAACCACAGGGAACATTCTTGAGGTTCCAGATATAAAATAGAAATTTTCTTTCTTCCAAAGACATGTGCTGATAGCATCACATGATTTTCAGTGAGAGAGCAAGCCATGAAACAGAAACAAAAGTGTGTGGCTGTGAGAGTGTGAGAGTGTATGTTTGAGTGTGTGTGTGTGTGTGTGTGTGTGTGTGTGTGTGTGTGTGTGTGCATGCACTGCCAGATGTCACTGTCTCTGGTTGTCATTTTCCCCTTTCCAAGTGCCAGGGCTTTATATGAGAAGACCCCTGTGAAACGTTTAACATTCCGAATACCTTTTCCTTAGACTATGGAACAAATCATTTAGTAAACACTTTAAAAATTGTTTTCTAGTATTTCGGAATGTTGACGAAAAATATCCAGCCCAAGAGAAAATTTATGAGTTTATTTGAGCCAAACTGATGACAATTACCAGGAAGCAAAATCTCAATGGATTGAGAAAATGCTCCAGAAAATGGCCGTTTTGCAACTTATTTTATACATTAGAATCGAAAGAAGAAGGTTACAGGAAATCCATTGGTTGTAGATTAAGGGGGTGTGAGAAACCAAAGCAGGGAAATCTCTGGGACTGGATAAAAAGTAAAATGGAGAGAAACGTACTTCTTTTACATAGGTGGGTACAGCATGATTAATAGCATTTTGCAGCAACATAGATAATATTTGGGGAACAAGATAACAATGAGGGACTTTGTAGTTTCCCGCTCTGGTGTGGTGGGTTGTGCCCCCTGGGGGGTCCAGAAGAAGAGATTACTCTGATATTGTAAGGGTATGTTATTTTAGATGCAACTACAGACAGGCTTAAGGTAAAGATTAACCTTTGTCTAGGAAGCTGCAGGCCAAGGATGTGACTACCTGTCATGGCCCACCTTTGTTAGGAATTTTTAAGTCCATGCCATCCACTGTGGTTATTTTCAGTTTCCTGAGCTTGTCAGCTGTAACATGTGGCCCCTTTTCTATTCACATTTCCCCCTTTTGGTCACAAATCAATCCGAAGGATGCATGGATTACCAACATTGAATAGTGTGGTCCCATGGCGCTAGGAACGCTCATTCCTAGGAAGTCTTAGTGTCAGCGTTTGTCTTGCTGAATGTTGGACCATTGAGGGTGGAGCAAGACTATAACCTCAGATGGCAGTCAAGGCCGAATTATTTATTTATTTGTTTTCAAAAAAAGGCGAGCAAATGGGAGGCAGTCAGATTCTATATGTTTTTATTAAATATATTCTGGATCATATCTAATCTTTGAACTATCATGATCCGAGTTTTTTTCTCTGTCTGTCTTATGTTCCTTTTTGTATCCAATATTACGTGTACAAACTAGGACCAAGAGCAATAGTATTAAACCAGTAACACCAATTAGGAGCAGAAAATGTCTATTAGACAAGTATAAGTCTGAGGAGAATAAACATCCTAATCATCTAAAGAACACTTTACATGCATTATCATAATTTTTTTAAGCTAATAATGTTTTTTTTCCTTGTCTACTATTATTTGTACCTTATGATAACTTTGGCCAGATGAATGAAGATTTTCTATTAGTTTATGATCTAGGAGTTCTAAATTTTCTTCTGGACAATTAGTTTCCATAGAAATGACCTCATGGAGGACCAAGCTCCGTCTCCCAACACATTGGATCTTCAGCATCCACATTATCATGGTTTTTATTAACCTCAGGCAAGGTCAATCTGCCCATGACTTCAGTATCACACTATATTCCCACAGCATCCACTGTAAACCTGTTGTCATCACAACAGAAATCAGCACAACAAAAGAATTCTCCAACCCTTCTCGGGCCGGCTGAGTGGCACGTTGGTTAAGAGCTGGCTTGGGACGCCAGCTCTGAGCAGCAGGGCCCCAGTTCGGATCCCACATGAGGGCCAGTGACGCTGCCCTCTACAGCTAAGATGGTGAACAACAGCTCAACCTGGAGCTGGGCAGCTGTGAGTCGCCGGAGACGGCGGAGGCTGCAGCCCCTGCTGCAGTGGGCTGCCATAAGCTGCCATGAGTGGCCAGCAGCTGGTGTGAGCTGCTAATAGCCGCTGTGAGCGGCCATCCAGAGGCCAGCGACTGATCTGCCTCACCCAGGAAGAGCACAATGATAATACCAACATGGGCCAGTGAAACAACGTCCTCCACAACTAGACTGAAGAACAAAATGACAGCAACTTGTCTGTTCCCTTTCCCCAGATTCCCCAGCACTGTTCCCCTCCCCCAATTTCCCAATAAAAATCTTAAAAAAAAAAGAATTATCCAACCCGTCTCAACAAAAAGTCCTCTTCCCATACACCATGCACTGTTTGTTGAGGTGGACATGATAGGCCAGGACTGGATGAATTCAGAACTCCATACAGATTGGGGACATAACCATTTACCTTCTCAATTTAATATGGCCTATCTACTTTACATTGGAAGCACTCAAGTGTCATCCATTAATCTGATCTCTGCAAGTTGTAACTTGCAGTTACTGGGAACTGTAACTTTAAGGCTCAATAGGCGCCAAGCTGTAAGAACCTAATTTTATAAATTACAATTACTACCTAAAAATTTCTAGAAGCCAGGACAGTAAAAGTTTCATAAATAAATTTTCTGTGTCTTAGTAGCCATTATAGAGGGATATTTTAAAATATATACCCACTTTAGCTTCTATATGAATTAATATAGTTAGTAGTCTTTGTTGAGTTAGGAGGTAAGTATAATTGGGTTTTAATATTTACATATATAAAATTCTTATCTCAATATTTCTTTTCCACTAACCTTCTACAACTTCACTTGTCTTTCTCAGTTTATCTCCTTTTCCTCATTCAGAAATAACCAACTTACTAGGACAAACTACTTTTTTTAACCTCTCTCAAAAATATACACACATCCCTTTTTTCCTTCTACAATATATTCCTTTTAAATTTCAAAATCATAAAAAATATTGATAATGAAGAAGTTCTCTTATATGTCTTTAGCTATTATTAACAGTTGGACTATATAAGTACAGGGTTTGAGAAAAACCCAAAGAACAAGTATTATTAATATTATTAGCAAACAGGTAAAGACAATAAAAATTGTTATTTTAAGTTCAATATCAATTATGTAGGTATACAGGCCTTCTTGGTGTCTTGGGATAGCTGTCTAACCCTGATGTCGGCGGCTTCTCATCCTTGAGGAGTCTTTGATTTTCACTGATAGGTCCCTTCCAACAAGGTTGGAGAGTATTTAATTGATGTCTTGTCCAATGACAAAATTTCTTGGTTGTGATTCGTGGTCTTTGAAGTCTTTGTCTCCCGGGAGCACACTGAAGTGAATCAGTTACTAATTTATTAATTTATTTAACATAATTGATAAATCCTTGATAATAATGTAGAATATCTCCTTTTAGTAAGATCGGTTTATATGTCCCTTCATATAGAGTGAACAATGATTAATAAGGAGAAAGCCTGTGTTTACCAAAAGGAGTATATCTCAGGTTGACAAGCACTACAAGGAGAGCTTTTGGCCAAGGGAGATTAAAAACATCTGAAAATGTACCTAATTGACTTTTTTTTAAAGGTTTTATTGGAGAATTGGGTGAGGGGAACAGCGCTGAGGAATCTGGGGAAGGGGAACAGACAAGTTGCTGTCATTTTGTTCTTCAGTCTAGTTGTGGAGGACGTTGCTTCACTGGCCCATGTTGGTATTATCATCGCGCTCTTCCTGGGTGAGGCAGATCAGTCACTGGCCTCTGGACGGCCACTAATGAGCTCTTGGCAGCTCACACTGGCTGCCGGCCACACATGGTATCATTTTATGGCAGCCCACTACAGCAGGGGCTGCAGCCTACACCGTTGCCGGCGACTCACGGCAGCCCAGCTCCATGTCGAGCTGTTGTTCACCACCTTAGCTGTAGAGGGTAGTGTCACTGGCCCTCATGTGGGATCTGAACCGAGGCCCTGCTGCTCAGAGCTGGCGTCCCAAGCCAGCTCTTAACCAACACGCCACTCGGCCAACCCCCTAGTTGACTTTTTTTTTTTTTTTTAGCTGAGCCATCCTGCCACCTGTTGGCAGCTCACCGGCAGCTCAGCTCGGACCAGGCATTGAACCACTGTTGCACAGAGCTCGCACTCTTGAGCGAGCTATTAACCAACTAAGACACTCGGCCGGCCCCTACTTTTAATTGTGCCATTTGTACATTCCACCAATCCAGAAGACTGGAGTGATAAGCACAATGAAAACACTGTAAAATAAGCCAAATATTACAAATAGATTATATTATTGGCCCAGTGAAATGAGTTTGTCAGTTACTATGTAACTCACAGGGAATTCTCCAATTGGGGATTATTATTATTATTATTATTATTATTATTATTATATTATAAATAATTTATCTACCATAAGGCTGTTGCTCTCCTGCAAGAGAATGTCTCAACCCAGTGAGACATCATGCAAATCATAGCTAATATATACATTTGTATCCTTCAGATGGTGGCATTTGGATAAAATCCAATTACCTTACCTCAAATGGACCTAAAGGAAAATCTGAAATGTCCTTGGGACCCATGGAGTGATTTTCCAAGGTTATATTTTACACAGATAGAACACCTGTTATATGCTTTATAAGCTACAATAGGTTTTTTTTTTTGTTTTGTTTTTTTTTTTTTTTTTAGCTGAGCCATCCTGCTACCTGTTGGCAGCTCAGCGGCTGCTCAGCTCGGGCTGGACTCGAACCGCTGTTGCTCAGAGCTCAAACTCTTGAGCGAGCTCTTAACCAACTGAGCCACTCGGCCGGCCCTACAATAGGTTTTTAATAATATTCATCACTCTATGAAATCATTTTTCCAAGACACCAATGCATTAGCTTCATGTACATGCTAAGCTATATCTGTTTGGGTCAAAGTTTCCCCCTTTTGTTGCCATATTTTCTTTTCTTTTTTTTCAGCTGTCCATTAGAACTGTAAAAGAGTCTTTTATTGATTTAACAGGGAGAAGAAATATTTTCAAGTCTGGATAAATTGACTATTTACTATTGCTGGTCTAGCTTCAGTATGTGCTAAATTATTTCCTTTTGCTTCCATGGTGGTGGCCTTAGAATGTCCTGGAATTTTTATAATTGTCAAATGTTCCGGTTGCTGTATTACATCTAATTTAAATTCTGCAACCTGTTTTCCATTCTTATGGGCCACTCTGAGGAAGTTCAGAAGCCTCCCTGCTTCCACAACATTCCAAAGTTGTGAGCTACACCAAAGGTACAGCAACTGCCAGTGTAAACTCAGGCCACTTGACCTTTGGCTCATTTACAAGCTCCTGTTAGATCAGTTAATTTAACTTGTTGGGCAGATCTTATTTAGGTAAATAAGAAACTTAAATTTATGTTTACCATGGAAGTTACTGTATATCCAGCTCGATAATACCCCTGTTCATCTTTCAGATAAGAGTCAGCATTATCAATAAGAGTTTCCTGTAAATCATTCCTAGGAACAAGAAGGTGGTCAGTAAGCAAAACACAGTTGTGGATGTCTCCATCCTGTAAAGGGGGGTAATAAAGTTGCTGGGTTAGACTGTCACATTGACTTATAGATTATTAGGCGCAGAAAGCAAGAGTACTTTATAAGAAGCCAGTCGACTGACAGAAGTGTTGAGCATTGATGAGAGCTTAGTAAGGATTCAGCAGAATGAGTAACATAAATAAAGGAGCATCTATAACTATCTCTTCTGTTTACATAACGTGACTGTAGCAGAGATGGCTGTTATGTAGAGAGTCCTTTAACTACTGAGTTTAATTGTCTAGAGCAGTGGGTCTCAACCTTCCTAATGCTGCGACCCCTTAATACAGTTCCTCATGTTTTGGTGACCCCCAACCATAAAATTATTTTCGTTGCTACTCTATAACTGTAATTTTGCTACTGTTATGAATCGTAATGTAAATATCTGATATGCAGGATGTATTTTCATTGTTACAGATTGAACATAAGTAAAGCATAGTGATTAATCACAAAAACAATATGTAATTATATATTGTGAAATCTGTATTTCTAATTACAAATAAATGAAACTTTGTCTTGAAGCCGGGGTACTCGTATGTGGGCGTATCTGCATGTGGGCGGACCCGCCTGGAGACGGAGAGAGGAGCGGTGTCTCAGTTCCTAAGACCATCGAAAATATGTGTTTTCCAATGGTCTTAGGCAACCCCTGTGAAAGGGTCGTTTGACCCCCAAAGGGGTTGCAACCCACAGGTTGAGAACCGCTAGTCTAGAGCTTCTTTACCTTGTTTCCCTTCAGGGTTCCATTGAGTTGGATAAGATTGAGCTGATCTTAAGCTATATAGAGGCTGACCTTTAATGAAAAATTTGGAACCTAACTGAGACAGTATCGAATCAGACCCAGGAATCCTCTAAGCTGTTTTTTTTTTTTTTTGTTCTTGGAAGAGGAAAGGATAGTGTTCCTCCAAATCTTTTAGGGTTAATTAGTAGCCTGTCTTTAGATATTAGATAACCAAGGTATTTTACTTGGTCTAAACAGAATCAAAGCTTGCCCTTTGAGTCCCTATGTATTTTATGACTAGCTATCGTAATAGGTAAGTTGTGTCCTCTTAGGAATCTAATATATCTTAGAGCATAAGAGTAAATCATCCACATATTGGATTAGAGTAGAATTTCCGAAAAATTTAACATTATTTAAATCAGTTTTTAGTATCTAGAGAAATAGGTGGAACTCTCTGGCATACCCCTGGGGAATTACTATCCAAGTAAACTCTGATCTTCCCAGGTGGAAAAGCAATTATAAGCCCCCACTTTTAAAGGTAATCTTCTATAATGAGCTAACTTCAGCTAGTGAGTATCAGGCCTGAAGGGATATTGGCAAATATAAGGTAGAGGCAAAGTATTATCAATAGTTATTTAAATAGGAGTGGTTGACTTAATCTTGTCAATGATCTGTACTAGGAAAAGCCTAAAGTTGCACTGGAAGATCCTGGAACAAATATTTAGTCTTAAACGTGTTTTCTCTCATGTACTTTTTAAAAAAGATTTTATTGGGGAGTTGGGGGAGGAGAACAGCGTTGGGGAATCATGGAAGTGAAACAGACAAGTTGCTGTCCTTTTGTTCTTCAGTCTAGTTGTGGAGGACCTTGCTTCACTGGCCCATGTTGGTATTATCATCGCGCTCTTCCTGGGTGAGGCATTTGCTCGCCAGCCATTGGACGGCCACTCACAGCAGCTCACGAAAGCACACGCCAGCTGCCAGCCAGCCCCACTGCAGCCTACACCATTGGCGGTGACTCACGGCAGCCCAGCTCCAGGTCGAGCTGTTGCACACTACCTTTGCTGTAGAGGATGCAGCGTCACTGGCCCTAATGTGGGATCTGAACCAGGGCCCTGCTGCTCAGAGCTGGCATCCCAAGCCAACTCTTAATCAATGCGCCACTCAGCTGGCCTGTGACTTGACTTTTTACAATAAAAGCAGATTCCTCTACATGAGTTTCCCTAGCAAAACTTATTTAGTAATTCTGTTGCTTTGCTCTCAGAAACAAGTAGGTGTGTTAATTGGGATAAAAGAGAAAAGCTAGGATCATAAGCTCCTTCTAACACTTAAATTCAAATTCCTTTGCAAACTTATCAGAGTCCTAGAGAGAGTTAGGGGAATCTTTAGATTTCTTTGTTCTGCCTGCATACAACCATGATTCCCCTCCACTCAAGACCAGCTCCTCTCTCAAAAGGGAGCCACAACAGAGGTGCAGAAGAGAGAGAGAGACAGAGAAAAAAGAAGAGTAGGTCCAGACAAGTAAAGTACATATTGGGACAGTCGAAGAGGGAAAAGTAGGGTGTTGGCATTTAGCAGCTTTAGAAACACTTAGTTTAGAGACAGTCTCTAAAATTTTCTTACTAACTTCCTGGAGATAAGAACATCTCTCTGTACCATTTCAGAGGATTCTATTTTTCAATTGAGGGAAGCCTCCCGTTCCACTTAGTTTGACCTTTTAAGCCAGCTTTTTCTAATTGTGCACACAAAAATTTAGATGTCAAAAGAGCTCCGTTTTGGCCATCTTAAGTAGAAATCACTTCTTTTTTTTTTAGATTTTTTTAAATTGGGGAATTGGGGGAGGGGAACAGTGCTGGGGAATTGGGGGAAGGGGAACAGACAAGTTGCTGTCCTTTTGTTCTTCAGTCTAGTTGTGGAGGATGTTGCTTCACTGGCCCAAGCTGGCACCATCATTGGGCCATTCCCGGGTGAGGCAGATCAGTCGCCGGCCTCTGGACAGCCGCTCACGGTGGCTGCTGGCTGCTCACTCTGGCTGCCAGCCACACACAGTAGCTTAAGGAAGCCCACTGCAGCAGGGGCTGCAGCTTATGCCGTCCCTGGTGACTCAAGCAGCCCAGCTCCAGGTCGAGCTGTTGTTCACCATCTTAGCTGTAAAGGGCAGTGTCACTGGCCCCCATGTGGGATCCTAACTGGGGCCCTGCTGCTCAGAGCTGGTGTCCCAAGCCAGCTCTTAACCAACGCACCACTCGGCCGGCCCTGAAATCACTTCTTAAGGGTATCTTATCTTTCCATGTCTGTAAGTACTTGCAAAACTTCTAGGAACTGTACTTCTATCTGCAGGAGAATAATGGTGCTGAAGTCTGGGAGCTTGTCAGCCTTTGAGGCACAATTTCTCATGTTAACTTTTAGGTTGCTTTTTTTTGAGATCTGCAGAGTCTGAACAAATATCTAGTGATATTATGTAGTGGGTTGAAGTGTGCTGCTTATGGATTGATCTCCAAGGGGCTGTCACCCCCCGAGTTACTTCAACCCTCTTACGAGCCTCGGTTTCTCTCCCCGGCTGTCTAGTACAACCGTGAGGACTCAGAGCGCTAGGTAACCAGCCTCTATGTGTGCGTCCCAGGACAAGTCAAATATTTAATTGCAGTTGTGTTGGAAATTCCTATGGGGCCACTGCACGTTTTGAGGGGTACCCTCAAACACCTCCACAAATATTTTTAGTCACCTAAGAATACCTGAAACTCAGGCTGGAGGGAGTAAATGCCTCTTATCTTCAGAGCTGAACAAGTTCAGACTCTCATTTATCTGGTGAAAAGTTTTGTTCAGACTCGCAAAAAGCAATTCCAATTGAAAAGCCAAAATTAAAACAAGCCACCCATTTCATTTTTTCTCTCCAAGAGTTACCTTAACTCTTGTCCTGGGTTATCTCAACCCTGCCACCTCGAGGATTTTAAAACAGCTCAAATAAAGTCAGGATCTCTTACCTTAAAACAGGGAGGTCAGGAATTCCAAGAAAAACTCACCCACGTTTATCCCATGCAAAGCAGGGAGCCTGTGGGGCACAATGGGCTCCTGCTGGTACCTAGCACCAAATCCAGGTCCGCAGGGTGCTCCTGGGTGGGTTTCTTTGGAATCCTGCCTGACTACACCAAGTAATGTCAATGAAAAATATCCAGCCCAAGAGAAAATTTATAAGAGTTTATTTGAGTAAAACTGACAACAATTGCCAGGAAGCAAAATCTCAATGGATTGAGAAAATGCTCCAGAAAATGGCCGTTTTGCAACTTATTTTATACATTAGAATCAAAAGAGGAAGGTTACAGGAAATCCATTGGTTGTAGATTAAGGAGGTGTGAGAAACCAAAGCAGGGAAATCTCTGGGATTGGATAAAAAGTAAAGTGGAGAGAAACGTACTTCTTTTACATAGGTGGGTACAGCATGATTAATAGCATTTTGCAGCAACATAGATAGTATTTGGGGAACAAGATAACAATGAGGGACTTTGTAGTTTCCTGCTCTGGTATGGTGGGTTGTGCCCCCTGGGGGGTCCGGAAAAAGAGATTACTGTGATATTGTAAGGATATGTTATCTTAGACGCAAAAAGACTGACAGACAGGCTTAAGGTAAAGATTAACCTTTGTCAAGGAAGCTACAGGCCAAGGATGTGACTTCCTGCCATGGCCCACCTTTGTTAGGAATTTTTACGTTCATGCCTTCCTCTGTGGTTATTTTCAGTCTCCTGAGCTTGTCAGGTTTAACATGTGGCCCCTTTTCTTTCCACAGGAATTACCTTTTTCCCCAGTCCTTCAGTAAAACGTGATGTACTTTTTAGAAAAAATGTTATTATCTTACTTTGGGAGCTGGGTAAGCTTGGAATAATAGAAGTGGTAGGACCAAGTTGACATCTGTGAACCATGAGACTAGGGTTTCTCAAAATGACTAAGGAGAAAGGGGTGTGAAAAGAGCAGAAAGAAATCTTTAGGCCTCAGTGCAAGCAGGAAACCTGTCAAAGACTAGGGATGCAAGGCTTAACTGGAGTACAAGTGTCAAGCATGGGCCCTGAAGCGTGATGAGAAAAAAAAAATTCTATTACACGTTTTGTTGATACTGCCATGAAAAGACCTAAAGTGTGGAGACACACGGGGGCGCTCTAACCAACTAGAGACTGAGAAAACCAGAAAGGTCGCACATATTTCAACCTGGGAGGAGTCACTGCAGACCCTTTGTTGATGTAAATTCAGGTTTTTACCCAGGATCAGGCTGCTCACCCTTGGCCCTTAACTAGATGCAAGGAAAGAGGTGCTAGCATCAGGGGCTATGGTGAGCAGGTCAGGGTGTCCTGTCATCTTGAAGAGAATGTAAACCATCTGGAGAGAGAGGGAGGATGGTGAGCAGAACAAAGTGTTTCCTTATTTTATTTAAGAGGAATTGGTGCCTGCATATATGTAAAGCTTGAAATAATCCCTTATGGTTTTCAAAGTGCTTTTATATTTTTAAATTATCTCTTTGACCCAGGTAACAAGTCTGTGAGGTAAGTAGAAAAGACAATATTTATATCCAATTCACAAGGCTAAGAGAGGTTAAGTGACTGTCCAGAGTCACATAGCTCGAAAGAGGTAGAGCGGAGTCTGTGCTTATGCCTGTGTCAAGTTGTCTTACTCATTTGGGTATGGTGGGCAGAGACAGCCCTTAACAACATTGTGCAGTAAGTGAATGGTGTCCTTGGTGCCTTCTGCCTTCCATTTCTGACATCCAGACACCCTGTGTCCCAAACAGCCCAATGCTGCACTCCCTAATAATATGGATAATAGCTACCTGCTGGTATTGAGAACTTGAGTGACTGGCAGGCTCTGTGCCAATCATTAAACATGCACTATCATACACGAAAAATCATAGTAGCTATATTCACAATAGCCAAAAGACAGAAAGAACCCCATGTCCATCAACAGATGACTGGATAAGCAAAATGTGGTATATCCATGCAATGGAATATTATTTGGTCATAAAAAATTAAATAATGATACATGCTACAACATGGAAGAACCTTGAAAACATTATGCTTATTGGATGAAATTAGACAGAAAAGACTGCACATTGTTGATTCTACTTATATGAAACGTCCAGAAGAGGCAAATCCATAGAGACAAAAAGTAGGTTAGTGGTTACTTAGGCTGGGGAATGGGGTGGGGAAGGAAAAGGTTAATGGAGAGTGACTGCTAATGGGTACAGGTTTTTTGGGGGGATGCGAAAGGAAAATATATCTTTTAGTTTGAAATCTCTTTTAAGGGTTGTGTCACAAAATAACCAGCCAACCTCTGCGTGGTACCAAAGTGACAAAGGGAGCATCAACCCCTACCTTGTTACAAAATAAAATACTGTCTAGATTTTACTGTATATCAAAAGTCTAGTTTCTGTACCATATTGATGAACTCCGTAGCACTTTGCATATTTCAGGCTTCGCTACCTTTTCTGTAATAGCTTGCCAACTTTCTCAGTAAACTTACCTTGAAGTCCTTGCAATCCACCTGCACTTTTTGTTTTTCTTTTTTAGGAATTTTATTGGGGAACAGTGTGGTTTTCCAGGACCCATCAGCTCCAAGTCAAGTAGTTGTCTTCCATCTAGTTGTGGAGGGCGCAGCTCCTTGGCCTATAGTGGAAATCGAACCAACAACCCTGGTGTTATGAGCCTGCGCTCTAACCACCTAAGCTAACCGGCCGCCCCCCACCTGCACCTTTTGAAAAAATTCCTGTCAAAGCAGTACTTCATAGTGTAAAAAATTGAATTTCCAGTTTTTCTATAAGACAATTTAAAAATTAAGTTATTTTCTGTTCAGACTAGATCTTCTTTACATCTTTCCTTTCATAGCCCACAAAAAGTAGTTCTTTGTGGACTTCGTTTTTGAAATGGAATCTAGCAAATACAAAGCTGAAAATGTTAGAAACATTTTATCCAGCTGTACAGCAAACCTCCCAAACTATAATATATCATTTATTCTAATACTGTTTGTTCAAATCTTAAGTAATATTTTCTAGATGACTTCCAATAGTATTTGCTGACAAAGGAATGGATTTTAGTTTTTCACCATATTGTTTCACATGGATTTATTTTGACCATTTTTACCGTGATAAGAAAAATAAGTGCTTTTCCCAAAAGGGTCTGTGAACTTTCATATTTCGTTATTTAGTAAGAAACTTCAAAAGAAACTTCTTCTAAACATGTATCTTTACATTTAGTGAGATTTAATAAAGTACTATATTGAAAAGCACGTTAAACATTACTGAAAATATAGTAGAGATTTATGTTTATGTTCTGAATGTTTAGTTTTTAACTATAATCTTAAAAAATGTGACATACATGCAGAAAAGTACACAAATCATAAATGTATAGCGTTTTACAAATTGAACACACTTGTGTAACCAGAACCCAGATCAAGAAATAGAATATCACAGCACCTAGAAGTCTTCTTTGTACCCCTCCCTTTCATTACCCTTTCAGTCCCTATTGCTATATAACAAATCACCCTAAAACTTAGTGGTGAAAAAATAACCATTTTATTATTCTGATGGATTCTGTAGGTTAAGAATTCAGTCAGGGCACATGGGGATGGCTCATCTCTGTTCCATGGTATCTGGGGCGTTGGCTGGGAAGATATGATGGCTGGGGGTGACTGGACACCTGGGGCCTGCAATCATCTGGAGATGTCTTTCCTCACATGTCTCTCATTACATGATGGCTATTTGGCTGGGTGGGACATTAGTTGGGGCTGCTGACCAGAACACTTCCTTTCTTTCTTTTTTTTTAAATTGGGGAATTGAGGGAGGGGAACAGTGTTGGGAAATTGGGGAGGGGGACCAGCCAAGTTGTTCTTCAATCTTAGCTGTGGAGGGCGCCAGTTGCCATCTGGCTGCCCATTGGCAGCTTGTGGCCTCTAAGCTCAAGGTGCTGTGTTAAAATCTTAGTTGCGGGTGGGCATAGCCACCATCTCATGAGGGAGTCAAACCAGCAGCCTTGTTGTAAAGAGTGCGTGCTCTATCCACTGAGCCATCCGGGCGGCAGCTCAGCTCAAAGTGCCGAGTTCAGTCTTAGTTGTGGGCGGGCATAGCCCACCATTGAACAGGCAGTCTTGTTGTTAGGAGCATGTGCTCTCACCAGCTGAGCCATCCTGCCACATGTTGGCAGCTTAGTGGCAGCTCATCTCGGGCCCAGCTCACAGGCCCATGTGGGAATCAAACCCGTGGCCCTTTTGCTCAGAGCTCGTGCTCTTAAGCTAACTGTTAACCAGCTGAGCCATTTGGCCGGCCCCCTGACCAGAACACTTATAGGTGGCCCCTCTATACTTACTCTTAGCCAAAAGGCTGAGAAGCAATATAGGTGGTCCCTCTATGTGGTTATGATCTAGCTTTAGAAGTTGGGCAGCATCACTTCCACCATACTCTTGTGTCAGATTCAAGGGAAAAGGGATCATAGGCTTCTCCTCTCAAAAGGAAGAGTGTCAAAGAATTTCTGGGCATGTTTCTGTTTCAAAGTTGCCATGAAAAATAACTACCATCTTAACTACCACCGTAGATCATTAAGTATCCGTATTGAGGATACTTATTGTAGATTTTAAAGATCTTGTTTATCACGCTTGCTTCATATTATTATTAACTAATGTATCAAGGCAAAGTACACACTTAAACTGAGTTTGTTAGTAACAAAATGGAAGTGAATCATAGTTTAAGTGGGTTTCTTGATACTTTCTTTTTCTTTCTTTTTTGTGTGGTTGCTTTCTTATCAGAACCCATTTGTTCATTGTTGCTTTTACTTTGTAATGGGGCTGATGAAAAGCTTATACTAGCAATGGGAGATTAATTAGTTTTGCCACTTTCCTATTGCCTACTTGTACTTGCATTCTTCATATTACCTACATTCAGGCTGCGGTGTATTTATAGGAATTTTTTCAAGTCACTTTTCCATTTATGGTGGATTGGTTTAGTTAAAACCAGATGTTACAATCTGTAAATTCACAACCCAACACAGAAATTGCATAACTTTGGAATAGGCTAAAAATAAAATTAAAGAGGGCGGGTGCCACCATCAATCCTTTTGTGTTGTGGAATTCCCATTCCTTCTTCAGGTCACCCCACGTCTTGTATACATTGCAGTTTAATTTCTTTTATCTTTTCGTTACAAAATAAATTTAAATAGACGTTCTAATATTTGCTTCCCACACCTCAATGAATCATCTTGCACATTGCACTTTGGAGATAACTGGTTCATTGCATTGGTTCCATTTTACAAATGAGACAACAAGTTACTGACAGGTGAAGAAACTTACTCAAGGATACACAGCTAGTATGCAACAGAGACAGTATTCAAACAGGTCTGTTTGACTCTAATGCCCATTCTCCTATTACAACCGAAAGCTTCTGGCTGCTACAGAGACAGTTTCTGGTTTCAGACATCAAAATGGGGTAAGACTGCTGAATCTTATTCCCCCAGCAGAGGGCATGTTTCTCTGAATGGTCTATGGCAGAATAAGAGTTATGATTAGAGGAAGGATGTGGGCATAACTGGAATCTAAGTACCAGTCATTGGGTGCTTACTATATGCGAGACAGGCACAGATCTGAGCACTGGATCCTTCCCACAATCCTATGAGGTAGCTATGAGTGTTATCTTCATTTTACAGATGACAAAATGGAGTAGGTGGCCATGCTGGCATTCCAAGTCAAAAATGGAATGACTCCTAAACCTAGGCTCTCAACCAATACATAATATTGCCTCTAGTCCATCTGCCTCATAGACAATATTGTTATAGTTAGCACACAGTAAGAGTTAGTCACGTGCCAGTCATTGTGCCAGCTGCTTTCCATATGTTATATCTCATTTAATTCTCACAACAGCCACACAGGAAAGGTACTACAAAAATACCCTCTTGTTTGTGGTTTCACCTTCTGTGGTTTCAGCTACTCACAGTCAACAATGATTCAAAAATATTAAAGGAAAAATTCCAGAAATAAACAATTCATTTCTTGTAAATTGTGGACCTTTCTGAGTAGTGTGATAAAATTCTTGTCATCCCACTTTGCCCTGCCCAGGAAGTGAATCATCCCTTTGTCCAGTGTATCCACACTGTACATGCTACCCAACCCCTAGTCACTTAGTAGCTGTCTCAGTTATGAGAGAGAGAGCAAGAGCAACAGCAAGAGAGAGAGAGACCACATTCACATAACTTTTATTACAATATATTGTTATAATTGTTCTATCATTTTATTAGTTATTGTTAATCTCTTACCATGCCTAATTATAAATTAAACTTTACCATAGGTATGTATGTATAGGGAAAAAACATAGCATTGGGTTGTCGGAAAAGTCATGACATATTTTTCTATGTTTTTCATTGCAAAAATGTGTCATGACTTTTCTGACAACCCAATATATACACAAATAGGGTTTGGTACAATCCACAGTTTTAGGCATCCACTGAGGATCTTGGACATATCTTCCGTGGATAAGGGGGGACTACTGTATTAGACGTTATCCTCATTTTATAGATGCAGAAAATGAGATTCAGAGGTTAGGTAACTTGTCCACATCACATGGCTGCTAGCAAGTGGCAGATCTTCCACCAGTCTGGCATCTCTTCCATCATTGCTTTGGGTAGGGAATGGAAAGAATTTCAACAGAGCCAGCCTTTCTTAGGGACTCCACTACTCATGCTATCAGCATCTCCTTACTGAGCAGATGGAGTCCAGAGAGACCTATTGATAGAATGGTGCCAGTCTGTGGATTGGTGTCAGTCCAACAAGATAAGGAAAGAAACTGAGAGTTTAAAAATATTTTTAGAAATTTGATATTGCTGCAGCATCCAAGTGTATGATCCATTTTTTAAAATTTCACCAAAGCATGTGTTCATGACAGATTGGAAATTTAAAAAAGAAATAACTGATCTTTCACCACAGTTTGAGAAACACTGCTATAGACAAATTCTGTCCACTCTCTATGCCCATGATCTGTCATTTTAAAGGCAGGAGTGGTCAACTACAAGCCAGGAAAGTGTTGAGCTGGTTCCCAAATGATTATGGGAACAACTTGATTCACCCCAAGTTGAATCTGATGCTGAGGGTTTGTAAAAGACAAAAAGGCCTGATCTTGTTCCTCTTGGGAGATCTCCAAGAAGAATGATGTGGTTGGTTTTAAATGATAGTGATGCTGTCTATAAAGACCCAGCACCAGTTTTAATTCAAGGATTTCCTTGGTAGTGCTCCAACCAAGCATCCATCAACAGAGGGCATTGATGTTCTGTCCTCCAGATCCAGAGATGCCACTGCTGTCCTCTGTTTCAGTAGGCATTGCTATCTTTCCAGATACAGCTGGACACAGACAAGTTAACTGTTGTGGGACAGGAAAGACAGTGAGGAGTGGGAAGTGGAACTAGATTATAAAGTGAGTTTTAAGGGGCTAAGCTAAAGGTCTAGGTAGGTGACCAGACTCTAGTTTTTCCCTTTCACCTTCTGCCTTGACACATGCTATTTATCCCAGCTCTGCTTCCTCCAGTCAGCTCTGCTTGACTCTTCTGATCCTAATCACTTTTCCCTTCACAGAATCCTTATAATCTGTGACACCCAACACAACACTTTATCATATTAGTAGCTACTTGAATGGTTCTCAGATGACTATGTCTCAATTTTACATCTAGGTTAAAGGTCCCCAAAGCAAGCACAGGAGAAAGGGCAAGGATTTAGCAGCCAGAACTGAGGCATAAAGTGTTACTCCAAGTGGAGTTCCAGAGTGCTGGGCTGGAGCTGCTGATGTCCCTCTGGCCTAGAGCCTGGGGCAAGGCTGAGCTTGTAGCAAGAGGGTTGGTTGATCCTCAGGAAGTGGCTCCAGTCACGGAGTGAGGAGGAACAGAGTCTGGGAACCAGGCAGGACCTGAGCCTGCATTGTTCCTTAGCCTGGCATTCAAAGCCCTTCACAATCTGACCCCATCATAATGATAACAGTTAACATCCTACGTGCAAATCACTGCTCCACGTTTACATGTATTAACTCATTGAATCCTCAAACTAACCTTATGAGTTCTAGTTTCAGTAATAGGTTTCAGTGATACCCCCATTTTATAGATGAGGAAATTGAGTCATAGAGAAGTTAAGAGCTTAAGTGATTCACCCAAGATTGCACAGCTAATATGTGGTGGAGTTAAGATTCAAACCCAAGGAGTGTGGCTCTAAGAGGCAGATGTTTAGCCAATAGCCTATACTCTGAAATATTTGCCTTGTGATAGGGACCTTCAATGACTTAATCTGAAGGGGTGGCTCCAATAGTGGAGATCTCAGACATCAGGGAGCCTGACAGGGGAGAGAATTCTGGTCTTGGAGAACTTTCCTGGAGGCACACTCAATTCTGCCATCTGAGACATATTTTGCCACTGTACAATTAAGCAGAGCTACCTAGCCATTATAGGGGACATAAAATGCAAATAACCATTTTGGGAAGTAGCCAGTTCATCATCACTGGAGATATTCAAGTGGATGCTAGACCAGAATTTTCTGGGAGGCTTTCCAGGGGGAATTCCTGCATATGCAGGCTTTCTTGGAGTACATCACTTCTAAGGTCCTTTCCAACCTTTAGGGTTGAAGAGTCTATACTGAGTTTCTGCAAAGTCTTATTACTATAATGAACTGTCCATGTTCCACTTCCACAGTTGACCCCATTCCCTCTCACATACCACAAGACCTTGTTCCAGCAGTTGCCCCCTCTCTCTTGTATTATAATTTTCTCTCTCTCCATTGGCTCTTTTCTATTAGCACACAAACATGCTATTTGTTCTCCAATTGAAGAAAGACAAAAATGGCTTCCTCTAGCTATTTCCTCATGTCTCTCCTGCCCTTTTACTAAATTGTTCAAAAGAGCGACCTGCTGTTACAATTCCATTGACTCTATTCCCTATGCTGTACTCCATATTCTGTGACTATATATATATATATATATATATATATATATATATATATATATATATATATTAAATCATAGTTATAATAAAGAAAAAGGTAAAAAAAAAGTGACCTGCATTTGCTGCCCCATCCTTTTCCTACAATCCTCTCTTTTGCATACGCTAATCTGGCTTTTTCCCTCAACGCTCCACAAAAGTTGTTCCTTAAGATCAGTGTGAGATCATAGAAAATACACATATTGGTCTCTACCCTGGTCCCTGACACAGAGCTCCTAAAACCCTTGTAAACTCCTGAGTGATAAGAGCACTAGGCACATATTTTATTATATTGAGGTGATCTTGGCAGGCTCCTGGATGGGGACTGATCACTAGGAAGACCAAGCTATGATTAGAAACCTGGAATTTCCCCACAGAATTTACTTTCTGGTGGGGGAAGTGCCCCCAGCTTCTCAGCCAGGCCTCTGTAAGTTGAAGGTCTGGATTTTGCAACTGCAGAATCCAAAACACTTCACTTCTGGTCACCAAGTGTGTGGAGCTTTTTCCTTAGATTAAGCAATTCTCTGCGACACCAGCTGGGTGTCCTATAATTTCACTCAATTCTGACACTATCTACCCAGAAATAGCATCAGATCTCACAGGTTAAGGGCTCAGTCACACACCACTTCAGACATATCACAAGCACAGGTTATATCACTTGTGTTTCTGACCAACTGGCTGTGTAGATCAGAGGTTCCAATGGCTCCCTCCTTCGGTTTGATTAATTTGCTGGAATGGCTCACGGAACTCAGGGAAACACTTAGGTTTACCAGTTTATTAAATGATATGATAAAGGATGAAGATGAACAGCCAGATAAAGAGATACATAGTGCAAGGACTGGGAGGATCACGGGTGCAGGAACTTATGTCCCTGTGGAATAGGGGTGTGCCATCCTCTCAGTATGGATGTAATCACCAGCCTGGAAGCTCTACAAATGCTCTACCATTTGGATTTTATGGAGACTTCCTCACAGAGGCATGATTAATTAAGTCCATTTCCAGCCCCTCTCCCTTCTCTGGAAGATGAAGGGTGAGGCTGAAAATTCCAAGTTTCTAATCATGGTTTGGTCTTTCTGGTGAACAGTCCCCATCCAGGAGCCCTTGGGCAATTTGCAATAAACTGGGCCCTCTGCCTCATGCTACACAAATGAGTTTCCTTATTTGTAGAAGGCGGGTTATAACAATGATAATACCTACTTTCAGGGTTGTAGTGACAATTAAATGTGTGCTTTATTGCCTGTAAAAGCTCTTAGAAGAATGTGTGACACATAGTTGTGCTCAATAGAAGGAGGCAGTTATTTTTACTCTTATTAATATATTTCATTTCATTTCATTTCGTTTCATTTCATTTCATCTCATTTCATGGTTATAATAGCCCTGCAGGGGAGAATTAACAGAATGGTCTCTGGAGTCATACAGACCTGGTTTGAATCCCAACTTGGAGACTTAGTGATGTGACCTTTGTAAGACACTGCATTGTTCTGTGCCATCTATAAAGTGGACGTCATATTAATTATGGCTGCCTCATAGGAGTTTCCTGAGAATTGAAGTAGCTCTTCCAAAGATAGCACATAGCACAATGCCTGGCACGTGGCAAGCTTCAGTTAATGAGAGCTGGATTTCGTTTTGATTTGTGATCCAGATTCATCTGTGACCTCCCTGGTTGGCCTTAGGCTTCTTTGTCCTCTTCCTGGAGCTTGTTTTCTTTAGCTGTCATTCAGAGAGCAGTATCTGGCCCTCCCTTCCTGCCAATGGAGCCACTCAGCCTGCTTACTCTCCTTGGTTCCTGCCTGATGGGCTGTGGCAGGTGCCCCACAGAGCAGCTGCTGGTCCTGCCCATCCTCTGGCCTCTTTTTTTAGCATCTGGGTCACTCAGCTCCACTGGAAATTGGACTTCAGAGCTCCTGGTCTTGACTTTGGTAACTAAACATTGAATGCTTTGTTTGTCACAAAGTTGTTGAGATGGCAAAGTCTAGCTACTTTTCCCTGCAACTCCCAGCTCTGGAGTGAAGAGGAGGCTGCAACAGAAATCACTATTGTGCCTCCCTGGCCATTTCCAGGCCCTCAAGTGACATTTCTCTGATCAGTTTACTGTCACAAATAAGAGTTCATGTGCTGTTTTCTCTGGAATCTGGACTGCCTTCCCACCCACTCCTGCCACTGAGCCCAGCTTGTCACTACCCTCCTTCAACCAGCACCTCAGACTGCCATCCTGATCCAACCTTGACTAGACAGCCACTGTGCCAGGCACTCTTCGATCTACACCCTTTTCTTGCTCCTGCTCAGCAGCCACACGGAGGACTCTAGTGCTTCTCAAGAAAGCCCTTGCCTGTGGCCCCCCAGCACCATTGTCTTCTCTGGGGCAGAAGCACACAGCCTGAGCTTGTTGGACTCCATATCCCTGTAGTGCCCTTTACAGGGCTCTTGGCTCCAAGTGGGTACACACCATGAGCTTGGCTGCATGCCAGCTGGCTCACTGAACCTGACTTTGGGGAGGGGGTCCTGCCAAAGGTTGGCCTGGATCACTATTGTGAGAGAAGCAGCCAACACCCCCCATAGAAATATGGGTTTCCACACTTATGAGTGGACATGCCTCATAAATTTGCTACCTCCACTCCTCACACTTTGAAAACTGGCTAAAATGGGCAGCCAAAGAGACAGGGAAAGACCTTATGATTGGAGCCCTAGGTCTGCCAGTGACCAGCTGTGTATCCTTGGGCCATCACAACCTTTCTGAGCCTTTATTTTCTCATCTGAAAAATGGACATGAAAGGAATTACTTTATTACCTCACAGGCCTTTTGTTAGGATCAAATGAGATCATGGATGTGAACACTTTTGGTAAACATACTGGTGACGAGAGATGCTGCTTTTGCTGCTGTGTGTGGTGTGGATGCAGCATTTTGACTAAGACACAAAACCCTGATTTTGGGTGGATAAAGATAAAATTTTCCATTTATTCTTCCCTGAAAAACTTTGCTTGAGCAATTGTCCCCTCCTGTTACTACATCACTACCCCTTTTCCCTGCCAATGGAGCACTGCCATCCATATCCAAGCATACTGTAATGTTTCCTCTCTTTAAAAAAACTACAACATTCTTGACTCAATGTCCCCAACTACACACCACTTCATTTCTGTGCCCTCCTTTGCAGCAAGACTCCCTGGAATTCAAGTTGTTTATTCTGGCAGTCTCTACTTCCTCACCTCCCATTTTCTCTTGAACACATTCCAATAATGTTCACACCCCACCAAGCCTCAGAATCCACACTTGCCAAAGCAGGACTGACTAGATAATTTGCAGGGCCCAGTGCAGAGTGAAAATGTGGGACCCCTTGTTCAAAAGTGTATTTGTTTCCTAGAGTTATTGTAACAAATTAACACAGACTGAGTGGCTTAAAACAGAAATTTATTCTTTCACAGTTCGGGAGGCTGAGAATCCAAAATCAAGGTGTCAGCAGGGTGGGTTCCTTCTGGAGGATTTGAAAGAGTATCTCTTCTATGCCTCTCTGCTAACTTCTGATGGCTACAGGCAATTCTAGGCATTCTTTGGCTTGTAGATGCATCTGTGGGGGAGGAAACATAATTTTCCTTCTACTCTTCTAATTTCTTCTGGCTGATCTAATAGGCAATTGACATGCAGATTAACAGAAGAAAATCATCAAATTTATTATGTATGAACATATGGTGCTCCATAACATATAAGACCCTTGGACAAATTGAGGAGTTAAGGCTTATATGCCATATTGAGTGGAGAAGAAAGGGGAGGTTGTGTTTGGGACTTCAAAGGACAGGAAGGCAATTCACATGGAGATGGAAAAGCAAGTGTTTGGTAAATAAATGTTTGCTGGCCATCTTTAACAATGGGGCACAAAGAGGACTTTAATCAAATGGTCCTTGATAGGTTCCTCCCTGTTGATCACAGTTCAGATTAAACTATAGTTATCTATAATGATATCTTTCTTCCTGGAGCAGGTCTTCTATCTAAATTCTTTTAGGCAGTTAGAGGAAGTTAGGCAGTTAAAGGTTTGCTTTTCTGAGTCTTTTGCCTCTTAAAAATAACCAGCTGAAAATGATCAATATCCCAAAAAAGCATATTTTGGGGTGGCAAACTCTGCTTCTCCTCACATCACTCTTATCTCTGCCTACATGTTTACATCATATTCTCTTTGTGCCTTTCCCCACTCTTCTCTCATTAGGATTCCTGTCATTGGATTTACGGCCCACCCTAATCCAATATGACCTCATCTTACAATCTTTACCTGAATTACATCTTCAAAGACCTTTTTCCCAAATAAGGTCACATTTCAAGTGGATATGTTTTTTGGGAGAGGAGCCATCATGCAACACACTACAAAAAGTTACTTAAGAATTTCAAGATGGTCATAAAAGAGCACTAGATCAGCACAGGACCCTGCTGAGACCAGAGCCCTGTCTGACTGCACAGGTTGAATGCCCACAAAGCAGGAGTGTGCCAAGATCATCCATGTCTTCCCTTCCTGCTGTCAAATCCACTGGTGAGTTCTGAGTCCTTACCTAACTGGACTTCTTGGCAGCGTTTAACATAGTCGATCCTCTGTCTTCCTTGCAAGTCTTGCTTCCCTTGGCTTCTGGGACACTAAGCTCTATTGGTTTTCCTTTGATCTCACTAGCTAGTCAATCCTCAGTGCCTCCTTGCTGGCTCTTCCTCTCTTCAATTTCTAAAGTCTAGAGGGTAGAGAGCCATGGGGCTCAGGCCTTGGATCACTTCTGTGTGTGTGCTCACTTCCTTGAGAATATCATCTCATCTCAGGCTTTAAAAGCCCCCTCTGCACAACACCTGCTGCTCCAACCCCTGATCTGGGTTGTAGATAGACAGATCCAGATGCCTCCTTGACAGATCCAGTTTGAGCGGTATAATGGGCCTCTCAAACTTAGCACATCCAAACTGAAGTCCTCCTGAGATTCTTTCTACTGTCTTCCACCGCGCTTAATGACATCTCTATCTCTCCAGTTGCCTGGGTGAAAAGCTTTGCATCATCCTAACACTTCACTTTCCTCTCATGTTCCAACGTGCAGTCTCAGCAAACCTTTCCCACCCCATTTAGAATGAGATCTCCACCCCTTGCTGTGGACCCCAGGGCCCTATGATCAGGTCCTTCTCTACCTCACCTGCCCCATCTCCTACTAACTTCATCCCCTACCTCAACACCCTCATGCTGCTCCAGCCCTCCCCCATCCCTCCTGCTTGTTCCCTGATCATGCCAAACAAGTTCCTGTCCCAAGTCCTTTGCACCTGCAGTTCCCATTGCCTGGTGTGGCCTTTCCCTATTCACTAGTGAGGCCAGCTCTGTCATTTCATTCAGTCCTGCACAAATGTCACGTGGTCAGGAAAACCAACTCTGGTCACCCTTGTCTAAAACCACCCTCTGCTCCCTTTCTATTCCCTTTGCTCTGTGTCGATCTCTCCAACTAGAATGTAAGCTCCATGAGTTAAGGGATTTGGTTTTTTCACTGCCATCACCCCCCACCACCACCACCTAGCACAGTGCCTAGTACACATGTGTCGAGTCAAAGAATGATCATGTTGCTCTTCCAGCTTAATATCATGCAATGCTCCATTGCATCTCTATGCTTTTGCCCATGCTGTTCCCTCTGCTTGGAAGGCCCTTCCTCCTTCTAGTGTGCCGGGAAAACTCATCCTCATCCTCTAAGATCTTACCCAACTGTCACCACATTTGTGAAGACCCCATGTCCCCAGGTAGACCTAGCCAGTTGTCTCTCGGTCACCCTGCAGCATCTTGTACATGCCTTAATTAATGCCTGACACTCAAGTGATTTTTCTGTGTGTCTTCTCCAGGAAACTGTGATCTTTCTGAGGACAGATGCCATGTCTTCTCATCCTGTTTCCCCAAGGAATAGTCTGGTGCCTGCACAGCCTTAAGTGAGTATTTGGTAAAGTTTGCTGACTGAATGAATAAATAAATCAACAGATGAGGGAAGGAAGTATAAAGGAGGGAAAGAGAGAACCATCTCTTGCCCTGTAGGTGTCTTCAGGGTGCCTGAGAGCCCCTCACTGTAGAAGTTTCCTTGCTCTCCAGACCAATCCTGACACCCTGCCCCCTCATCCAAACTGTCTAGAAATAGGTGCTAACCACTCCGCCACAACGACCTTAGTTTTCAAACTTCAAAATTAGTAACCATGATCTGAGAGGTTTAATCATGTGTTTTGGACAACAAGACTGAATTTTGAATTCTATCACAAGTAGTACTTATGACTGTTCAAGTTTCTGATAGGGTGAGTGTGACCAAGCATTAGGGCTTATGGATCTAACACATATTTTCTACAAAATATTAAAAAAATACTGTACAGGCAAGTGTAGAGGGAACCCATCAACAATCCTACATCTTAGATTTTAAACATTGTTAATATTTTGACATAATTTCCTCTGGTATGTGTGTAGTCATCAGTGCACATGCATGTGTGCATATGGAACATAATATATACCTGTAAGTGCATATGTAAAATACATGAATGAAAACATGGTGTACCTTCCAATTCATACCAGTGGCATCTTCATATTGTAACGACTGCCTTCCCACTGTCATAATTCCATGAGTAGCTGACAGTTGCATGCTCACATCAGACACCCTGGAAGCCTTGGCTCTGCCTAGGCCCCCCATGGCACCCCCATCCGCAAGCAGGACCTCTAGAAGTACAAATGTGCCCGGCGGAACGGGATCCCTCATAGGTAAATATCAATAAATCAATGGTGGACAGAACCAGGAGCTGGGGCAGTCCTCCCACCTATCCCCTACATCCCTCCTGTGAAGGCCAGGAGCAGATGGGGAACCAGTACCTGCTTTCCTAAGAGTTGAGTTGTGGGGATGGATGAAGAAGACACTTCCACAGGGATGGAAACTGGGAGTCTTGCTTGAAGAAATCCAGCTTGAACTGACTGTCAGAATGCTCATCTCCAGTGAGGTCAGCTGCTGTGTTGCTTTTGTCTTAGGGGAATGATATGCCTGGAACACCATCCTGGTTAGTGTAAGAGACACAGTGTTTCATGCTCTATATTTTTAAAAGCTCAAAAAATAATAAAAGTCAACCCCAATTATCTGTTTCCCTTGTCTTTCCCAAACCAACACCTTTCTTAGAGTGAAATTATTGTAATAGGAAAGGTGGTTAGTTTTTCGTTTTTTTGTATAAAGTGGAACCCGGATGTAAGAACTTGGTGGGTCACCAGGGGGCAGCCTTCCTTTTAGAGGAAGGCAAGAAAGTCTTTCATCACCAACTAGTAAGGAGAATCAGTCTTAAGCCACACAGTAGCAATAAAGGATCAGCCACTGAATTCATAAATGACTGGCCATCACCCACTTCGCATCAATATTTGAAAAAGAGATAGGAGTTTAAATCTCAGCTCAGCCACTTAGTGTATGCCATGGGGCCAGTTGCAATGTATTTGACCCACAAGTTCCTCATCCATAAACTAAGAATACTTGCTTTCCAATATCACACCTGCTTCATATGGTTGTCTTGATAATTAAGTGTGATAATTAAAGTAATAAGTAAAATGCTCAGTATATAGTAACTGTTCATATGTTAAATATTATTAATACTATGAAAAGAACCAAGGGAACTGACTATTATTGAATACCCATTACATGCCAGGCACTTTGAACCCTTAGAGCAATCAAGTGAGGAAGGATAAGTTAAATGAGAGGTTGAATGACAGATGAGAAGTTAAATGACATGGCCAAGGCCAAATAGCTAGCAACAATAATAGCAGCTAATGCATAGCAAGCACTAACTATACGCCAGGCACACACTGTTCTAAGCCCTTCACATGAATTATCTCATTTCTTACAGCAATCCTATGGAGTGTGTACTATTGTTATGCCCATTTGACAGAAAAGGAAAATGAGGCACAAGTAACTGGCCCAAAGTCCCACCATGGAGTCTAAGTGTGGAGCTGGGGTTAGAGCTGAGGCAGTCTAGCTCCCGAGCCTGAGTTCTAACTTTCATTCCATCTGGTAGAGATGGGATTTAGACTGAGATCCAGACCAAGCTCTTTTCACCATCCTATGCTGCTTCCAAGCTAGCTTGCATCAAAGCCTGCCCAAGATCCTCATGAAAAACAAAACAATCTCTGCCTCGACCCCACTACACCCCTCTCCAGCCACTGCCATTTTCCCCTCTTCTCCATCATAATTGCACTTCTTAGGTTGTCTCTACAGATGGTCCCTGACTTATCATGGTTTCATTTATGATTCTTCAAATTTACATGGTGTGAAAACAATACACATAATAAATTACCTGACATATTTGTGTTAGATGATTTTGCCCAACTGTAGTAGGGTAGTGTAAGTATGCTGAGCAAGTTTAAGGTAGGCTAGGCTAAGCTCTGATGTTCGGAAGGTTGAGTGTATTAAATGCAGTTTTGATTTACCATATTTTCAGTTTACAAGGGGTTTATCAGGATGTAACCCCATCATAAGTTGAGGAGCACCTGTGCTCACTACCTCCATTACTTCCCTTCTCACTTCTTCCTCCACCCGCCAGTCTGGCTCCTGCCACTGCCTCTCCACAGAAACAGCAATCAGCAAGGCCACTAATGGTCGCCATGTTAACAAGCGCAAAGTTCATTTTTCAGCCCTCTTCTGAAAATTCAAATTTTTCAGGTTTTGACACTGTCAACCTTCTTGGCTTCTGTACCACCATCTTCCCTTGGGGTTCCTCCCACCTCTCTGGTTGCTCCTTCTCTGTCTCCTTTGCAGGCTCAGTCTTCTCTCCCTGGCCATCAAATGTAGATTCACCTCAAGCCTTGCTCCTGAGCATCTTTTCTTCTTTCTGCACTGTTCCCAGCTTCAATACCATTTTTGTGCCAATGACTCCCAAATGTATATGGCTAACCCAAACATGCCTTTGAACTCCAGACCATGTATCAAGCTGTGTTTGAAAAACCCCTCCAAATCAACATGAGCTCCCCTCCAGACCTCTGGCTCTCTTCTCTTCCAATATTCCATATCTCCGCTCTTTTTCTTCACCCCTCTGTGTAAAGCACCGCCAAGTTCTGTGGCTACGTATCTTCTTCGGTCTCCAAAATTTGTCCACTTTCCCCCTTCCTCACTGTCACCGTCATCTTCATCTTTCTAACTGGAATCCTGGATGGTCACCTAATTGGTTTCCCTGCTTCTACTGACCCCTATCTAAAATACTTCAATGGTTTCCCTTCCTCTTAAAATAGAGGTCACAGTTCTTGGCATGGCTTCTAAGGCCCTGTGAGGCCTGGCTCTGCTTCCTCTCTAGCCTTATCAGCCCTAAGCTTTTCTTGCTCTCAGGACTCTAGTTTCACTGAAGTGCTTTCAATTCTTCATGAATGCCCAGCAGCCTCCCACCACAGGACCTTTACACAGACTGTCTCCTTTTCTTGAAACAAGTCTTCCCTCTACTCTTTTCCTAGTTGATACCTATTCATTCCTTTGACCTCAGCTCAATGATCATAACCTTAGAAAAGACATGAGCATTCCCCCTATTATATGTTCTCCACTAATTCTCCTTCTTAGACTTGATCATGGTTGTAATTTTACATGTCTGTATGTGATTCTTTCTTTTTTAAGGTTTTATTGGGGAATTGGGAAAGGGGAACAGCCAAGTTGTTGTCTTTCAATCTTAGTTGTGGAGGGCGCAGCTAGCTTAGCTCCAAGTCCAGTTGCCATCCGGCTGCCCATCGGCCGCTCGCGGCTGCTCAGCTCAAGGTGCCGTGTTCAATCTTAGTTGCTGGTGAGCATAGCCCACCATCCCATGCAGGAGTCGAACCAGCAACCTTGTTGTTAGAAGCACATGCTCTCACCAGCTGAGCCATCCTGCCACCTGTTGGCAGCTCAGCAGCAACTCAGCTCGGGCACAGCTCACTGGCCCATGAGAGAATTGAACCGGTGACCCTGTTGCTAAGAACTCGTGCTCTTAACCAACTGAGCCACTCTGCCGGCCCTATATGTGATTTTTCTTTTTTTTATTAAATTATTTTTTATTATGAAATACACATTTTTTAGAATTAGTTTCAGCTGTACAACACAGTGCAATAGTTATACTTTTTACCCCTCGAAGTGACAACCCCCCTCCCCCACCTATATGTGATTCTAATTGTTTACCTCCACTAGAGTTTGAGAACCATGAAGGCTGGATGGTGTCATTCCTTCCCTCAGCTGAGTAGCCAGTTCCTAATACAGTGCTGAGTACATAGCAGCTTTTTGATGAATATTTGCAGAATGAAGGAATGAAAATGAATCTTTTGTTTTTTTGAACCTCTACATTTCATGTACCACCTGGGATCCAGGCAGCTATCCTGGCTATTTTGAGCTATTTCTATCAGGAAGAAGAACCAAATTGGTAAATGGAGTCACATATGGGGGCCAAAGACTAAATACCAGCTAAATGTGTTACCTCTCCCAGGGGTGTATGCATTAGAGGAATGGAAACAGTCACCCTGCAGCCATGTAGGGAGATGGGATCCATGTTGGAGATGAGGAGCTCTTTCAGGTATGACTCAGATCACACCCTAAGTCCCCAGTCTACCGTAATTAGGGGTAAGGTCAGAAAGCCAAACTCGTATTGACAGTGAGTGGCTGTGGTGTCAAAGTAAATTCACATGTTGTCTCAGAGACTCAACTTGTCTCACATTCACTAGCTCAGTTCTGTGCCTGGGTGCCAGACACTATGCTGGCTCTAGGGATTAAGTGGTGACTAGGATTCACATGATCCCTGCCCCTCTAGCAGAGGAGACAGACAAGCAGAAAATTATGGAGCAACATGAGGAGTCCATGAGAGGCATAAGCATTAGCTCATGGGTGGAGGGAAAGTGCACTTGAACTCAGTCTCAAAGAATGAGTAGGACCTAACCAGGTAATTGGAGGTAGCAGACTATGAAGAAAAGGTTTTCAAAGTAGAAGGAACCACATGAGCAATAGAAAAAAACGTGTGAAACTGCGTGGAATGTGGGGGAGCTGGGGGTAGTTCTGTTCTGCTGGGCAAGGCTGGCATTGCCAGGAAAGGGCACTGGAGGGATAAGGCACATGCTGGTAATACAGGGGCTGGATGCCATGGCAAAGCAATGAGGAGGTAAAATTACTGGCAAGTTTTTCACAGAGGAGTGGAATGTTTGTGGTTTGGAAAGTTCCCTCAGCTGCTGTGTTGAGGACAGACTGGAGTTGGACCTGCACAGAGAGGTGCACCTCACTCAGACATTGGGGATGGGGGCAAATCAGAGGGTAGTACTTCTGGGGAGTAGTCTCATATCTGGGAGATTTCTGCCATGGCTCTAAACAACTGCCGCACACCCTGGCAATAAGACCTATATTGATTAATATTCGATTTATCTAGAAACCTATGCAGTGGCGATTAACTCATAGCAGCAAAGAAAACTCAGGCTTCACTTGCCCTCAGGGAACACCCCTACCCATTTGTCACAGGAATGCTCTCCCCTTCCCGGCCAGAAATGCCCACAGGAGGGAATTTTTTATTATTATTTTTTTTCACTTTTTATTTGGAAATGATTTCAAGTTTTACACAAAAGCTGCAAGATTTGTACCTAGAATCCCCTTATAACTCCAGTTTTAAAAGTTTTTGTTTTCCAGTGGCACCTCCAGCCCTCCCAAGAATGTCAGGTCACCTTCCTCTCTGTCACCATGGACCTTGAGCAGTCAAGATAACACACTCCTCTTTATCCATTCTTCCATCGATGGATGCCCAGGCTGCCTCCACATCTTAGCCATTATAAACAATGCTGCAATGAACATATGGGTGCACATGTCCCCTCAAAGTAGCGTTTTGGGTTTCTTCAGATAAATACTCAGAAGTGGGATTACTGGGTTCTTCTTTGTCTCTTGCTATAACCTTCGTTTGAAAGTCTATTTTGGGGCTGGCTGAGTGGCGTGATGGTTAAGAACTGGCTTGGGATGCCAGAGGGCCGCAGTTTGGATCCCACATATGAGGGCCAGTGACACTGCCCTCTACAGCTAAGATGCTAAACAACAGCTCAACCTGGAGCTGGGCTGCCCTGAGTTGCTGGCGATGGTGTAGGCTGCAGCCCCTGCTGCAGTGGGTTGCCATGGGCTACCATGTGTAGCCAGCAGCCAGCGTGAGCGGCCATCCAGAAGCCGGCGACTGATCTGCCTCGCCCGGGAAGAGCGCAATGATGGTGCCAACTTGGGCCAGTGAAGCAACGTCCTCCACAACTAGACTGAAGAACAAAAGGACAGCAAGTTGTCTGTTCCCCTTCCCCCGATTCCCCAGCGCTGTTCTCCTCCCCCAATTCCCCAATAAAATCTTAAAAGAAATAAAGTGTATTTTGTCTGGTATTAGTATTGCTACCCCAACATTTTTTTTCCATTTCAATTTTAATGAAATATATTTTTCCATGCCTTTACTTTCCATCTGTGTGTGTCTTTCAATCTGAAGTGACTCTCTTGTAGGCAGCATAAAAGAGTGTAAGGGTTTTGTTTTCTTATCCATTCAGCCACCCTATGTTTTTGATCAAAGCATTTAATCCACATACATTGAAAGTAATTGTTGATAGATATGTGACTATTGCCATTTTATTATTTTTAAGTTTAATCTTTTTTTTTTTGTCATCTTAAAGAAGTCCCTCTAACATTCCTTGTAATACTTGTTTGGTGACTTTTTCTTGCTTGGGAATCTCTTTATCTACAATTGATTTTAAATGATAGCCTTGCTGGGTAGACTAGTCTTGGTTGTAGATCCGTGCTTTTCATCATGTTGAATATTTTGTGCCAATTCCATCTGGCCTGCAAAGTTTCTGTTGAGAAATCAGGTGACAGTCTTATGGAAGCTCCCTTATAAGTTATTAGTTGCCTTTCTCTTGCTGCTTTTAGCATTCTCTCTTTGTTTTTAACATTTGCCATTTTAATTATAATGTGTCTTGGTGTGGGCCTGTTTGGGTTCAGCCTGTTTGGGACTCTCTGCACTTCTTGGGCTTGTATGTCTATTTTCTTCACCAGATTAGGAAAGTTTTCAGTCATTATTTCTTCAAGTAGGTTCTCAATCCCTTGCTTTTTCTCTTCTCCTTCTGGTACCACTTTGCTGCAAATGTTGTTACATTTCATGTTGTCCCAGAGGTTTCTTAAACTATCCTCATTTTTTAAATTCTTTGTTTTTCTTTTGCTGTTCCAAGTGGGTGTTTTCTCTTACCTTGTCTTCCAAATCATTGATTCGATTCTCTGTTTCATCTAGTCTGCTGGTGAGTCCTTCTAGTGCATTCTTCATTTCAGTTATTGTATTCTTCACTTCTGACTGATTCTTTTTTATGGTTTCTATGTCTTTTTTTAAAAGATTTTATTGGGGAGTTGGGGGAGGGGAACAGCCAAGTTGTTGTCCTTCAGTCTTAGTTGTGGAGGGCATAGCTAACTCAGCTCCAAGTCCAGTCACCATCTGGCTGCCTGTCGGCAGCTCAGCTCAAGGTGCTGTGTTCAATTAGTTGTGGGTGGGCGTAGCCACTATCCCATGCGAGAGTCAAACCGGCAGCTTTGTTGTTAAGAGCATGCGTTCTATCCCCCAAGCCATCCAGGTGGCAGCTCAGCTCAAGGTGCCAAGTTCAGTCTTCAGTTGCGGGCGGCCATAGCCCACCGTCTTGAACAGGCAACCTTGTTGTTAGGAGCATGTGCTCCCAACAGCTGAGCTATCCTGCCACCTTTTGGCAGCTCAGCGGCAGCTCAGCTCGGGCCGGGAATCGAACCGCTGTTGCTCAGAGCTCAAACTCTTGAGCAAGCTCTTAACCAACTAAGCCACTCAGCCGGCCCCTCTATGTCTTTTTTTATGCTTGCTATCTCTTTGTTGACGTTCTCACCAAGTTCCTTGAGCATTTTCATAACCAGTATTTTAATAAGTTTTTAATAAGTCTTTGATAAGTTGCTTGACTCCATTTTGTTCTTTTTCTGGAGTTTTCTCCTGTTCTTTCATTTGGGATGTATTTCATTGTTTCTTCATTTTGGCTGCCTCTCTCTTTCTGTGTGTTAGGTAGTTCTGCTACATTTCTTGCCGGGTGGCCTTATGTAGTAGGTGCTTTGTGGGGCTCTGGCACAGTCTACTTGGTCACCTGAGCCGGGCGCTCCAGGAGTGTCCCTGGTGTGGGTTGTGTGTGCCTTCCTGTTATATCTGAGCCTCGATTGCCTTTGGCACATCAGTAGGTGGGATTGTTCCTCAGGCTGAGTGGCTGTGGGGTTTGGCCACATCCACAGCTTATGGGCTTCCATGCTGGGGAGCTTTCCACATGGAACAGGATTCACCCCAGTGGGCTCTGGTGCGTGTTGAGACAGCCCTTTGGGTGTGCCACTTGTGGGGCTATTGGGCAGTGTTCTGCTGTGATCTGAAGCCAACCTCCAAGTATGTTGGTTCTTGGGCCTCTTGGGAGGGGCTCCAGTGCAGGCACAGGTCAGCCACTGCCTGTGACCAGTCAGGGACTGGTCAGGGACTACCTGGTAGGAGCTACAAAGTGATCCACAGTTGGTCACTGCCTTTGCTGGACCTGGAGGCACGTGGCAGTGACCACACTGTGAACTGAGGACAGCTGCCACCAGTACTGGGTCTTGGGTAGCTCTGCAAAAAGCCAGGACACACTAAGGCCTGCTTCCGGTTGCTGACTTCCTTAAGGTTCAGCCTCAGATAAAGCCTCTGACAGTACCGAGCTGGGTGTGGTGGGGTCTCAGTGAGCCAGCAGGGTGGTGCTGCAGAGTTCACCAGGCCAATCAGATTCAGATTTGGTCTTAAGCATGGGGGTGGACTCAACACAGAAAAGATGGTGCCCGCCTGCAGGCTGCCTGGGAGGAAGAAAGAAATGGAAATTGCTGACTGTCCTCCAGGCTACTTCCTGTGGTCACACCTCTCAGTCTGCCCCTCATATGCCTTTGATGCTCCCCGAGTCATTGTCCCTCTGCTGGAGCCCAGAGTGAGAGTCTGTGCGCAGGCCTTTTGGAGAATGTCTGGGTTTCCCACAGCCTTTATGTCCCACCTGGATGGTCGGAATCCCCACTGTTTTTCACAAGATGTTGTGGGGGCTCCTTTCCCAGCACCAGTACTCTGGGCTGGGGAGCCTGGTGTGAGGTTAGTGTCCCTTGCTCCTCCATGTGGAACCACCATGGTTGAGATAGCCCTCACAATTTTCATCCACCAAACGGATGTTTGGAGCCAGGCTGTTTCGCATCTCTACCCCTCCTACCAATCTTGATGTGGGTTCCTCTTTATATCCTTAGTTATAAAACTTCAGTTCAACTAGACTCCAGATGGTTCTCCAAGTTGATTTTTCTATAATTTAGTTGCAATATTAATGAGTTCATGGAAAGAAGCAGGCACAGTGTCTCTGTACTCCACCACCTTGGATCTGTCAAAAATATTTTTGATAGTGACCCACACTGCAAAATGGATTTTTAATCATAACCTAGTATACACACACTCATACACACATTATCATAAAAGTTTCAAAATAATACCCTTACTTATATATGATATTCTCTGATATTTTCTTTTCTCTTCCTTTCTATTTAGTGAAAAAGAAAATTCTTGATTTCAATAGCTACTAAGGGGTTGCCACTTACAGTTTGAAACACACTGAATTAGGACTCTCAGGTTGCAGGTAAGAAAACTCACAAGAGCCAGTAAAAAACACATGTTTATCTATGGTGCTAGAGAGGTTGGAGAATTGGTTTGGGGGAGCTTGACTGAGAGGGGTCAGGAGGGAGACTTCTGGGATGCTGGAAATATTCTACATCATGAATTAGACATTTATCCACACATATAGACAGGTGTATGTAAAACTATGTAAAAATTCATTGCTCTATACACTTACTGTGTGTGTACTTTATTATAATGCCACAGTGATGTGTCCTGGAATGCAAGGACAAGAATGTATGTGGGTCTTAGGATGGGACTAGAATGAGGGCAGCAATCTAGTCTGAATACTAAGAGTAAAAGTTGTGAATCCAGGAAGATTTGAAACTTTGTTCTGTTACTTAATAGCTGGGTGACTTTGAGCAAGCAACTTACCTTTTTTGAAGCTTACTTTTCTCCTCTTTACAATGGGGATAATACGAGTTGTGACAATTAAATTCGCGAACTTGTTGCAACGAAGTTACTAACCTTTTTTGATATCAGAGGGATTATTCATTATGAATTTGTACCACTGGACACACAGTTAACCAAGGTTACTATTTGGAAGTACTGAAAAGGCTGCGTGAAAAAGTTAGACGACCTGAACTCTTCGCCAACAACTGATGGCTCTTGCATCACAACAATGCACCAGCTCACAAGGCACTGTCTGTGAGGGAGTTTTTAGCCAGTAAACAAATAACTGTATTGGAACACCCTCCATGCTCACCTGATCTGGCTTCCAATGACTTCTTTCTTTACCTGAAGATAAAGGGAATATCGAAAGGAAGACATTTTGATGTCAGTGAGGACATCAAGGGTAATACGACAACAGTTCTGATGGCCATTCCAGAAAAAGAGTTCCAAAATTGCTTTGAAGGGTGGACTAGGTGCTGGCATCTGTCCATAGCTTCCCAGGGTACTTCGAAGGTGACCATAGTGATATTCAGTAGTAATGAGGTATGAAGCACTTTTTCTAGGATGAGTTCGTGAACCTAATTGTTCGACCTTGTATATATACATTAAGATGATACAATGAACTAATTGATATAAAGCTCCAGCACCTTGTACATTGTCAGTACCAAATAAATGGGAATTGCATAAACTATTAGTGCTTCCTCCCTCTGTTTCTCTTAAATATTTTGAACCCTGCAGATCAGTTTTCTTGGCTTTTCTGGTCCACAGAGTGAACAATAACACTTTTTAGCTCATAGTTCACTTGGCACAATTCTAGCCACACATTGAGACTATGTGTTTCTCACTCCAAAATCCAAATTCCTGAGAGAAAAAGTCCGCTTGATTCACTTTGGGTTATCCTAGTTCAACCATCCATGGTGGGGAGGGAAGACGGGGACAAGATGGAGCCCTGCAATCTAAACATGGGGGCTGTTATGGGCTGAATTGTGTCCCTCTTCAAAAAGATATGTTGAAATTCTAACTCCCAGTACCTCAGAATATGACCTTATTAGGAGACAGGGTCTTGACAGAGGTAATCAAGTTAAAATGATGGCAATAGAGTGGCCCTAATCCAACAGGATTGGTGTCTTCATAAAAAGGGGAAATTGGGACACAGAGATAGATACACATAGAGGAAAGATGATGTAAAGACACACAGGGAGCATGTAAAAACAGAGGATTGGGGTGATGCATCTACAAGCCAAGGAACACCAAAGATTGCCAGCAAACCACCAGAAGCTAGCAAGAAACAAGGAAAGATTTCCCTACAGGTTTCAGAGGGAGCATGGCCCTGATGACACCTTTATTTTGGACTTTTTAGTCTGCAGAACTGTGAGACAATACATTTCTGTTGTTTTAAGTCACTTAGCTTGTGGTACTTTGTTACAGCAGCCATTGGAAACCCATGCAAGTCCCATCCTGTATATGGACAGGAGTGGTGCCCAGAGAAGGAAAGGGATGGCTTCACCAAAAAGTGACCATTTTCTTCTGGATCCTCTGCAGTCACTCTCTTTGTAGAACTTGCCCGTCGGGCTTGGTGACATAGCATCCGCAGCAAGTAGTCCTCAAGTAGATTCAATAGAATGCTGCTGCTCCCAGAATTCCACGGCCACTTGGAATCTAGTGCCAAGTGTTGATTTAGTACATCCATCTTCTCCCTTCTTCCATAGGCTTGGGAATTGCAGACAAGGGAGTGTGGGTGTATGTGGGACACCGAGTTGAGGGTCAGCATTTGGAAGTGAAACACCAACATTTCAAATACAAACTTGCCTCCAATAGACCTACTTTTACATAAGGTTGGCCTTGTGTTTTTGGTTTCCAATTCCCAAGTAAGCATACCCTTATGAAATAATCATCAACAAATATTTATAGTATGCCAACAACTATTTACAAGACTCTGTATTATGCACAGTGAAGACTTGTACTGTTACTGATGGACATAAAAGAAGAACTGAATGTTTGGAGAGACACACCATGTTCAGAAATGGGAAGACAATATTATAAAGACATCAGTTGGGGCATATAGAACTCATAGTTGTGAGATAATATAATATATCTATATCTGCCCCCGGTTCCTGGCACAAAGCTCTTGAAATGCTTCTAATTTTGGGGGTGATAAGAGTGTCTTTTGTTCTAATGAGATGACTCTTGGTGGATTCCTGGATGAGGGCTGGTCACCAGAAAGACCAAGCCATGATTAGAAACTTTGAATTTTCAGCCCTGCCCCCTATTCTCTTGAGAAAGGAGAGGGGCTGAAAATGGAATGATCTATCATGCTTATGTGGTGAAACTTCTGTAAAATCCCAAAAGTATGGGGTTCAGAAAGCTTCTAGATTAGTGAACATCTGCAGGTGCAGGGAGAGTTGCACACCTGGAGACGGCATGAAAGCTCCACACCCCTTGCCACGTACCTTGCCCTATATATATCTTCCATCTGGATGTTCATCTGTATCCTTATGATATCCTTTAATAAACTTGTAAATGTATTTCTATGAGTTCTATGAGCCACTCTAGCAAATTAATTGAACCTGAGGAGAGGGTCATGGGAACCTCTAATTTGTAGTTTACTGGTCAGAACCACAAGTGGCAACCTGAACTTGCGATGAGAATCTGAAGTTGGGGGACAGTCTCGTGAGACTGAACCCTTAACCTGTGCACTCTGACACTATCAGACAGTGTCAGAATTGAGTTTAATTCTCAGTCACTCTGCTGGTGTCTGAGAGTTGCTCGTTGGTGTGGGGAGGGCCCCCTCCCCCAATGGGAACTTTGTCCAGAACCTAAATAATAGTTAATGAGGGCTTAAAAAATATGTAGGGGTCAGCCTAGTGGCTTAGTTGGTTAAGAGCGTGAGCTCTGAGCAACAGGGCCACTGGTTTGATTCCCACATGGGCCAGTAAGCTGCGTCTGAGCTGAGTTGCAGCTGAGCTGGTGCGAGTGGTGATCTTAGCAGCAAGGTTGCTGGTTTGACACCTGTGTGGGATGATGGGCTGTGCCCCTTCCTCCCGCCCCCACCCCGCAACTAAGATTGAACACGGCACCTTGAGCTGAGCAGCTGTGAGCTGCTGACGGGTGGCCGCATGACTCAGTGTGCAACAAGGTTGCCGGTTCAACACTCCCACATGGGATGGTAGGCTACGTCCCCCCTCAACTAGATTGAAACTGGACTTAGAGCTGAGGTTGCGCGCTCCACAACTAAGATTGAAGGACAACAACTTGACTTGGAGCAGATGGGTCCTGGAACAACACAATGTTCCCCTTCTCTAATCCCCCCCCCCCCAAAAAAAAATCTTTAAAAAAATGTAAAAAAATACGTGGTGTCAGAATACAAATACTGTTTTGCAATATTTTTTTATTTAAAAATATATATTTGAGTTCACTCTATGTCAGTGAACGTATATAGAGAAAGTGCTTTAGAAGGGCGTCTGTCAAACAGTAATTACCTCTAGGGAAGAGATTAGGTTTAGAGATGGCTGATGAAAGGGAACTTTATTTTCCTTTTGCTTTGTTTTCTTTTTTATAAGAATGAATTCGTGTATTATTTGTACAATTAAAAGTAAATTTATATTTTAAGACTTGAACTCTAAAAGACTGATTTATTCTATGTTCCCACTCTGTTGTCCATATGTCTTCTGCATCTGCTTTCATTCAATTCATTTTTTTCACACAGTTATCATTTTTTTAAAAGATTTTATTGGGGAATTGGGAGAGGGGAACAGCGTTGGGGAATCGGGGAAGGGGAACAGACAACTTGCTGTCCTTTTGTTCTTCGGTCTAGTTGTGGAGGACATCGCTTCACTGGCCCATGTTGGTATTATCATTGCGCTCTTCCCAGGTGAGGCAGTCGCTCACCCACCATTCGATGGCCACTCACGGCGGCTCTTGGCAGCTCACGCTGGCTGCCGGCTGCACACGGAAGCTTATGGCAGCCCACTGCAACAGGGGCTGCAGCCTACGCCATCGCTGGGGATTCATGGTAGCCCAACTCCAGGTCGAGCTGTTGTTCACCATCTTAGCCCACCCAGTGCTATCAAGTCTGAGGGCCTCACTCAGCTTATTCAAATGCTGGGCCACTTGCCATGTGTATGTCTGAATCCCCACACCAGTAGTGTAACATGGAGAGAGGCAAGGCCCCTACTAGGACTCTGCAACTGGGAACCTTAGGAGGAAGTGTCATCACACTTTTTAGTAATTGTTGATTTTTACTAAATATTCTATCATAAACATCTTAAGCATGTCAATAAATACAATTTACATGATCATTTGGATGAATGCAACCATGATTTTTTTAACTAATATTGTTGAACATTTAGCTTGTTTTCAACCTTCTATTACAAACAGTGCTTCAATAAACATCCCCCGGTGAATGCCATTATGCACATGAATAATCATTTTCTTGGAATAAATTTTCATAGGTAGAATGGTGGTGTCCAACAGTGTGAATATTTGAAGGTCCAATTACCCTCCACGAAGGACAGAACAATCTACACAGCCAGTAGGCAAGTATGAGAGTGTTAATTTCCTCAATCCTTGCCTATACTAGATATGTTCAATCTTTTTAACTTTTGCCAATGTATGTGCACAATAGAGTAGATCATTGTTGATTTCATTAGCATTTAAAATTGTTTTTGAGGTTTATTCATTTATTTAACAAATATAATCACAATCTGTTATGCCAAACACTGTATTAGGCACCAGAGACACAAGGTGTGATAAAAAAAAAATACTGTGAATGTTTAAATAAAAAAAATTACAGGGCCAATCGGGTGGCTCAGTTGGTTGGAGCGCGAGCCGGTTCGATTCCCACATGAGTCAAAGAGCTGTGCCTAAGCTCAGCTGCCGATGGGCGGCTGATAGGTGGTCAGATGGCTCAGTTGGTTAGAGTGAGTGGTCTTAACAAAAAGGTTGCAGGTGGGGGCTGGCTGAGTGGCTCAGTGGGTTAAGACCACAAGCTCTGAGTAACAGGGTCACCGGTTCAATTCCCACATGGGCCAATGAGCTGCGCCCAAGCTGAGCTGCCACTGAGCTGCCAACAGGTGGCAGAATAGCTCAGCTGGTGAGAGCACATGCTCCTAACAATAAGGTTGCCAGTTCAACTCCCGTGGGCTACGCCCACCCTCAACTAAGATTGAACATGGCACCTTGAGCTGAGTGGCCGCGAGCTGCTGACAGGGGGCTGGATGGCAACTGGACTTGGAGCTGAGCTAGTTGCACCCTCCACAACTAAGATTGAAGGACAACAACTTGACTTGGAGCTGATGGATCCTGGAAAAACACAATGTTCCCCTCCCCAGTTCCCCAACGCTGTTTCCTTCCCCAATTCCCCAATAAAATCTTTAAAAAATATTACAGTAAAAGACACATTGCCATGAATCCCCCTCAGAATACTCCCCCTCACTTCAAACACACTTATCCCATCATTCTTGCTATTTTCTGAAGCAGTTCTGGAAGTCTTCTTTCATGAGTGTCTTTACTTGTTTGTTTGTTTTTTAGGATTCTGTGATTTTTTTCTCTCCCCTCCCCCCTCCATCCATCTCCAAGTCAAGCCATTGTTCTCAGTCTAGTTGTGGAGGACGCCGCTCACTGGCCTCATGTTGGTATTATGATCATTTTGCTCTACCTGGCTGAGGCAGTCAGTTGCTGGCCATCAGCCTGCCACTCACGGTGGCTCACGGCAGCTCTCTCTGGCTGCTGGCCACTCATGGCAGCCCACAGCAACCAACGGTAGCCCAGCTCCTGTTTGAGGCATTGTTCACAAACTTAGCTGTAGAGGGTGTAGCTTATTGGCCCAGGTGGGAATCGAACTGGCAATCCTGTTGTTCAGAGCTCGTGCTCTAACCAACTGAGCTATCCAGCCACCCCATGAGTGTCTTTACTTCATCCTCCATCGTGACACTGCCCCATGTCACACATCACTTCTGGTATGGTAATTTGTCAAATAAAAACATTACGATGTGTCCTCATCCACCTTATTCACCGGATCTGGCACTGTGTGACTTCTAGCTCTTCCCCAAAGTTTCAATGACCATGAAAAGTAAGCATTTTGAATCGATTCAGGACATCAAGGCAGCCACAAAAACATAACTAATGACACTCACCAAAGAGGACTTCCAGAACTGCTTCAGAAAGTACAAGAATGATGGGATAAGTGTGTTTGAAGAGAGGGGGAGTATTTTGAGGGGGAATTAATGGCAACGCATCTTTTGTTGTAATAATTTTTTAATTTAAATATTCACCATATTTTGTGATCACACCTTGTATAGTGGTGAACAAAAACAAGCACAGATGTTAATGTCATGGAGCTTACAATCTAATGAGACAGGCATTAATCGAATAATACCACAAATAAGGATAAAATTACATCTGTGAAAAGGGTAATGAAGGAGAAGTACAAAGAGCTCTGAAAGCATAAATTAGGGGACTTGGGTCATTAGGGAAGGATTTCCTGAGGAAGTGATGATTAAGCTGGTAACTGAAGGGAGAGCTGAAGTCACCCTTCAGCAGAAGGGGAAACAGGGAAGGAAGCATTCCATAGAGGTAACAACAGGTGCAAAGACCCAGCGGTAGAAGGGAGCATGGTGAGGCACATAAAAATAGTCCAGTGGACTCGGAGCACAACAAGTGAAGGACAGGTCAGAGAGACAAGCAAAGGCCAGGACATTCCAGATGGACAAGTGGGTTAAGGATTTTGGTTTTTATCCTTAAGTGGAAAGGGAAATCTTTGAAGAGTTTAAAGCAGGAGGATTACATAATCATATTTACAGTGTGAAAAGATCACTTTGGCTCCAGTGTAGAGAACAGATTGTCAGGGAACATGAATGGATGCAGGTAGACCATCCAAGAAGGCAGTAATTGAGATGAGTGATGGTGTTGGTGGCTTTGAACAGTATGCTAGTTTTGTAGATGGAGAGCAAAGCATAGATACAAACTCTGGTAGTATCAGCACAGATACTATAGAACCAAGAATGAAGCCAAAAATGAATCATCACCAAGTCCTGGCCTATCTCCATCCAGAATATCTTTTGTATTTATTCCATAAACCCCTTTCCAGCTCAGGTTTCATCCATTCCTGCCCAGACCCTGTACCAGTCACTCTATGGCTTCCGGTCTTGCTGCCCCCAATTTCTTTTTTTTTAAAGATTTTTATTGGAGAATTGGGGGAAGGGGAACAGATAAGTTGCTGTCCTTTTGTTCTTCAGTCTAGTTGTGGAGTACGTTGCTTCACTGGCCCAAGTTGGCACCATCATTGTGCTCTTCCTGGGTGAGGCAGATCAGTCGCCAGCTTCTGGATGGCCACTCACGGCGGCTGCTGGCCGCTCACACTGGCTGCTGGCTACACACGATAACCCATGGCAACCCACTGCAGCAGGGGCTGTAGCCTACCAGTGACTCATGGCAGCTCAGCTCCAGGTTGAGCTGTTGTTCAGTAGCTGTAGTTCAGTGTCACTGGCCCTCATATGTGGGATCCAACCTGGGGCCCTCTGGCGTTCCAAGCCAGTTCTTAACCAACGCGCCACTCGGCTGGCCCTAGGCTATTTTTTAAAAGTTCAATTGGGCCGGCCAAGTGGCGTGTTGTGTGAGAGTTGGCTTGGGACGCCAGCTCTGAGCAGCAGAGCCCCGGTTCAGATCCCACATTAGGGCCAGTGACGCTGCATCCTCTATAGCTAAGATGGTGAACAACAGCTCGACCAGGAGCTGGGCTGCCGTGAGTCGCTGGTGACAGCATAGGCGGCAGTGGGCTGCCGTAAGCTACCGTGAGTGGCTGGCAGCCAGTGTGAGTGGCTGTCCAATGGCCAGCAACTGATCTGCCTCATCCAGGAAAAGCACAATGATCACAATACCAACATGGGCCGGTGAAGTGACGTCCTCCACAACTAGACTGAAGAACAAAAGGATAGTAACTAATCTGTTCCCCTTCCCCGATTCCCCATCGTGGTTCCCTCCCCGAATTTCCCCTCCAAAAAAAAAATCTTAAAAAAAAAGAAAGAAAATAAGTGCTAAAGTCAACGGTTACAATTTTATCTTAATTACTTCTGTCAACAAAAATTCCCAAGAAGGTGGGGAGAAGGAGAAACTTTATTCAGGTGAACAGTTTGCAAAACAGGGAAACACACCATGGGTGGAAACCGAAAGTGCATTCCATCAAGACAAAGGGGAGACTACCTTTTATAAAGAAAACTCCTGAAAGATGGTGGAGTAGGTAAATGTTGTGCTTACCTCCTCTCATGACCACATCAAAATTACAACTAAACTACAGCATAACCATCACTGAGAATCACCTGAAGTCTAGCTGAACTGAAGCACTACAACTAACTACATATAAAAGAAGCTGCCTCAAGACAGGTAGTTGGGGCAGAGACATGGAACAGGCTGGTCCCACACCTGCATGGGAATCTTTAAAAATTGGGAGGATATCTTAGCTGCAGAGATCGCCCTGAGGAGTGAGGAGTCCCAGCCCTACACCAGGCTCCCCAATCCAAGGTGCTGGGAAGAGAAGTCCCCACAACTTCTGGCTGTGAAAACCAGTAGAGATTGTGGTTGAGTGAGATGGAGGTTGGCTGGAATCCCAGGCATTCCTCTTAAAGGGCCTGCACACAGTCTTACTCACTGATGAACTCACTCGCTCTGAGCTCCAGTGCTGGGGCAGCAGCTCGAAAAGCACCAGGGACATTCAGGGAGGAACCGAATTGTCTGGCTGCAGGGTGAGGGCTGGGTGCAGCTTTCTCCTGGACAGAAGTGCTGGCAGAAACCATTATTTCTTTGTTGAGCCCTCCCCACCCTTGGCGTGCAGATGCAGGCAGCTGCCATATCTGAGTCTCCATCAACCAGGCTAAAACCATTCGTCTGCCCTACCCTGATGAGTCCCTGAGACCCTGGCCCACCCAACTTGCAAGCCCACCCAAGCCACTTCCAGTGGCTTTCCCATACAAATGGCCTGCCGTGGCTCATGCTTCAGACTTTCCTAAACTCTTTCAAAGGTTCACAAACTCAAAAAAGCAGCATCTGGTCTCAGCATGTCCTGTATCTGTTACTGAGCAGCCCAAGTCTGGCACTAGGAGAAGCCAGCCTTGGTTCACGGCTTTGCCTCTCCCAGGCATCTCCAAGCCCAGTGCAGATGGCTGCCATCTGCTAAATGCTTTGTGTTTCATGCCTGGTGACCCAGGCAGGGCTCAGGCTATTGCTGAATTTGGCCTGTGGCAGGGTCCCTCCTAGGAGGCCCCTGGGCTGGTGTATCTGGTGGCTGGCATTAGACCAGCCAGAGCACCATCAGCCACCTCCACAGATGACATACCCAAAGGGGAGACTGGGAAGGCACCAGAGCCCTGCTAAAGTGAATCCTGCTCCATAAAATCATTCCCTATACAACAGCTCCTCCACTGTAGACATGGCCAGTCTTCACAACCAATCAGTGCTCCCATTGATGTCCAAAGAGCAACCAGGCTCAACTACAATAGGAGGGTACACACAACCCACACAAGGGACACACCTGGAGTACTTGGCTCAGGTGATGAGGGAGAGGGCACCACTGGGCTCCCTTGGACACCTACTACATAAGGCTACTCTACTAAAACTGGGAAACATAGCAGCCCTACCTAATACATAGAAACAAACACGGTGAGGCATCCAAAATGGAGAGACAAAGAAACATGTCCTAAGTAAATGAACAGAATAAAGCTCCATAAAAAGAACTAAAATGGAGACAAGCCATCTACCAGATATAGAGTTCAAAGCACTGGTTATAAAGATGCTCAATGAACTTAGAGGAAGAGTAGATGAACTCAGTAAGAACTTTAACAAAGAGATAGAAAATATAAAAATAGAGATAGAAAACATAAAAATGAACCAGTCAGAAATGAAGAATACAATAACTAAATAAAGAATATATTGAATGAGGCAGAGGATAGAATCAGCAATTTAGAAGTTAAGGAGGCATAAAACACCAAATCAGAACAGCAAAAAGAAAAAAGAATCCAAAATATAATGACAGTTTAAGGGAATTCTGGGATAACATCAAGTATACTAACATCCATATCATTGGAGTACCAGAAAGAGAAGAGAGAGAGAGTAAGGAATTGAAAACCTATTTGAAGAAATAATGACAGAAAAGTTCCCTAACCTGGTGAAGAAAATAGACATACAAGCACAGGAAGCGTAGAGAGTTGCAAACAAGAGGAATCCAAAGAGGTCCACACTAAGACACATCTGAATTAAAATGTCAAAGGTCAAAGACAAAGAGAGAATCTTAAAAGTGCAAGACAAAAGCAGTTAGTTACCGAAAAGGGACCCCCCATAAGACTGTCAGCTGATTTCTTAAAAGAAACTTTGCAGTCCAGAAGGGATTGGCATGAAATATTCAATGCAATGAAAAGTAAGGACCTCCAACCAAGGGTACTCTACCCAGCAAGGCTATCATTTAAAATTGAAAGAGCAATAAAAGAGTTTCCCAGACAAAAAAAAGCTAAAGGAGTCCAACACCAACAATCTAGTATTACAAGGAATGTTAGAGGGACTTCTTTAAGAAGAAAAAGAAGGGAAAAAATAAAAAATATGAACAATAAAATGGCAATAAATATATCTATCAATAATTATCTTCAATGTAAATGGATTAAATGCTTTGATCAAAAACATAGGGTGGCTGAATGGATAAGGAAACAAGACCCTTGCACATGCTGTCTATAAGAGACCCACTTCAGGTCGAAAGACACACACAGACTGAAAGTAAAGGGATGGAAAATGATATTTCATAAGAATGGAAATGAAAAAAAAAAAGCTGGAGTAGCAATACTTGTACCAGATCAAATAGACTTTAAAACAAAGGCTATAACAAGAGACAAAGAAAGACCCAGTAATCCCACTTCTGCGTATTTATTCGAAGAAACACAAAACACTACTTCAAAGGGACGTATGCATCCATATATTCATTGCAGCATTATTTACAATAGCCAAGATATGGAGGCAACCTGTGTGTCCAACAAAATGGGTGAATGGATAAAGAAGAGGTGGTACATATGTACAATGGAATATTCCTCAACCACAAAAAAAAGTGAAATCTTCCCATTTGCCACAACATGTATATACTTAGAGGATATTGTGGAGTGGAGTAAGTCAGACAGAGAAAGACAAATGCCATATAATCTCACTTATATGAGGTCAGACAATTAAGTTTGTGAACTCATCCTAGAAAATGTGCTACGTACCTCATTGCTGAATATCATTATGGTCACCTTCGAAGTACTCCCCTTGGGAAGGTATGTACCGACGCCAATGCCTAGTTCATCCTTCAAAGCAAATTTGGAACTCTTTTTCTGGAATGGCCATCAGAGATGCTATCATATTAACCTTGATGTCCTGAATGTCATCAAAATGTCTTCCTTTCAATATTTCCTTTATCTTCGGGTAAAGAAAGAAGTCACTGGGAGCCAGATCAAGTGAGTAGAGAGGGTGTTCCAATACAGTTATTTGTTTACTGGCTAAAAACTCCCTCATAGACAGTGCGTGTGGGCTGGTGCATTGTCGTGATGCAAGAGCCATGAATTGGAGAGAAGTTCAGGTCGTCTAACTTTTTCACGCAGCCTTTTCAGCACTTCCAAATAGTAAACTTGGTTAAGTGTTTGTTCAGTTGGTACAAATTCATAATGAATAATCCCTCTGATATAAAAAAATTTAGCAACATCTTTGGAACAAGTTCATGAACTTAATTATTAAACCTTGTATTACCAGCCACCAAGAGAACTCCCAAGATGGTCGTACGTTGGTGAATTTACTAAGATCAATAGTCTGTTCTTCACCTTTTCGATTTAAAACACCTCAGGCTCAGGAAAGCTAATTCATGATAGCCAAATTCACATTAATCAAAGTGGAGTGCTAATTTACTAATATACAAAGAAATACAGATTACCAAGGAAAGAATCATAAAGGGAAATACTGATATTTTAAACTCCTTTACACAAAATTTCACCATAAAAAATGATAAAGGGTTAATAGTCTTACTATATAAAAAATTCATATGAATTAACAAGAAAAAAATTGTTTCAATATAAAAGTGGGCAAATGATATGTACAGGAAATTCATAAATTAAAAAATACAGTTGGCTGATAACTGAACATTTCAATCATTTTTTCTCCTGTCATTGGTATGCTGGAACCTACATGAGACCTTATATTGATAGATTTGAAATTATTAATTGTGAAAATTATTACACCACGGAAATGAGCAGATGTTGCAAATCAGGGGTTTTGGGTGTTTTTGTTGTTGTTGTTCTTGGAGAGCCAGTTGTTAAACCTTTACCAGCACACTACTGTGTACATTCAATCACTCTCTCTCACCTGGATCTTTTCCAACTGCATTTAAACATTCCAAGTCTTCTTTGCCATAGTTAAAGAAACCCCGACCCTGACATCCTTCTCCAGCTACCACACCATCTCTGTTTTCCTTCACAGCCAAACTTGTTCAAAGAAGTGACTATACTTGCTGTATTCATGTACTCATTTCCTAATCGTCCTTCAATGCACTTAAGCCGTTTTTTTTTGCCACACCACTCCCCTGAAACAGCTTTTGCTGAACTCAATGACCTCTGTGACCTCAAATTCTGTGGACAGTTTTCCCTTACCTTCCTTGGCCTCTTGGCAGTATTCAATTCTGCTGATCGCTACCTCCTTGAAGTCCTCTTGCCTTTGGGCTTCATAATCCTGGATTTCCTCCAAACTCTGTAGCCTCTCCTCAGGTTCTTCTTCCCATCTCTAAATGTTGGCATTTTCCAGGAATTAGTCTTGAGTTCTAGTCACTTCTCTACTCTCTCCCTAGGTAATTTCATTCATTCCCATGGCTTTAAATATTACCTATACACCAATGACTTCTAGATTTGGATCTCCAGCCCTGTCCTCTCCTCTGAGCTCCAATTGCTTACTTGACATATTCCCAATAAATGACTCAAAAGCATCTCAAACTGAACATTTCCCAAATTGGAGCCAAAACCTTTTTCTCCCTTCTCAAGCCAGAGGTTCTCTAGTGTTCCCCATCTCAATAAAATGTACCACCATATAAGCCAGAAATTTGGGACTCAGCTTTGGCATCTCTGTCCTCCTCGTCTCTCATATCTCCAAGTCTGGGTTGTCTTTATCTTTTAAATTTATCTCCCAAATAAGTTCTCTCCATCCCCACTTCTACCACCCTGGTACAAGCCTCTGTGATCTTTCAGCTGGACTACTGCAATAGCCTCTTAATTGGTCTTCTTGCCTCCATTTTCTCCCCTTCAATACACTCTCCATACCGAAGCCATAGGAACTTTTCAAAACATGAGTCTGATTGGGCCGGCCGAGTGGCGCGATGGTTAAGAACTGGCTTGGGACGCCAGAGGGCCCCGGTTCGGATCCCACATATGAGGGCCAGTGACACTGCCCTCCACAGCTAAGATGCTGAACAACAGCTCAACCTGGAGCTGGGCTGCCGTGAGTCGCCGGCGACAGTGTAGGCTGCAGCCCCTGTGGCAGTGGGTTGCCATGGGCTACCGTGAGCAGCCAGCAGCCGCCATGAGCGGCCGTCCAGAGGCCGGCGACTGATCTGCCTCGCCCGGGAAGAGCGCAATGATGGTGCCAACTTGGGCCAGTGAAGCAACGTCCTCCACAACTAGACTGAAGAACAAAAGGACAGCAACTTGTCTGTTCCCCTTCCCCCAATTCCCCAGCGCTGTTCCCACCCCCCAATTCCCCAATAAAAATCTTTAAAAACAAAACAAAACAAAAAACCATGAGTCTGATCATGTCACACTCCTGTCTTATATCCCTCTGTGGCTTCCCATTGCTTAAAAAAAAAACCAAAAAAACTTCTAACAGTGGCTCAGGGCCCTAAATTATCTGGCTCTCTGCCCATGTCTCCAGCTTCATTTCATACCACTCCAGTCTCTCTGTACTCCAGGCACACTAACTTTCTTACTGTTTCTTGAACAGAGCCTTCACACATGCCCTTTCCTTTGCCTGGAATGTTCTTTCCCCTTTATCTTCCCTTCACCTTGCTGACTCCTATTGAATCTTCAGATCTCAATTTAAACATCACTTCCTCCATGAAGCCTCCTATACTGACATGCTAGACCGAGTCAAGTCTTCACCATCACCACCTGCCATTATAGGTTCTCAGGGCATGATAAATATCTCCCTAGTTGCCTTTAGTAGTTATATTTTTGAATTTCTGTGTGTGATTATGTGATTATTGTCTATGTTCCCTACTAGACCATAAGCTCCATGAGGGCAACGACTAAGTCTGTTTTGCTCACCATTGATCTCGAACACCTAGTCTAAGTCTTAGCACACAGTCGGCACACAATTAATACTTGTGGAATTAGTAAATCACGTAGTGATCCTTGTGTATAAGAAATACACAAAAGTAGGCCAGCGTATGGCTTCCAGGAAGCTAAGAATCATATTTAAAGCTTAATCACAGCAATTATATCAACCCACCAGAAATAGCATATTTGAATTCTCTTTTGATCCTGATAGTCTATTTTTAGTCTATTGACCCATAAAATCTGTTTTGTAATAAGATCTGGTGTGTGTTTGTGTGTGTGTGTGCGCATATGCACATGTGTATGGGTACAAAGATAAATCATTTTGTATTTTGCAGGGTTGAAAGATCGATACAAACGAAGACCTCATCTTAATCAATGACTAATCGTGCTCATGGTGAAGCCAGTATCTCACCAAGGTGTCATTTCCATCTTTTCTCCATCTGTGTCATATTGCAATCCTTTCACAGGGCTGTGGTTCATCTGTGGATGACTGTAGGTCACTGGGTAGAGACCTAGTTTCTCTGGATTCTGTACCATGTTTACGGGCTGTTGATTAATGTCCTTCAACTCACAGAACTTACTGTCTTTTTAAACCTATCTTTATCTTGTGAAATGTAACACACATCCAGAAGAGTTCCTAAGGCATAAAGATACAGGAAAAATCAATATTTATAAAGCAAACACCCATGTGACCACCACCAGGTTAAGAAACAGAACATTGGTATTTGTTGTCTATACTGAATGTTGGATACTGCCTTACGACACATATGGTATTTACTACTTGACTTTTAGTGCATATATATCTAGTTTCCCCACTTAGTAAGTTCCTTGAGAATGGAAGCCATGTTGTATATTTATTTATACCTCCTACAGTGCCTAGTGCAGTGCCCTATGTATAGTAGGTGCACAATGCATTTTACATGATTATGCATCTTATATTAACTTTGTGGCTCTGAGAAGACCTCTGAGGACTAATTTTGGCAAACAAGAATTGTTTGAGGAAATACAAAATTGTATCATTTATCTAAATCAGTGTGCACAAATCAAGGGATAAGGATAACTATCAAGTATATCATGATATGGGCAATTAGTCCAGCCTTCTCTTGAGTTCTGGCTCTTGCCCAATGTATAAAGCCAGCCTAGGACTATCACAATAGCCTCCTAACTGGTCTCCAGTTTTGCCCTCATTCAATCAGTTCTTCATGTGATGACTCAAGTAATCTGTGTAAACAGATTTTGCTGTGTCATGCCACTGCTCAAAAACCATTCATGCAGTGGTTCTCTGGCTGTGATGCACCTCAGAATCACCTGGGAAGCTTATTAAAACCCATACTTCTCCCATACAAAAGATTCTGATTCAGCAGTTCCGAGGTGGGGTCCAGGCCTCTGCTTCTATAAGGAGCACTACAGGTGATTCTGATTCTGTTGCAGCTGGTTCAAGTACCATCCATTAAGAAACGCGGCTTCAAAGGCTCTTTATTCCCAAAGATTCAAACTTCAGCATCCTTAGCATTACACACAAGGCCCTTAATGATGGTCCCTTTTACTGTTGACTCTGTTTTCCCTCCATGCCACTCCACTCCCATGTCACTGTCACCATCATTTGTAGCCTGAACTGCTACAACAGTGTTCTGACTCCAGAGTCCTAAATGCTTTCATTGCTCTTTGGTCCAATCTTTTCCCCAAGCTGGAGCCAGAGTGACCTTTCAAAATTGCAAAAATGTTCATATCACTCCCCTGCTCACAACACTTCAGTGGTTCCTGACCATCTAAAGAACAGTTTCTCCAACTGGTTCATGTGGTACAGCATCTGGATGTCATGGTGTTCTTTCCAGAATGCCATGAAATAATTGAGCTATTAAATCACACTATATGAAATAAAACACTTTTAAAAGAACACTTGTGCTAGCAGAAAATATGTCTGCATCATACATGTGTGCAATATAAAATTATAGCCATAAGCACAGATGTCCATGAAAAAATAAACTGTTGAATTAAGCATGATCAGTACTGGGATTGTCTGTTTAATATTCATTTGCTACTCATTCATTCATTTTGCTGCTTGCTAACAGATAAGCAGGAGCATCTGTTGAAATTTTAGGAAAATTTTATGGCTAAAATATTAAAATAGAGACATTTCTACCCATTAACTGATTTTTTTCCACTGTGAGCATCCATCCCTTTTGCACCAGGCATGATTCCAGACTGAGCAGGCATTGTCCCTGGAGAACACGGCTTGAGAATCCCCACTCTGGGACATAAAGTCTAAGCTCTTTGGCATGACCAATGAGACCCTTCCAGATCTGACCCCATCTTATCTTCTAGCTTCATTTAAGTCACTGTCCTTTCCTCTACCACTCCGTCCGGCCAGCCAAGACATGGAATTCCCTAAATGTTCTCTGTCCTTTTTTTCTGTGATTTTACACATGCTGGTCTTCTACTGGCCCACATCCCACCCCGCTTGTTGGCCAGATACACTACTAGTCATTCTTCAAGATTCAGCCCAAATGACTCTTCTTCAAGGTGCCTTCCCTCACCTCCCTGGGGCCCTACCTCCCCAATAGCTAGGTCCTCACTGATTATATCACTTATCACATTACTGGTTGTTCATGGAACTATCTGGCAACTGGCCTGGGAGGTCCCTCAGGTCATGGTAGGGGTTCTTGTCACCGATTTTTTTTGTGAGTCCTCTGGCACTTAGCACAGTGGGGGCTCAATGCACATTTGGGGAATGAATGAGTAAAATTGCAAAGGAGGCAAAGTTTATGTTTAGAACCTCACAGCTCCCTCCACTTTTTGTGACACGTTTTCCCCAACCCTAGGCATTCCATACCCTCATGCTTCCCACTGTAGAACTCCACCAGGATCTGCGATTATTGCTACAGTCCGGGCTCTAAATTTTTCCCTCCATCGCCTACCAAACCTTACCAGTCCTGTGTCCCATTCCCCACAGCTAGATTTCAGATAAAACAGTGGTTCTCAAACTTTAACATAAATTAGAATCCCCTGGAAGACTTGTTCAAATACAGATTGCTGGGTTCCAGTCCTGGAGGTTTTGATGAAGTAGGTTTAGGGTGGGGCCTAAGAATTTGCATTTCTAATCACTTCCCAGGTGATGTTACTGCTGCTGATCCAAAGACCACATTTTTGAGAACCGCTGGAATAAACTAATATAAAACAAAAGCAGGGTCGGCGGAGTGGTGCGATGGTTCAGAGCTGGCTTGTGACGCCAGAAGGCCCCGGTTCGGATCCCACATATGAGGACCAGTGACACTGCCCTCCACAGCTAAGATGCTGAACAACAGCTCAACCTGGAGCTGGGCTTCTGTGAGTCGCCGGCAACGGCATAGGCTGCAGCTCCTGTGGCAGTGGGTTGCCATGGGCTACCGTATGTAGCCAGTGGCCAGCGTGAGCGGCCAGCAGCCACAGTGAGCGGCCGTCCAGAAGATGGCGACTGATCTGCCTCGCCCGGGAAGAGCCCAATGATAATGCCAACATGGGCCAGTGAAGCAACGTCCTCCACAACTAGACTGAAGAGCAAAATGACAGCAACTTGTCTGTTCCCCTTCCCCCAATTCCCCAGCGCTGTTCCCATCCCCCCAATTCCCCAATAAAAATCTTAAAAAAAAATAAAGAAGTAGCTAAAGCAGCAGATAACAGCGCACAAAGTAATCCTTACATCATCTTGACTCAGCCCCTTAACTGGGTTTGGGATTCTATCAGCACAGTCTGGACTTAGTTTATCCCACATCATGTTCCCTCTGCTTCACCTTACCCTCCTCCTCCCACTTTCTGATCTTTTCAGATTGTTTTCAGGACTTCTCTACTTTAGACCAACTCTACTCTCCTTCTCTTTCTCCTTTCATAATGCCAAGGTTTCAGGACAAAGCCCTATCCTGAGCTCTTAGCTCCGTTTCATTGCCTTCTCCCCCCTATCCAGTCCTAGTACCCCTACCCCAGCAGCCAGAGTGACCATCCTAAAGCTTGTCTCCAATTAAGGCCCACTTCTATCTAGCAGGGGTGGCCATTTCTCCTTCCCCGGGGAGTCTGGTTCCACAAACAATATTAGCATGCAAATAACAGTCACCTGCTTGCTCTGGGAAGTCGGTGCTTGCTCCAACTTCCTTAAGGACAGTGGAAACACTGAAAATACCACACTTACATGCTTCTGTTCATTTATTCACTCAACAAACTTTGATTGAGCACCTGCCAGACACTGTGCTGGGCCCAAAGGACCCTGCCAGGACACATAGAACATGAACACATGTTCATGGCAGTCCCTGAGAGTCCACAACACCTCTTAATGAAGGGGATTTTTTGGCTCCACTCATCAACAAGGACAGACTTTCAAGGAAAAAATGGACCATTTACACATGAGCCCTCTTGCCTCAGTCCTTCTTCTCTGCCCAGGACCAAAGACTGGGAGACTCAAACCCAGTGAGTTTCCAAACTTCTTTGTTGAAATAAGCATGATAATCCATAACTCTCAGTTACTGGCCCACTGCATTGAGTGAGGTATGGTATGTGAAGCCCTGAACATAGTGTGCTAAAACCTCTCTACACATACCTGTTAAGACAGGGGATTGTAATGGTGGCACTAAGTCCTCTCTTTTGCAGTTTGAATCTCTGGTATAATTTGATTTAACAAGTATAATTTAGCTTGGGACTTTTTGAAAACTTTCTTTTCTTTGCCTCTTAGTGATTCAGCTTTCTATACATTTACTACACAGTTTCAATATTTCTATTTACTTAGGCCCAGTGCTGGCCCTGTGACTTGGGAGAGGTTTTGCATCTGCATGGGGTCCACTCTCCTGGCTCCAACTTAAATCTACATAACATATGCAAAGGTTGCCATATCCAGCTTAACCGTACCTTCCCCCACCCCCAGGCCAAAGCAATTTACATCCCGGTTAGAAAATACAAAACTTGAGACCAACCAAAGACTTGACGCAGTAGTTTGCAGTACTTTCCAGCAGACTCTGTCCAGCTGACCTTTCTCTTACTTTAATAAATCTCCCATATTTCTTTTTTTTTTTTTAAAGATTTTATTGGGGAATTGTGGAAGGGGAACAGACAAGTTGCTGTCCTTTTGTTCTTCAGTCTAGTTGTGGAGGACGTTGCTTCACAGGCCCAAGTTTGCACCATCATTGCGCTCTTCCCTGGCGAGGCAGATCAGTCGCCGGCTTCTGGACGGCCGCTCACGGCGGCTGCTGGCCGCTCACGTTGGCTGCTGGCTACACACGGTAGCCCATGGCAACCCACTGCAGCAGGGGTTGCAGCCTACCTGTTGCCTGCTACTCACGGCAGCCCAGCTCCAGGTTGAGCTGTTGTTCAGCATCTTAGCTGTAGAGGGCAGTGTCACTGGCCCTCATATGTGGGATCCGAACCGGGGCCCTCTGGCGTCCCAAGCCAACTCTTAACCAACATGCCACTCGGCTGGCCCAAACTTCTGTATTTCTATATGTCTACCTGTTTTCATGAATTCTTTCACTGCCCAAGAGTGAGCAGACAAAACAATACCCACACCTCCACTGACACCACACAATGACACATAAAACAACACACACACATTGACATGCACATACTGACACACACACCAACACACAATACTGGCATACACAGGTTTACATACATGCCGACATACACTGAAAATACACACCGATACACACATGGACACACACACACTGAAACACACACACACTGGCAGACATGCACCAACAAATACAAACATAGGAGTAAACACATGCCAATAACACAAACATTGAGACATACTGAAACACACAGACACACAGTGGACACGAACACTGACATACAAATGTACACCTACTCACACATCAACACCAACCCACACACCGCGGAAACTGGGAGGCCCAGGCACCAGGGGGGCTTGCAGACGCAGGAGCGGGTCTTGGCGGGACCAAAGCGTTGTAGGAGACTTGAATTGCACTCTTGGTTCCACCCCAAAAGGTACAGCGTTTTGGAGGAGGAGGCCTCCTTGAGTTTCTGAGCGTCCCTAGGGACAGGCTGGCGGAGTAAGGCACATGGGCGTGGCCCCAAGGATTCCACTCTAAATCGCTGGTCAGCGCGGAGCGCTAAGGCAGGAGAGTAGAGCGCCAGAAGGCAGGCAGGACTCACCAGAGCCCCGTACTCCGTCCGCCCAGCTCCACAGGCCCTCCCCCCGCTCCGGGTATAAGCTCTCAGCTCTGGCTTCCAAATGCATGTTTCTCTTCCCGCCACCACCCAAGCCCCATATCCAGATCAGAGCTGGTGACCTCAGGCCCTTCCCCGTGCACCACGCCCCAGCCTTTGCCAGGAAAGATCTCTCTCTCCCAGACACTCAGCCTGGAAACTGCAGGTCACTTCTGACTCCCCGCCCCCATCCGGTCCCAGCCCAGCCTTACAACAGTTCCTCATATACAGCCTCGTTGTGTCTTTCTTCTGTTACCCCTCTCCCTCGACAAACACACCCAAATCCTCTGTCCTCCAGTTCTTGACACGCTTAGTTGGTCGCTTCCTGTGTGCCAGGCCCCGAGCTAGGCACGTAGGGATGCATTGTGCGGAGTCCTTGTTCTCCAGGTGCACTCTGCACATAAGAAACTCCCCTCGAAACAGGGATGAGAAGCATTGTCCCAGCAAGTGGAATCAAGTGCCAGAAAAACGCTTTATGTGGCCACTGCATTTCTGCCTTCTCTCCTTCTCCCCAGGTCTCAGGCCTCTGAGTTGGGTCCCTTCTCCCTGGTTCCGGTTTTTCGTCTTTCCTTCCTCCTGCCTCCCCGTCAACTGTTCCCGCCTTGGGCCACTGTGGGGCCATCTCCCGCGCCCGCATCCCAGATCCCCTGCGGACCGGTCTTTTGCCCACAGGCCTGCCTCCTCCGCTTCCCCTGCGGTCCCGTGTGCCACTTCAGGGTTTGGGTCCCTCTTTGAGACCAGAGCACCTGCCCTTTTGAGGAGTGAATTGGAGTGTCCCGCACGCTCGGGCCTCGGGCGCGCCAAATCTGCCACCTTTTGCCAGTCCCAGGGAACCAAGCCAGGGACCAGTCCCGGGGGAGGGGAATGGGGCCGTCAAGGCTGGAGAAGTGGAGAGGTGTCGAGGGCAAGGAAGAGAACCCGCGGCGGCAGCTGACCAGGAGGAAAAGGAAAGTGGGTAGCCACAGTCACTGCCTCCGGAGGTTCTCCCCTCTGTGCAGCGCTGGCTGCCTAGTCCCGGGCTCACCCAAGGTTAAGGCGCAATCAGGAGGCGGGACAGAGCCACCGGAGGCTGCTCCGGGTCACTTCCCACTATTCCGCTTGACAGAGCTGGGGGCCGTCACCCCCAAGCCCCTACTCTGACTTCCCCGAGGTCCAGGCTCGAGAGGGGGTGGGCGGTCTGAGCCTCAGCTCCTAACCTGAGCGTCTGGGGCTGGATGAGGAGAGGAAACGTGCGGCAGGTCTGTATTAAGTACCCAACAGTGGTGGCTCGGCGCCACGAAATTACAGCCTACTGCACCCGAGGCTTGGAAACCCGAGCCGAAGGGGAGCTTAGTCTCTGGACCGCTGGCCTCAGACTCGGGATGTCACAGCTCAGTTTCAGGGCCGCAGTGCGGCTCCCCTCACCGCTCCCTTTCTAAGACCCACCCTGGAGCGGCAGGTGCCGCAGCTGCTCTCTCGCTTCCCCCGCCTCAGTAGCACTCCGGGGCCATGGGGGTGTGGGGGAAGGTATGGTGGAGCATCGAGACGCTAGAGGCGGATACTGGAATCCCAGCACCCTGATATCTCGGTGGAGAGGAAGAAGGGGTCCAGGGGGCGGCGAGGAGGGAAAGGAGGACTGCAGAGCTCAACAGCCGAGCTCTGCGCAGGAGGTGGAGCAGGGGCTCCCTTCCAGCCTTTGGGGGTCTGGGATGTAAGGCGAGAGCAGGGGGGTGTGACAATTCAGCAGAGGTCGGGACGTACCACGGAGCCCAGTGGCTGGGGGAGGCAGGACATGGTCATCGAGGGGAGCCCCCGCTCCCCCTTCGCAAAGGCCAAAGACAGAGGTTGCAAGGACAACTGGTAGGGGGCTGGTAGCGGAAAGCGGCGAGTTAAATCCGTCCTCTCCCCAGATCCCACTTCCGAGGGAGTGGGCGATAGAGGGGAGGTGGGGTTGGACCAGCTGCGAGGGGGCCCCTCCCTTGCACCTCCCCCCACCGGACTTGGTCGCGCCCGAAGTGTAACACTTTCTCTTTGTCGGAGGAGCTGTGCTGTTTTCTGTGCTGGAGCTACAGTTGCGGCGACGCCCGTGGCAGCCCTGGCCGACGCAGGAGAGATGGCAGCGACCGACATAGCTCGCCAGGTGGTGAGTGCAGGGGTTGGGTGCCAGAGCCGGGCCTGGGGGCCTGGGGGCCTGGGCAGGGCCGATGAGACCTGGCTGCCGCCAACGCCACCGCGAGGAAGGCAGTGGGCAGCATCCAGGAGTCAAAGCACGGCGGGACTTCTGATCCCGGGGTCAGCGGCTCAGTCCCCCAGCTTGTTCTGGAGCACAGTGGCGGTGGCGGGCTGGTGGGGGGCCTGGCCAAGGCCGCCGGATGGCGACTGAACTTAAATTACCCAAGATCTGCAGTAAGCGCCGCCGCTTCCCTCGCTGCAGCCACTGCCCGGCCGCTGGGGCGTTGCCGAATGAATGGCCGCACAAGCCGCCAAGCCCTCTGGATTCCTGGCACCATGGCCTGGCTTCCTCCATCGCCAGGCCGCGCCCCTGCACACAGCTTCCCGCCGGGACTGAGCCTTCTTAGGAAGAGGGGCGCAGGGCTGGGGGTTAGCCGGAGGCTGGAGGCGCTGAGTGGTGAGGGGGGCAGAGAGGTGACTGGCGGGGGGAGGGGCTCTCCATATGCGTTACATGTGTGACTGCGTCTGTGAGTGTGTAGCATTGTGTGCGCCTGAGTGCACGCGCGCGCACTCGTGCCTCCCCCGCAAGCGGCGCCCGGCTGCTCTGTGACCCTAGATGAGTCCGCCAGTTTCTCTGCGTGTGCTCACCTCCAGGGTGTGTGCCCGTGTGTCCAGACGCCTCTCAGCTTGTGCTGCGTGTCTGAGTCCCATTTGTCCGTCTGTGTGGGGTGTAGCACACTGGCCTGTAGGTGGCTGGCTGCGTATTTTGGCAGGTTTCTGAGTGCCTGATCCGGGTTGTGCGGGTCCCCGGGGGTCTGTCGTGGTGCGTGTTTGGGTGTAACTGGGCTTGTGTGCCAAAACCTGTGGAGCTGGCTTCTTTCTATGGGGACTCATGAAAATAACTGAAGTTTGCACAAACAGTACTGTATCTCTTTTTGTTGGCAACCGACTCTGGGGGGGGGGGAGGGGATCTTCATTTAAAGAACTGAAGTTTTCCAGCCTGAGATGTGCAGAGAAATCAAATTGAAGTGACCTGAGACTCCATGCTTGTTTTTGTAGACCAAAAGTTTGGTTGCAAAGGGAGGGGATGATTGCATTTGGGGGAACAACCTAGCCTTTCTGTTCATCCATGTGTTTCTGGGATTTTCAGAAGCCCACAATTACTAGCACCCTGAGGCCAGGAAGGAGAGTGAAGTAGGGGTAGGTCAAATCTCAAGATGCTAAATACGACTTGATAAAAATCTCTGAAACACACACAAAAAATGTTTTAAAGCCTTGTGGTTTACTTGTTAAGGGAAACAGTCCATGCAATGTAATTCCAGTGGACAAAAAATAGCTTCGAGGTGTTTGGTGTAATTGAAATTGATTTGTTTTCAAAATGTGAATCTGGAATCCGGGTATTTTCTCTACAGGATATGTATGAATTTATTCTACCCTCTTGTCCCTGTTTGAAAGAGCAAGGTGATTTCTTTGGATCCTCCCCCACACCCTGCAGACCTCAGCATGGAGTTCTTTATGTAGTCACCATGTGGAAGGACCCAGACAAGAGACAATACACTTGGATAATGGAATTTGAGAGAATTCTCTTCTCCCCAAAATTGGCACTGTAATATTTATTACTTTAGTGTTTTGAGGGTTCCCAGAGTGCTTTTCTGTTCCTGGTTACCTGCATTTTAGAGATCATGGCTTAAGTGGAGGAATTAGTCTGGTGGATTACACTTACCCCGTCCTTAGTGACCAAAAAGGATGCAAATGATTTTTCTTGTCAGCTAATTAATTTGCATTGACCTGTCCATACTCTCTCACTAGTCCCCTTGCCTGGAATAGGATTGCAAGGCAGATGTTGTAAAGGCGGAACATTCTAGAAGGTTGTGTTTCACCTCAGGCACAACTCAGGCAACCCAGAGATCCTCTTTGTTCTGCAGATGGAGGTGGGGGTGGTTTAGGACCACTTGGTTTGCTTTGCATAGTTCCAGTTTGCTCTGGCCAGCCATGCCATACTGTTTGATGAAGAACATAACTGTATGCCAGATTCTGAAGCTCAAAGAGCACCCTGAGTACTTGAGACCTTGTTATCATGATAAATGGGTTTCTGGGAAAACTGACGTCACTCTCCATGCCCCCCTCTCCCAGCCAGTGAAGCTCTTGTTTAATGTGTCATTTGTCTCTGCTCTCCTTTGTGTCTGCCAGAAGTTGTAATTCCCCAGGGGAAAATGGAATTAACTCAGGAGAACTTGGATGTCTAGTTGCAGCTTGTTTCTTCCAGGAAACATGTACCCAGGGGTTGGGAAGAGAAGGCTGAAGGATAAACCTAAGTGTGCCTGGCTTAAGAGTTCTTTTTAGTGAGCTCTGAGACATGGTGCCATGCAAGTAGTCCTCTGGTATGTGTTGTGTGTGTGTGAGGGGGCGGGGGGGGGGGGCGGCGTGTCCTTTCCAGAGTCAGTGGAGGGTCACTCTGGCTGGTAAGGCAACATTGTTTGTGATTAAAACAGGCCTTAGAGTTGTTGGGTATGCATGTAACTTGGAAGTTTACCTCTTGCGTACATATACAATCTCATCCAATTTGAATGAACACCACAAAGATTCTGTATGACAAAACAATTTTTCCATTGTGACCACAAGTGTTTATTTGATTGACTGCTAAGTGTTCAGCACCATGGCTAGCCCTGCTCAATTATATAAAAAAAGTAGTAGACATAGCTCCTGGCTTTTAAGCTCACAGTCTATTTGGAGAGACAAATTGCATACACAATAATTAGAGAACTATAGCAAATTTTTGGAATGTCCCCACCCCCAACCCCTGCCTGTGAGGTGGCTTGGCTGCTATTAATATATACATATTCTCAAAGGTTACATGACTTGTCCAAGGTAACCTAGCCAGGCACAGTGCAGGCCCCAGAGGCTGCATTTCCTAGCTCTTGCATTAAGCTGTTTCTTTTATTGTTGCATTTTGGGGTACAGACTGTAAGTACTGGCTCATAGAAAGAATAGCTCATTGATTCTGGCTTCAAACAATCCCACGATGTGGGCAATGATGCTTTCTTCTAGTAGGGGTCAGGTAATGGTCTTTCTCCCTAACGAAAGAGTTTTCAGGAGATAACTTTGCCCTATCTGGGGTTGGCCTGGGGCCACTGTCCCAGAGCATCTGCCTACAGGTGGCTGCACTCTGGGCTCACTATCAAACGGCACTTCACCTAGATGACCCTTAAAGTTTCCTGCCCCAGCCATCTCCACCACCTCACAACAAAAGTAATATTGTACCCTAAACAGGAAGAGCAAAACCCCAATATTCACCTATACCTCTACTGGTGATACAGCATTGAAGAAACTTTACATGGCCCCAAATATTAAAGCTTCTTGAATCTAACTGAAGGGTATATGGATGATCATTGTACTGTTTTCCAACTTTCCTGTGTGTTTGAGACTTTTCAAAATAAAAAGTTGGGGGGAAATTACAAGGCACCCCCCTAGCTGCACATGGCCCCTTCTCTCAGGGAGTCTACGATCTGGTAGTGGAGGCAGACAGCCAATAACTATACAATTATCATGTGGTAAATACTGCACAGGAAAGCTATTGCCTGCTATGAGAATTTATTTAAAGGGGACCTAATCCAGCAGTGAATGGGTGTGGTGGGTGACAGTAAAGGCTTCCTGAGAGCTTCAACTAGGAAAAGGGTAGGTGGGAATACGGGTGAGGTCTCACTTCTGCTACTGGGCTGGGAACATTTCCTTTGTTAATTCACGCACTTTTATTTTCATTCATTTCTTCAACATGTGGGAGAAACTTTATTGGGCAGCGACTCTGCCAGGCTCTGTGCCAGGTGCTGGGGATCTAGTGGTGACTGAGACCATTAAGACTCTGCCCTCTCAGAGCTTCCAGATGAGAGGCAGGAATAAGTCCCATTTCCTTTTCCTATACCAAATCCCGGAAATGTGTGTTAGCAGTGTTCTTATTCCAAAACTGCATTATAACTGAGCGATTTGTTTGTGTAGTATAATAAGATTTTGATCTGCAGTCATGTGCATAGCATTTACTTTGTGGAGTCTCTGCTGTAAATTTTCTATTAATTGTTGGCTTTGTTATCCAGCACAGCCCCTCCCTTTTTGTGCTGTAAGGGAGCTAACCAGTTGTATTAGCCTGAACAGAACTAATTAGGAAACTAAGTCCGCTGGGAAAAGGTATTCCAGAAGAAAATAGGACTGATTTCTGGACTTTCCTGGCTCCTGGATTATCAGAGCTGTGGCATGAACAACTGAGAAGGGCTTCTAGTTGCATGTACATTAAAACCACAGTCAAGAAAGAGAGAAAAGAAAGAAAACAAACACTATGGATAAGTGTAACATGTTTCTTTCAACGATCTCAAAATGCTTCCATCTGTATGATGTCATTTTCCCCAATAGTTTCCTAGACAAGTATTATTGTTCTCTTCATTTTATGGGTACAGGGAGACCAAGTGACTTAGTCCAAAGCGTTATTGTTGGTCAGTGGATGAAACAATGAAACACCTACCAGAAGACACAGATTCATATAAAAACAAACACTCTGGCCTTTTCATGATGTTTCTAAGAAATGAAAATCCTGCCACTTCCTCTCTTCTCCCTTTCTTCACAGCACTCCCCTCACAGCACACTCATGGGGGTAAGAGGGGAATATACTTGGGTGCATGGGTGCATTGAAGACTCTCTGATGTTTAAAAAAATTCGCAGTTTAGATCCAGATAGCACAGTTATGGGTTATGTGTAGATTTCCGCCTTGCCCTCCCATATTGCCTTAAATAAAAATCTTGGAGCCACCAGTCATGTAATGATGGATTATTTTAAGTAACAACTGGCGGGTGGGGAGGGCAGAATAAATTAGAAACACAGACCCTTTCTCCTAGGTTTGGCAGGAGGAGGCTTCTGCTACCGCGATTTGGGATTTGAAACCATGGGTTTCTCTGCTGCCTGCACAGAGGAAGGAGGCCACATGCTCAGGAGGGTGAGACACTCTCCTTCAGTGTCTTCTCATTAGAGGCAGCCATCTGCTGAATTATGCAGAGTGCTTTCAGCTGGCTCTCGAGTTGGGTCATCCGCTCCATTCACTTAAAGATGATTGGGGAAAAGATTTGCAGGCCTTCTCAGGGACAGGACTCAGGGCTCAGCTTTCTCCTGCCATGGCCCTCTCTGACCCCTAATGAATGCCCTTGGGTAACAGGATTAGAACTCTGCTTTTGCAGCCCTGATGAGGTGTGAGGTAGCATTGGGTTTCCTTTCACAGCAGAGGCCCCCAGCTCTGAGCACTGGGACTGAGGCAGAAACGGTTTTCTCAGATCCCCCTTAAACAAGACCAGGTGGAGGCAGAGGCAAATTCAGGCTCCCCAGAGGACAGTTGGGCACTCATCCAGAGGCCTGTGAGTAAACTTTAAAAAAACCAAACAGATTGGAGATAACCATGGCCAAAACACCTAGAAAACTGTTTAAATTGTCTGGCTTGAAGAGAATCTCGCTTTTCTGGGAAAGTTGATCCACCCGGAGCAGAAGGTTGTCCCAGCCTGAGGTGGAGATATTTTACCTAGAATTGGCTTGTTGGGTTAAGTAGCCCCGGGGCTCTTGAGCAGAGCTAGGCAGCTGACCAGGTCGAGGCTTAGGTTGGAGTCAGAAGACAGGGAAACGGAAGAGAGAATGCAGAAGAGGAGCAAAAGCCCCTTCATGACATCCACTGCCTCAGTTGCCTTCCATGGGCCATTGCCACCTTGGTGAGCCCATAGGCTTCCAGGACGAGTTCCATAACCCTTCTCCCTCTGACTAGCATCAAGCCACAAACCCAATGTCCTGGAATTTTAGCAGCATAAAGACCTACAATCTGCCACTTGAGGCAGCTTTTCCATTTCAGAGTGGCCATCTGCTTGACAGGGCCCTGGATCCTAGCACCACTGTCTGCCACTAAATCACTCTGTGACTTGGGACAAGTCACTTCCTCTCTCTGAGTCTCTTTTCCCTGTTGTAAAATGAGCTGGTTGGATTAGCTGATTTTTAAGGGCGTTTCTAGCTCAAACATTGTATGGATCTTATGTTTCCTTGTTTTCCAGCCTAATTTCTTTGAGGTACTTGCTTGCTTCTGCTTCTGAATGAGGTGGCAGAATGTGACTCCACCCCTTCCCTGCTTGGACTCTTTGAGCTGGATGGGGAGAGAGTTGGAAAGAAGGCTAGTCTGGGCTTTTAGCTCAGCAGGATCTCTGTAAGTGGAATAGAAACAACCCTTCAGATATTGTCTGTCTGTGTAGGTGTTTTTAGCCTTTGTATTCCTACAAAGGTACATGGCAGCTGAATTTTTGTCTGTTGAGTCCAATTTTTAATGCACTAGGAGAGCTGGCTCTTTAATGGGATTCTGCTGTGAATCCTTTTATAGAATGAAAAAGCCACTCTGGAATTGATCTGATGAATTAAAATCCAGAGTTTCATCTATTGGATATGCCAAAAATGGGCCTTCTCCCTATATGGTGATGATGGTTTCCTTTGTGTGTCCCCAGGGTCCCCTAAGCTGCTTCCCCACTGAAGGGCATTTCTGGGGCCTCTAAGAGGGTATTGCCAGCTTTTGCAGGCTTTATTTCTCCTTTGCAAAGCCCCCCAATTTTTCTCTCCCAGTTCAGGGCATTGCTACTACTGTCAGATTCTTCTTAACCTGGCTTAATCAGGATGAAGGGCATTCTGACATTTGATGTGTGAGGCATATTGGAGGTTTGTTTGTTTTTTGTTTGTTTTTAACCTCTGGGAACATAAGAACAATTCAGTTCTTATTGCTGATAATAGAGTGGCATCCACACCCTTGACATCACTGGAGGCAGCAGTTAGGGCTATCACCCACCTGATTGTTTCAAGAATTATTGCTACATTTCAGGATATGTCGTTTGACTTCTGGTATACATGAATTTTTTATAAATTATAATAAGTTATGTATATATCATAATAATGTTATAATTTGGAGAATAATAGTGTTTTATTATACTATTGGTAAAATAAATGTTTTATATATAATAAAACTGTCTGAAAGCTGAATGTTCAACGGAATTTTCTAAGTATCTGTATTTAAAACACCTTTTTGGTTGTAGTTGAAGATTTTGCTATAATATCTGAGGCCACTTTCTTGCCTAAGAAAGTATCATCATAGAATCTTTTTTAAAAAAACATTTTTATTCTGATTATAAAAGTGAAATATGCCTATTGTAGAAAATTTGGAAAACACAGAAAAGCAACAACACTTACAGTCCCTCCACCCAAAAGTGACCATTGTCATCATCTTGGTGTATTCTTGGAAGCTTTTAAAAATGCATATATACTTTTTCCATGATTGGGGTGATCTTGTGTACACAGGTTTTGTTTGTTTGTTTGTTTGTTTGACCTAACAGTATTTGGTGATCATTTCCCCATGTCATTATATATTCTTAGAAAACATTTTTATCAGCTGCTTAATATTCTATTGAGCACCATTGAATTATTTCTTGATTTTGACTGTCCTGCAGATTTGCAGGGTCTATCAGAGATTGGTCTTCAGGGCTGGGAAAGGATATGGAGAAACAAAAGGTGTGAGAGATCAGGCCCACCAGCAAGTGACACGTGGAGAGAATCCTATTTCAGTGTGTCTGTGCTTCCTAGCTTCTACATGCAAAGGCCAGAGGAGAAAGTTTAGGGAAAGCCCCTCAGCAATGAGCTCTGAACTTTTTCTTTGGTCCCATCCTTCAGGATGACAACCACTAACTTTAGCCACTCCAGTTTTAATGGAGGCAGGAAAATCTCCATTGACACAGATGCACACTCCGTCCCCAGAGGCCTCAAATACTGCTTGCTTACTAAACCACAAAGGTCGGAAGAGGGGCAGGGGGTCGAGGGGGACAGGAAGGAGTTGCCCACTTGGGTTCTTATGGGACACTTTATTTTCAGAATAACAGGAATAGGAGAAAGATGCACAGCTGGAACCACCATAACTGGTTCTTCATAACATGAACCTTCGACTATTCAATTAAAAAATGAAATTGCTGTGTCCTCAGGGCCGGAGGCGGAAGAGAAAGAGAGCGCTGTTTCTGCCTGTGATATGAAATGTGGTATAACGTATTTCAAAACCACAGGTGACTGCAGATGAGGAGAAAACAGGAAATGTAATTGGGGAGGGGAGTGGGGCTCTCCCAGTTCTCAAGAGCTTGCTTTCAATTTTGCCTTCCTTTTAGCTCCTTTGAAACTCTGCCTCTTAGTTGCCCCTGCTGCAAAGCTGAGTGAGAACTCTCTTTTTTTGTAATAAAAATGTTTTTAAGTTACATAGATAATGTGTGAATACATTCATGCTGTAAAAGACTCAAACAAGACAGAAGCATACTGACTACCCTCCTGAATAACCCCTGTTTTCATTCCCCTCCCCTGAGGTAGTCACAGTTCTTGGTTTGGTGGGTGTCTTTTAGTTCCCTTCATATGCACTCACATCATTTATGCACAAATGTGTATATGTGTGTGTCTATATATATATATGTGTGTGTATATATCTATATATCTGTATCTATATATATATGGCTTTTTTGCATATATGGGCTCATACTATGCATATTGTTCTAGAACTTCTTTTATCTACCTTATACTATATCTTGGAGATACTCGCATCAGTAGTACAGACCTACCACTTCTTAATGGCTACAGAATATTGCAGAATAGGCATGTAGCATATTTTAGTTAAATAATTTCCTATTGTTGGACATTTACATTTTTTCTAGTTTTTCAGTGTTATAAACAATGTTGTAATTAATTTCCTTGTAGTACATGGATCTTTGTAGAATAGATTCTGAGGGGAGATTGTGGGGTTACAGGACATGGGCCATTTAACATCTTGGTGACTGCTGCCTTTCTAGCATCTCAGTTCAAGCCTTGAACATGGTACCACCTGCTACCTGCAAAATGACAACTTGAGGTTTTAGTGTCAGATGTACTGGGCCAAGTTTCCAGTTCTATCTCCTCTGGTGCATGTTGTAATTCCGAGAACATTCAATTAACTGCAATCAAAGTAATCAGGACCGCAATTAATCAGGCCACCTTACAGAGTAAGAGGAAAGATATATCTGAGGTTTAGTGAGGGTGGGGGGAGCAACTTCTAGGGGCTGTCATGGGTCCAGTGTACATTCAGTCCAGTGTCCTGACCTTTTTACCTCTATATATTTAGCTCTGAACAATGAGGACTGATACTCATAATGATGACTTTGACATCTTATAAGATACATCAAAGCAAGAGTGAATGGTACTCGCTAGACAGGATTTCTTAAAACAGGAACCATATATACAAATACTCCCACTACATTTTTGAAGCTTTGTCAACTACAACAAGCATTGAGACAAAAAGTTTGCTGCTTAAATCTTGGTTAGCGAGAAAAACACATTAAACAGATCTCATGTCCCCTAGTCCCCAAACCTTCTATTTGATTTAGATGAACGTATTGGACACTAGGTAAAAAGATACAGAAGAAATAAAGATTCTAAATGTCACCAGTGACCTTCACCAAATCCAGATCAATAGTTATTTCTCTGTATTTTTTCCTGACTTTAGCCTTGGCCTCTGGTGATAGAAAATTATTGGGTCATCTCTTCCTTTTCTGATCGTTTCCTCTCCTTAGAAGAATCTTCTTCACGTTCCCATTCCTTACTTGTGTTCATTTGCTATATTCAGTCTTTAGCTCTTTTCTCTCTGTGCTATCTTTTGGAGAACACATCCAGTTTCATGCCTCTCACTCCTAAATTTATATCCCAGTCCTGAAATCTCCTTGAGCCTACAATCCCATATTGCTAAGTAATTTTTGGATTTTTTTCCCCTGGATATCTCACTTAAAATAAAAACTCTTATTTTCCTTAATATATAGAATGCTTTTAGAAATCCAGAAGAGAAAGACAAACACCTATGTTTTTTAAAAAAATGGACAAAGACATGAATAGGCAAGTCACATGTATGTATATATAAACACAATACACATATATAGTTGAACAAGAAAAAAAGTTCACTTTCAGTAATAAAATGTAAATTAAGTGACATGATGCCATTTTCACCATGGTTAAAAAGCTTCAGAAAGTCAGTACTGGTCTATGTATGGGTAAACAGTCACTCCTGTACATTGGTGGTGGAAATAGACATGTGTACTATTCTCTGTTGAGTGATTCTCAATGTGTATCAAAGTCTTTCAAATGTGTGTGTCTTTGGATTCAATGGGCTTCAATTCTAGGAATAAATTCTAGGAATTTAATCAGAAAGAAATAATCAGAGATATAAGAACAATAATTATTGTTTATATTGTTGAAAACTTGGAAGCATACTAAATGTTTAGCAGTAGACGATTGGCTAAGAAAATCCGGTAAATTCCTACAGTGGAATACTATATGGCTAAAGTTTTAGAAATATACTTCATTACTCAAAAAACATCTATATTATATTAAGTGTCAGGTTATTAAGTCAGGTTATGAGAAGGAATATACAGAATTATCCCTATTTTGTCAGAAAAAAAAGATACATACTGGAGGGAAGTACACATAAATATTAGCAGTGATTATCTCTGGAGCGTGATATTATGGCTGACTGTGATTTTTCCCCTTTACAATTTTTCATGTTATAAAATTTCTACAGTGAACATTGATTATTTTATAAGATAAAAAGCCTGATAAATGAAGTTTCTTTTAATAAGAGCTTATTTAAAACCAGACTCCTCGACTTCCCCACTACACAAGCTCCTTTTCTTGGCTTTCTCTCTTCCATGGTGCCATCAATCCAAGCTCCCGGGCTTAGAACCTTGAAGCTTTAAAGCCTTGATTGCTCCCTCACTACCTCTGCCCAATCGCTCATTAAGTCTCATCCCTTCTTTAGGACGTCTCTCAAATTTTCTCCTCTCTTCAGTCCCAAGTCTGATCAGTGCACTCTAACCAGCATTTATTGTCACAGTGCCTGGATGTCACTCTGCTAGTTCAAAGTTATTAGAGCCATCTGCTCATACTGCCCCTTATTCTCTCTCTCCTTCAAATCAATCAAGCACCCTGCCTCTGGAATGATCTTTTTTTGAAAACACTACTTGTATCATGGCCCTTCCTGCCCAAAACACTCAAAATGCTCCCCCCCCCCCCGCCCCCGCCCCAAGTCTTCTGGCCTAGGGAGTAATGCTCATATCCTTTCTTCTGCTGTTTAGGGCTCTTTCCAGCACTATGCTAGGTGGGAGGTAACGGTGGGCACATGGGAGGTGCTTGGTAAGTCTGACAATGAAGTAAATCTTTAAGAATAAGGCGTGGAGTTCTCCCCACTGCCCTCCACTATCTTCACTTTGAAAGTTCCCTTTCCTCACCTTTTGGCACTTGAACCAGAGGCCTTGGAGCACTTAAAGTTTCATGGTGCTGTGTTTGGAGACAGGAAGAGGCAGGCAAGGGGCAATAAATTATGGCTCAGGAAACCTCAACTATGAGTCCCTCCCAATTTCTGATGGCCTGCTACGTAGGAGGCTCCATCGAGAAAGCACTGTTTTTTTGGTTTTTGTTTTTTAAGATTTTACTGGGGAAGAGAAACAGTTTGTTTTTCCAGGCCCCATCAGCTCCAAGACAAGTCATTGTCCTTCAATCTAGTTGTGGAGGGTGCCGCTCAACTCCAAGTCCAGTCGCCATTTTCAATCTAGTTGCGGGGGCACAGCCCACCATTCCATGGAATCCAACTGGCAACCTTGTTGTTCAGAGCATGCACTCTAACCACCTGAGCCACCCAGCCGCCCCAGCACAGTGGTTCCTAAATCTCTGTCTCCCTGCAGTGTTGAGGACCAAGAAGGAACACTGGGAAAATTACATTATTTTGTTTGCTTTAATAAAAACAATAAGGAGAAAGGGGTGAGGGGATGTGGAAAGGGGTGAATGTAGAACAAGCCCTGAAGGATGTGGGCCACTCATGAAAGCCATCTGTCTTCAGGTGCCCCTCTGGGACCCAGAATACTCCAACCCAGACTGAAGGATGGCAGATGGTTGTGTTTCAAGAACTCTTCACTGGGAGTGTGTGGGGGGTGAGATGTGTGAGGGTAATGAACTTGCCTGGTGGCAGTCACTGGCACCTAGCCTTGTCTCTCACTCTTGGAGAATTTGATGGTACTAATGGGAGTAGGATCTCAAGCTGGGTGAAGGGGTTATCCGGGGATCAGTTCTGACAATGTGAGCTGCTGTGAGGCTCCCCCACCAATGCACCCCATCCCTCTCTGTGAAAATATATCCCTATGGACCTAGTCTAAAAGCAGGTCCAGTCCAGGCTAAGGCTAAGAGCTACCTGTTAACAGCCTGGGATGCTGGCTTAGGCCTCCTGGCACTAACCATGCCCTTCTTGGTTTGCTCTTGGCACTTTTTTGGTTATGGAAATCTTGGTTTAACCCCACCTCACAGAAACTTAGACTGCTTACCTAGTCCCCCACTCCTCTTGTCTAGTTTGGCTGTCTCCAACTTTCCTTCTCCTCCTTTCTCCTCTCCCCTGTGGCCATTGGCAGTTAGCACATATTTTGAGTACATGCAGGATCCTTTTGTGTCCCCCCCACCCCACCCCCAACCCCCGCTCTTTGGAAGCCTGCCTCAGTGTGAGGTTCTCCCTGTTATGAAAAACCATTAACAGGAAGAAGCTTTGGGATTTGCAGGGAAAGCAAAGGCCTTCTGCTTTCCAGGGCTTTGAACGTCTTGGCTGACCTTGATGGAGACAAAGCAACCAGAGGAAGCAGGGAGGCAGCTCTCTCTAGCTGGAGGGAGCTTCAAGTGAGCCATGGCATCATGTGCTATTTGGGGAGTCCAACTGGAAGGATAACCTCACAATGCAAGAAGAACAGTAGCTACTGTTTTTTTTGTTTGTTTGCTTGTTTGTTTGTTTGTTTTTTAGCTGAGCCATCCTGCCGCCTGTTGGCAGCTCAGTGGCAGCTCAGCTCGGGCTGGGCATCGAACCGCTATTGCTTAGAGCTCGCACTTTTGAGCGAGGTCTTAACCAACTGAGCCATTCGTCCAGCCCAAGCAGCTACTGTTGATGTAATGCTTACCACATGCTTGTCACCCTGCTCAGTGCTTGAGGAATATTAGCCTATCTGATCTTCACACCAGCCCTATGGGGTAGTCGCTATGAGTTCTCAATTTTACACATGGGGACACTTTTAGAAGTTAAGTAACTTGTTCGAGGTCAGAAGGTGGAAAAGGTGGGATTCTAACTGAGACCTGCCTGATTTCAAAGCCTAGTCTCTTAACCTCTACACATTGCCACATTTGTAGAACCGCAAAATGCCCTAGAGAGAAGTAATTGAAGTCCCTTTGTAATATTTACTGAACATTTATGCATGTTTCAGGCATTGTGCTAAGTTCATTACATATATGAGCACATTTGAGTCTCCAATCACCTGTAAGATAGGTAATATTATCTCATATGACAGACAGGGAAGAAAATGGAGTCTCTGAGAGGTGCCCGGATTGTAAGTGATTTGAGTTGAGAGTTCACCCAAGCCTGTGAACCTCTGGCACCAGCAGTCTCATCCCCTGACCTCGCCCTCCCATCCCTTATAAGCCCCTCTAGAGTTTGTCTGTCTGGAACTACGGTGACATGCATTACGGAGCCTGGGTGGGTGTTACTTCCTAGCACGGAGATTCTTTTGGATGGAGAAGTGAGGTCCAGATTGCTTGTAAGCACATTTTCATTTTCTCCCCTCCCACCCCTTCTAAATTAGGGTGAAGGTTGCCGAACTGTCCCCCTGGCTGGACATGTGGGGTTTGACAGCTTGCCTGACCAGCTGGTGAATAAGTCAGTCAGCCAGGGCTTCTGCTTCAACATCCTGTGTGTGGGTGAGTATTTCCATAGCAGGAAATTCTATTACAGAATATGGATCCTTAATGGCTGGATGTGGCTTCGCAGGTAATTAGGTTAAATAGTGTGTCATTCTGATCTACTTGCAAGAGTGTTTTGCTTCTTTTATCCCTCTGCTTGTTTTTGTAAACAGCCAGTTATAATGATATTTTTCCTTGGTCAGACCACACTATGGGGCCATCCCTTGGGGGGAAAGTGAGCTGTGTGACACCTAGTGGAAATGTTGTAAGGAAGCTTGCTGGCTCAGCTATTGCTGTCAGGTTCATTTTGACTGCAGAAAACAGGAGCCAGAGCAGAACTGGAAGGGAGGCAATGGCTGTGTGCAGTGGGCTGGGTCTGTCTGTTTCCTCTGCAGCCCTGCTGTGCTTGGTACAGTTTGAGCTCAAGTGCAGGGATCACACAGCTGTGTGCAAAGTTCTTTTATCCCCTTTGAGTATACTTCTGCCTGGACTTTTAGTCTCAAGTTTGGGGATCACATCTTAGTCAACTCTAATGTGCTAATCACGGCACAAAGAGAGTTTTATAATATTTGTGAAATGCATGAATGGACTAATCCCACAGAATTCACTCATTATGCTTCTCAAACACTTTCCCATATTAGCAATTTGGGTCCTTATTAGGGTTTTGTGAAGTGAGCAGAGTGAGTAGCATTCCATCCTTATCAAACAGATGGAGACCCAGAAACTTGGGGAGGACAAGAGACTTACTTGAGGCAACACAGAATAAGTGGCAGAGCCATGACAAGGACCCACGTCTGTCAGATCCTTTGTTCCTCCCTCTGCTTCTCTAACTGCTTCCATCAATGTCTCTTGAGAACACAAAAGCATTGTGGAAACTGTCAAGCACCAGCTAAATATGAGGAACAACAGTTCCTTGACATTCTCTAAGAATCTCTTCTTGGACCTTCAAAAAATCCCAAATTTGCAAACACTGTCATAGCATATAATTTTCACTATTCAGTGCAGTAAAGCATACCTGCATATTTGCAGTGGCCTCCTTCCAAACCTTAATGATTATATAAACACCATAATAAAGCCAGTTTTCACCCTGATTGGAACACTCAAACATGTCTGCTAATTGCCTTTTCTTATTTTTGTATAGAGCATATGGGGAACTCATTCATGTTGAGGATCTGAGCCACTCCTGACATAGCTCTTTTATTCTTTAATGTAGCCTAAAGTTCTATTTCTTAACTAAGGTCATTCATTTTCTTGGACTCTACTATTAATTTGTCTGCATCCACAGTACTCTGTTCCAGATCATTTTCTGTAGGAGAATAACTGCACACTCAAGGGCAAGTAGAGAAGAGCAAAGTCACTTTTAAATATGGACAGCAGGCAGTCAGCTAGGCTCACTCACTAGCTAAATGACTCATACCCACACACTTGCTTTGGAACCTATAAAATGAAAATATGTGTTTCACAGATTTTCTTTTTTCTTTTCTTTTTTTTTTAAAGATTATATTGGGGAATTGGGGAAGGAGAACAGCATTGGGGAATCGGGGAAGGGGAACAGACAAGTTGCTGTCCTTTTGTTCTTCAGTCTACTTGTGGAGGATGTCGCTTCACTGGCCCACATTGGTATTATCATTGCGCTCTTCCCGGTTGAGGCAGTTGCTCGCTGGCCTCTGGACGGCTGCTCATGGTGGCTCACGGCAGCTCACAAAAGTGCACGCCAGCTGCAGCCCAGCCTCACTGCAGCCTACGCTGTCGCCTGGGGACTCACGGCAGCCCAGCACCAGGTCGAACTGTTGTTCACCATCTTAGCTGTAGAGGGCGCAGCGTCGCTGGCCCTCATGTGGGATCCGAACTGGGGCCCTGCTGCTCAGAGCTGGCGCTCCCAAGCCAGCTATTAACCGACGTGCCACTCGGCTGGCCCAGTTTCACAGATTTTCATATCATGGACCTTAGAGTCCAGATCCAGGCTGTTAATTCTTCAAATGCCAGAAGTCCATTGATGGTTATGATTATTTGCTATTAGGAGAGGGATACAAAGTAAATAAGTCATGGTGGTTGACATCAAGATCAAATGCTATCTCACCCAAGATTAGTGTTGCCAAATCTCTCCAATCTTCGGCTCATGGCCAACTTATTTCACATATTTGATTACTGAAAATTTCCACACAAACATACTGGGTTTTCTTAGCATTTCTCCCAGAGCTCCATATGACCTGTACTGGAGTTGAGGAGTGAAATGACAGACCGATGCTAAGCAACCTTTCAACCATTTGGGTGGGCTAGTGAAGCTTTAGGAGGGAGGCCATGTAAATCATGTGTAGGGTGATTGGACATGTGGGCCACAGGCTCCACGAGGGCCTGGAGGAACAGGCAGCCAAGCTCATGACAAAGTGACTGGGAGAAATAGTAAACCCCTATTGTCGAGTTTGCACTCAGCCACTGTACAGCTACAGCTGCTTCAGCATATACCTGCTGTAATGGACAAGCTCAACTGCCTAGGACAGACCCTCCAAGAGTGGAGGGGTAGGAAGGAGGCCCTCACTTACAAGCAGTCACCCCCTATTTTTCTTTCCTCTCATGTCGAGTTTCAGGTAATGGCTGTCCTAATAGCTCCCCTCTTAGCCCTTCAGGTGCAACCATTCGATGTTCCAGCCTGGACTGGGTTAATTCCATTCTTCACCCCTGATCCAAAGAAGTCTACAACTCATTCATCCTGCTCCCCAGCTGTACTCGTGAACTTGTCGTTGCTCAGAGAGCCCACAGTTTGGGCCAAGGTCATGAGCAGCTTAGAGTGGCTCTAAGGCTGCAATCTCAGTCCAGCCATGGGACTGAGTCCTGTAGCTGACTTGGCAAAATGTTCATAGCTTGGCTGCTGAAAGTGATTTTTTTTCTTTCACAGGACTTTCAATATGACCATACTTTCATGGATACCTACTGCCTGTGCATAACTGTCAGGTTTACTCCCTTAATGACTGAGCATAGAATATATTCCCCCAGAGGATTTTGTTTTTCTTTTCTGATAGGGCATTTTAAGTGTACAATTATGGTAGCACTAGCTTCCATTATTAACAGAGACCTAGCCTATTTTTAGCACAGTATTATTTATCTTGGTGCTAGGCTGCTGATTACAGGCCCAAACTGAGCAGGGTGGGTACCCTACATGCATACAAAGGTCTGACAATTAAGTTCGTGAACTTGTTGCAACACTGTTGTTAATCTTTTTTTTATATCAGAGGGATTATTCATTATGAATTTGTACTAACTGGACAGTTAACCAAGTTTACTATCTGGCAGTGCTTAAAAGGCTGCATGAAAAAGTTAGATGACCTGAACTTTTCACCAACAGTTCATGGCTCTTGCATTACGACAATGCACCAGCTCACACGGCATTGTCTGTGAGGGAGTTTTTAGCCAGTGAACAAATCACTGTATTGGAACACCCTCCCTACTCATCTGATTTGGCCCCCAGTGACTTCTTTCTTTACCTGAAGATAAAGGAAATATTGAAAGAAAGACATTTTGATGACATTCAGGACATTGAAGGTAATATGTTGACAGCTCTGATGGCCATTCCAGAAAAAGAGTTCCAAAATTGCTTAGAAAGGTGGACTAGGTGCTGGCCTCAGTGCATAGCTTCCCAAGGGAAGTACTTGGAAGGTGACCATAATGATATTCAGCAATGAGGTATGTAGCACTTTTTCTAGGATGAGTTTGCAAACTTAATTGTCTGACCTTGTATGTGCATGTGTGTATGTTGGGATTGGGAGAGATAATTTTTATGAATCCAGACCCCAATTTACATGTCAGGGTATCAGCTAATGGCACCTGCAATAATTATTTTTAGAGGGCTAGGCACACAGTTGTGAGCGTATTATGACTCCTCTTCAACAGATTCTGTAAGGTTGACAATAATTACTGAATGAAGTTACTCTCCCCCCATAAAAACATATGCTGATCCCTTAGCTTTGGAAATCACTAGGATCCCATATATATATATATATATATATATATATATATATATATATATATATATATATATATATATATATATAGTACAGGGGGCCTCAGAGGAGCCACCAGAGCCAGCAGTACAAATGTTTTACTGGGAAACAGCCCCAAAGAGACTCAGCCCTCTGAATGTGCCAGCAACAGGAAAACAAAGGGTCATAATGATAATATTTACTTTAAAGCTGCTCAGGATTCCATGCGCAACTGGGTTCTGTTGAACTTGGGGAAAAAATACATACAAGAGAAGCAGGATTGAAGCTCACTGAAGGAGGGAGGAGGGGACAGGCAGCTAGTATTGTATCATGGTCAATGGTCGATTGGGAAAGGCACCTGTCTAAGACAGGCTGCCAACAGTGGTGTGCTGGTCTGTGTCACAATCTGATTTCAGGAGAAAATTGCCATGGTTTGCAGCATTTGCTGATTTCTGTGGTGTCATTACTCCCACCATAGCTGGTTTTTAGCTGCTAACCTGACGTTGGACAGAGCAAGGTCACAGAGCCAGGCATGACCTTGTCCCTGTCCATAGGCTCCTTTGGCCAACTGGAGTTCTTAGAGAGTTTCCTTTTGGATAGCTCCCTCTTGAACTCAGAGATGTTTCTCTTGGTTTATTTCAACATTCAGAGCTGGAAGAGACTTTAGCTTCATGTGACTGTGAGCTCTATGCAAACAGGGATTGGGGCTGTCTTCTTCATTGCTGTATCCCTGACCCCTAAAACTATGCCTGATTCCTATTAGAGGTTTTGTAAATATTTATCAAATAATCAAAGGAAGCAACATGTCATGCCTATGGGACGCACAAGAGCATATTGGTTATAAGCATGGGTTATAAGCATTAGCAATGTCAGACTGCCTCGATTCACATGCTGGCTCTGCCACTTACTACTTTGTGACCCTGGACCAGTTACTTTGTCCATATTTTATAGATGAGGAAGATAAGTTTCAGAGAGTTTGAGAACTGGGGCAAATTCACACAGCTGGGAAGTGGCTTGGTTAACCCATTTGTAAATTAAGGACAAATAGTAGGTAGTATCTACCTTATAAGTTTATTTTAGGGGAATAAATAAGGAAATATGAAGTATTTATAAGCAGTGACTGGCATATAGTAAGTACTTCATAAATGATAGGTATTACTATTACTACTATAACCTGCTCGTCTTATGGAAAAGGAGACTGGGGCCCAGAGAGAGGAAAGGACTCTACTCAGATCACACAGCCATTTAGTGATAACCTGGCTGGGACTCTGAATTTCATCACTGGCAAGGACTTAATTGCTTAAGGTGCCAGAGGGTACAAATACTAACAGCAGATGAGGAAAAGGGCTAAGCTTTTCTTTGTTACAGTGGTTTGTGACTCAGGATACAAAGATCAACATCAGACTATCCCAGGGAATATAGTTTGAAAAAAGCATATTTAATAGCACGTGTTTTAAATCAAAATTCTTTTTTTTTTTAGCTGAGCCATCCTGCTACCTATTGGCAGCTTAGCGGCAGCTCAGCTCGGGCCGGGCATCGAACCACTGTTGCTCAGAGCTCAAACTCTTGAGCGAGCTCTTAACCAACTGAGCCACTCGGCCGGACCTCAAAATTCTTTTTTTGAAAAAAAATCCAAAAAAATCCAGTGTTTCCAGAATACTATCTACATTAAGCACACGAGATGAAATCCTCTTGGATGGTGGCAATGATTTAAAAAGGTTAAGAAACCCTGCTGTCCATTCTGAGGATGGAGGAGGAAAGAGAAATTGATCCCTTGGGACTCCTCAGGTTTTCTGCTAGAATCTAATTGCTAAGTCCCCACCCTCTTGCTGACTTGACCTGAGTTAGACCACATATGTGTCCCTGCCCCCCACTGCCCACTCAATACTGGGCCTAGGACAGCGTGGGTAGGAACAGCATCCTAGGGTCAGGTTGAGCCTCTGCCAGCCATTTTGAGGGCCCACCCTACCCCCACCCCAGGATCCACATTGATGGAAAGCTGCAACGGGAACACTCAATAGCCATGGGACAAGCTCACTTGATTTTCTGCTCTCTTCTCATGTTGCATTTATCATGATTCCCTAGACACCTTTGGGCCCTTTTCTTCCAGACATTTGTCATTGGGCATCTAATTTTCACAGCCCTTTTGTGCTGGCAGGCATTCAGGTGGTCATTTCCCCTACTGCCCCTTCTTGCTTTCCTGCCCTGCCTGCTGACCTCCATTTCCCCAGTTGTGCAAACAGGGTGGGCCCCTCACTCTGTAGTCCTGCTCCTGAGGCCTGTGTGAGCCTCGCGCTGGGCACTTTTGTCAATACAGGAAGCTGCCTTCTCCCCTGCTCACTGAGAATCCTTAGGATCAGTGAGCCAGGGAGCCAGTTCTGGGTGCTGGAGAGGCAGGGCCCACAACACTCTAGGAGCTGATTGGCATTCAGCAAAGACCTCACAGAACCGAAGAGGGAGTGGAGGTGGAGATGTACACAGAAAATGCATTTGGCACATACAGACAGGCTAAAATGTGGCTTGAACCTCAGCGCCCAGAGGGAAGGCAAGTTAAGGTGAAAGATCCACCCTTGTGTTCCTGCCCCAGAGATGCTGGCCCCATTTTCAGTTAGCTGCACCCCTACCTTGGGCAGGGAAGGGGTGATACATTCCATTGCTTGGCCAAGTCTGTCACCTTCCCTTGCAAAGGCCTCATCTCACCAAATTTTTCTTGAGACCCAAATACTTCCTGCTCCTTTAGGGAGGAACAAAGGGGCCTCTTCTGGGAGAATCTTTGCTGTTAATAGGTGTAGCAGACCCTGGCTGGAAACATGATCTGTGTGAGGGACTGTGTCCATGCACCCTGGCAATCTACCCCATTAGTCAGACCTGGCTACGAAAATGAGCTGGGGGGCTGGGGAGCTAGGCTGACTTGAATGTTCTCCTTGTTCTCTCTCTCACCAATCTCTCCACACTCAGAAGCTCTCACCATCAACAGATATTTTAAAAAGCACCTCCTGCATTCATAGCTTATTTGTCAGGAGAAAAGAGGCGTGGAAGATACAATATTAGACACGCCCCGATAGACCATTTGCAGTTAAGCATTGTGCAGCTCTAACTCTAGCCTTGGACAACCTTGTGGATATATGCTGTCGGTCACAAGCGGGGATTTATCAGGCCAGGGTTTGCCCAGTGCAAACTCACTCTTGCCTGTGAAAACAGTCAATGCTCACATCTCAAGGGCTGGAAGCGGGGAGGGGAGAAGAGGAGTGATAAGCAGAATGGCAAGGTAGTCTAGGTATTCAAAGGGCAGTCCAAGGTAATTAACTACTGAATCTTGTATTCCTGAATCGCTTGGGGTGGGGGCCCAAATACAGTCTGGATCCATGGAGATTATAAGCAGCTGTAGTGCTCAGTCCAGTTTGTGGCCTTACATCAGATGCCTAACTCCCATGCCACCAGTTTCTCTCCAATGTTCTCATTCCCAGAAGACTGTTTGGCTCATGGCAGTGCCTTGACATCCCTTGGGTCTTCCAGGAATAACCTTTAAAAACCTTCTCCAGTGCACCACAGCCCTTACCTTACTTGTCTCCTTGGTGTGAAAGTCAAGACTTTTGAAATTCCAATGGTTTAATTTATTAGTATAGTGTAGCATATTAGTTAAACAAATAAATGACTGGTTTATTTGACATGTAAGGGGAAGAATAATTTGTGCTCTGCTAAATTCTCTCTCTATTAGCTAAAAATGGTCTCACTGACAGCTCAACCCCCTGGGAGGAGAAACTGAGGGAGGCACCGTCTCCCCACTGGGACACACATCTGGGCATCTGCAGAGCACTATCTGGGCCAGGCAGGGAGGTGATGTAGGGACTGAGAGGTTATTTATTTGATGAAGGACTGCTGTCCCTTTATTTTAAAATGTAAAATAAGCTTTTAATTTTTATTAAAAAAGCTATACATATTCTTTGTAGAAAATTTGAAAAATACAGAAAAACATAAAGCAAGAAATGAAAACCATATATAACCCCACCACCCAGACATATCCATTGGTAAGAGTATATTGTATTTCTTTCCAGTCTTTTTCTAGGCATAACTCTACCTCTTAATCACTGCCTGTAACATAGTTTCTTTTTCTAACTATAAAAATAATGCACACTCAATTTTCAAATAAAACATATGAGGAATAGAAGAAAAATTACCCCAATTCCATTATCCTGAGATGACTACTGCTAATATGTTGGTGCGGCTCCTTTCAGCCTTTTTCACTAAACTGAGATCAAACAGTCCATGCAGTTCTATATGCTTTTCACTTAGTGTCTTATTGTGTACATTTTCCCATGTCAATGAATATGCATCCAAATCATTATATGAAATGGCTTCACAGTCATTGTGTGAACGGACCATAATTTATCCTTTTGCTTTTCAGGAGAGACAGGTTTGGGCAAGTCCACCCTCATGGACACCCTGTTCAACACCAAGTTTGAGGGGGAGCCAGCCACCCACACACAACCAGGTGTCCAGCTTCGGTCCAGTACCTATGACCTCCAAGAGAGCAACGTGGGTCTAAAGCTCACAATCGTTAGCACAGTGGGGTTTGGGGACCAGATCAACAAGGAGGACAGGTAAGGAAGGCGGATGGGGTGGGGAGGCTGGTGGGAGGCTACAGGGAAAAGCTCATCACACAGATCTTGGAGAGGCTGCATGTCATGGTCCTGCCTGGCCCTCCTCTCAGAATGGTGTCTGCAGGCAGCAGATACCTCATAAGCACCACCTCCTCCCAGGGTCCCTGTCTAGAGCAACTGTTCTTCACATGCTTTGCCAAAAGAAGAGTATCTTTACAGTATGCATGGGTGAGGTTTCCATTTGGAAGGCGTTTTATTGAGCTCCTACTTTGTGTCTGGTACTGTCGTACTCTAACAATCTGAAAAGGAATAACTTTGCGTCTGCCCTTGAAGCACTCACCAGGAAGACCGGTTTTAAACAAATTAGTTCCATCGAGTGTGATATGCTCTGTAAAGCACAGGGTACAAAGACGTAAAGGAAAATTACAATGAGGACATGAAGGAAAAGTCAGTTCCATGTGGGGAGGTCAAGAAACCTTCATAGAGGAGGTGTCCTCTGAGCTGGTCCTTGAAGGATGAACTATTTTGCCAGACAGACAGGGCAAGGAAAGAAGGGCATTCTAGGCAGGGGTAGCAGCTTGTGCAAAGGCAAAGAGATGTGGAACATTATGTCATATTCTAGGGAACTGCAGCTTGCTCTGTTTGGCCAAACCAGAGGCAGAGTTACTGTGAAGCTAAAGAAATGAAACTTAAGCTTCAGGGCCCTCACCTGCACAGGTCCCTTCCAAGGCCTAACTTTTAATCATAATGTTGTATTACCTTTCTTGGGACCCTTCAAATCATATAAGCTCTACAACACCTGGGTCTGTCCCTGAGCTAGTGGTTGGAGTGGGCTAGGGGAAAAGTAAGGGAGATGAGCCTGAAAAGGTAGCAGGAACCAACTCCTGGAGGGAATATAGAATATGCAGATGTGGAGCCACTGAAAGGTTTAAAGAAGTAGAAAGATGTCATCTGATTGGCTTTTGAAGAAGGTACTTCGAGATAGACTGGAAATCAAGAAGAACAATTAGGAGACTATTGGACCAATTGGATCAAGGCCAGAGCTAACTCAGGTTCTGAGAAAGGGACAAGGAGATATTTGATAAATAGATAGAATCAACAGGACTTAGAGCGGGATTGTGAAGGTAAAGAAAAATCTAGATTTCTGGCTTTGGAGAGTAGACAAATGGTAAGAGATAACACAAGAGAACCAGCTTTTAAAGGAATCAGCTCTGTTTTAGACATGTTGAGTTTGAGCTGTCTATGGACCTCTGAGAGACATGATGACCTACAATCGTAGGCAGCTGAATATACAATATAAGAGTTAGAGGTCAAGAGCGGGTCTGGGCTAGAAATAGAGATTTGGGTTATCAAGGTATGGGTGATCCGTCCCAACCGTGGACACATGTAAGATCACCCAAGGATCAGAGTTGAGCAAGAAAAACACTGGGCTAAAGACAAAAATCCTTGGGATGTTAAGTCAGCAGATAGAGGAAAAGACATCCTGAAAAGCAAAGGAGCAGGCATAAATAGAGAGGTAGGAAGAGGTATGGGGTGTGTGAGAATGTTGTGTGAATGAGGGGTGGGAAGAACTCAGAGGTGAGGGTGTGATGAAGGCTGGGGCCAGGGGGCCAAGCACCGCCTGCATTTAACTAGAAGTCACAAGGTTATCACATGTGCTCATCCCAGAAAAGGCCATTCGTCATTTTGAGCAGTGTCTGCTCATTCTTTGAGGATTCTCTTGCTTTTTAGATGAACTGTATCCCAAGTTCTTCTATTTCTCCCTTGAAGTTACAACAGCCATACTCATTTTCTTATAATTAATAAATATATTTAGCTTCTTAATAGTTAAACTGATTTCTGTTTTCCATTTGAAATTCTAAACAAAGGACACCTCTGCTTTCTATAGGCTTGCTTTTTGTGCTAATCTTCTTTGGTTGAGAATAAATTAGACCCTGGGAAAAAGGGATATTTGGGTCATAACATGAGTGCTTAATCTCAGCTACAGAATACTCAGGATCTCCTCAGTTAAATTCCTCACAGTTCTCGGTAACATACATTCAGCATATTTAACATTGGAAAACCCCTTGATGATGGTTTGGGAGGTCTGAACTGATATGGCCCCTTAGAGGCTAATGTACTTCCATTATATATGTAAGATCCTTATTGTTTTTCCTGATTATAAATATGATACATACTCATACAAAATCAAATATGGTAGTCCTCCTTATCCATGTTTTTGCTTTTCGCAGTTTCATTTACCTATAGTCAACTGCAGTTTGAAAATATTAAATAAAAAATTCCAGAAATAAACAAGTCATAAGTTTTAAATTACACACCATTCTGAGTAGTGTCACAAAATCTTGTATCATCCCTGTTTGTCCTGCCCAGGATGTGAATAATCCCTCTGTCCAGAATATCCATGCTGTATATGCTACCCTCTTGTTACTCACTTAGTAGCCATCTTGGTGATCAAATCGACTATCACAGTATCGCACTGCTTATGTTCAGGTGGCCCTTATTTTACTTAATCATCACCCCAAAGCACAAGAGTCATGATGCTGGCAATTTGAATATCCCAAAAATAAGCTATAAATTGCTTCCTTTAAGTGAAAAGGTTTGTACAGTACATACAGTACAGTAAGATATTTTGAGAGAGGGAGAGAGAGAGATCACATTCACATAACTTTTATTACAGTAAATTGTTATAATTGTTCTATCTTATAATTGTTGTTAATCTCTTTTTGTGCCTGATTTATAAATGAAACTTTATCATAGGTATGTATGTATCAGAAAAAATAGTATACATAGGGTTTTGTGCTATCTGTGGTTTCAGGCATCCACTGGGGGTCATGGAACCTATTCCCCGTGGATAAGGGGGGAGTACTGCAATATTAACTCAAATAAGAAGAAATGAAAAGCCTTTCTGAAACTGGGTTGGGAAGCAGAGGTAGGGTAATACCATAAAAAGCAGTGATTCCTCCATACTGACAGGGCCATTTGGGCATAGATATTTCAGTGCAGCTGCATGGAAACAGCATCATAATGCCCGTTTTACCCAAGGTGTGCTGATAAACAGAGCTGTGACGAGGGCCATATCTTGGGTAAAACCACCATTGAAAAGATGCTGGAGCAAAAGGAACCCCAGAGAGAGACAAGACAGGCTAGAAAGGGGAATGCTTAGGAACTTAGGCACTGGTCTCAGACAGACCTGGGTTCAAACCCCATCTTGACACTTATTGGTCCAAGGATCTTGGACAAGTGTTCTGTGCCAGTCTCAGTGCCAGTACTGTGGCTGCATTGCCCCTTGTGGTTCTGTTTTCCATTGGAAAACACCCTCAGCAAAAACCACCAGGAAACTTCGGGGTAAAAAAAAAAAAGTTTATTATGCTCAGGTCCTGGAAAGTGCAAGGCACACTGGCCACGCAGTGCGGTCACAGGTAGAGAAAGAGAACACATGGGCCTGGGGTTCTGCTTTGATTGGGGTTGAAGGTGTGGGACTAGGGTTTTGTGTGCTCATGTTTTATTGGTGAATTTAAAACGTAAAAGCAGGAATTTAAAGTGTCAGGAAGAGGAAAAAACTAGCGGTCTAAAAGGTCAACTATGGAAATCAACCAAGATCTCTAAAACAGAGGAGCTTTGGGTGGGGGTGGGGGCATCCTGGCTCTTTATCTTTCTGTGGCTAGTAATGTGTTTATTCAGATAGCTGCCTTTGAAGTGGATGCCTCTTTGAAGTAGATGCCTTGGCAATCAAAGCTTAAGTCAGGCACTTGAATTACAAAAAAGAAAAAACAACTGTCTGGGCTTACACTACAGGACACTTAAATTCTCAATGCCTCAGCTTTCTCACCTGTAAAGTGGAGATGATAATAGTACTATCTACCCTAGAAGGTTGTGGTGAGACATACTTGACATGTATGGCATATGACATACTTAGTGCCTGGCACAGTTAAGTAACTAATGAACAGAAGATATTGTCATGATCATGACTTTTATTGATAGAAGAATCAAGGAAGAGTTGTATCATGTATGAGAGAAAATGATAAATAGTGTCCAGGAAGATAAGACCGGAAAAAATATCTGTTGGGTTTGGCAGAATGAAAGTCATTAACACATTTAGGAATAATTCCAGGGGCATTGTGGGTAGAAGCTGGATTGTCGTGAGTGAATGAGAGATAAAGAAGTAAAAGCATCAGAATAGCAAAAAGAGCAATCAAACAGAGAAGTGACTCCAAGATCAAACTCATGTTTATATGGGACTTGAGCATAAATAAGTCAACAGGGAAAGAATGGACTTTCAAGAAAATGTGTTGGGGAAATAGGCCATCCATTAGGAAAAAATAAGATGAGACCCTCCCACACAAACACTGTTCACAAAAAATAGATTCCAGTTGGATTAAAAACAAATTCTTTTTTAAAATATAAAGAGAAAAATAACTTTGGGGATAGAGAAGGCTTTTCTAATCATGGAACAAAATCCAAAAGTCCTAGAAGAAAACACTGACAGTTAAATTCATTAAAACAAACAAACAAACAAAAACCTTTGTATATTGAAAGATACCATAAACAAAAATAAAAACAAACTACAGATGGGGAGAAAATGTTTGAAACCTATATAACAAACAAAGCATTTTTCTAAGATGTAAGAAGAACTTCTACAGTTCAATGAGAAATAAACAAGTAATTGACAGAGGGGAACTATAAATGGCCAATCAACATATGAAACAATGCTTATTCAACTTCACCAGTAACTAGGAAAATGCAAAATGAAACACAAATATATTATTATCCATTAGATTTGCAAAAATAAAAATACAATATCCACTAACACCAGGTAATTTCATTCATGTTGCCGGGAGTGTAAATTGATACAGGTTTTTTTTAGAGAGCAAATTTGACAGTATCTATTAAAATTTTAAATGTGAATACCTTATGACCAGCAGTTCCACTCTTAGGTATACAGCCTAGAGTAACAATTGCATGTGTCCATGAAAAGCATACAGAAAGGATGCTCACTGTAGCATTCATTATGGAATAAAAAATTTTAAAACACTCTAAACTGCTACCAATAGAGCGACTAAATGAGCTATGGTACAACCATACTATGGAATTGTATTTGACAGTTTAAAAAAATGAAGTAGGTCTATATGTACTCACGTGGAGATGTTAAGTGAAAAAAAGAAGTTGCAAGATGATGTATAAATCATGATGCTTTACATACATCTGTCCCTTCCCAATTAAACAACAGACATCTTTCTCTCTTTCTCTGAATAGAAATGCATAGAAAAATGTCTGCAAGGATAATCAACAACCTGAAAATAGTTACCTCTGGAGAGGAGAATAAGTATATGTATTACTTGCATAATTAAAAATAAAAAAGAATGAAAAAATTTAAAGGAAACCGATAGAATGGGTGTTGATTGCTCATTTTAAAAAAAAAGCTTTTCTGGTGGGCTGGTTGAGTGGCTCAGTTGGTTAAGAGCTCGCTCAAGAGTTTGAGCTCTGAGCAACAGCAGTTCGATGCCCGGCCCAAGCTGAGCAGCCGCTGAGCTGCCAAAAGGTGGCAGGATGGCTCAGCTAAAAGAAAAAAAAAAAAGATAATAACAGTAGAAAAACTTTTCTGAGCTGGGGAAAAGAGATAAAGTAGTGTCCAGAGGGAGGCAAGGAGGTCAGGGGTGACTTTTCTGAGCATGGTAGAGATGATAAAGGCTTGAACAGCAGAAGCTTCAAGGATAAAGAGGAGGGGGCAGATGTGAGAGAAAGAATCCACAAGACATAGTAGCCAAATTGATGTGGGGGGGACCTAGTTCAGTTTATAAAATACTAAATGTCAACTGTGTGCCAGGTACAGTGTAAAGAACCAGGAATACTAAGAATGATGTATATGTTGATGGACAAATAAAATACTAAAGAGAAGACCTCTAAATTTTCATCATTCAATGAATGTGTTGATAACTAAGATGCTGGTAAAGGTAGAAAACATCTATAATGGGTTGAACAGTGAATGAGGAGTAATTTTTTTTAAAAGGAGTACATTATTTAGAATTAGTTTCAGCTGTACAACACAATAAAAATAAAAATAAAACATCGAGAAAAAAAAGAGTACATTATTCTTTCAAAAAAATCTCCATCCTTCCATTAAATATTTATCGTGCACTTATTATAGGCCAGGCCCTGTGGTAGGTGCAGAAGACACTTGACTATTAAAGGAAGAAATGTATGGTTAAGGAAAGATTTTTTTTTTTTTTTTTTTTTTTTTTTTTGAGATGAAGGAACACTTAAGCATGTTTATAGATTGAGAGGAAGGAGTCAGTAAGAGGTGAGGAACTAATAGATGAAGAAAGGTTTTCAAAGAGCCTGAAAGAATGCAATCAAGTGCACAGGGGTGATGGACCTTGAACAGGATGAAGGACCCTTCATCCTCAGAGACTAGAGAGAAACAAGGAAGAATTGATTCATTATTTTATTTTATGGGGGAATTAGGGGAGGGGAACCGTGTTGGGGAATTGGGGAAGGGGAACAGCCATGTTGTTGTCCTTCAATCTGAGTTGTGGAGGGCGCAGCAAGCTCAGCTCCAAGGTACTGTGTTCAATTAGATGTGGGTGGGCGTAGCCACCATTCCATGCAGGAGTTGAATCAGCAGCCTCGTTGTAAAGAGTGCATACTCTGTCCACTGAGCCATCCAGGAGGCAGCTCAGCTCAAGGTGCTGAATTCAGTCTTTCATTGCAGGCAGGTGTAGCCCACCATCCAACAGGCAACCTTATTGTTAGGAGCACATGCTCTCACCAGCTGAGCCATCCTGCCACCTGCTGGCAGCTCAGCGGCAGCTCAGCTCGGGTGCAGCTCACTGGTCCATGTGAGAATTGAACCGGCAACCCTGTTGCTCAGAGCTCACACTCTTGAGCAATCTCTTAACCAACTGAGCCACTCAGCCTGCCTGAATTGATTCATTTTTAAAAGAGAGGGAGTGAGGCAGGAAGTTGGGGTACTGTGAGCCTGGTGGCCTTGATTTTGTTGGTCAAGTAGGAGGTAGACCATCTTGTGAGAGTGAAGGGGTCATGAGTAAGTTTTGGAGCTTGAGGAAAGTAGTAAAAGTTTGGAATGATCAGTGAAGGCAATGGGAAGGGAGCCAATCAAAGTCAAATAAAGGGATTGTCTTATTGTTTTAGAGGTCCATACACATATGGGCCATGGATTTGTAGTGGTGCCAACACCTGTAGTTTTCTGATTGCTTCTAGCCAACTTGAGCAGCAGTGGTGTAGGAGCAGAGAGAGTAGATCCTGAAAGTAATTCAGCACAGCAGTTTTGCTAGGCAAATTGGGTAGAAGACAAGGGCACAATGAGAATGGTGGTGTTGATAAAAGAGTGGTTCAGATAATCAATTATGGGGTTCAGTCTGGGATGAGAAGATGAGGCCAGGAAGAGACTGATATCCTGTGAGATAAGGGCAAGGTCAAGGTACCAGAAGACTCTGCAGTGAAAGATCAGGTTTAAGACAACTGAAGTCATAAGAGCTAGAAAGATGTGAGGTGGTCAGGTAGTGGGGTACTAGTGGTAAGGTGTGTAGATGGCTGAATTAGAGGGAGCTGAAGGTTGTGAAGTTGAGGCTATCAAGGAATAAAGAGGCTGAAAGTTTGATGGGTTTTCCACAGCACATTGCGGTCCCCCAGAAGAGGATGGACGAGGTCTCAAATGAAGAAAGGGCTTTACATGGAGGTAGAGGAGTAACAGTCTAGAATTGGCAATAAGGAGCTATGTGAATGCCCACCCCACTTACCCTAAGGTACACAGGTTATGGGAGAATGAGAAGCCTACACTGAAGAGGGCTGCCAGGTATTGGTGTCCTCAGGGTTGTGGTGCCCTTGGGGGAGAATGAAGTTTCCACTAGTGCAAAGAGGTAGGCAAGTTCTATGAGAGGCAGATGATATAGGCCAGCACTTCTCAAACTTTAATGCTGCATACAAGCCATTGAGGCTCTCAATAAAATGTAGATTCTGATCCTTTAGGCCTGGGTTGGGGACTGGAGATTGTGCATTTTTAATAAGCTCTGGGGTGATGCTAGTGTTGCTGGTCTAAGGACCACACTCTCCTACTTTGATTGGGAAAGATGTAGGCAATTTTGTTTATCATGGTACAGGGGTTTCAGAGGGCACAGTGGAAGAAATGTTATTGAAGGAAGATAGCTACAGGAGGACAAATCCATGGAGGATAGAGCAGAATAAGGATGAGTGTATAGGGAAGAAGAGGTAACTGGAAGGATGGTGGTAGAGTGAAGTAGCTGTTGTCATTTATGGCATTATTCCAGTAGATTCTGACCCTGTGGTAATTTGACTTTGGTGCCTGAGATGGTGGTGTTCAAGTACAGTGTCCCTGACCAGGCCTTGTGGGTTTCCAGCGGGGAGCTTCTGATGGCTGTATTGGCACAGAGGACTGGCACATGGGAAATGAAGGAGACTAGGATGACTTATAGGTGTCTAGGAAGTGCAGTAGGAAGATGATGTGATAAGGGAGGCCATGGGAATAAGTGGGACCACTCAGGGACACTGTGAATGTAATGTGTGGAAGAACAACAGCATATGGTCCAGAATGGAAGCTCAGAGACAGGCCAAGAATTTAAGTTATGATGAGTGAGAACGAAGAGTTACAGATGAAGGATATAATGGGGGCAGTGAAGCCAGAAGACAGAGTTTCAAAAAGGGACTGATCAACATTATCAAGAAAGATGACAGTTGAAAAGTATTCACTGAGAGGTAAAATTATTCGTTTTCTATTATGTCTGTTTAGAAAACCCAAGGTAATCAACTGAAAAACAATTTTAATGAACAATTTCAAAATAAATATGCAGAAAGCCATAGGCTTCTTACAAACCAACAATAACCAATTAGAAAACATTATGGAACAGAAGACGCCCCACTTCACAGCAAAAAAAAACACAAAAACCCACAAAACCTTACTGTACCCTACCCACAAGACCCTATGTGATCTGTCCCCTGCTGCCTCATTTACTTCATCTCTTATTATTCTTATTTTCATTGAGGTGAAATTCACATAACATAAAATTAACTATTTTAAAGTGAACTATTCAGTGGCATATAATACATTTACAATGTTGTGTGACCACCACCTCTGTCTAGTTCAAAATATTCTTATCACCCCAAAAGGAAACCCATTAACCAACAACTCCCCATTTTCCCCACCCCTTAGCCCCTGGTAACCACTATTCTATTTTCTGCCTCTATGAATTTGACTATTCTAGGACTTCAGATATGTGGACTTGTACAATAGTTGTCCTTTTGTGTCTGGCTTCTTTTACTTATGGTGTTTTCAAGGTTCATCCATGTGGCAACATGTATCAGAACTTTATTTTAATGACTAAGTGATAATCTATTGGATGGATTTTCCATATTTTGTTTATTTGGTCATCATTTGATGGACTTTGGGTTGCTTTCACCTTTTGGCTATTGTGAATAGCTTACTGTTTTTCCTCCTTTCACTAGTTCTCAGCTCCTTTGCCCTGTTCCTATTGTTCCTATTGTTCAAACTTGCCTCATCAGGACCATTACATGTATTATTCCTCTGCCTGAAATGATCTTCTCCCCTATTCTCCATGGCTCTCTCATTATTTTCTTTGCAGCTCAAATGTCACCTCAGAGAAGCCTTCACTCCTCACTATATTTATAGAAGCTGAACCCTCAGTAACTTTTTATCTCATTATTCGATTGTGTTGTCTTTATAGTGCATATCACTAACTGAAATGAATAAGTAGTGCCTAGAGCATGGGTTTTGTGCCTTTGGCCCCTTTAGCAATCTAGTGAGATCTATGGGCTCATTGTCAGAATAATGTTTTTTTATTTTATTTTAAAGATTTTATTGAGGAATTGAGGGAGAACAGTGTTGGGGAACCAGGAAAGGCAAGTTGATGTTGTTTTGTTCTTCTGTCTACTTGTGGAGGACGTCACTTCACTGGCTCATGTTGGTATTATCACTGTGCTCTTCCCGGGTGAGGCAGTCGCTTGCCGGCCTCTGGATGGCTGCTCCCAGCTGCTCACGGCAGCTCACGCTGGCTGCCAGCCACTCACGGTAGCTTATGGCAGCTCATTGCAGCAGGGGCTGCAGCCTACACCGTCGCAGGGGACCCACGGCAGCCCAGCCCGAGGTCGAGGTGCCATTCACCATCTTAGCTGCAGAGGGCAGTGTCACTGGCCCTCATATGTGGGATCCGAACCGGGGCCCTCTGGCATCCCAAGCCAGTTCTTTTTTTTTTTTTTTTAGCTGAGCCACCCTGCCACCTGTTGGCAGCTCAGCGGCAACTCAGCTCGGGCTGGACTCGAACCGCTGTTGCTCAGAGCTCAAACCCTTGAGCGAGCTCTTAACCAACTGAGCCACTCGGCCGGCCCCCAAGCCAGTTCTTAACCAACGTGCCACTTGGCAGACCCCAGAATAATGTTTCTAAATGTCTAAAATACACCAATTATACGAAAAATACAATTAATTCCAAAATATGTTAAAATTGTGACTTAGTAATCCATGTACTTCTCTATTAATTCTTGAAGTAACAGTATCTATATGCAGGTCTAATAACTATCATAATTTAAAAAGTATGATGAGTATAAATTCTATTTTGAAACATTTGCAACAACTTTAATAGGAAACAAAAATGTTGATGATTTTTATTGGTTATGAAATCTCAGTTACTGCTAAAATTACTGTAGGTTGTTACCTATGTTTGTACTTGAGAAAAATGATAAACTTTAGTTAGAGCTTAGTGAAAAAGATGTGTTTTCTTCCCTGTCCAAGTTCATGGATGCTATGAGTTCTATCCATAAGCCCCTTGGAGGTCTGTGGACCCCAGGTTAAGTGAAAGATAAAACAATAGTGATGAAGAGGGGTAGAGTATGTTGGAGCTGGGTTTTGTAAGAGATGGAAGAGATTACACTAAGCCAGGGAATAACAAGCTAGAAGAAAGCTCCCTCTTTACCCCTCCATGGAACTTGGGTGTGAGAGATATAGAAATTTCCAGGTGAGGATGATATGAGGGGAACAGCATCTTTGAAAGTGAGTTAGCTATCACTTAGAGGAAGGAAGCATTTTGTGAGGAGGTTGCCTATGGGATTTTGTTTACCATGGACTGGAGTCCAGTAAGCATAACAGAGTAGGGTGGGAGAGATGACCACTGTAGGAAGATGAGCCATTGGGAGTGGGAGTGCAACTCTTATTGTATTCCAGATACTGAAGAGACAAAGATGAATAAGACAAAGGTGAATCACTCATTTAAGATTAGTTTAAACCAAATCGTTTTGGTTGATGGCTGGTTTGGCTGGTCCAATTCATGCACAGCTTCAGCGACCCTAAGACCCAGAGGCAGCAGTGGAAAGATAGGTCTAGGGCAGGGGTTGGCAAACTTTTGAGATGGAATATACCCAAAGAGCAGCATGTGACTCATGAGCCGCAGTTTGCCAACCCCTGGTCTAGGGTATCACTAGAGAGTCAGGGGAAAAAAAGCTAAAAATACACCATTTTCCTTCTTCCTTTCATCCCTTTTGTAGAGAAAAATACTGAAGTAAAAAGAAGTTATGTAATGGAAAAAAAATGAAGCAGTGCCATGGTTAGGTCATTGAAAACAGCCAGTCATCAAAAAATTAATTAGATAAGTCTAAAGGATGCATCTCCCCACCCTCACTCCTGATTCTTTGGGAACTTCCTAAGGATCTCTGCAACCAAGAGATTCTTTGATGCTTTTACTCTTTAGAACACTGTTTGGATTAGAGGGCTCAAAGGAAGAAAGAAAGGGCTATATTTTTAGAATTTTCTGTGTGGTTCCAGAGGTATCCTGAACCTGGATCTCCTCTGTTTTCTGTTTGTAGCTCCCAGGATCTAGGGTTTTGTGACTCTCTCTCTTTTTTTTTAAAGATTTTATTGGGGAACTAGGGGGAGGGGAACAGCATTGGGGAATTCAGGAAGGGGGAACAGACAAGTTACTGTCCTTTTGTTCTTCAGTCTAGTTGTGGAGGATGTCGCTTCACTGGCCCATGTTGGTATTATCATTGTGCTCTTCCCGGGTGAGGCAGATGGGTCGCCGGCCACTGGACGGCTGCTCACAGCAGCTCCTGGCAGTTCACGCTGGCTGCCGGCCAATCACGGTAGCTTACGGCAGCCAACTGCAGCCTCTCTGCAGCCTACGCCGTCGCTGGCAACTCACGGCAGCCCAGCTCCAGGTCGATCTGTTGTTCACCATCTTCGCTGTAGAGGGCGCAGCATCACTGGCCCTCTATGTGGGATCTGAACAATGGCCCTGCTGCTCGGAGCTGGTGTCCCAAGCCAAGTCTTGACCAATGCACCATTCGGCCAGCCCTGTGATTCTTTTTTTTTTTTTTTTTTTAGCTAAGCCATCCTGTTACCTGTTGGCAGCTCAGCAGCTGCTTAGCTCGGGCTGGACTCGAACTGCTGTTGCTCAGAGCTCAAACTCTTGAGCGAGCTCTTAACCAACTGAGCCACTCGGCCGGCCTCCTGTGATTCTTTTTTTAAAGGCATTTTTCCTTCTCTACTAGGAGGATTTTTTAAAAAAACCTCAGGTTGGGGGCTGCTGCAGATAGGAGGCATTGGCTGGGTCCCGCTCCTCCTTTGATCATGTTTCCTCTGGCAGTGCTATCTGCAAACTCACTGCGTCAGGCTGGATAACGAACCTCTTCTAGCCTGAAAGGATGAATGAAGCCCCCCAGGTGGAGAGGCAGCAGATGGACAGGGAGATGAGAACAGAGGCAGGGCAGAAGTGAAGCTGACCCAGTTAGAGTAGAAAGAAGCTGCAGGGGCTGCAGGAATGGCCTGAAGAGAAAGTGAGAAGCTTCCCAAGACAAGGAAATAGAGGACTACATGTTGTTTAAGAAGCCTTGGCAAGGCCTTCGGGCTGCAAAGAGGGGCTGTGTGTGGAGACTTAGTGAGCTTGTGTGTGTGTGTGTGTGTGTGTGTGTGTGTGTGTGTGTGTACATCTGCAGGCTGTTGTGGGGGGCGGGTATCCTTATCAAATTTTGCCCCAATACTTAGATTTTAAAGTCACAACCTTGGAGAAAATGAGAACCAGAAAAATCTGGAGCCAAGTGGGGAGTGCCACTGAATCTTGCAAGACTGAGCAGAACCCAAAATGTTCTAACAGGATTTCCCAGCAGTGGGTCAAGGACAGGTCTTGCCCACCACTGGGTACCTAGCTCCCATACTAGGCACTGGGGAGGGGCACAAGAAGCAAAGACGTAGGCCCAGCTTGGAAGATGATCAGCCCATCTACAGATACTGCCAGTGAGCTCCATGGTACATTGGGGCCCCATGGGAGATAAAGAAGTGCCCTTCACAGTCCCTGCCCTTCAGAAGGACGCAGTCCATTTGAGGGAACACTAATCCTTGTGAAGCAACAGTAAGCGATCCAATAGAGTAATTATTATTATTATTATTATTATTAAGATTTTATTGGGGAATTGGGGAAGGGCACAGTGTTGGGAAATTGGGGACGCTCGAAGTCCAGTCACAGCTTTCAATCTAGTTGCTGGGAGCAGGGGCACAGTCCACCGTCCCATGCAGGAGTCGAACCGGCAACCTTGTTAAGAGCATGCACTCTCACCAGCTGAGCCATCCGGTCGCCAGTTGGCAGCTCAGCTCAGGCGCAGTTCACTGGCCCATGTGGGAATCGAACTGGCAGCCCTGTTGCTCAGAGCTCGTGTTCTTAACCAACTGAGCCACTCGGCCGGCCCGAGTAATTATTTTTTATGCTCCTGGATCACAAAAAGGATTTCTGGCATAATTGGGAAAGGCTATATGGAGGAGGTGGGCACTCGACTGGGCCCTGAGGTCTGGGAGAGCAAGATTGGGATGAGAAGGGAGACATGGGCATTCCAGAGTGAGGACACACAGATGGGCATAAGTTTGGCTTATGTAAGATGAAGGAGGTGACCAGCCTGACGAGACTGGAGGTCCACTGAGGGGAAACATGGAGAAATCCAGCTGGATGGGACAGATTATTGAGGGCATTTTAAACTTTTCCAAGGGACTTTATCAAAATCCCCATTTTTGAAGTGGTTTGGCCATTTCCCGACTCTCTCCTTTAGCTACAAGCCCATTGTGGAATTCATCGATGCCCAATTTGAGGCTTACCTGCAGGAGGAGCTGAAGATCCGCAGGGTACTGCACACTTACCACGACTCCCGCATCCATGCCTGCTTGTACTTCATCGCCCCCACGGGTCATTCCCTGAAGTCTCTGGACCTAGTGACGATGAAAAAGCTGGACAGTAAGGTATGGAGGCAGGGGCGAGGGCAGGAAAAAGGCTGGGCAAGCTGGATCACTCTTACTGGTCTCTTGTGCAAAGTAGAGGCCAGATTCTAGGAGAGGTTTTTGTTTTTGTGGTTTTTTTAACAGCTTTTATTCACTGATCTGTTTTTTATTTGTTTTGTTTTTTAAGATTTTATTGGAGAATTAGGGAAGGGGAATAATGTTGGGGAATTGGGGAAGGGGAACAGCCAAGATGTTGTCCTTCAATCTTAGTTGTGGAGGGCGCACTAGCTCAGCTCCAAGTCCTGTCGCCATCCGGCTGCCTGTCAGCAGCTCACAGCTGCTCAACTCAAGGTGCCGTGTTCAATCTTAGTTGCGGGTGGGTGCAGCCCACTATCCCCTGAGAGAGTCGAACCACCAACCTTGTTGCTAAGGGCGCACACTCTAACCACTGAGCAATCCGGCCGCCCATTGGCAGCTCGAGGCAGCTCAGCTCAAGTTGGGCTGGTGGAGTGGCTCCCCAATCTAGAGCTCCCAGACCCCCCTTTCAGAGCTCTTTTCAGGACCCCAGCTCCATCCATGCCACCCCATTGGAAGCTGCTGACAGGAACGACTGTTCTTCATGTGAACCTGAGCTTGGGGATGCTCTGTCTCACTAAGTCACATTTCAAGTTTCTTTACCTTCTGGCAACAAAAGTTTGTCCCTTCTTGGAGGAATTTCAAGGGTCAGGGTTCAGGTGGCTTGAATTTTGGGACAGCATTAAGCCTTTCTCCTGCTGCCTGAAATTGGATGTTTATGCCTACTTTCTTTATGCAGAAATTAACCACAAGACTCAGACAGTATAACTTTTTGCATATATCTCAGATCAAATTGGTAACTGAGACGGTCTTCTTTGCCTAACTGGGTTGGTTCATCAGTGTTTGCTGCCAGAAAGAGAGCCAGATGTGCATCTTCACTGAGCTCCATCCTGCCTCCCCTTCCTGCCATTACCCATATGGGTCTCCATCATACTGGATGGGTTGGGACAGTTTACTGTTAGCAAGGAGTTGCCATCTTTCCCCTTGTCAACCACAGATTTCAAATCACCGGAGCAGTGACTTTGATATTAAGATATCACACAGCCCATCAATTTGGGTCTTAGCTGGTAGACAGCTCATGGTTAAGACTCTGGACTTAAGAATAAGGCTAAACTTGGATCTGGATCCCAGTTCTGCTACTTACCTGCTCTGTGGCCTTGGACAAGTTATCCTCTCTATGCGTCAATTTCTCATTGGTAAAATAATGGTAATGATACCTCATGGAAGGGTTATTGTCAGGATTAATTGTATTAATCCATGTAAAGCGCTTACTTCAGTGCTCAGTACTTTGTAAGCACTCATTGTCCCTTACTATATTGTTATTTGGCTTACAGAGGTGGCCAGTCCTAGACCATTGGGTTGAGCTGTGTCCTCTGGTAGCTGGTGGAAGTCCTAGGCCACGCTGCTATCAGTTGTAGATTACCAACAATGACCCCGCTTTGCTCCTCCCTTTCCTAGGTGAACATCATCCCCATCATTGCCAAATCAGACGCCATTTCTAAGAGTGAGCTAACAAAGTTCAAAATCAAAATCACCAGCGAACTTGTCAGCAATGGGGTCCAGATCTACCAGTTCCCTACAGATGATGAGTCGGTGGCAGAGATCAATGGAACCATGAATGTGAGTGGGGGCACAGGGGTTCAACTTGCTGGCCATTTGCTCTTCATTTCTATTATTAATATTATTTCACCAAATTAGCAGTCACACATCTTCAACATCCATCTCAGTGTAGTCAACACTTGGTTATCTGAGTCTCAAGTATTTGTGAGAGAGAATCCAGAACCAAACAGCTCCTCTCTCCTAGCCATGGCTGCTTCAAAGCTTCAGAGATTAATAGAGACTGAGGGAGGGAAAGGCTGACTCCAGGAAGAGGCTGAAGCTGGGGATTCAGACCTCTCCTTCCACCTCCTCTTTGATCCTGTTCTGGTCTAGGCCAGGAAGCCCCTGGGGGCATTCCTTGTCTCTGACCCAAACAGTGTGGTGACAACTGATGCAGTGAAAGAAGGAATGGCTAAACAAGTTGGCTGGCTTTGGAGATTGAAGGATAAGCTCTGTTCAGATAATCAGGCCCTTTGCCTCTGGGAGAAAAAAATGATATATAGCCTCCAATTTTCCTGGTGACTAGAGAAATGTTATTTTTAAGTTTCAGGGTTATACTTTGGTTTATTAAATATGAATGAATTTAAAGAAACCAACTTTCCATCTTGCCTCTCCTCCCCCTTTTACTCCCATTAGATCAATGAGTAATGAGGAAGGCAGAGAGTCAAACGTCTCCTCGTTCTTTTTCACAATGTGTTGATGCTGTTGCCGTGAAATCTTCAATGTTGTGATTTCAAGGAGCCAGCTAATAGCTTTCAGAAAGTCTCTGCTTTGGGAACAGCTTTTTTTTTTCTCTATTGAAAGGCATCAGTTTTTCCTAGTGACATAATGCCTGGGTATAGCCAAACTCAGGAAAGCCTTGTAATAAAAGCCATTTTTAGAAAACTTTTCCTGCTGCTGCTGCCCCAAAAGTTATCGTTATAGCATCAGCCACCACCTCCTATGAATTGGCTGACAAATTAGCATAGCAGGGCAGAAGTCATTGTCTCGCCTGACTTCCTGCCCATCAGTACACTCAATATGTTTGTTATTAGAAGTCCCTCATCATCTTTGACAAATTTGGCCCAAAAGTAAGGCTATGTGGATTGTGGTAGGTGGAGTTATACCTCTGACCTGTTGTGAGAATTTAAAAAAAAAATCAGTGCTCATCCTTTCAAGCAGTCAGGGTGTTTCCATGGAAACCAGGCTTGTCGTAATGAGAAAACCTGAAAGGGTGCCTAGCCTGCAGAAAAACGGGAACCTAGAGAGTAGCGTCATCTGATGTAACTGGCACTGATGTCTGGAAGCGCCTGTCACGTCCGAACATTGGGCGCCATAGATATACCTTCAAACTTGGGTTCCCTAAGTCACCTGGCAACTTTTTCAGGCTGTGGTTTGCTTTGCTAAGAGTAGAGAGGGGCTAAGAATTCTCAGCAATCTCAAGGTGTCACACAAAACTACATCTCACTACATTACTGAACTCAGGTTCAGTGCCACTTACCACCCAAAGAGCCCAAAAAAACTAGAGTGACAAGGGTTGGTGAGGAGAAAAGCGTCCTTTATTCTAATAGATGCCAACAGCTAGGGAAGATGGCAGACTCTTGTCTAAATAAACCACCTTCTCCCAGCCAAAATGATTAAGAGGTTTTATAGGCAGGCGGGTAAATGGGAAAGAACAAAGGAAAGCAGACCGCAGGGCTAATATTGTAGTTGAGAAGTCATCGCCTGGGGTCTTCTGAGGCCTCAGGGCTGCCTCAATGTTATCTTAAATCTTACTTGTGATTATGGGTCCCTGGCACCTGAAGATTAAAGAAACTGCTCTTTTCAGGTTAAGATGTTTGTTAATTAAAAAGGTATGGGTAGCCTTGAGAAAGGGAACAGACAGAGTTCTTCAGTTAACCAGTGGGAGGAGAAACAGAGGAAATGGCTGAATATCAGGATGGATCAAACTGCAAACTATCTAAGTTTGCTTGGAAGATGTGGGAATTGAACCAGCCGGCCCTGTTGCTTAGAGCTCATGCTCTTAACTAACTGAGCCACTCAGCTGAGCCCATTAAACTGCCTCTTATAATCTGGCCTTGACAACCAGTTCACTCCAGGATTTGGATTGCTCACCTCTTCTGTTGCTCGACACTCTAAATAGGTGTGTCAGACCAGCAGGGATGAGCTTTGAAATCAAAGAGACCTGGATTCCACCCTTGCTCTGCCTCTTACTACTGTGTGCCTGCTGGCAAGTTGCTTAGCTGTTCTGGGACTCAGTTTCTTTTTCTATAAAATGGCATAATAAGAGTGTCTACCTCCAACATTGTTGTCAAGATTCAATGAAATAATGCAAAGTAGAGCACCTGGTATAGAATGCATAGGGTTGAGTGAATTCCTGTTGCTGGGAATACCAGTTCTATAGCTACCAATACTATTAGTACAATTGCTACTGCCTACTCTGTGAAGCCTGCTTTGATTCCCCATGTAGTTAGCTGCTTCCTCCTCTGTGTTCCTCCAGCCCTCGAGCCTGTTTATATTCTGAACCTTTCTGTATTATTATTGTTGGCATGTCTCTCCCCTACCAGACTGCGCACTCTCCAGGGGCAGGCTCTGACCTTTTTAAATATTGTATTCTTCTTAATGCCCAGCACATAGCAGGATCTCAGTAAATATTTGTAGAATGGATGAATGAGCAAATGCGTCAAAGTATCTATGATCAAGGCCTGTTTCTCCAAGCAGGCTAAGAAAGCTCCCGTGGACTTTTTACTTGTCCTTGTAAAGCCCTTTTCAGGATCACCTGGTGTGTAAACAATATTTATCCAGTGGTTCCATTTGGCCAGTGATCACGCAGCACTTATAACCTGGTCAGCTCCCTGCCAAAGAGGTGCTAAGAGCATTTCCTAGGCCCACACTACCGACTGTAGGCAGATGCCTCCTTCCTCTCTGAACTACAAAGTCTTCATCAGTCAGGCTTCGCTCCTCATTACTCCCTGCAAGCACCAAGCTCAGACCCTTGTTTGTACTTGGCCTTCCTTTTTTCTTTACTATTCCCATGGCCCTGCCACTGCCATTCAAGGAGTATATATGAAGCACCTACTATGTGCAGGACACCAGACCATACATTTGTGCCCTTGGTCATATTCTGTCTTATATGATTTTGGGGTATGTAATTCAGGCTTCCCCAACAAAATTGTAAGCTCCTAGAGGGTGAGGGAGTGTGTCTTTTTATTTTGTCTCACTACAGCACCCAAAAAAAACCCCAGCACAGTCATGGGCATGTGGATTAATACTTATGGACTTGACTTCTAGGCTCAGGAGTTCAGTGTGAACTCTTGCTCAAGGGAAAGACAAGAACAAGATATGTACAGCTCAGTCAGCAGTGTGGTTTCAGCATATACCTATTCTCGGGGCTCTCGACCAGTGATCCCATTCCCCTCTGTTCTCCTTTAGCTTCAGTCTACACGTAGCCCCCCTCATCCCACTCACCCACCTTCCAAAGGCTCTTCCCCTCAGCAATTGTGAATACTGAAGAGCTAGCTAATCTATGTATCTGCTTATTCTCCTGATATTCTGTCTCTGTCTGTTCCCTATGCATTCAGGTATGTCATTGTTACCTTCTATTGTGAATTTCTGAACAGCAGAAGCCTGGACTAGGCCTCTTATTGCCACACAGCTTGGTAGTTTAAGAAATGCCTCTTGATGTTGATGACAGTGAGGGACACTGCAGCATGAGGGCTTGAGGTGTACGAGATGAGCAACAGTTGTATTGTGGGAGCCTCTGCCTTTCCCCTGGAGTTCTGAGCTTTTGTTTGCCTTCCATTTCAGGCCCACCTGCCTTTTGCTGTCATTGGCAGCACAGAAGAACTGAAGATAGGAAACAAGATGATGAAGGCCCGGCAGTACCCTTGGGGCACAGTGCAGGGTGAGTGAGTCTCTAGGAGACAGGAAGAAGGGATCCCCTTCTGTCTGTCCCTTTGCTTGTCCCCAGCCACTGTGTGACCAGTCTCTAACTTGTCCCCAGTCTCTACTCCTTTGGCTTTGGCCTCAAACAGCCATAGGGGTCACCAGCAGGCAAACTATCTCCATACTTATATTCTCTGCTCTTTGTTTCCAATGGAAAAAAACATTCCTAAAACAAAAACAAATGTACCTGGAGCGAGGTGGGAAGGAGTGTGCAAGAAAGCATGTGTCCTTACTCGAGTGTGCCAGAAGATGTACAACGATGTCCAAAGCAGTGGTGTTCATAATAACAAATAATTAGAAACAACTCAGGTATTCATTACAAATAAATTGGATGAATTGTGAAATGTTCAGATAATGGAATACTATACTGCAGTGAAAATGAAAGGATTAGTTACATCTGCATGAATGCATCTCAGAAACATAATGTTGAGCTAATTAAGTCATAGTAGAATACATGCTGTGCGATTCCATTTATATGAATTCCAAAAATAGACAGAACTAAGCAAGACATATATCTTTAAGGATTCATATGTAAGTGGTAAAACTATAAAGAAAAACAAAGGAATGATAAACCCAACAGTCAGGTTAAGCATCATGATGGGGAAAGAGAGATATGAAATCAGGAAGGGACATAAAAGGGGCTTCTAAGGTGCTGGTAATGTTTCACCTTGGCTGTGGATACATTAAAAAAATTCTTTAAATTGCACATTTCATACATTGTTTTGTATATATGATTATTCTGCAATTTAAAAACACATATTGTATTTACACTCAGGAAAGTTCCTTTTATGGTCTGTCTGATGCATGTTACACTCGGGTCAGTCAGTTCAGTGGAAAAAAACAAGGCCTCGGACTCTGCCATTGGTGGAAGAGGTGCCTGGTCCTCTGAGTCTGCAACTATAAGCCAGGTCTGGGATTGCAGGGCACCATGTGTGACAGTGGCTAGCTCACTGCCTACTCACTCCTGCCACAGAGGAAACAATTGAAAGCAGGTGGGAAGTTGTCCACATTGTACCCAAAGGCCAGTATGATTTAGGACACACCAGAGACCCTCCAGCGGCAGCCAAATTTTCCATCAGTAGAGCAAGACTGGTTGTCAGAGCTCCGCTAAATTTAGGTCCTCTTTGCCAAGACTGGGAATGCTCCACTAGGAATATTTGCAAATGGTTTCTGGACCAACAGTCCCACCCTGAGAATGAATTTGTGGTCTGAGAGACAGGAACCTGGGGTGGCATGAGGAGAAGCCAGCAGGCATGGTTCCAATGACTTCCTCCAACTTAGACGCACACCTAACAAACAAAGTGTTTTTGAACATTTTTCTTGTAAGCCAGGGGTTCACTGTTCTGTTCGAGTGAGGAAGAAGCTGTGTATTGCCTGGTCAGCTTGTAGGGGCCTTGGAAGTCCTCCTGACTCTCGAGATGGTTCTGAAAAGCTGCTTCACTGATAAAATTTTTTTAAAGATTTTATTGGGGAGTTGGGGGAGGGGAACAGCATTGGGGAATCGGGGAAGGGGAGCAGACAAGTTGCTGTCCTTTTGCTCTTTAGTCTAGTTTTAGAGGATGTTGCTTCACTGGTCCATGTTGGTATTATCATTGAGCTCTTCCCGGGTGAGGCAGATTGGTCGCCAGCCTCTGGACAGCCACTCACAGTGGCTCTTAGCAACTCACGCCGGGTGCTGGCCGCTCACGCTGGTTGCCAGCCACTCACGGTAGCTCATGGCAGCCCACTGCAGTCTACACCATCACCGGTGCTCATGGCAGCCCAGCTCCAGGTCGAGCTGTTGTTCAGCATCTTAGCTGTAGAGGGCGCAGTGTCACTGCCCCTCATGTGGGATCCGAACCGGGGCCCTGCTGCTCCAAGCTGGCGTCCCAAGCCAACTCTTCACCAACGTGCCACTTGGCTGGCTCTTGACTGATGCAATTTTATTTTTTAAGATTTTATTGGGGAATTGGGGAAGGGGACCAGCCAAGTTGTTGTTCTTCAATCTTCATTGTGGAAGGCGCCAGTTGCCATCTGGCTTCCCGTCGGCAGCTCGCGGCCTCTAAGCTCAAGGTGCTGTGTTCAATCTTAGTTGTGAGTGGGCGTAGCCACCATCCCATGTGGAAGTCGAACCAGCAACCTTGTTGTTAAGAGTGCACGCCCATATCCACTGAGCCATCCGGGCATTAGCTCAGCTCAAGGTGCTGAGTTCAGTCTTAGTTGTGGGTGGGTGTAGCCCAGCATTGAACAGGCAACCTTGTTGTTACAGCAGCTGAGCCATCCTGCCACCTGTTGGCAGCTCAGTGACAGCCCAGCTCAGGCACAGTGTCACTGGCCCATATGGGAGTCGAACCAGCTGCCCTGTTGCTCAGAGCTCACGCTTTTAAGCCAACTCTTAACCAAGTGAGCCACTAGACCGGGCCCTGCAATTTTTAATATTACCTTATGTTCAGGCTGGCCAAGCGGCTCAGTTGGTTAGAAGCACGAGCTCTGAGCAACAGGGTCACCGGTTCGATTCCCACATGGGCCAGTGAGCTGCGGCCCAAGCTAAGCTGCCAGTAGGTGGCGGGATGGCTCAGCTGGTGAGAGCATGTGCTCCTAACAACATAGTTGCCAGTTCGTCTCCCTCATGGAATGGTGGGCTATGCCTGCCTGCAACTGAGATTGAACACGGCACCTTGAGCTGAGCGGCTGCGAGCTACTGACGGACGGCTGGATGGCAACTGGACTTGGAGCTGAGCTAGATGTGCCCTCCACAACTAAGACTGAAGGACAACAACTTGGCTGTTCCCCTTCCCCAATTCTCCAACACTGTTTCCCTTCCCAATTCCCCAATAAAAATCTTAAAAAAATAAAAAATAGAAAAATAAAAGGAGCACTTTCAATTAAAAAAAAAGTACCTTATGTTCTATGAGAGTGAGGAGCATTGTTCCAAAGGCAGTGGGTCTTAAGCAGAGAGGTTATGTGAACTGATTTGAGATTTGGAAAGTTTACCCTGATGACTGCAAGGCAATCTGCTGCAACTATGCTTCATTCTGTTATCCCACACCCCCTCCCTCCCCCCACTATCCTCTCCCATACCCTGTGAGACAGAATCTGGGGTGACTTCCTGCTCATCATGTCAGACCACATTGTCCCCACATGATCAGGCCTTTCCCATTCTGACACAGTGGAGCCATGCCTAGACACATGTGCCAGAGCACTGCCAACAACCTTATATTCCAACCAGAAGTCCACACTGCTATGAATTGGTCCACATCTCTGTCCTTCTTGGCCACTGCCCCAAATGCAGACCTTTGCCACACTCTTTTGAGGAAAGGGCTTGTTCACTCAGGCTGGAAAGTGGAGTCCACTTTGTCCTGGTCACCATTGCTGCTGTTGAGGCCATTATCCACCCTCTAAAAAATACCTCCTTTGAAGCTTCTACTATTCAGATGGGCCACACACCCCTTGTCACCGTTGTCTATTGATGCCTTAGTTCTTCCACCTTGTTCTTTGGGGACTTTAGCACCTGGTCATATCCTTTACCTCTGCTTTAGATTACCTGGATTGGAATCCTAACTCTGCAACTTATTAGCTATGTAACCTTGCCTAACCTCACTGAGACCTTGCAAAGACTATTCCCTCATCTGCCTGATAGATTCCTATTCTTCCTTCAAGAATCATCTTAGGGGTTGCCTCTTTGGTGAAGCCTTCACTCGCCCAGGAGTTCTTAGCCCCCTCCTCGTCTGGGCTTTCATTGCACCTTGGCTATATACCTCCATTTTTGTAATTTTTGCACTGCATTGTATTTGTCTATTTGCAGCTATTCTTCCAATAGCTCCTGGCGGCAAGACTCCATGACTTCATTTCTGAATTCCCAGTGCCTCATACAATACTGGGAACAGAGAGTCCACAAATATCTATTGGAAGGACAGCTGAATGTACATGTGCCATTGTCCTAAAAGTGGTGCAGAGCAAGCACTCCTGTGTCTGATGAATCGGAGTTGAGTGGTTCTGAACATCTTTGTAGATATTTTTTTTGGCATTGCAGTTTTCCATTACTGTCATCCTTGTAACTTTTCACTTGTTTTTCAGTAGAAAAGCAAATCAGGAAGTAAATCCACAGGCTGTATATATGCAGATTGAAAGGCGATGTCAATGTTAGATATTTCACCTCTCATTTTGTCAATTTCTGCTTCTTATGGCCTTCCTTGCAACATACTTTCAATCCCCTAACCCAGCGGTTCTCAACCTGTGGGTCGTGACCCCTTTGGGGGTCGAACGACCCTTTCACAGGGGTCGCCTAAGACCATCAGAAAACAAAAAGATATTTACATTATGATTCATAACAGTAGCAAAATTACAGTTATAGAGTAGCAATGAAAATACTTTTATGGTTGGGGGTCACCACAACATGAGGAACTGTATTAAGGGGTTGCGGCATTAGGAAGGTTGAGAACCACTGCCCTAACCCTTCTATGCAGTTGAAAACGAGGCCCACTGCGACTTTGTGAAGCTGCGGGAGATGCTGATTCGGGTCAACATGGAGGACCTCCGGGAGCAAACCCACAGCCGGCACTATGAGCTCTACCGCCGCTGTAAGCTGGAGGAGATGGGCTTCAAGGACACCGACCCTGACAGCAAACCTTTCAGGTACCTCTCCTACCAGCCCAGCCCAGCCAGGGGTTATGGAAGCCTTGCCGTGGAGCATACACAGGGGCTAGACACAGGTACCCAGATGAGAGTGGCAGGGCTCAGTCACTCGCCAATTCCACCTGCTTGTCCCTCTATGCCTCTGCACACCTATCCCAGGGAGCCGTGGCGAGGGGGACTTGGTAAGCACAGGGCCAGGAAGGGGGCCCAGAGGACCAGAAAGGTCGATAGTCTCACGGCCACAAGTGCGTCTGCGTGGGCACGCACACACGGCAGCTAGAGAGGGGCCCTGAGCTGGAGTTTTGTTCTGCAATGTGGCAGTTTGTGCCTGTCATCTGCCCCACTTTCTTCATTGGGCTCCTGCTGCTCTGTTGGGTTTCCAGTGTGCTCTTTACCCTCCTGCCCATTATCAAAACCAGACAGGACCAGGTAGCAGTCCTTGTACATGTGTTGATGAACTTCGGGCTCTTCATTCACTGTCCTGAATGTTTGCATTCAAGTGCGTTTTGTTTTGACCACAGGATGTTAATAAGCATTGACATACTTCTCAAATGAGAATTTAAGATGGTTCTAGAGAAAAGGAATGTTTTCAAAAGCAGTTTACTATGCCAATAGGTACGATATGCCAAGTATAAGTGATCTATATGCACGATGTGTGACATATGCCCCACATTTTAAATGACCATATGGTGCCCTTTACTGGGGCTTTGTCTCGTTTTAGGAAATGTCAGGCATCGATAAGCAAGTGAGGGGGAGGCTTGTGGACTAAGAAGGCTTTCAAATGGCCTTTGAGATCCCACTATACCTGTTCACGGTGGAAAGCCCGCCTGGGGGCAAAGCATAGCCAGTCCTTCAGGGATGCCTGGTTCTGGAGGGCGGGACTCGCTCCCTTTCACTGACTGGAGCCGCTGGAGCTCCTGGGGTTGGAGGAAGGTATGCTCGTCTCTCTGGTGGGTGCTCCTTCCTTAGCTTTCTGTCTTCTTCCCCTCTGCCAGCTTTAATCTGCATCTGTGGCAGAAGCGTTGTGCCTCTATCTGTTAATCTAGCCCCCTCGTCTCCTCCTTTGCTCCATCCTGAACACCTGTTAGCCATGTCTTCATCCTTTGCACTACTTCTCTGCTGACTCCTTTTCATGTTGCATGCAAACATTCTCATCCTAAAGAAACTTGCCCCTTAGTGCTTTTCCTCACCATCCTCTGCACTGTTAAGAAGTTCAGCTCTGGGGCCGGCCGAGTGGCGTGATGGTTAAGAACTGGCTTGGGACGCCGGAAAGCCTCGGTTCGGATCCCACATATGAGGGCCAGTGACACTGCCCTCCACAGCTAAGATGCTGAACAACAGCTCGGCCTGGAGCTGGGCTGCCGTGAGTCGCCAGCAATGGCATAGGCTGTAGTCCCTGCTGCAGTGGGTTGTCATGGGCTACCATGTGTAGCCAGCAGCGTCCAGAAGCCGGCGACTGATCTGCCTCGCCCCGGAAGAGCACAATGATGGTGCCAACTTGGGCCAGTGAAGCAACATCCTCCACAACTAGACTGAAGAACAAAATGACAGCAACTTGTCTGTTCCCCTTCCCCCAATTCCCCAGCACTGTTCCCATCCCCCAATTCCCCAATAAAAATCTTTAAAAAAAAAAAGGAGTTCAGCTCTGACAGGAAGGAGAAAGAGTTGCTCTGTATTTTACTAGCATCTGACCCCACCATGCCACTGAAATGCCTCTCTCCAAGGTCAGCAATCACACGTTCATGTTCAATCACAGTGTGGCCTCTGAGTCCCATCTTTTTTGATCTCAACATTTGGAACTTCTCCCTTCTGCCTCCTTCCCAAAGTTCTCTTTGCCTTTGGCTTTTCTAGCACTGGTCTGGCTGATTTTAGTCCTATCTTTCCTGCTACTCCTTCTCAGCCTCATTGGCAGGCTCATTTTCTTCTGCTTATTCCTTTAAGTGTTGTGCCTCAGGATTCTTTCCTAGTGTCTCTGCTTCTTTCACTCTTTATTCTGTTTGTGTCTGGTTCTTTCTCCTCTCACAGCCCTAATTACCACCTAGAAATAGATGACTCCCAAGCTAAAATCTTACTTTTGAGCTCCAAACTCATTGATCTAACTGCATACTGAATGTTTTCACTTGGACACTCCATAGGGGACATATCTGAAACTCAAGCTGTCTAAAATTTAAGTCATCTTCTTCCTTCTTAGCCATACGTCTTCTCCAGCCCAGTGTTCCCTGTTGCAGTTCATGATACCACCATCCACCTGGTTGCCCAAGCCAAAAAAGCGGAATCTTTTTTTTTTAAAGATTTTTATTGGGGAATTGGGGGGATGGGAACAGTGCTGGGGAACTGGGGGAAGGGGAACAGACAAATTGCTGTCGTGTTTTTGTTCTTCAGTCTAGTTGTGGAGGACATTGCTTCACTGGCCCAAGTTGGCACCATCATTGCGCTCTTCCCGGGCGAGGCAGATCAGTCGCCGGCTTCTGGACGGCCGCTCACTGCGGCTGCTGGCTGCTCACGCTGGCTGCTGGCTACACACGGTAGCCCATGGCAACTCACTGCCACAGGGGCTGCAGCCTACGCCGTCGCCGGCGACTCATGGCAGCCCAGCTCCAGGTTGAGCTGTTGTTCAGCATCTCAGCTGTGGAGGGCAGTGTCACTGGCCCTCACATGTGGGATCCGAACCGGGGCCCTCTGGCGTCCCAAGCCAGCTCCTAACCATTGCGCCACTCGGCCAGCCCAAAACTGAATCATTTTTTGAGTCCTCCCAAGTCCTGGGAATTTTGCTGTCCTTACTCTTCTCCAGGTCTCCCATTCCCTACCACTCCTTAATGTTAAGATCCTGTCATTTCTTACTTGGATTGTTGGAAAGTCTATCCTTCATGCAACAGCCGGAGTGGTCTTTCTCATTTTTAAATTCGATCAAGTAAGTCCTTCTGCTTAAAACCTTACAGTGGGTAAATGTCCAAGTCTAATATGGCATCCGATGCCTGCTCTCTCTTGCTAGACTCAGGAACTTCATCGCCTGCCACTCCATAGCTTATATCAGACTCTCCAGCCATGTTGGATTGTGCCTGGCTCACAAATATGCCAGTCTTTCTCCACATGTGCTTTCCCACATACTGCTGCCCTCTTCGGAGCACAATTCCTTCTCTTCTTCACTAGGCTAGCTCCTATTTTTTTCAAACTAAGTCCAGGCTGGGGGCAGGGAGACTTAACCCAGGCATCTCCCACTAGACTGAATTTCTTTTTTCTTTTTTTTTAGATTTTTTTTGAATTGGGGAATTGGGGGGATGGGAACAGTGCTGGGGAATTGGGGGAAGGGGAACAGACAAGTTGCTGTCCTTTTGTTCTTCAGTCTAGTTGTGGAGGGCGTTGCTTCACTGGCCCAAGTTGGCACCATGATTGTGCTCTTCCCGGGCGAGGCAGATCAGTCGCCGGCCTCTGGACGGCTGCTCATGTTGGCTGCTGGCTGCTCACGGTAGCCCATGGCAACCCACTGCCACAGGGGCTGCAGCCTACACTGTCGCCAGCGACTCAAGGCAGCCCAGCTCCAGGTTGAGCTGTTGTTCAGCATCTTAGCTGTAGAGGGCAGTGTCACTGGCCCTCATATGTGGGATCCGAACCAGGGCCCTCTGGCGTCCCAGGCCAGCGCTTAACCAATGTGCCACTCGGCCGGCCCTAGACTGAATTTCTTGATGGCAGGTACAGTGTCTGTTGGCTCTAGATGTTGAGATACTAGCATAGTATCACTCAGTCCTCTGTCTAGCACATGGGGGAGTCTCATCAGGTGTTTATTGTAACAGTTCACTAATGTGGTCAGTTTCAGAGCCAGGATCTGGCTGGCAGCAGAGTGCTGAGGGAAGAGCCAGAATGAGGAAGAAGAGACCTAGCTTCCTGTCCCAGCTCAGCTTTTAACTAGCCATGCGGTCTTGAGCAAGTCACCTCACCTTTCTGGGTCTGTTTGCTCACCTATAAAACAAGAGTATAGAAGCAGATGTTCTAAGTCACTACCAGTTCCAAATATCTCCAGTTCACCAGGGCTGCCCCATTCCCCTCAAGAAACCCTGTGATCCTGCTGTCACATTCCAAGCCAGCTGCCCATAACTTTGTTTTTCTGTTTTTACACCTCTCCCAGAATTGGGGAAGGGAAGATGCGGGAACCCAGGGAGGATCACTGGGGCCCGTTTTCATCAAATAGGAGCCATTTTGAAGACAGGGTAATTAACCTGACCGTGTTCACAGCTTACAGGAGACATATGAAGCCAAAAGGAATGAGTTCCTGGGAGAGCTCCAGAAAAAAGAAGAGGAGATGAGACAGATGTTCGTCCAGAGAGTCAAAGAGAAAGAAGCTGAACTAAAAGAGGCAGAGAAAGAGGTAAATGTGAACCTAGGTGGTAGGCGGGAAGGGAAAGGATGCTGAGCTTTGGCATGGCAGGGGCTTCTGCCCCACGAGCACAGTCAGCAGAAGTCTTGCAGCCTCCAGGCAAGAATGGGGCACGGCATCTATAGCCCTGCCTTGGCTAGAACAGAAGGGGCTGTGAAAGATGTCCTTTTGATCCCTCATTCCACAGGGCCAGTATGTTTTCTCATTCCATCTTACTTAATTCTCTAGAGCCACTCTGTCCATATGGTAGCCACTAGCCATGTGTGTCTATTTAAATTTAAATTAATTAAATATAAACAAAGTTTAAAACTCAGTTCCTGAGTCACATTAGCCACATTTCACATGCTTAGTTCTCTTGCAACTAGTGGCTATCGTATTGGACAGCATCTATAGAATATTTCCATGGCCGTAGAAAGTTCTACTGCGCTGCATTGCTCAAGAGTCAAGACCTGACATAGGCCCTTGAGGTAAAGTGCGAGCTTATTATTTTCCCTCTTCCTGGGAGTTCAGCGCTCAATAGGGACAGTTGATGATTTTCTTGGCTGTCTTGCCCCATCCCACCTGCTCTGATGGCCATGGGGAAAGATGGTCCCAGGCAGTCCTGTGTACATTGCCGAAACCTAACACAGTGACAGCTGGGGCATTTCCCCTGTCCCTTGGATATTCTGTTCCATTTCATGGTAGCATTAAAGAAACATCTATGAGGCTCTAGCGAGGTTTTAAACTAAGATTTAGTGGTTCTTCTGGAGTTCATCACTTAAGCCGTGCCTAATAGAGTGCAGTTAGTCCTCTAACTCTCACCTTGGGTCCCAGATCTCACTACCAATTTGCCCACTGATGCTCGATTAAGTGGCCTCAGCTACAGTTTTGGTCATGTCATCAATTGCCTCACCTCTCTGGGCCTCGAAATGATAAAGGGAAGTACTTAATTACTTCTTAAATCTCTTACCCCACAATCTGCTGTGGCTCTCTAGGGTTATCACCAAAGCCCAGGGCAAGGGTATTGATTTTATTTCATTTTCCCTTTTCAAAAGAAAAATGTTACCCAGTAATTTGAGGAGAGGTAAGGGGATCTCAAAGAGGAATGAATGAAAGGCCAATGGACAAAAGCCAGATTAAAGCAACTGATGGACAGAGCTTCCACCACCCTACCCCAAGTGACTAGTATTATAAAAGCTGGTTTACTAGGCAAGTCTGTCATCTGCCACGTCTTACTAAATGACAGTCCTAAATACCTCTAGGACCTAGAGACCTGACCTTCTTCACTGTGTGCTGCAAGTGCTACAGAAACTTAAATTCTCTCCTGAATCTTCAAAAGAAAGTGAAAGTGTGCTTGGTCTGCTCTTACTGTTGAGGGTAGTTTATCACATTCTAGTTTTTTACCAACTGTACCTCTTGCTCCCTGATCCACTTACTACACTGGCATGTCCGAATATTCTTGTTGTTCTCCTTTGGGTCTCTGGCTCTATTCAGGGCTAGTTATGTGTCCCCTTGATCAAAGCTGAGGTCTCCACACATTCCATTTTATAATTTTTTTATCTCCTTTCATATCCAAGGGCAAGTATTTCCTTTGACCAGCTTTGGCATTGTTGAAGTTTGCTCTACGATCCATGGTGATCTTCCCTGATTGAAGATAATAAAAGGCAGGGGCCTCTTTCATATTGAGAGATCTCATTATATAATCCTCTAAAGAATGAATGGACCTTGGTTGGGCGAATTCCTTAACTTCTCTCACCTCTGTTTCCTCATAAAATGTGGATAACAGTGCCTACCTCATAGGAGTATTGAGATGATTAAATGAGTTAATACATATAAAGCGCTTATAAAAGTCAGTGCCTGGCCTATAATAAGCACTACATAAAGGTTATACTATTATAATTGATATTACTAACCATGTGTGGCAACTTTTTAAAAAAATAAAAATGTTTGATTAAGCAGAATACACAGTTCCCTGACCATATTCAGGAGCAGAAACTTGGAGGCAAAATGGCAGGAGGAGAAGGGGACTCTCTAGAACATGGTGCCTTTTGGTGCTAGCATAGCTGTCCCTGGCAGAAATGTCTCCTAAGGTCCCAAGGCCCTACAGGGTAGCAACCCTGCCAGCCTCCAGTTGCCCTGGGCTCGGCTCAGCTGGGAGCTACTCACGGGGGACTCCTCCCAAATTCCCTGTGCTTTCCTGCTAGCTGCATGAGAAGTTTGACCGTCTGAAGAAACTACATCAGGATGAGAAGAAGAAGCTGGAGGATAAGAAGAAATCCCTGGATGATGAAGTGAACGCTTTCAAACAGAGAAAGACGGCAGCCGAGCTGCTCCAGTCCCAGGGCTCCCAGGCTGGAGGCTCACAGACTCTAAAAAGGGACAAAGAAAAGAAAAAGTAAGTGGGAGGCTGCTCTGGTGGTGGCTTCTTTTTCCTCCTCTTAATCCCTTCAAGGCAGGGTCTGGAGGCTGAGGAGGCTGATGGCTGGTGACCAGAGGTGAGCTGTGGGCTGTTAGACCAGTTTGGATACCTATAACTGGTTTCAGTGTCCACATGGGACCTAAGGATTCCCTGAATTTGGGGAACTGAGAGTAGGGGAGTGGTGTGGTCCCAGAGGCCCAGCCCTTCTGTTTGGTCTGCTTAGGAAAGTCCTCCAAACTCAGGTAGGAGGAGGAGAGGAAGGGAAAGGAGAGGAAAAGCAAAAGGAATGTGAGAGGGTAGAAGGAAAAAGGGAGGAAACAACGAAAGCTGCAAAGTTATAAGGAAGAGATGGACAAAAAGAAGGGTAGATAGATGTTGGAGCTGATTGGGCTTACAGGCCTGTTTGCCTGTCCTATTACTGAGGTGTTTGCCTCTCCGTAACTGTAGGCCAAACCTCTCTCTGCCTCAGTTCTCACTAGGGGCAGCCAACAGTGATAACTGCTGCTGCTGAAGGCTGTAGCCCAGTTCTGACTTCTCACCCCTTTGCTGTCCCTCCTCTTGACTGCTTAGTTGTTTTCAGCCTGAGGTATAGAGAACTTTGTGGGGAGCCTTCAGATGCTGGAATACTACAGGTGACCCATCCTTAACCTGGGGAATGATTTTACAATCTGTAATGCTACCCTGGTATTTGGTAAGGCAGGATAGCATGGGTTCTCGGTTACCATGTGGGCCAATTATCTTGACCCAATGTATTCCTCATCCCAGAACCAGGGATGAGAAAAGCATTTCTGATGGGACCTATACAACAGTAGGAAAAAAACCCAGTGGTCCCTTGTACTCTGTAGTTGTTTGAGCAGTGTGACTCAGAAAGCCCTCAGGTGGAATGTTAGGCAATGTCCTTATTAAAGGAATCTGAGGATCTGAAAGATGTCCATGGTCATTGCCCTTTGTTCTTAGCCACTCAGAGACTCAGTTCCTTACTCAAGTATTGGATATTTGTCAGAAGGAGGAAGCACTTTCCTTTCTTCTGTGCCTGACTTATCACTTAGGAATAAAACAGTGACTTTTGTACAATATTAAAATATTTTACATTTGAAGGCACTTGGTTTTATAATCCAATTATACTTTATTCAGAAGTGTAATTTGAACATTTTCACCAATTAATCTAGTGATTTTTGTTACTGAATCATAACACTATATGCCACATTCACTAATTAACTTTTTTTGATATTACTTAATGGATAAAGTTCAACTAACCAAAACAAAAACAAAAGCCTCTTTGGACACACAGTATGTTAACTGATCTGTCATGGTGTGTTAGTTGCACCAGCAGGCATGGATTCCTATTTTTAAGATCAGAAAGGTCTAAATTTGTCTTCCAGCTCTAACCTGCTTCCTTCATAGTCCTGTGGTATTTGGATCCCTTGGATAGTTTCACAGCCTCCTTGCAGGAATTAGGAGATTTTGTTTGTTTGAACCCCACTGACACTAACCTATAAATATTCCCTTTTTAGATGTTCAGTGGAAGTTCCTCCCAGATCAGGTTTTCTCCCAGTTGTCTCAAATTATCTGACCAACCCCAGCCCCAGGCAGAAGATCGTATGTAGAGTGATACCTCTCTACAGTCTTCAGGAATCTTTGGGATTGGTGATGGTACCCTTTTCCAATTCTGAAATGGGTGGCATGTGGAATTTTATATTTGCAATCAAGTCCTGACAAAATAGATTGCCTTCTTCCATACTTCTAGATGTATAAGTGGCCCCAGGTTTGGGGTTTTTATATAATTGCATAAACAATTAGCTAACTTCTGGAACACCTATCATGAGACCTGTGTCACTCTGGTCCCATAGTGATGATGGTGGTGGTGGGGTTTGAAGTAGAAGTGGTGATAGTGGCATTTCTTGTGAGATGGTGGTTGGATCTAATATAATCACATATTCATAATTTCCTTTGGCTGCCCTTAAAGACATTAAGAAAGAGTGCCTGTGTTTCAGGGGCCCCTAACAGCCCACCCTCTCCCCTGCCCCTCCCACTCTTCCTAATCACCATTGACCTTTAACTCTTCATTGTTTGTGTGAATTCATAACATTTGATATCTCAAGTTCACTCCATCTTCATCAGCTCTTACTGTTTTACAGTTAACCCTGCTGTTTGCTGCATGCTGCATGAGACCCGGGGTCCCGGTAAGCTTTATTAACTCTAAATAGAACTGGCCGTGGCTTCTAGAACGCATTCCCCCAAAACCTGCCCCCCAACACACTTATCTAATAATAAAGGAAGCTGCTTCATTGTCCTAGCTCTTGTGACTTAGAATATGAAGAAACAGTCTGATGTAGTTTCAAGTATACATGTGGAATGTTTGCCTGCCTGATTAAAAGCAGGGTATTTTCTGCCTCTAGAACAGCTGTCCAGCATACGTAGATCAACATTCGGGGTTTCAGTTTAGGTCATTTTTTTATTTTTCTTTTTTTGAAATAAACATTTTTAAAAATTCGTTTCAGCTGTACAACACAGTGCAATAGTTATACTTTTTACCCCTCAAAGTGACAACCCCCCTTCCCCAATCCGCTGCCCCACTCCCCCCGCCAATAGCATGCATATCTATTACAATTCCCTTAACTCCACTCCCACACTATACGCCACGTCCCGTGACTATATATATATATATATATATATATATATATATATATATATATTCAATTATAGTTGACATACAATATTATACAACATCAGCTTCACATGTACAGTGCAGTGATCAAGCCTCTACCCCATCCATGAAGCGGTCTTCCTAACAAGACATGTGACCATCTCACACCCTGCAAAATATTTACAACATAATATTCCTCGAACTTTCTTTCATATCCCTGTGGCAATATTGTAGTTACCTATTTATGCTGTCTAATCCCTTCCCCTTCTCCCTCATCTCCACCCCCCTCCCAACTAGCAACCATCAGTCGTTCCTCTATATCTCTGAGACTATTTCTGTTTACTTTGCTTGTTCATACCGTTTTTCAGATTCCACATATAAGTGAGATCATATGGTATTTGTCTTTCTCTGACTGACTTATTTCATTTAACATAGTAGTCTCTAGGTCCATCCATATCGTTGCAAATGGTACGATTTCATTCTTCTTTATGACGGAGTAATATTCCATTGCATAAACGTACCGTACCACAGTTTCTTAATCCAGTTGTCTACCGATGGGCATTTTGGTTGTTTCCAAGTCTTGGCTATTGTAAATAGCACTGCAATAAACATAGGGGTGCATATAGTTTTTCAATTAGTGTCCTCGGTTTCCCTGGACAGATACCCAAGAGTAGAACTGCTGGGTCATAAGGTAGTTCCATTTCCAGTTTTTTGAGATACCTCCATACTGATTTCCATAATGGCTGCACCAATCTGCAGTCTCACCAACAGTGCACCAGAGTTCCCTTTTCACCACAAGCTCGCCAGCACTTGTTGTTTGTTCATTTATTGATGATAGCCATTCTGACTGGAGTGAGGTGGTATCTCATTGTGGCTTTTATTTGCATTTCTCTAATGATTAGCAAGGTTGAACATTTTTTCATATGCCTGTTGGCCACCTGTATGTCCTCTTTAGAGAGAAGCCTCTTCATATCCTCTGCCCATTTTTTAATTAGGCTGTTTTTTTTTATGTTGAGTTGAATGAGTGTTTTATAAATTATGAATATTAACCCCTTATCAGATATATCGTTGGCAAATATCTTCTCCCATTCAGTAGGCTGCCTTTTTGTTTTATTGATGATTTCCTTTCCTGTGAAAAAACTTTTAAGTTTGATGGAATCCCATATGTTAATTTGTTCTTTTATTTCCCTTGCCCGAGGGGATACCTCAGTAAAAATATTACTGAGGGTAATGTCTGCAAATTTACTCCCTATGTTTTCTTCTAGGAGTTTTATGGTTTCAAGTCTTACATTTAAGTCTTTAATCCATTTTGAATTTGTTTTCATATTTGGTGTAAGTAGGTGGTCCATTTTCAGTTTTTTGCACGTCAGTCCAATTTTCCCAGCACCATTAATTAAATAGACTAGCTTTACTCCAATGTAAATTCTTGCTTCCAGTGTCATAGATTAAATGACCGTATATGGATGGGTTTATTTCTGGATGGCCATTTTATCCTTAAAGAGCCTTAATCATTACTTGCAAAATTAACTAGACTGTAGTGAGAGGGAAACGATTGGGTTCAGCAGACCTGTCTTGCAGTGTCTGTCATAGTGGCATTAACCTCTGGTTTGGGAATGTTCCCAGCCACCCGAACTTGCTTCTCTGTCTCCCTCTGGTGGCTATCCAAGGGATTCAAGTTCTCAAATTTTTTTTAGCTATGTAACCCCTCAAAATGATCATGAAAGTGGAAGAAAATGAAGAGTTCTCAGATATTATAACAAATTCCTTACATTTAATTCTACAAGTACCAGCTTTATGAACACCTACCTTTGCTGAGATGAATTCCTGAGGGCTAGGTGTTGTATCTACAGAAGTGAGTAAAGCAGTCCCTGGCATCACGTAATTTATAGGTTGGTTATAGCAATGATTAAGCACCTTCTGTCTGTTCTACTAGACTCAGGTAGTAGATAGGGAGGGAGCATAAAAATGTTAAATTTGACACAATTAGACTTATTACTGTTCTTTAAACTTTACCACAGAAACTTTCAAACGGAACAAAAGAAGAGAGAGGATAGCTCAGTGCAGCCCCAGGTACCCACAACCAAGCCCCCAAACAACTGTAGACATTGGGCCAATCCTGTCCCTTCTATTACCCCAAACCTGCTGGATTATTATAAAGCCCACGTCATTTCATCTGTAAATATATTATTAGCATGCATCTCTAAGAGATGATGACGCTTTAAAAAAACAAAAACATAACCACAATGCCACCATTATCACAAAATTAACAATTTATTAACATAATATTCATAGTCAGTGTTCAGAATACCTCAGTTGTGTCATAAATGCCTTTACATTTGGTTTGTTTAGCTCAGGGAATATAAACTATTGAGAAGGCTTCTCCCCACTCACCAGTATAGTTTGTATTTTAAAAGGAGAGCCTGCTGTTCATCACCAAACTGATTGCTACAGCTACTGCACTGGGGACGTCAGGCAGATGGCAAAACATCCTATTTTCAAGCAAATCCCAATGAGGAAGTCCATAGAGGTTTCTGAAACATAAGGTCAATGAAATTGAGCCAAAGGAAACAACCCTGAAAGAACAATGAAAAGATTTATTGTCTAGGTTAAAGGCAAGTCTTTAGAGCTCCTGTTCGTTGACTGGGATTAAACAGCAGATTTTCATTTAGGAAGATTATCACTTCATAGAGTGTCTGTCCACTGCTGAGGTCCCAGTGCCTAGCAACATGTCTGACACCTGTAGAAGCTCAGTTCATATGTATCTTCTTTGTTTCCCCATTTTCAATGAGGAGAGCAGGAAAGATGTATCCTGGTAAGTTAGATTTCAGTTGAAACTGAATTAATGTGGTTTGACTCAATTTGGTTCAGGTTTCCCTGAGTAAATCACTGTTAGTGGCCATTACTAAAATGAATTCTGGCAAAACTATAATTAGAGCCTTACTTTATAAGTGAGAGACAATTGGCAAACATCCAGGAGAGCCAACCCCAACCCAAGTGGATTGGCTTTTCCTGGCAGGCTTCTCCCCACCAGACCACAAAAGCAGTTCCAAACCACATAGTGGAAAGAGGCCTTGTCTCCCTCAGATCCGAAAGCAGCAAAGGCAGTCTGTCCCCTCCCCAAAGCTCTCATTCCTGAGGTAGATCACAAAGGCCACCTCTCATTAATCAGAGCAAAGCCTACTGTTCCTCACTGGTTTTGAAATTGCTTGAAGCACTACTTGGAGCTGTCTGCAACTGTAAGAGAAATAATTATCCTGTGACCTGTACATAGTTGTAGATACTATATCTCAATGGTTACTGACACTTGACCTTTGAGGGGTGCATGGTATTACATATGAAAGAGTATACACATATCAAAGTACGTCAGCCTTCCTGTGAATCCCAGAACATAGGCCATTGCAGTGTTGTTTAGGTTTCCCTTCCCCTAGAAAGTAGACAAAATAAAATAGGAGGTGAATTCATGTAACATTCTAATACTTTTCAAAGTATGATATCTCATTTTTGCCTTATACTAGTCCTGTGAGGTAGAGAAAGAAGGAATAATCTTCAGTTGACAAGATGAGTAAATGGAGAAGTGGGGAATTTAAGAGACTTACCAAGGATTACACAGTAAGTTAGTGGCAGAACTGGAACAAGAATGTAGAACTCCTAATTCAAGAGAGAGGGGAGAGAGAGACAGACAGAGAGAGAGAGAGAGAGAGAGAGAGAGAGAGAGAGAGAGAGAGAGAAAGAAGTGTGTGGATGTATTCACTCTGAGGAAGTGACTGTACAAACATATATTCCCATATGCATATGTTTTTAACTATCCCTTCCAAATATCTAATACTCTTTAATGAGATAAATGTATTCTTCAGGTAAAAAACAGACTTAGATCCACAGCCAAGGAGTTCTTGGGAACACTGTGGTGTGACTAAACAGCTAAGGGATTCAGGCTCTAATTCTGGCTGTGACTCTTTCTTTGTGATCATGGGCAAGACAGCTGATTTCTTTGTTTCTCAGTCTCCTCAAATGTCAAATGAGGATTGACACTACTTGCCCTGTTTATGTCACAAGGATGAAGTTTAAATGAAAGAAAGGTGAAAGTGCTATGTGAACAGAAACCAACAATGGATTTCTATAGTTCAGGTTCTCAGATAATTGTGGTTATCTTCCCCAGACACTTTTCAAACAGCTCTTGCCCATGGGTACCAGTTAGCTGACTGACACTGCTCCGAAGTTTACCTGAGGTGAAACCTCAATCTCCTCTGCTTTCCCTATGAGACAAGGCAATCAGTAGGTGAGCGCCTGGTGCTCTATCCAGTGGCCAGAGGCCACCTGGAGATTTGTTGAAGGTATTCCTGCACAAGGTGTCTGGGTGGAGGGAGGGGGCATTAGTCAGGACCTAGCAATTAAAAGAGAGAAAGTATTCCTGTAGCTATTGATAATTATTTTGCTAGCTAATACCACTACTCGCGAGAAAGCATGTTCCCAGGAGTCAATGTAATAGGACCTTAAGACCATCTAACATAACTATGTATTCTAAATTATCTATTAGTCATCATGACACGCAATTTTCTTCTAACTTTTTTTTGGACATTAATCCACCCATTCATTAACTCCACTTCTCTTTTTATTTTCTGTTTGGGCTTCGTGTAAATGCCCTTTTCCTGCGTAACAGAGCTTGGTCTCTCTTTCTCTAATTACCCCCCTAGGGTCCATACAACTCCTGCCCTCCCCGCTCTTTCTGCTAAAGTTTATAGAAGCCTGAGAGTCGAGGATAGTATCTGGCCTCTGGTCAAGCCAGCAGTCATGTGATGCATCATGTATCCCAGTCCCCCTCCTAGCACCCCAACCACCCACTCCCTTCCCCCATCTTCGCCAGACTGTAACATGTTTAGGGGGTCCATCTGCTACTCTTTACCATCAGCTTCCCTGTTTGAACTCTTTCCCATTTGCCTCCTTGTGTTACTTGCATCCACCATGGCTGGGTAAGCACCAGTCAGCACTGCTTTCCCCCTTAGTCTTCAGTCACTGGGCTTACCTGAGCATCCCCCGCCCCAAACAGGAGCAACAACCCCTTTTTAGAGGGCTCCAGAAGGAGATCTTTGGTGCCTTTTCTTTTTCGCCTCACAGCCCAGCCCTTTCCACTTTTTTTTTTTTAGCTGAGCCATCCTGCCACCTGTTGGCAGCTCAGCGGCTGCTCAGCTCCGGCCGGGAATCAAACCACTGTTGCTCAGAGCTCACACTCTTGAGCGAGCTCTTAACCAACTGAGCCACTCGGCTGGCCCTAACCCTTTCCACTTTTGATTCACTCAAAGTAACTGGATTCAAACTGTGTTAAAAATCCAGAACAAGTTTATTTACACCAAGCCCTTCCCAGAAACCATGACTGCTGAAGAAAATAACAAAAATTGCCCATCTCTGGGTACCCCACAGATGCTGAAGTGAGAATAAATCTGAATATTATTACCAGCCTAGTGACTTGAATGATAGACTTATGGAAATCTTCTGAGGTGTCTTGGCATCCCCTCTGGAACCTCCCTTAGGGCTCCACACAATGCCTAAAAGGCAGAGCCAGTAGCAGATATAATAACCCCCACGTCATAAACTGCCAAACTGAGTGATCAAAGAATCAGTGTTTTCGGTTTAGTTTTGAAGAGTCTTCCAGTCTATTTATTTGGTGAATGTGATAAGATTTAATCTGTATTTTGTATGTGTCCCCCAGTAAGAAGAGGTGAGACTATCAGCTGGAAAGGGGAAAAGACGTGTTGTTTCTCAGAAATTCCCTAACTGTATCGCCAGTCTAAAGATTTGATATTTAAAAAATATTCCAGACCTAATTTTGATAACGGCTTTGGGAAACACTTTGACATAGAGAGTCCTCCATTGTTGCGCACAGTGGCCTTTGGTATTTGGCCAGTGAGAGAGTGAGAGCTGGAGGTGACCTGGCAATGATCTGTGGCTAACACGCCCTTTCTCTGCCCTTCCTTTGCAGTAATCCATGGCTGTGTACTGAATAGTATTCCCTGCTACAGCTGGACTGGACTCCATTTAGCTTTTTAAGCCAAGGTTCCTATTTTAACTGACAGCTTTCCTTCGGGGTGCCAGGCAGCCGGGTCCCCCTCTCCTGCCATGTACTTCCACTTCAAGCCCCCCCTCTTCTTTTTAAGTTCTGCCTGCCAGTCCCACTGACACTGACCATGACCTTCATCTTCTTTTTTATTTTTTGAGGTGGTTTTTTGGTTACTTTCTTTCAAAACACAGTCTAACAAGGCTATGCCAAATATTCAGGTCCTTTTGAAGTGTTTAGAATGGGGAGAGGGTTTCTCTCTTCAATAATAGACAGTAATAGGCAGCGAAAAGTAGAAAAAAATGAAAAGCAAACGTATGCACAAAGTTGATTTTGTTGGCAAAACAAGAGTGCAGTTTTGATATGTATTGTCTGGTGAGTAGCTGATCGGTTAGTGGCCAGAGGTAAGTATGAAGGGATTGCTGCCAAAGCATAAGCTAGTTTCTTGAAAAATCCAAGTCTCATAGTGGAGCATTTTAGGAGACCCTATGCTTGGCAGTTAAAAAAAAACACAACAACTTGGATACTCGGCCAATAGCTCAGAGATGCTAAGTTAGGGCTGTCAAGTCTTCTTGGGAAGGGCATCTTATTTGCAGCTTTGATACTTTCTTATCCAGTGTCACAGCTGCTTCCCATGTATCCCAAACTTAAAACAGCCACCAGTCTCCATCCCTCTGGATAATTACTTGCATCACAAATAGAGCCCTCATTTGCATTTGTTTACAGATTAAGTACTTGAGGATTTAGGAGCTCTGAAAACTTCAAAATTTTGACAGCCTTCCACCCTTTGAGAGATCTTCAGAGACTACGCAGGGATTTTGTATCACGGGAGAAATTTTGGTCCGCAAAACAGACATAACCCGCTTTTTTTGTAAGAGGAAATTGAGGCCCAGAGAAGTGAGGGACTTGCTGGAGATCCCAACCCTGTTTCACAGCAGAAGCCAGGCTAAATTCAGTGTCTCCTGACTGCCGATCCATTTCACAAAGGGATTCAGTCTCTTCATGTGTGTCCCTGGAGAAAAGGTTTTTTGATGCTCAGAGAAACCGAATAGTTAGTATTAGAGGGTCTCTGAGGGGTTTTTTTTGTCCCATAGAAAAATATCCAAGGATGTGTGGGTAGGGGCAGGCAAAGCAGAAAAGTCCAGACCAGCTCCTGAGCTGAGTGGTTCTGCTGACGGTAGGGATCACCAGCACCTGTTAGCTGGTCAGCTTTCCTGGAAGTATGGAATGGGGCCCAGGCATGCGTATGTTTAACAGATGCCCTAGACCAGGGATTGGCAAACTGCGGCTCGCGAGTCACATGTGGCTCTTTGGGTATGTTCTTTCTCAAAAGTTTGCTGACCCCTGGAAGAGCCAATCCTGTCCCTCACAACAATTTAAACATTATTTGAGAGCCGTAAATATATTTTTACATAATCACCATTATGTGAATAATATCCTTTACAAATTTTATAAATGAAACTATGATAGTTTTATTTTCATTTTCAATTTTACTTCAGAGCCACATGTACGAACCCAAAGAGCCGCGTGTGGCTCGCGAGCCACAGTTTGCTGACCCCTGGCGGCTCTTCCGTCTCAAAAATGTGCCGACTCCTGCCCTAGAAGATCCTTAGAATCACAAAAGTTTGATAAACAAAAATCTAACATGTGAGCGAGGATAAGGCCTTTTGGAAGTTGATCAATGCTATGAAAAGAATTAAAATCATTGTTTTATTGGCTAGTTTCCTCACTGTAGACAGAAAGGTTTTTTTTCCTTCAGTGAAAAGGCTTCTTAATGAATACAATTGTTACTGTTGTTGTTTTTTTTTAAATACCCAGCTACTCTGTTTACTTCTGATAAAACAAAACCAGTCATTAGAAATGGTCAGTGCTTTTATATTTCCAGACTGGAATGGAATGGCATTCCTGAAAATTCCCCACGTATGTACACACACACACACACACACACACACACACACACACACACACACCTCATTTCTCTTAAGCCAAGAAGTTTGCTTTTCCTAGCTGCAGTACAGATCACTTTCTTTTCTCTTTTAATCGTTTGGCATTCACATGGCTGTTAATATGTACTTGTTTTCAATTAAAACAAGAAGTTTTAAACCGGTGTGTGGTGTTCTTAAAACCTTCTCAGCAGATTTCCTGGTGGTGATGGTCCCTCAGTGACCCCACTTCTAACCTGTCCTCTGCAAGTATAATCTGTGCTACCTCACACTGCCCCTCCCTTTGCCCTTTGAATGTTCTTTTTCTTTGGCTAATTTCATGTTTTCTTTCTCTTTCTCTCTCCCTTTCCAGCTTTTTTTAATCTTGTCTTCAGCAGCTGCACTAAGTTTAAAGGAGAAGACTGTCATTATAGAAGAGTTAGGGTTCCATGTTGTCTCAAACCAGAAACCAACAAATTCCCTCTTCCTCCAAACTGCGTGCACACACACACACACCACACTCAGCAAGTGTTCATGTGTCCCTGTGTCCAGGCAAGAAGCTCCCTCCTGAGTTACATAGTATTTTAAATGGAAGTGTCTTGTCCTAACCTAACAAGGCAGGAAAAGAACCATCAGAGCTGGAGAATGGACCAAATGTAACTTCAGAGAGACAACTGCAGGATGATTCACCCAAGTGTAAGTGACTGGGGCAGGAAACCTCACCTGTGGGTGTGGAAGTGCTGTTCACAAGTTTTTGTTTGATTTTTTTCTTTTCTTTTTAAAGACAAATTATCCGGTTCAGTGGGTTGACTGTTTATTGCCACTATTAAACATTTCTGAATATGGAAGAGAAAGTCAAGTGACACTTGCATCTTCTTCAGCATTCATAGACCTTCTGCAGACCCCCAGCAAGGGGGAAAATGGATCCACTAACACCTAGTGTAGAAGGGGAAGGAGGGAGGGGTTTTAAGCTTAGTGAGAGCAAAATTTACTTCATTCAACCTTCCAAGGTCAGCTAGGGATTTGAGAGAGGTTTCTGCTCAACTTGGGATCTGGAGGGACAGATATGATGTTGATAAATCTTCCTTGAATTCATTGGTTTAACTTGCATCAAAATACCATGTGAGTATGCTCATTCCTAAATATCCCCATAACCATCGCCATCTCACTGTCCAGTGTCTCTTGAGAGAGTCGTTTTTGCATGTTTGTTTTTCCTTTCTTCTCCTTTATTGTTTTTGCTCAAAGGTGTGACCAGTCACTGCCCCTCTGGGGCTTTCATTCACCAGGAGAAACATCCTGAAACCAGCACTGTTTAGCTTGATACCTTTCTAATGCCCATGTCAATTTTCAATAAAATTCAAAGAAATGCTCAATGGCTGTGTGATCTAATCTTAAACCATTAGGTGAGGCAGCCCATCATGGTTTGCCTTAGGAGAAATGGGTGGCTGACTTCCAAGTGGGTGACTTGTGGGCCTCAGGGAGGCACCATCAGCCCATATGCAACCTTTCAAGGTGGGCTGCTGTGCCCAGTTCCTCAATCTGAGCTTGAAATTCCCACAGGGTGGGGTGGGAATGAACAGGAAGTCCTCTACTTTTCCTTCATTAGCGTGGATTTAACTGACCCGTTGGGCTCTTGATCTAGGATAATCGATGGAGGAAGTGGCATGCAGATCCTAATGAACAAGATTATTTTCTTATTCAATTCTGTGATTGGAGATTCCAGAAAATTCATGGATATGACTGTTCTTCATGACTCAAAAAGCATTCTAAAGATAGCAAGTAGTATTTTATGTCTTGGATGTACCAGGGAGGGAAGCTCCTATCCTCACCTCACCACCCCAGCATTAAAGTGGGCAAGAGGGAGAGGGGTCAGTTTTCATAAGTTCGCTTGCCTTGGAGGTGAATCTTCCTTTCCTTGGCTTCATTTCCCGGATGGCCAGATGCTGTGGACAGGAGACGTTGGTACCCAGGCCTGAAGGAAATGACACTGGCCTGCGTCTGGGCTGCTCGCACACTAGGGGCAGCCGAGTGAGACAACAATTGCCTGTGACATCACTGAGTAGCAGCAGGCACTGAGGTGTGGAACAATACAGGCTCTGGAGCCAGACAGTCTTGCTAGCTGTGGGTACTGTGGGCAAGTTGTGTTAAAAATGTCCTTGTAAAACGAATATCAGTAACTCCCTTACAGGGTGATTGTGAAACCTACATGAGCTAATGTAAATTAAAGACCGGGGGTTTCATAAACGGTATCCTTTATTAAGGATGGAGTTTCCCCTTTACTAGAAGTATTTTAGGTTTCTCTAATCCACCGTTTCTCAACCTCAGCACTACTGACATTTGAGGACAGGTAATTCTTTGTTGTAGGGACCTATGCATTGTAGCATGTTTAGCAGCATCCCTACCCATTAAATGTCAGTACCACACCACCCCACACCACACCACTCCACCCCCAGTTGTGACAGCCAAAAATGCCTTTTGCCAATGCTAAATGTCCCCTGAAGAGCAAAAAATTCCATATTGAGAATCATTGCTCTAGGCCAGGGGTCGGCAAACTTTTTTTTGGTAAAAGGCCTGCTGGTAAATGTTTAAGGCTTTGCGGGCCATGTGCTCTCTGAAACTATTCAACTGTTACTATAGCACAAAAGCAGCCATAGCTGATATGTAAAAGGATGAATGTGGCTATGCGCCAATAAAACTTTATTTACAGACATTGAAATTTGACATTCACTCACAAATTTCACTTTTACGTGTCCTGAATTATTATTCTTTTGATTCTTTTCAACCATTAAAAAATGTAAAAACCATTCTTAGCATGAGGGTCATACAAATACAGGTAGTGGGACCAGATTTGGCCTGTGGGCCATAGTTTGCTTACCCCACCTCTAATGCATTTTAGTGCTTGTTGATGCATCATCGGACTAAAGGTATTTGAAGGGACTGGCTGGTCAAAAGAAATCAGAAGAGAAGACAAGTGGCTGAAGTTTTAATGTAAGGTAGGGGGAAAATGGGTTTGATGAACAAATGTGCATACAGTTTTGCTAGAGCATAGGTGGGAAGCAAGACCTGCTATGTTGATATGATCCTGCTCCTGAGGCATTGCTGAGCAAGTGAGAATGCCAGCTACTTCTGGGGAGAGAACCAGGCCTCTAATACCCTCAAAAAGACCCAGCAACCAGGATTCCTGTTGTAAGCACTGAGGTTAAGCAGTGTCCTCTCCTGTCTGAAACTTTGGGAGATTCATCCGTGTGCTGAAAGTGTTACAGAATCACCTCCCAAAATTCAGGTTTTGCCACCTAGACTTGCCTTCCATCAGTGTCCATCCAAGTCCTGCACTACCTCTTAGCTTGTATGACTTGAGCTTTAGAAAGTCCCTACTCTGGGCTCAGTACCTACAAAAAATTATATGTATGTCTGTTATATGTACAATTGGGGACAAACTCCATCTTGGTTTGGGGCTTCTCAAATTTTTCCTTAATCAAATGGTAAGGGCGTATTTATTATAACACCTCCTATGGGTTAGGACCACTGCCCTTTGCTATGGGGGATTCTTTGCATGAGATCTAGTTAGATGCTGTTTTTGAGTAACTTAGAGACTGGCCCCATCTTACCTACTCAAACACATTTTTCAATGCTTCCTAATACCCAGTCTCCCTCCCAGCATACTCAGTCTCTGCACAGGCCTCTCCCTGAGTTACACAAATGATTTATTGACTTTGAATCCTCTACTGATTTAAATCCTGCCTTTGAGGCTCAGGCCCTACCTTCTTCCTCAAAGCCTTTCTTGACCCCATCTACCTATTCTGACCTCTTCCATTTTTGAACATCCTAGTTGAAATTTTATTTTTTCTCCTTTCCATTTAAGGGACTTTCCTCCTCTAGAGATGTTAAGTTTCCTAAGGATAGGAACATCATGTATAGCCTTCCAGAGGGACCCGTACAGTGCTGGACACACAATAAAATGTGATTAAGATGTAGCTACAGGGCCGGCTGAGTGGCAGGTTGGTTAGAAGTTGGCTTGGGACGCCAGCTCTGAGCAGCAGGGTCCCGGTTCGGATCCCACATATGAGGGCAAGTGACGCTGCGCCCTCTACAGCTAAGATGGTGAACAACAGCTCGACCTGGAGCTGGGCTGCCGCAAGTCGCCAGGGACAGCGTAGGCTACAGTGGGGCTGGCCTGCAGTGAGCGTGACTTCATGAGCCGCTGTGAGCGGCCGTCCAATGGCCAGCGAGTGACTGCCTCACCCGGGGAAGAGTGCAATGATAATACCAACATGGGCCAGTGAAGCGACGTCCTCCACAACTAGACTGAAGAAAAAAAACAGCAATTTTTCTGTTCCCCTTTCCCGATTCCCCAACATTGTTGCCTTCCCCCAATTCCCCAATAAAGTCTATTAAAAAAAGATGTAGCTACAATAGATTGATATTCTTCACTAATATGTAGGGAACTGTTGAATTTTCCTAGCATTTAATTTTGAAATTAAGCTACAAGAATAGTACAAAGTATACCCACATACTCTTGACCCAGATTCACCAATTGATAACATTTTACCCCATCTGCTTTATCATTTGTGCATGTTCTCCCCACTCTCTCTCCACCCACACACCCACACACACACACACACACACACACACACAGTCTGAAAATTAAGTTCGCAAACTTGTTGCAACAATGTTGCTAACTTTTTTTGATATCAGAAATTATTCATTATGAATTTGTACCAACTGGACAAATAGTTAACCAGGTTTACTATTTGGAAGTGCTAAAAAGCCTGCATGAAAAAGTTAGACAAAAACAACCTGACCTTTTCACCAATTCATGGCTCTTGCATCACCACAATGCACCAGCTCACACAGCACTTGTCTGTGAGGGAGTTTTTAGCCAGTAAACAAATACCTATTGGAATAACTTCCCTGCTCACCTGATCTGGCCCCCAGTGACTTCTTTCTTTACCTGAAAATAAAGGAAATATTGAAAGGAAGACATTTTGATTACATTCAGGACATCAAGGGTAATACGATGACAGCTCTGATGGCCGTTCCAGAAAAAGAGTTCCAAAATTGCTTTGAAGGGTGCACTAGGCACTGGCATTGGTGCATAGCTTTCCAAGATGAGTACTTTGAAGGTGACCATACTGATATTCAGCAATGAGGCGCGTAGAGCTTTTCCTAGGATGAGTTTGTGAACTTAATTGTCCGATCTCATATATATATATATGCACATGTATGTAATATATACTACATAGATATACATATTTTTTTCTGAATCATTTGAAGGTAATTTACATGTATCATGGTCCTGTACCACTAAATATTCCAGTGGGTATTTCCTAATAATAATGATATTCTCTTATATAACCACAGTTATCAATAATATGCTATATAGCATTTTTTCTTGCCATATAGGATTTAGTCAGGGATCACCCGTCGTGTACTCATTAGTCTCTTTTAATATGGAACAGCTTTTGTCTTTTATGACAGATATTTTTGAAGTCCCATTTAAAAAATAAATTGTTGTAATTTTGGGTAAAGGTGTTGCCCAATTTCTCCACTATATAAATTACAGTTTCTTTTCTTCTTTGCTACTAATAAACAATGTGGGGAGAAACTATAAGTCCATGCAAATATAGTACTCTTCATAAAAAAATTTTCCCCTAGATTTAGCATCTATTGATAATTCTTGCCTGTGCCAATCTACAAAATGATGATTTTCCAACTCCAGCACTCCCTTCATATGTCCCAGTAGGCACATGGTATTCTATTGTAAGCAAAGGCCCTCCCTCCTTCATTATTTGTCCATCTACTTAGTGTCATTGTGGACTTACGGCTTCATATTTTTTCAATGGTTCACTACTGTCCTTAATACTTTTGGTGTCCAAATTAAAAAGACTTGACCAGTGGGAGCTCCTAGCTATTGCTTTGAATCTGTTAGTAAACTTTCTTCAAGAGGATATTGTAGTGCAGACTATTCTGGACAAGAACTTTTGGTGATCTAATTTATAGGGGTGGTGCTTAGCTAGGCTCCAAATTTCTCCCTTTCATCCCTCACTGACTCCCCCTTAGAAAAGGGCAGGGAAGGAAGCTCAGAGCTGTCAGAGTGTGTGTGTGTGTGTGTGTGTGTGTGTGTGTGTGTGTGTGTGTGTGTGTTAAAGACAATGGCAGGAGGCTGTGTCAGAACAAGGAAAGGAGGAGAGGAGGATGGATGACTATGGGAAGTTTCTGGATTGTTTTAGGATTGCAATGGCTGCCTTTATCATCATTCCCTCCTGTACCTCTCTTCAACCATTATTCAGATAATCTACTTCTGTTAGAGATTTCAATTCCTGCTCACTGAGAAATCATCTATGGCTTGTGAGAAGGGAATGGACTGAGAGGATGGCTGAAGGATTTTTTTGATCAGAAGGATTGCCAGGGAAATAAGGTCATGGATTATCATGCAAATTTTTGTTTAGCTTTCTAGGGATGAAACTATGTATTACATAGTGGGAATTACAAATGAAATCCAGTTATGGCTGTTCCAGAGCAAAGGGCCTCTAACATCAGTTTCATTGCCTTTCGTTTTGTAATCCAAGTTCAAAAGTCAGATTGCAATTATTTGTTCCTATATGATCAACAAGTTTTCATCCAAGCTGAGAGGATGTAGTTTTTACTTTCGCAAATCTTTTTCTAGGGAAGATGTATATTGATGACAATGCTGTTTTTTATGAAGGTTGGCAGCTTAGGCTGAAATAAATCCAACTGTAAAATAACAAATCAACTTATAATGTAAGCTCCAAGAAAATGAATTTCACAAGGTTGGGACAATGGAAAGAGCCTTCATTCATTCAATCATTCATTTAATTCAACAAATATCTATTCAGTGCCCACAGTAGCCAGGTGTAGGTGCTAAAAGCAAGACAGATGAGTTCCTTATTCTCATGGAGCTGAGATTGGGGGATAGGCAATCAAACTAGAAAAAAGTTCAGAAGGTGATATATGCTGTGAAGAAAATTAAACAAAACAGGAAATGCAATGGCAAATGGCTGGGGGAGCACTGGATGAGGAGTGAGGTGACCTAGATCCTGATTTCAGCTTTGCTACAGTCTCTACAGCTTTTAGCAAAACATTTCACTTATGTGGCCTTAAATTTCTCGTTTATACAATGATGACTTGAATTTATGATCTCTAAGCTTTCTTCTTAGTATTGTGTTCTTTGATTTGATGGTTCAAAGACTACCATTACTTCAATCAATATGAATGCCTACCGTAGAGTCAAAGACAAACATACTCACTATGAAATGGGCAAGACAGGTGTGGAAACAAATTGTGAAACAGTGTGAAAAGTGATGTTATCTTCTCAGTCCAATACACTTTTATACATGTGTCGTATAATGAAAAATATGTTATTTAAAAGTTAAACAGGAACATGGGTCAAAGCCACCTCATCCAGTGGTCCTGCTGCCAGTAGGACATTGATTTTTTGGGGTTTTTTTTTTTTAAAGATTTTTATTGGGGAATTGGGAGATGGGAACAGCACTGGGGAATTGGGGGAAGGGGAACAGACAACTTGCTGTCTTTTTGTTCTTCAGTCTAGTTGTAGAGGATGTTGATTCACTGGCCCAAGTTGGCACCATCATTGCGCTCTTCCCGGGTGAGGCAGATCAGTCACCGGCTTCTGGTCCGCCGCTCACTGCGGCTGCTGGCCGCTCACGCTGGCTGCTGGCTACACACGGTAGCTCATGGCAACCCACTGCAGCAGGGGCTGCAGCCTAGCCGTCGCCAGCGGCTCATGGCAGCCCAGCTCCAGGTTGAGCTGTTGTTCAACATCCTAGCTGTAGAGGGCAGTGTCACTGACCCTCACATGTGGGATCCGAACCGGGGCCCTCTGGCATCCCAAGCCAGCTCTTAACCAACGTGCCACTCGGCCGGCCCAGGACATTGAGTTTTATGCAGAACTATGTCCCCCCACCAAGATTGTAATCAGTTGTAGGACAACAGAAAACATAATTTGTTTTTCTACTATATTGAGCACACAGTAGGTGCTGTGTAAATTCTTGCTGACACTCATTAACTACTTTAATAACACAGGTTGGCAGACAGGGATTGAGGGAGCTGACTGGAGCAGATCCACGGGGGGAAATGATACGTTTGGCCACAGTGATTTTGCCGTATGCTCTGTGCAACTTTTAAGCGTCTATTTTGGGTCCCTTTTTTTTTATTTTGTAATATTTTTCACGTTTTAAATTGATACGGGAAATACAAAATTACTTGCAATCATGATCAGAACTGTGGAAGCATGATGTTTCTATTTGTCTGCAATTGTAATGGAGTGTGTACGATAAAAGTGGTTAACTTGAGAAGTGGCTCTGTAGATGATTTTCTTTGCAAGTATTTCATTTTTCCTGTTTTCATAATAAAATACAAAATTAATTATGAAAAACGCACACAGCGTTTCAAGCTATCCTCTGAAGAAAAGGAGTTTTGGAGAACTGACATTTAAAAAAGTGTAAAATCCATTCCAAACCTAAGTCCCCCCCAAAGGACACGGTCCCACTGTCGCACCGCTCCAAACCCATGGAAAGCGTCAGGAGAGCCATTGCTGCTAACAATCACCTGATGACGCCTTCCAGGGATTTAACGGAACCATGGTCCAGAGCCTCGGAAAACCTTCGAAAATTCCCTTCCCGGAGTCCCCGCCCTCCGCTTGTCAATGTAGTGCGCCAAAAGCCGGTAGACTCCACAACAGGGGAAAATGTACATCGCGCGATATTCGCGACGGGATTTCGAAGCTGGGGGGCGGGGAACTGCAGCAGCGCATGCGAACTGGCCTCACAACCTCGGGGCAGCACGAGGGTAGGTAGGCTGGGTCCTAGAGGAGGGGGAGCAGAGAGTGCTCGTTTTTCCCCCCCTCCCCGCGCAGTGCGTGGGTCTGCGGGTGGCTGGAAGTGCGGAGCGCGGGGCCTGGCTAGGCGTCCCCGGCAAGCTTGTGACTGCGGCGAGTACCCTCCTGCTCCTCCACGAGTTGGAGGAGTGCAACGGGCTTGCGCGCCCTGGAGTCGGGACGTGAGCGCCTTTTCCTCTTTAACGGTCGCCCCTTACGCACACACCACAGTCACCTGAGAGTTGGTCTTCGCGCCACAGCGCGCCCCTCCCACGGACCCCCGTTCCCCCTCTCTCCTGGTCGGTAGTCGGCTTCATCCCTGGGGGCCCTGTTTGGGGGCGGAGAAGATGGCTGGCGGACGTCTGCTGTTGGGGGGCGACTTCCTGTCGCCTCCGCCGCTGCCCCCCCTCCCGCCGCCGCCGCTGCCGCCCCTCCCGCCGCCCCCGCCCGAGCCAGTGCTGGAGCAGTGGCGCTATAGCCATGAAAGTGACTGGCAGTGGGCTCTGCGACGCAGTTTCATCTGTCGGCACCTGCACAGCTATCCCGGGGCTGCCCTCGACCAGCTCCTCGCGCTCTCCGCCGCCTGGACCAACCACGTTTTTCTGGGCTGCAGGTGAGGAGGGCGTGCTGGTCGGGTTAAGGGATCGGGATAGGGACGCGGGCAGGTTATGAATGAGGGCTTAGAGGCTGGAGATTTGGAGATGCAAGAGGACACTCTCGGCTTGGGGAGAGGGTTGGCCGAGTGAGGTGGAAGGGGTCAACTAAACAGCTAAAAGGGTGCGGGGATCGTGGGAGTGGCCTCTCCAGAATCAGGGATGGAGATAAAGCTACGCCTGGAAGAGGGCTGTTGAGTGGTGGTGGTTGTGGTGATGGTTCTTGAGGGCGTGGGAAATGACGGATAGCAGAACCTCGGACCTGCGTAGGAACTTCCAAGGATGCTGTATCTGCAGAGAATATTCTACGGTCCGGGTTTCCAGGGTTTGCGGGGCCGGCGGGAGGGCGGTGGCGGCTGCGGTTCTAATCCTACTCTTCTGACCGCTCTCTTTCCATCCCCGTTAAATAAAACAACAGCAGCTCTCCAGCTGAATTTTACAGTCTTCTCCTGGGGAGGTGGTTTATATGAGGTCTCTCAGCTTTGCTTGTAGATTTGCGCATATGCCTGGGTGCAAACAAAGAAATGGATATACCTATCTACTATAGAAATGGATTGCCCTTTTATCAGTTTAAATGTGACCAATAGAATGAATATTTGGCCCCGGTTTTAGGCGTGTGCGTGTGTGTGTCTGTGTGTCCGTATGTCCGTGTGTCCATCCGTCCGTCCATCCGTGTGTGTGTGTGTGTGTGTGTGTGTGTGTGTGTGTGTGTGTCCGTCCCTCTTTTTCTAGAATCTGGTGCGCATTCGGACCAGGCCTCTTTGAAAGCTCTTTGGATTCTATGGAGACCGCAGTATGGTACCAACGCATTTTTTTTAAAACAGACTACTTGGACTTCTGTCCTTCAGAACCCCCAAATTGATCTTACACGAATCATTCCTGTGATAGACTGAGAGGCTTCTTTTTTTTACTCTCTTTCCTCGCGGTGAATATTTTATTAGGAAGGATGAGAAATTCTGGAAAATGATCAGATCAAATTCAGCCAATTTAGTTGCAGGAATGACTAACAAATAACAGGAAAATAGGATTGTCTACTCCTACCCCTAATTGTTGAGTATAGCATCCAGTGTAATACTTTTTTTGCTCCTGTCACAAAAATTTATTTTTGTGTGTCTTCTCTAGGTTAGTGTAATTTCTGCCTCCAGAGATAATGATTATTTCACTGGAGGAACTGGGTGCAATTGGGGAAGTCTCAGATATTACTCAAGTCAGATAAGTCTAATTAACCTTCATTTAACAATTGTTCTTGCAGTTAAAAAGGTACCATTATCATAGATATCCTTAATATTACAGAAGGCCATGAGGAAACTGAATAAAAAAAATCTTACATGGGAGGAGAATAACCATCCTTTGTGATAATAATAAATCTTATCTTCCCATAAGAATGTAAGCTCCTTTGGGCAAAGGGTTTTTACTTTCTTGTTCACACCTTTATTCTCAGTGCCTAGAAGAGTGCCTTCTGCATAATAGTTGCTCAATAAATGTGTGTGGAGTGAATGGATGAATATAGCTTTATAATGTACAAAATATTTAAAATATGTATGTATTTCGCTTAACACAACAACCATGAGAATTAGGTGGTGTCTCATTTTTACAGCAAAATCAATGGCGGCCAAGAAGTTAAGTGACTTTTTCAAGGTCCCACAGTCAGGGTTACGACCCAGGTCTTCTGATGCTCTTTCCACTGACATACAACTGCTATATTTGGGAAGAATGGACCAGAAGTGAAAGCAAGTAACTGACACAAACCACATTATTATTATATCTCCGGATTCCATTCCAAGAACAGCAGCCTTATACATATGTAGAGCATTAAAAAACACAAACTAGGGCAATGGTAGACAGTGTTAAAAAGCTCAAGCATCCAGGGCTTTACCACCTTGATTATTTGTCTCTTCTCTTCCTTGTTGATGTGAAATTAGTGGTTGGAAGGCAGATGCCAGTGGGCTCATGCTGTGAAACTAACTTTTCACATAGTAAGTAGAGGGCATCAGTCACAGTGAAGTATGAGTGGGGGCTTTCAAAAGATTTATCAATAATCTGTTTGTGTGTTAAATTCACATGTTAGCAGTCTTATGAATAGTTTTGAATAAATAATTTTATACTTGCAAATCCAAATCTTTGCTGAGTTTTCAAACCTTAGCTTTTTTATTTGAACCTAGTAGACCCAGTTTAATATATTTAAAATGTTTTTGAGAGCATCTATTACTGAATATTCATTAAATGTAAGTGGCATTGTATATCATAAGTATGTAATATATATGTACCTGTCTTTGTTCAAGGATGTAATATGCATGAAGTCAGATGTCTTTGTTCATCAGAAATCATCTTTTTATGTGCTAGGCATGGTGGGACAGTTGAATAGCATCCTGATTTCCTAAAGTTTGGTTCATAATAAGCTACCTTTGAAAACTAAAGATTTGCAGGAGGTTTCTTTTTTGGTTTTCTGTTTTTAAGCATTTATTTATATATCGAATGGGTAAATTAATAGACTCAAATATAGAATATGCATGCATCTTAAAATTACTATATTAGACTTGCCTTAATGATACTTTGCATGATGGTCCTTCCAAAGATAGAATACTACATAGCCATTAAATCTCATATGGTAATGACATAGAGAAAAAAGCTTATGATATAGTAAATTAAGAGTGAAAAAAAATCCCACCAGATCTGATAGTGTTTGGGGGGGGGTGGGGCAGTAGTATGGAAAACTTAACAAAAAGGAATAAATCAAACCCCAAAATGTTAGTGAAGTTATCAGTGGTTGGGTTCATAGGTGCTTTTCTTGGTGGATTCTCTGAAACGTCTGGAGTAAAGGTGTTACTTTTAAATCCACTACAAAAAAATACACTCTGGAAAACTGAGTAATGAGAGCTTTACTGTCTTGGCTCATTTCAAATTTGTGGAACCACTTCTTTATCCCTGGATAGCTGCTCTCTGGAGAATTTTAGAAATGGGAATGAAATCCTAGTTGTTTTATCAAAGACTGATATTTGCATTGTTCTTAGAATAGTTAAATGTTAGGCACTATATAGTCTTTTCCATTATTGTTTGAGCTGGTTGGGCTTCTTCAGTATTCCAACTTCCTAATAAAGGACTGACAAGCTGACTTTGCTGGCAACCTATGCTAAGGTTTATTATTGGTAGCCTATGGACGATGTTGAATTTTGCGGCAGATGTAATGAATAGGGAACAGTAAATACATATAATCATTACTAATGCTGGAAGAAACCTGAGAGAAAGGTGAGTGTGAATGGAGTGAGCCCCAAATGCATCATTCATGCACACTGGATTATGACATACATGCTTTTTACAGTTTTATACCCCATATGGAATCAGGCCATAATTAAAGGTCTGGAGAACTTGGACTGCATTTTGAGGTGAGTGGCTTGGTTTTAGTACCAATTTTGGTAGCAAAAGTAGCATTACCAGTTTTTGATTTGTAGACTTTCATCTCATTTTCATAATCTCTTGTTTTCATCTCATACCTTGGAAATTGGACTCCCAGATCTGCGTGGAAGTGATATATAGAACGTGTAATGTTGTAGGCTATGCTTTCTGATGTTTGGATAAGAGAAAATGAAAATAAAATTACTTGGCATTTAAAATACTGGTGTTAGCAGCAGCAGTAGCAATATCAGTTTGAAGTGCAGGTTACAACTGGGCCAGTTTCCGGTAACCTGTGAAGTGAAGGCCACCATGTCTTCTCTGCTTTGCAAGGAAAGACACCTGATGGATGTGAACCCTATTGTGCTGCAAATGGAAAATGTCCCTTTTTCAAGTTCAGAATCTATTCATGTAAAGGTTTGATAGTTACTCATTTTTCATAACTTTCTTCCCAAATGTCACAAGGAGTCTCTTTTTTGGTCATAGGCCGGGAAAGGCTCTGAAGGTAAGGAAGGGTGAGTAGATCCCCATAACAAAAACTTCTCTTGAGCTCGTTTTTGTTTCTCTGCAGTAAAATTATATTTTGTCAAGCAGCCCATCTACTTCTTAAGGAATCCTTTTAAAAAACTGTGTTTTAAAGCTTGTTATTATGGAAAAATCAAGCATATACATAAGTAGAAGAGTTTAATGAAATGCCCATGTACCCATTATCTACTTCAACAAATATCTACGGTTTGCCATGCCATCCAATAACATCTATTTTTGCTGCCAGTTGTTTTGTGGGAGGTATTCTGGAGTATATTAAAGAAAATCTTTGCATTATTTCCCCTGCAAGTGCTTCAGTATATATCTGTATCATATAAGAAGAGTCACAATACCTTTATTCACCCTTAAAATTAAAAATAATTTGATAAAATCATCTAATGCCTAGTCCATGTTCAGTTTTCTCCATTTGTC